>OX336371.1:4188691-4880336 GCA_946902895.1 Fragum fragum
TGTGATTGTATATTGCCAGCTGATGGAATGTGGTTAAAGCTGAAGAGTTACTCCACCCTTCACACACTAAAGAAATAATCTGAACTAAAACTTCTGAAATGATAGAACTTAAACAGTAAGTTGCTTTGTTGATTTTTTTAGAAAAAAAGTTGTATGCTCAAGTTCAACTAAAAAGTATACAAATAAAAAATTGCTAGCTATGATGAACATTTTTGAATGTGTGTGCAATTGGTACAATGCAAAAATACATGAAAAATTTAATAGGAAAAATATGACATAAGAGAGAAATTGATTGATTGAATGGGGTTTAATGCCACTTTAAACAGTATTTCAGTCATATCGCAGCCGATGGAGCACCTAACAATGGATTCCTGGTATTTCTCACACCAGTACTGCCACTACATTCTTTCCTAGCCTCCAGCTGCTATCCCACTTAGGTTTATGATTATCCACCCGTTGATGAGAGTTAAATGTCGGAAAGAATATGTGCAGCCGCCGGGATTGAACCCATGACATGGGCTATTGACTGCGCTAAGACAGCAAACGATATAAGAGAGAGACAAGCTGTCCTAGAATTATGTTTATAAAAAGAAAGTTTTTGAAATTTCTTTTTGATTTTGTTTAGATGATATTTTCAGAAACAACTGACATTAACCAATTCTTTTTGTCCCCCCCCTCAAGAGGATAACACGATAAAGGGTCGAAAGACTCTTATTTCCATCGTGGTCCTAACTCATACAAGATCTTATCATGAACATATAGAGAGAGGCAATGGATTCTAACCAATGCTACCCACTTTTACAGCTAGGTGGACTGGGGCTCTGTCTGTAAAGTGTCCTGCCCAAATACACTACCCGCCTCTGGTGGGGCTCGAACCCGCAACCACCAGATTACGAGTCGACCACGCTTACCTCCCGCCCAACTAGCCAGACAACTAGCCATCTTTATTAACCACAATGCTTTATCTCAAAAACAAAAAAATATATAGCTTTATCTAAACATGAATGTAATCTATAACATCTTCCAATTTGGACCAGTTTGAAATTTTGGTGTTTGGTTTGGGTCAAGAGGTTAAGGCTCTAACCACTAACCCCACAAGAAAATTTTGACTGGTCCAAATTGAAAGGAGTTGCAGAGGACATTTTAATGTTTGTGAAATTTTAGATTTTTTCAAATTTCTGGTAGAAAACATTGTGTAAAAGAGAGAAATTACTTGTAATAAGCAATTTCTTCATTTAACACAATGTTTTGTCAGTTGTTTTGTCCTGAGGAGCGTCCAAAAGCGTCACTGTGTCGGAATGGGTTCATTTAAGCCATTTTTAAAGTCTATCCATATAAACTCCTATCATGTCTGTGGTGGTAATTAATTAATATCAAACATCAATTATACCCCTGCTTCATTCAAAGAAGAGGGGGGTTATACTGGTTTACCTTTGTCCATCCTTCCATCCGTCTGCCCGTGTCCAATAGATTTTGTCACATTTTCAGACATAAGGTGGTATAATGGTATATTTTCATCACATTTTTCTCAGCAACTGTTGAAAGCATCAACTTGAAACTTGATGTGAATGTTCAGATGGTGCCTACCAATTATAGGTCTGCACAATATCACATGTTTAAAGATTCAGTTTATTTTTCGGAAATTTATTGGGATAGCGGTATATTTTTTTTGTTTTTTGTATTTCAGTCATAGTGTGGCGGCTTGATCATGTAACCAAGGATTCCTGGTATTTCTCACATCAGTACTACCACTACATCCTTTCTGAGCACCAGCTTTCCCACTTAGGTTTACGATTATCCATCCTTTTGCAGGTGACACATATTTGCTGCAACCCGCAATTTAACCCAGGACCTCATGATTGAGTCTTATGGGCTATCAACTGTGCTATAGCTGTGGCCTTGTCAGATGCAAAAAATAGACAGTGATATTTGTTTCATGATTTTAGGTATTGATATGAAACTTCGAATATAGGTTTTGTTAAAATATCAATTTATAGCATTAAAGCCATATCTTCCCTCAAAACACACTATTAACCCTTGTCATGCTGTATAAACTACCTTACTGAATTGCTGTAAAATCAAAGGGCTGAAATCACTGATAGAACTTGTTGGTGAAAAATCAATATTTCTTTTAGAAATCAATTTCAAACTTACATGCAGGCTGATCTTGGTCTACACCTCCTGTCAAAAACGGAATATTCCGGGTTCAGCATGACAAGGGTTAAATTAATTAAAAAAAATATACACCAGGCTTCAAAGCATAAGTAAATATGACAATTGAAATTATAAGATCAACATAATTCTACGCAGTAAGCCTACAATTCATGAAAGAAGTTACAATATTTTAAAATGTGACCCACCAAAATTTAAGGTTTGTTTACAATAAAATATGACGTCAGTGATGCCGTTTTATCTTTTGCTAGTCATTCAAACGACTAGCTGGGTCATGAAGATTAACCGTTAAGAAATCATCTATAAAGTTCATTCATCAGCGCCTGCGCATATAACAGTCAATGCCGAAGATTAGCGAAGATTTCTGGTGAAGTGTCTGGTGCATTCGTCTCGATTTCAAAATGTAAACAAACACTAATTGAAATCAACAAGAAAAACACAAAATACTCTTTCTAGAGAACATCACTTCAAACCTGCTTTTGCATATTGATATTAAGAAAGCTTGTGTTTGCTTTAGTGATCAAATAAGCGATAGATTATTTCAACTATTTTTTTCTTCCTTGGAGAGCCGATATGGCTCTAAGTAGGATAATTCTGAACTCATGTTTAGCTCTGCTATTTTTTTAGTTGTGATGCTGGGCAATAACAGTTTAGAAATCTTAAGTAAAAAGATGCATAATACTTTCAATCTCAAAAGAGCAATCTATACTATCAAGAGAGGCAACTCTAAATGCATAATATCCATTTTGATTTATTGATTAATTAGGGTTTTACATCCCCTGAACAAATGAGATCACATGAAGACAGGGCCTCCATAAGGTAAAGTCTGATCAGAATATCTGCAGAAGTTGCAATCCATTATTTTTTAAGATATTTTGTGAAACTTGGTATATATGTTTACTATTATCTGAGAAGTTCATGCCATTAATGGAGGTAACACTAAGAAATTTTGTAAAAAATATGTCCCCTTTTCAATTAGGAATATTATCAGATGAGCCTGGCACCCACACATGAGGCTTTTGCTGAAATTAATAAGTAGATATACTGACAAAATCAATATTGAATATAAATCCAATAATTGATAGTTGAAAGTATCAATTGCATTAATATTTGGAGTTTCAGAGAAATGTTTTTGTTATATTGTAGTGACTGGTGACCTAATCACAGCTCCTTGTGGATTCTCCCGCTAGAACAATCAAAACATTACTTCAAAGCCATCAGCAGCTCAGCCCTATTAAACTGGCAGCTTAGTGTGAGACAAATGAAGCCAGCCACATTGATATTTATCAAATGTAGGAGAGAGTGTTTGTTGAGCCTGGATTGGAAATAACAACCCAAGGATAGAGAGCACAGGGTGTTACAGAATGATCAAACTGATACAATCCACTAAAAACTTTACAGGCTTATTGTTGTTTCTTAAATATTTTGTGTTTTTTTTTTAACTAAAATTGTGATTTCAATAAGTGCTTCTTAACCCATTCCCACACAATGATGCTTTTAGAAGCACCCAATGAAAAACAATTTGGAAAACATTGTGGAAAATCAAGGAATTGCTTGCAACAAGCAATTTCTTCATTTTTCACAATGTTTTCTACACAGAAAGTTTAAAAAATCTTAAATTTCAAAGACATCAAATTGTTGTCTGCAACTCCTTTGAATTTGGACCTGTCAAAAATTTTGATTCATCATCATATATTCACCATATATTGTAGCTCCTGTTAATTAAACGATTGCTTTTCCAATTGTTTTATGCTGTTTAATTGCTGTATCAACACAGCTGTGGTAATAAGATTTTAACCCTTAAGTCCTACTGTATATTTATCTTTTTTCCATTATATTTTAAAACTTTGACATAATTTGATCAATGTTGGGTTTAAAGATTTTCTCAACACTATGACAGCAAGCAGGTAGTGTAAGCTAAGATCAGATTCATTTGTGCAGTCTGATCTTAGTCAACACACTTGCCAAAGCCCGCATTAAAGCAGCAATATTCCAGGATCAACATGACAAGAGTTAAAATAATCTTTTTGCATTCTAGAAATTTGCAGCTTATTGGCAGCTTAACTGCAGCTTCCTCAAAACCCAGCTCCCTGTTATCATAAAACGCAGCTCTGCGCTTTTAAAACTCAGCCCTGCATTTTGATGCGCAGCTGCGTCTAAAAAACGCAGCTACCATATATTTATGCAGCTCTGCGTTTTTCATCCATCAAGCTGGATAAAAGCTGTGTAAAAGCCAGCTAAAAGCTGGCGGTTTTGGCACCTGCGTTAAAGCTGCGTTTACGCAGCTTATACGCAGGTTTTGGAAAAATAAAGGCAATTTTTTGTAAAGTCTGATTTTTCTGCATTAAAGCTGCGTTAAAGCTGCGTTTACGCAGCTTTAACGCAGAAAATGCGTAGCTTTTGTGAATATTTGAGATAAAATTCCATGTAAGCTGCGTTTACGCAGCTCTGGGTAAAAGCTAGCTATTACACAGGTGCCAATACCGCCGGCTTTTAGCCGGCTAAAAGCCGGCTTTTACGCAGCGTAAAAGCCGGCTTTTAGCTGGATATTTTTTGCAGGGGATGTGGAATAAAAATTCATATATAACTCATTACCAGATGCCAAGATTTACAACTTGTCCAAATTGAAATGAGTTGCAGACAAAAATTTAAAATCTGAGAAATTTTAGATTTCTTTTAAAACTTCTGGGTAGAAAACATTATGTAAGATGAAGCAATTTCTTCATTTTACACAATGTTTTCCCAATTCTTTTTCTTGAGGGGCATCCAAAAGTATTATTTTGTAGGAATAGGTTAACTGGGAAAAAAAGTAGAAATAAGCAAAGAAGTTTCCCTCATAGCTAGCCTGTTTAGTTTGCATGTCTCAGTATTGGCAGAGTAGAAAATGAGGGTGGGTTGCAGGTTCAAATCTCTAAGACTGCACTGCTTGTCACATAGGTATCTATGTTTTTGGGCAAGATATTCAAAGCCAAAGCCTACATTTACTGATACGGAGGAAGCTCATAATTACTCTAATAATTCTTTCCTGTTTTTTCAAAAGTAAAGGCTTGTCAAAATTCAAAGAAGTTGCAGGAGACAATATAAAAAGGGTGTAATTTTAAAGTTACCAATCTACTTAGTAGAAAATATTGCAGGAAAAGAAGACATTGCTTGTTACAAAGAATTTCTTCTTTTCCCAAAATGTTCTCTGAGTTTAAAATTGCAATGCCTTAAAACCAGAGTAAGTGATGATATAAGTAGAGATTTTTAAAGTGTGGCATTAATTACCATACAAACAAACAAACAACTGACTTCAATATAGCTGTTCTCTTCAAAGTACATGTAGTTAAATGAGTTAACTTCTAATTTGACATACAAGTGAAAATAAAGGTACATGTAATCTTAAAATTGAAATGGCAAAGATATTACTATTACAACAAGATGCTTTCAATGATATACCAAATCAACTGGTATGTGTTGCTATCTCACCCCTTCCTGTTCCAACTCGGGATTTTACCTTGCTGTGATTTTATACTTGAGAAAAGATTGTGGAAAGGGAAGAAATTGCTTGTAACAAGCAATTTCTACTATTTCCATAATATTTTCTACTACTACATAGAATGATTTCATTTCAAACTGCATCCAACCACATTGTTGTCTGCATTATGTAGATGCATAATTAACCCATTATCAGACGACAAAGTTTTAGACTGGCCCAAAATGAAAGGGGTTGCAGACAACATTTTAAAGTTCACTAAATTTTAGACTTTTTCAACTAACTGGGTAGAAAACGTGGTGCAAAATGAAGAAATTGTTTTCCCAATTGTCTCTCTTGAGCGTCAGAGATGTCATTGTGTGGTAATGGGTTAAGCCCATTGAATGTTACTGATATACTGTTCTAACCAGCATATGGCCGCCGTCTTAGCTCAGTCGGTTGCGCGTCAGACTCCTAATTTTCAATCATGGGATGTCATGGGTTGGATCAGACATTTATATCTAACCAATGGGTGGATAATCATAAACCTAAGTGGGATAGCAGCTGGAGGCTAGGAAAGGATGTAGTGGTAGTACTGGTGTGAGAAATACAGGAATCCAATGTTAGGTGCTCCAGCAGTCACAATATGACTGAAATACTGTTAAAAGCGGCGTTAAACCCCATTCAATTAATCAATCTAACCAGCATATATCCCAATATAACTCATGTAGGCAAATCAAATGAAAGATAACAAAATTTAAATCTGTTTTATAGAGTGATGATTTTAGATTCCCCCCATCAAATCAAAGCTCAAGGCCTTATGGTTTGGGAGAAGATGTCTTTCTTTATTCCAGTGTAAAATCAGGGATCATACAGAAAGGGCTTATTTTTAGATTACAGTAATTCTTTGAAGTATTTTGGTAGATAGTCAATAGGCGTTGATACATACCAAATATCAAAGCCTTAGGCCTTGTGATTTGGGAGAAGGGGATCTTTTCTTCCGGTTGCATGTTAACCAGTGTTCTTCATTGAAATCAATTCTTTGAAGTATGTTGAAAGAGCATAACCTTTGGCTCAATCTGTGAAGTTTGGTTGTACTCTGATAGTTAGTTTGGCCTATACAGAAGTTACAGTAGGGTTCGATAAGGCAACAATTTGCATGTAAATTGTTGAAGACTTTGTACTTGTTTTCAAGGGAGACAATTTTTGAAGATTCCCTTTTGAATCTTTTTGTGAAGTCTAGGGAACTTAAACACACGGTTTATATTGTACTCTGAGTAATATAATTTACGAACTTATGCAGAAAGCCTCTGAATAAAAAATTTACAGGCTCTTAGGACTTCTGCTTTAGGAGATGTAATTTCTAAAGAATTCATTCTTCACCAATTCCATCACAATTACACCTTTTGATGCCCCTCAAGAAAAAGCTTTGGAAAACATTGAGGATAATGATGAAATTAATTGTGACAAGCAGTTTCTTCAATAGCCACAATGTTTTCTACCCTAAAAGATGAAGATTTTCTTAATTGCACCAATTTTGAATTATCATCTGCAACTTCTTTCAAATTGGGCCAGTCTAAAATATTGTTGTCTTGTAATGGGTTAATTACTCCTGATTGGAATGGACAATATAGGGCTTATGTTCAAAAACTTCCACATTGAAGTTTTTAGGCCAAGTTTCTGCTTGCAAAATTTGAAAGATTTAGGCCATGATTTTTTAAAAGATTTTCTTATCTCTATGAAAAAAATAGGAACCCGCAACAAAAGGCTCATGTTCATCTACAAGTAATAATTTGAGAGATTTAGGCACAATAATATTTAGATGATTCTGCATGAATAAACTGAAAGCTCATATGTCATTTGTTAGGGACAGAGAAGTTATCCTGTCTAACTATTTCATGAAAAACATGAGCTCACTACATAGGGCTTATGTTGATTCAAGACCAAAAATCAGAACTTTTTATTGAGTACCGTAAGGTGATTCTGCATGTAAAATCTGAAAGCTCTAGGTCTAATGTTTTTTGATTTTAGGAAACATCGAGGAAAACACAACAAAGGGCTTAAGTACATTACAGAAATATATTAAAGCTTTTTTGTAGGCTACCATGGATTATTCTGTATACAAAATTTGCAAGGGATGAGAAGGATTTTCAAAACTTCTAGGTAAAATATTGCAACCCACTATATATGGCTTCCTTGCTTTCATAGTAATAATTTTTTAAAGTATTTTGGTAGTGAATCATATTGAGATGAAAATGCAAAATTTTAAAGCCTTTGGCCTTACATGTTGATCTCGTGACAAAGATTTGAAGTATTTTGGTACAGTATCATAATACAATGTCATTTTCAAATTATGAAAGCTTCAGTCCTAATGGTTTGGGAGCAAAAGATTTTTTCTCCCAGTTGCTATAGCAACCAAAGACTTTCATTGATTCCAATTCTTTGGTGTATGATGAAAGAGCATGACCTTAGGATCATTTCTGTGAAGTTTGCTTAAAATCTGATGGTTAGTTTAGGAGTAGAAGATTTCTTTGAAAATGTGAGCAGACTGACAGACAGACAGATGACAGACAGCGATTGACCAAAATACCTCACCTTGAGTACTTCCTGTTCAGGTGAGCTAAAATCAAAATATGTAAATGAGATGGACCATCATTCAGCATAGATCAACCAAACTCACTCAACTGAATACAGTTTAGAAGCATGAAAATTCTTTGTAGTAATTAAAACTAGAATTGTTGCAAAGCAGACTAGTACTTTGTCAGCAAATGACCTTTGACCTTGGATCCAATTAATAGAGCACTCCTTGTGTTATGCACAACATGCATAAAAGTTTCAAGGTCCTAGGTCAAATTGCTTATGAGTTAGAGCACAGAAACGGTTTTCAATCAAAGTTCAATTGTGACCTTGACTTTTGACCTATGTAACACAAAAATGTTACCCCTTCCTGTTTTTCAAAATTTTAGACCTGTCCAAATTCAAAGGTTTTGCAGACAAAAATTTAAAGTGGATTTAATATAAAAATTAACAATTCAGAAGGGTAGAAAATATTGTGGAAAAAGAAGAAATTGCTTGTGAAGCATTTTTTTCTTTTTCTACAATGTTTTCTCAAGTATAAAATCACAGGGATGTAAAAACCAGGGATTGTACAGGAAAGAGTTAATTGACAATTCCATAATTTCCTTAACTGCAGAATCCGGATCTTTATTTGGACCAGGGTGAACCTACATAGACATTATACCCTACCACCCGGGCTATGGCTTAAACAAATGCTATTTAAATCCCTATATGATGCAATAGGATAATGTCACTACTGTAAAAAGTAAAAGGCAACAGTCCTAAAATTAGGCCTTTAACCATTCCTTGCAAAAAAGCCCTCAACACTTTCCTGGTTTTCTCAAAATTTAAGTCTTTTTCAAGTCCAAAGAAGATGCAGATGACAATTAAAAGAGAGTGCAATTAAAAGCAATCATTCCACAAGGTAGAAATTATTGTAGGAAAAGGAGAAATGGCTTGTTACAATTTCTTCTTTTCCCCCAATGTTTTGTCAGGTATAAAATCGCAGGAACGTAAAAACCTGGGATTGAACACTGAAGGGTTAAAGTATAAAACAACGAGTACAAATCTAGCGATATATACAATACGCCCACCCATCATAAACGGTACGAATTAGTTCAGGTACGACCTGACGGATCATGAGTACATTGCGTTATCTATCACTAGGTGATAAATCTTGACTATTTAAAGTATTTAGACTCCAGTTTGGAACAGAAACTTGTAAAAATTAAACCTGTTTATTTATCTCGGGGTGCGATCTGCTCCGAATGTGGTAGACAAGTGCGACAAACTTGTGTTCTAGTAGTGAAAGCTCTTCGCTTTGTGTATGTCAACCCGCATGGTTAAATATACCATTTATTTATTGATTGGTTAATCCAGCAATTGATTGACGACTGGTTGGTCGATTCATTAAAATATTGATCGATATTGATCGAAAAAACGCGTTCGAAAACAGATACAAACCGTATTGACCATTCTTAAGAATGGACAACCATTCTTAAGAATGGGCAAAATGTGTCTGCCCGTTCTTAAGAATGGGCAAATTCTCAAGATTGGGCACAACATATACACATGTAAACGAGTGTAAATCACATGTATATTTGTTTTATAAGATAGTATAGAGCACATATTTATGCATCTTGTAATCAAGTGTTAAGCGGCTATATGCGTCTAATAACTGAGTGTGAAGCACAGATATATTCGTCAAAGAATCGGGTATAAAGCAAAGATATATACGCCTAGTAAATGAGAGCAAAGCTGAGATGATATATGCGTCTAGTATCGCATAATTAGCGTCCACCTTTTTCTTTTTAATAGACCCACTATCATTAATTTAATAATAATTGTAACTTATACCGAGTAATCTTTAATCGGGCAACATAGAGTAACTAATTTTGCCAAAACAGAAACCGGGAGAAATAAAGTGTATAGCAGGAATACAAACTCTCAAGACCCTTCAGATAGTTTGATTCGGTTAACACTATAATATTCACTGAAATACGTGTAGAAACGGACGAGATTGTTGAAACGCAAATAAATACTGACATTGTCATCCATTTACATATGCGCACGGAATTGAAGGATCGCAGCTGTCATACGCTTTATTTTATTTAAACTTAATGAAATGATTTAGAAAAGAAAGTGTTTGAATACAAACGAACGGACTAACTAACCGACCAACAAATAAACAAACAGTATTATAGAAGAAAATTTCCATTTCAATCTCAATACAATCATCTACTCTAAAAAAGACCTATACGAACAGATCCATACAAGCATATAACATCACGTTGTAATGTAGAGGTAAATCCAATGCGATGTAAAGGGCCATAAACCTCCAATTACCGAGTACGATAAAAATGAGGGCCAGAATACTTACGCGATTAGGCGACTCAAAAATCAATGGGTGGCTGAAAGTATTCGTATGCGAAATGTTGGACTGGTCCAAATTGAAAGGAGCTGCAGGTGAAATTAAAGACTTTTTCAATTTTCTACCTAACATTGTGTAAAATGAAGATTTTTTTTTTTATTGTTGTTAGTTTTTTTTTTGTTTTTTTTTTTTTTTTTTTTTAATTTTTTACAAGCAATTTCTTTATTTTACACAATCCTTTAATCTTTCACAATTGTTTATCTGCGGGGGGGGGGGGGCATCCAAAAGTATCACTGTGTGGGAATGGATTACACTCCATTTTCGTGTGAAGGCAAATAATTATGATGATGTTTCTTTACTAATTAATCAAGAAATCGTTCGTACATGGGCTGAGCGAACTGAGTCCACTTTAAATACATTGCTTGTAAGGTACGAAAATAAAATTTCTTCTAATACTTGTGACTTACGGTAATAGGCAGAAGCATCAAATGACAGGGAACCCAATTATTTCATCTTTCATCTGATATTGTAACATCAATATGCCTAGTATCCATCAAAGACAACAATTTTATTTGAAGATTCTCATAAAATCTAATTTGATGTCTGTCTATGAAACGATTTCTAATTCCTAACTCTATCAGTTTAGCCTTTTCCCCTATCCGCGAGCAACCCTTCCCCGCTTATGTGACTTATTTGTACCACGTCATGCGAAAAGGTCAGTACTGGTCAGATGTACATGTAGCGGATTGCAGTCATACCTTTTGTAAATATCAAATGGTCATCCTAATTCTTCGAAATACTCAACCTGGGTCCATTTTCATCAACCAATCGAACTCTTTGATTTAAATTTGGATTTAATAGCGAAGGATCTGATTTAACGAATGTTACGCTTTTTTTCACAGGATTTGTAGATAAGACCGGGTGGTGAATGGTTGAATGGGGTTTAACGCCACTTTTAACAGTATGTCAGTCCTTGGTATTTAGGCTAACGATTATCCACCCATTGGTGAGAGACAAGTGTCGGAAAAGATATGCGCCGCCGCCGGGGATCGAACCAATGACTTCCCATGATTGAAGATTGAGAGTCTGATGCGCTACCGACTGCGCTATGACGGCGGCTCAGGTGGTGAAAGGAAGCATTTGTTTAGTGGAGCTTCCGGATAGTTCGCTTCGAGCAGCAACTATTTTGATATACCGATGTTTTCTTTTTTTTTGTTGTTGTTTTTGTTTTGTTTTTGTAGCAGTGTTAAAATGACTGATTAAAAAAAAACACGGCTATGCATTCCCAGTAATCTAGCACTTTTGGCCTAGACTCTGACCTTGAAAATCTGCCATTTTCAATACAAATGGCTATCAAAATTTCGATTGTATCCTCTTTCGTCCTGAGATTTTTTCTGTAAAGGTCAATATTCTTCGATGAACTGCTGTTTTAACCCAAGTAGCTTACACGCTTCTTATCGATATCTTTGATTGCGCAATAGTCCGTGAGTGCTATTTTAAAAATACGCCGGATATATCTAATAATGATCGGCTATTTGCTTTGATTGAAAATGATAAACATATTTACGGATAGTGAAAAAAGGAACAATTGCGTTTAATGTAGCTTATAAGAAACTTTTAATTAAATTTATATCATGTTTTGATTACTTTAATGTATCAGTAGTGGTCCTCATGCCACAGTTGTTGGAGCTGTGGATTTTATACTGTTAGAGGTGTGGAGGTTTGCGAGTCCAGGCTGCATCACTTGATGTCACATGGATATGCCCTTTTGCATGGAATTCATAAACTTAGCCAAGTTCTTGAGATATTCCGGTTGTTTATGAATAAGTGAATTACTTCTCTACTTGACTACTCTACGTCACTTCTCTACTAGACTAATTTTTGAGGTCGACCTAAACGTCGTAATTACATATGGAAAGTCGCTGAACCATTAAAAAGGCAATGTATAAATGTCGGCAATATTAGGTTCACAGTTCATCACCGGTGTAAATGAATGATTTGATTGGGTAATCATTTCTTTGATAGATTTAATTCAATAATTTCAACACTAAATTGTTTTTATTTGTCTATGTAAACTAACTTCAAAATTTCATCTGCATTCATTTTGTATTTGGACTTGTCAATATTTTTGTTTTTCGTCTGAAATGAATTAAAATGAGGTTTTATCAGATAGAAACCTAGACGGAACATGGAAAATTTTATGAAACAATCCATTTCTTCTTTTTACTCCATAAAATCTACGATAATTCTTGATATGGTAACAAAATATATTGCACAAAGTAAAATATCTGTGCTGTCTTGTAATAATTCGGGACAATAAAAGCTTGTCCTCTAGGAATTACTTCGTCTGCGTAATAATAATCGAATTTGTTGAATTTATTCTTATTTTAGTCATGCTTAGAATACGAAATGATTCGCATCATTGTTTCTTATTTTCTCCTGGGAGATCTGGTTAAGTTAAACCCATTCCAACACTATCCCAATGGCCCATTCCGAAAATACGTCGAAAGAGTTATTGCGCTTGAATACTCTCCCACGTGGTGAAACTACAAAACGGTCCCAATTCTACTTCCGGGTAGCAAATTTAGATAAAAGAAATGTCAGATAATAAGGCATTAATTAAATCGACTCAGAAAAAACGAGTTTATTGTTCCGTATACTTAAATTATCGACGGAAAATAGTTGACATGACAGACGATGGACACGGCACCATCACTAAAGCTCGCCGCTAAAAAAAGCGAGTTTCAAACTCTAGTTCGGATAAGAGTAACCACTGTTTATAGGGACAAAGAGTATATAATGAATAAAATATGTACAAAAAGATCTCCTCTTAGAATGACTTATCTCTGAAAAGGATTATAAAGTAAATAAGGCATTAGTAATAATTGGTCCCATGTCTTTAACCTATTACCGAATAACGCAATTTTAGACTGGTCAAAATTAATGTTACAGACAACATTTCAGATATAATATAGGTGAACTTCAAAAATGGTTCTAGGAAATACTTTCCTTTATATTGCATATAAATCTGCGTTTGAAGTTCACATTTCATTTGTGTACACCATATCTGTTTTGAATAACAAATCTTTTGCTTTATTCGAAAAATAAAGAAATATAGTAATTTATGTGTTGAAATGCTTTGAAATGCGCATGTTAGTAAATAAGTCAAAATGTTTCCTCAGATCAAACATATTTTATTAGAGGTAAGATGCAATCACATCCAGAGGTGAACGAACCTTTGTAAGATACCAAATAAGAGTTGTTTGTAAACAGCAAAAATAGATTCAACTCCAATGATTGCCTGGGTAATAAATCCTAGCTTTCCCTTTACAAAACAATATAACTGGTCCAAATTGAAAGAAGTTACAAATAACAACGTTAAGATGATAGAATTTAAATATCTCACGTATAGGGTAGGAAACATTGTTGAAAATGAAGAAATTGCTTGTTTCAATCAATTTCTCCATTTTCTGCAATGTTTTCCAAATTCGTTTCCTTTAGGGGCGTAAATAAGCGGAAGCTAGTTAAAACATTCCCACATAACAAAAGCAGGATGGTGAGGGAATGGGTTAACCCATTCTCAGACAACAAAATATTAATATGCTGGTCCCAATTCAAAGGAGATGCAGATGACAAGTTTAAGCTTATTAAATTAAATAATTCTTCATTTATGGCAGAAAACATTATGGACAATGAAGGAATTGCTCCAACCTTGTAACAATTTCTTCATTATCCAAAATGTCTCCAAATCGCTTTCATTGAAGGGTTTCAAAAGGCAGCAATTATGTGGGAATTGGTTTACCCATTACCTCCTTATCTCTTTTTTTCTACACACTAGAGAACATAATATGTCGAAAACATAATGAGAAAAGGAGAAGTTACTTGTAGCAAGGAATTCCTTTTCATCCCCGTAATTAATCGCCTTCTGCAATTTTCATTCAAGACCAGTCTGAGATTTTGCCTGGTAAGGGGTTAAAAGATTGATTTACATTGTAAAGCCCATTATAAATGAGCGAATGTTCGAAACAAATCTTAAGTCATTGCAGAGATGAAGAAATTATTGCACATTAAACTTGAACAAAATGTTGTCAAAGTCTAATGATAACTTTTTTTTGAATACCCCTTTAAATAATTTACATCATGTTATTTCTTTAAAATTGTTTCAGAATTTATGAGCACAAAGTTATTCCAGAGAAATTTATAACATAATCCATTAAAGTAAACGAAAAGAAATGAGAGATAAAATTTAGACCTTTGTCAAAATAAGTTATCTTCGATAAAAGAGAAAAAATGTATAAATGCAGTTTTGATGGAAATATTTTTGAAAAGAATGAACTTCTCATTCAAGTTTCCAAAATAAGTTAAACGAAACTGAAACAAGAAAATATTAAAGGGTTTGCAAGGATTATTTACCAAGAAAACTTAAATACAGCAAATGTGACAAAGAGATGACTTTTTATGATCAAAGTAAAGTACACACATGACATGCTGATAGGACACACGACAATGCTTCACAATGATATATATTGGTTTTAATTTGCAACCCCTTAACTATTTCCTGTTCAATCCCTGGTTTTTACGTCCCTGTGTTTTTACGTTCTTCCTTTCTTCCTTTTCCACAATATTTTCTATCCTACTGAATGATTATTTTTAAGATAAAATTGAATTGTCGTCTGCAAGGCCTTTGATTTTTAGACGGGTCTAAAATTTGGCAAAACAGTAACATATTTATAGGTTAATCTATTTCAAGTACGTGTATTTGATGATGCTGGACATATTTTTACATGTTTATATGATGATAATAATCCTGTTTCAGATAGGAGAGTTTTTTGGGTTTTTTTCTACAGTATAATTCTTTATCCATTCCTTTTTTAATGTTATAATTAAATATTACTTATGTTAAGAAAAAGATCTTGAGGAAATGGCCGGTAAAAAATTAAATAATCTTTCCACATAAGACTTCATTCTAATATAACTTTGACATAATATGCATCTGTCAAGGTTATTTTTAATGAAATATTGGTTGAAACACTTAATTTGAAATTAAGCTGTCGGTCTAAAAACACCTTAGTTTTCAGTTTTCTTTTTGAATTACTGGCACGCAAGTATTTCTTCAAATAGCAAATTTAAAAGTTGAAAAGTCGATGTTTTCGTATGGTAGAAAGCCGTCATCCTCCGTGGTTCACGGAGTTCTATCAAAATTTGCTACCCGTACAAAGGGAAATCACTCTAACGACTTTGGGTCAAAGGGAAGTAAACCACGTTTTCGGAAAGGGCCATAGCTGATGCCCCTCAAGAAAATAAAGAAAGGATAACACTGTGAAAAATCAAGAAATTTACACTCGGTTATTAGACGCATATGTCTGATCATAAGACTCAGTTATTAGACATTTTAAAAGTACTTTACATTCAGTTATTAGCCGCATGTATCTCTGTTTTACATACGTTTATTGGACGCATGTATCTGCGTTTTACACTCGATTTTTAGACGCGTGTATCTGTCCTTTAAACTATGTTAATAGACGCGTGTATCTGTGCTTTACACTCATTTATAATACGCCTTCATCTGTGCTTTACATGGACTTATAGAAAAACTGGTGGAAATATAAAGAGAAGAATTTGAGTTCTGAATGAATGAGTTTCTAAATACATTTGGAATACAGTGATAGTTGATAGTATTGTGATACGCGACTAAAAGTTTTTCAAGCTGTAGTTTCGACATTTTTAATCGCCTACTCACAGTATTTCAGTAATGGTCGTGACAATATGAATCCTTGATAATAATAAGTTTGGTGTTTTTTTTTTTTTTTTTTTTTTTTTTTTTTTTTTTTCAATTCAATCCTTTCACGTATAATTTCTGACTTTTACGTCCCGTGATCTTTTACATGAAAAAAAGATTTTGAAAAAATGCTTGACAAAAAATATACTAACAACATTATCGAAAATTGCTTGTAACAATTATTTTTTTCTTTTTCTACAATATTTTCAATCATATAGTATGACTACCCTTTGAGTTGTATCTACTTTATAGTTTCATCTGCTTTCCTCTTCTGTATTTGGACAAATTTATTGTTTTGACAAACAATAAAGGGATAATAAAAGTAAATGTAATCTTTTGCCAACAAAACAAGAATTTTAATTGTTGACATGGTCGCGCTGATTCACCGTCACTTTATCTAATTCAACTTAATTCTAGTTTATATATGCTGTAGTTGCATATAATTATTGTTAGTCAAAATTTGCTCTCTTTTTTTTTCGTGGTGTTTTTTGGTTTTTTGGTTTTTTTTTTTTTTTTTTTTTTTTTTTTTTTTTTTTTTTTCGTGGTTTTTTTTTTTTTTTTTTTTTTTTGTAACATTTCCGTAACCAAACATTCATTACCGTAACGCAACATCATTTCCTTAATACAATTTCACTGCAACATTTTAGATCTGCTTAATGCTACGTTCCCACTATCACGATTCGCGCCACGATTGAAATCGTATTCTTTATCGTGGACTTATCGTGGTGCTCGTATCAGATCATATCAAATCTTGAGGTCGCTCGTGGCAATCGTGTTGATCGTAGAAAATTTTTGGGCAGTCCAAAAATTTTCCACGATCGACACGATTATTTTTCAATCGTATTCATCGCATCAGAACGTATTGCATCGTAGCTAAGCGTCACATAGCGCATCTAATCGTGCTTCCAAATCGTGGTGATCGGGGTCAGTCTTGGACATCACAAAACCCACGCTCTGTTGAGATGTGTTGCGATCTCTCACGATCTGGTACGATCAGTGACGCGCTTTCGGGGACTCTTGCTCACGACCTGTTACGAATGTCTCACGAGCAGATACGATTTGATACGAGAAGATAAGAGTAAATGCGAGAAGTTACGAGTATCAAACCCTTTTCACGGACACTCACGATCTGTACGAGATCCCACAACATATATATACCGTGAACGATTTAATACGGCTCATTCAGCGACCTAATCTTGTAGAGAAAACATCTACTGTAAACTTGCTTTTACGCCGTTAAGAGATGCCCCCAAGGGAACAAGAGGAAGGAAGGGAAAGAGCAAAGCTGCCCCACCCCCTGAACCTGATATTGAACAAGTCCAGCCACAACCTACACCAGAGGATGCAGAAGAAGTTTTCCCAAATGAAAAAGTGAAAAAGAAGAAAACAGTAACTGCCTTCTCGGAACAGGAAAAGGAGGAAATTATTGAGTTTCTTATGAGAAATGAGGTCCTGTACAGCAAACGCCTTGCGGGGTTCAAGGATGTCACCCAAAAGGAGGATCTCTGGGCTGCACAGGCTGCAAAGATGAATACTACTGTGGAGCAACTTAAAACATGGTACTCAAGCATGAGGACTATGATGGGCCGGCTGAAGAAACGCGCCAAGAAGAGTGGGTCAGGAGGAGATGCCATTACGGATATGAACAGCACAGAACATTGGGTGTGGGATAAGTTCTCTTTTTTGATCCCTCACATTGAGACAGTAGAAGGCAGAAATGTTGCATCCTTTGTAGCAGCAGCAGCAAGTGTCAATGGCACTGAACTCACAACATCCACCGATCAAACCTCAGAAGTTGCTTCTACCTCAAGCAGCGTTCCAACACCACCACTCCAAGGAGCCTCATTACCGCCAGCCTCCCAAACAGCTTCCCAGCCAGGGTCGGTCGGCCTCAGACGAGGCAGTGAGGAAAGGTTGACCTCTGGAGAACTGAGTAAGTATAATAATGTCATTCAATTTCACGTTAAAATATTCTTACTAGAAAATCAAGTATTTCATTCTCGCGTGAGCAACGATATCTCTTTTAGGACTCTTGTATTCTTGCAATAACTTTTTTGAATGTAGCCGATGTTGGCTAAACATTTTCCACGGATAACAGCCGAGCGTCCCGCACGAGTTTTATAGGTTTCGCGCGAAAAGTGCGATGGTCTGTTGTGCGTGAGCGACTGGCTGTTTACGACAATGAAAAGTATTTCTAAAATAGACGCCTATATAGTGTGCCGGGAGGGCAAAAATATTTTAAGTAATAGCACACGGGGAGACTGACTGGGTGATGGTTCATTTTAATGTCGCAAAATGCCATTCAGAGTAACAAGGCATTTTCCGACACGATTAACTTCATATTAAACTACCCATTACATGACCAAATATTTGAAGTTTAACCCGCCGCCAAACACGTAATCGCAAGCACAGACAAGATTGAGTTGGATAATCGACTTTGTACCCGAAGAGAGAAAGAAAGAAAGAAAGAAAGAAAGATAGATAGATAGATAAATAGATAGATAGAGAGAGAGAGAGAGAGAGAGAGAGAGAGATAGAGAGAGAGAGAGAGAGAGAGAGAGAGAGAGAGATAGATAGATAGATAGATAGATCGATAGGTAGATTTTGACCACCCTGTTACACCATAAGCTCTCCTTCTCTCTTTCAGAAGAATTACTGGTGGAATTTATGTCCAGAAGTACTCGTGGATCAGGCAGTTCCTTCTTTGGAAAGTATGTGGAGGAAACGCTGTCCAAGTTGCCTGGGGCAATCAGGAGGGATGCTGAGGCGAATATTATGCAAGAGTTGCATAGAGCTCAAAAGGCGGCTGAGCACAGTGAGACGCAACCACCACCAAGCCAACAACAGCAGGTTTCATTCGAGCAACAGTCCCAACAGTTTCAGCAACAGTTCCGACAGACCATGTGGCAGCCTCATCCCTCCCAGTGGCCTCCTCGCCCTGTAGGACCGCAGCCCAGTATCTGGGGTAGTCAAGACCGCAGCTACGTCCAGCTACAGTTCCCCACGCAGTCGATGAACAGTCCATTACCACCGATCACTAATCCCAAGCCAGGGACCTCTGGAGCCAAAGATACCACCATGCCCACGACCACCACTGCTATGTCCACCACCATACATGACTCCTTTGTCAGTCTGCTGGGACCCAATTTCAACTCCCCGCAACTCAGCACAAGTGATCGAACTGCTGAAGAAGATGACCCTCGGGACGACCAGTAGAGACTCCTTCTGGCAGAAGCTTCTCCCCATACACTCAGTCAGAGACAAAGGCTCCTTGAATACTTTTTAAGAGCCATCCTATTCCACTCCATGATTACAAAAATTAAAGAAAACAATAAAGGCTCTTCCATTTAGAAATTATGTGTAATAATTAAAAAACATCAAAATTAAAGACAAATGAAAGTCGTTAACTTAATTGTTTTCAGGAATATTGTTTTCTCACATACCAATGCCTATTAGACCGAGGTAGTAACATCGTGAAATTGACAAGGTGGATGGTTTAAGAATGATTTTAGAATGAAATTGAATGAGTGTGAGGAGCGAGTTTCGAATGAAATTAGAAGGAGGTAATACAACATCGTTAATTTCATCCAATTGGACGAAATTAGCGATATTTTATTACCTCCCTTTAAAAAAACGTACTTTACTGTTCGTGCGTCTTCACGGACAAATCAGACGCTTTACAATCGACATCAGCCGAATCGTGGAATGATTTGATCAATTTGAATGAAATGTTGATTGTTTTGAACGATTTCGTAGTGTTTTTGTACGATTTTTGAGCGTTTTGAGTAATTGGAGTGAGTGTTTGGAACGAGTGAATGGAGCGCTGAATGATCGTTTTAGAATGCTTTTGAGCGGAGTGAATGTCAATTTCACTATGTTATTAACTGTATCCCTGTTTTTTGCACGATAGTGGTGGTATCGATCCCACATGGGCACCCGTAGACAGAACAGCTCACACGCGACTTTTGACGTAATGACGTTCCAAATTGTCGGATAACGTCGGCTTTCTACATTAGCGATGTCAGCTGGTGAAAAAGCAATTTAGAATCTCAAACGTCTATAACTTCTTTATTTCTGAATAAAGTCCTCAAGTGCGGGTATGCATTTTCTTAATTAAACCAAAAGAAATATCTTGATACCAAAATTTTTTATCTTTGTTTAAATGATTTGGTTTTGCTACACTTCTCCATCTTTCCTGAAGAAAAGACTGCATTCAAATCGCCATACTTAATTAGTATATGAAAAAAAAATCGGTAATTGTTGTTCAGTTGGGAAAGGAAATCCAAACCCTCGAGTCCAGCGGTCAAGTGGGAAACTCGGCAAAGCCGTGATCGCTGGGCCCTCGGGTTGGGATTTCTTTGACTCACCGAAAAACAATTATGGATTCTATTTACATCGAATGCAAAAGTAACTTGACTAAAAATTAATGCAGTTAACTACTGAAAGTTCAAAATGACAACTACAGCAGAAGGGAAAATGAAAATGGTGTTTCAAGTTCCGGCAGACTCCCAAAGAAGTGTTAAGTCGTGGTCAATTATAGAGATATCATAATTGACTGGGTTAACCACTGGTTGCAGGCAATGGGTCAGGAGAAACTCGTCAAAACATGTGTTGTCTCTGTTGAGGCCCAGTTAAATTAACAGAATCGTGATCGTTCGCATTGCTTTCGAATTTCGAGTGTTTAAATGGTGTTTTACGCCGTTTTCAACATTTGTTTTGTTATACAGCAGCGAAACTCTTTTATTCATGCGCTTTATGGGTTTTACTAATACTAGTTCTTGAAAATGAGGAGGAGGTTAACATTTCATTTGAGTTCTAGATTCGACAAATCAATACAAAAAGACATTTTCAAAACATTGTGACAAAACGAAAATTTACTCATAACATGCAAATGCTCATTTTATCACAATGGTTTCTATTTTGTCACACGATTTAACCATTTGTAAGTTATGATATGTCGTACGTACAAGTTTCGGAATTTGGGAGGTCTAAAATCAGCATATCCGGGAATGTTTAAACAACTTTGCTGCAATGATACAAACATAAATTTCTTTTGCCCGAAATCATTGACTGAATAATCGTTAAGAACAGAAACAAAAATATGCATCGGCAATATATCTATTTCCTCAAGTTTCAGAAATAAATTTCAAAATATCAAACGATATCCTCTCCAACATCTGCGTCAACCAGCCCAGCCATCCTTTCCTGCCATGGGACTGCGCCTTGTGGTGTGTTGAAGAATGCCTTCAGGAGTTCCCTCTGATATTTCGCATCTGCTGAACCTGAATTGCGAGGCGCAGGCGGTTGATCCACATCTAGCCAGTCTACTTGGTCCCTCCATGCCCCTGGAATGACATTTAGGTTTTCATCCTCACGGTCCGCCTCTTGTGCTGCAATACCTGGATACCTCAGCCGGAGTAGGTTGTGCAGGACCACTGCTGCCTCTGCTATATCCTTCACAGTGTCGGGATTCTGCTCTAGAGTCCTTAGGAGACACCTGAATCTATTCGCTAGAATCCCAAAAGCATTTTCAACCACTCTCCTCCCCCTCGAAAGTCTGTAATTGAAAATCCTCTCCTCCCTAGACATCCTTTTTCTGCTGTATGGCTTCATAAGGTAGTTCCTGAGTGCAAAGGCGTCATCCCCCAGGATGAAGAAGGGCATGTCTTGGTGATCATCAGGGCTCGCAGTGAGAGGGCAGGGTCGAGGGAGTCCTAGAGATTCTTCTTCTAGGCCGTTAAACAGCTCCGAATCGCCAAATATCTGAGCATCTGACATGTGTCCTTTTCCACCAAGCTCGAGCCACACAAACTTATAATCAGCATCCACTAGAGCTAGAAGTGGTATCGAAAAAAAATCCCTTGTAATTGAAATACAGACTGCCAGTTTGGGACGGCTTCTTGATAGCAATGTGTTTGCCATCCAATGCCCCAACCGCGTGAGGGATGTTCCATTTCTGCTCAAATTGGTAAGCTAAGGCTTTCCATGCATCAGGGGTGACAGGTAGGCTGAACACTTCATCTTTGAATGCGTGTACAGTTGCCCGACATACTTCTGGAATCATCCTCGAGATACTGAAAACTCCACACCTGAAGGCATACGCAAGAGACCGATAGTTGTCTCCAGTAGCAAGGTGCCTCAGTGTCAATGCCAGCTTTAGTCCAGGTGAAAGGGGTTGCCTAAAACTGGTGACTTCCCTCTCGATTGCTGGGGCCACCCTCTGTAACACTTCATCGAAGAGCTCTGGTGTTAATCTCGTATAGTTTTGGAAGGCGATTGGATCTTCCAGTCTCAGATGGGTGTCTAGGAGGCTTGAGTATTGACCAAGTTGTAGTCGTCTTTCTTCTGTGAGCCATGGACGCACCCAAAACTGTCTGACTGCAGCTCTCCTGGCTCTTTTTGACTGGGTTTGTAGCTGGTGTGGCTGTTGCTCGTCTTCTTCTTCTATGGCGATAGTATAAGCATACAGTAAAACTGCAAATGTTATGTTTTCATCCTGAGCTTCTGCCATTTTCAACTGTTATGATTTGTAGTTTTTACTCTGTAGGAGACCAAGAAATAATGAAGTCGATAGTCAGTCGGACTGTATATATATCCTCCGGGGTCCAATCGTAGCTCAAATCGTGATTATCATCGAACGTGATCGTGAAAGACATCTTGACGATAATCGCATCCTGTCCCAACAGAGCGTATCGGTTCGAGCTGAACATACCAGAACGTATGTGCTCGTGTCAGATCGTCCCAAATCGGGAACCCCGTATGTGTTGATCGCGTCAGATCGCTACCCCATCGTGGACTCGATCGGGATAATCCTATCTAAACTTATGTGATCTTATCTGAACGGGAAATCAAATTGTGGCTTATCGTGTCGACTGAAATTGACTAATCGTAATCATATCGCAGCCGAGCGTAACAAATCGTGTCAGAACGTATCCAGTCCCATAACGTCGTATTCCAGCCCGATATTTTAAAGAAATCCCACGATCAGCCACGAATGGTCAATCTTGGCGTTCGTAACGGATCGTACGACAGTGGGAACATAGCATAACCTAAATGGGTATTTATCATAAGTGTGTTGTAATTACTTTCACTATTCTTTTAGCGAACAGGCCAAATCTAATGAAACTAACTTTTTTGCATTCGCATTAATGAATTTGTTTGATAGATTTTTTCTAAAAATGTGAATATATAACTTTAAACATATTTCTTCTTCTCTTTTTTTGATATAATTTTCATTTTTTGAATGGATATGATTATATAAGCATGATGTGTTATAATGGACATAGTATTATTTATTTGAGGGCAAAACTCACTATTTGATATAAACTTAAAGTAGCGTTACGGAAATGAAAATTGAAGGTACGTACGTAATAAATTTCCGAAAGTTTGATATATATCTTGCTTGTTCTTTGCTGCTCTGTATCTAAGGTAAAAATACTGTAGTTGATGATATCAAACCTAGAAATGCGTGACTCATTTTCTCGACTTATTTTTTAAACTTACACCGCAACACTTTTCAAAAAAAGATAGAATGAGCCACATACGTTTATTAGTCGCATATATCTTTTACACTCGGTTTTTAGACGAGTGTACCTTTGCTTTACACTAGGTTATAAGGCGCATGTAAATGTGCGACACATTTAGTTATCAGAGTCATGTATCTGTTCTTTACTCTAGGTTATTTGACGCATTTGCCTGTCCTTTACAACAGGTCATTAGACGCATGAATCTGTCCTTTAAACTAGGTTATTAGACGCATGTATCTCTCCTTTCAACTAGGTTATAAGACGTACGTATCTGTCTATTAAACTAGGTTGTTAGACATATATGTTTCGGTGGTGTATATAAGGTTAGTATCGGTGATTTTACTCGGTTATTTTACGCATGTATCCGTTTGTTAAACTAGGCTATTTGACGCATATATTGGTGCTTTAATCTGGGTTATTAGACGCCCGTATCTGTGCTATGAACTAGGTTATTAGAAGCATGTATCTGTGCTTTAACCTTGATTATAAGAGGCATGTATCTTTTATATTTGATACGTTCAAAGATTTTTGAGCAGTCGTTGAAGAGGTGGGGAGTATGGAACCGGATCTCGTGGTAACCAAATTTATCTGTCTCATAGCCTATACAACAAATAATTAAACCCACATTCCCACAAAATCCCGCTTTTTTATAGCCCCGAGAAAAACAGCTTTGGAAAACATTGTGTGAAATTTTTTTAAAAAAAAGCAATTTCTTTATTTCCCATATTGCCCCCCCCCCTAAAAAAAGTATTTCTTCAAATTTAATTTTAATTTAGACATGTCGAAAATTTTAAAGTCTTTTTATTGGTTAGTTGAAAATTCCTCTTTTTGAAATCATTAAAGTAACACTTTATCTAAGAAAGACTAAAATCAACGATTACAGGCTCTATAAAGAAAAACTCCCAAAGGACAACTGACTGAAGAAAATGGGTTTTTACGAAACTTATAAATTCTAAAAGTATTTAAGTCAGCGGCGGCCGGGGCACGTTACCATGGTATTTCTCACACCAGAAGTACCAAAGCAGCCTTCAGCTGGTCATCCAAGAAGCTTCTCATCCCATTTAGGTTTATAATTATCCACCAATGGCTGGGTGACAAATTTCAGAAAAGATATTTTCGCCTCAGCTTTGGATGGTACATTGCACCTCATTATTAGGAGTCTACCAACTGTGCTGTAGGTGCGGCCCAGCAAGGCGAATAGACATTAAGTGTTCGGGTTGATAGCACCGAAAGAGACTTACCGCTCAAATAAATGATAATTTGAGTTTAAAGTTATTTTTGTGATAAATAATCGAAGTGATACTGGGACTAAAAACTACCTACAGAAGGCATTCATGCAGCTGTTTTAAACATTCAGAAATCCCTCTTTTCTACGCCCTAATAAAAAATCTTCGGAAAACTGTGTTGAAATGATTATCCACAATCTGTGCTTTCCCAAAATGCAAAGATTTTTGAAATTTCAACAATTTAAAATTCTCGTCTGCAAATTCTTTGTATTTGAATCAGTCTAATTATTTCTTATATGGGAATGGGTTTGATATCCCCACATAAAAGGACAGTCCAATTTATGCAAAGATTAAATGAGACAGCTCTACCGCTGTTGTTGTTGTCGTAGTTTTAATTCTGGGCCCTCTGTCTAACTAGGGTACACATTTTCCACACTTCTCAGGATGATATTTTCTTAGTTCACACAGTTTACATAAGTAAATTTTCAAGCAGAAAGGATCTTCTCGATGGTTCGAAAAGTGTACGCGGACTATGCAAACTGACCAGACTTGAAAATAATCGCGATTTTCAGTATAAAAAAGACGGTTCTACCTAACAATGTAGTCACTTTGATATGCAACTTCCTGTTGACCTCTGCTCGATTCGATATCTTTTTCAAATCATCGTTTTACCGAACACCCGAAAAATCTACTTTCCCTTACAATTCACATGTATTCATTTTTTAAAATACAAATTTAGATAAACCTGTGCTTCATACAGTCTCTTTTTACATATATATGTTTTACAGAATTGCTAGATGGTCCTTTATTGCGTGATAGAGCCCTCAATATTTTAGTGAGTCCATTAACAAAAATTATGTGAATATGAGTTAATCCTTTCAGTAAAATTCAAAACGAAATTAACTAATTTTCGCATGTATAGAATTATTTGTAATATATAGTGGTGAAGAAAAGAAGACATTTCTTGTTTCAAAAGACGTTCAGTGAAAATAACATCAATGAACGGGGGAAATGACGTAGCTTGTATCACGGTTCTTTAAGTGATGAAAACACAAACATGTTGAGAAAGAAGAAAAAGCTTGAATCAAAGGCCTTTGAGTGGTGTAAGCATCAATTTGTGGGGTAAAAGAGACAAGCTTGTATCGAAGGCATTTGAGTGGTGTAAGCATCAAATTGTTGGCTAAAAGAGATAAGCTTGTATCGAAGGCCTTTGAGTGGTGAAAGCATCAAATTGTTAGGTAAAAAGAAATACCTTGTATCGAAGGCATTTGAGTGGTGTAAGCATCAAATTGTTGGCTAAAAGAGATAAGCTTGTATCAAAGGCCTTTGAATGGTGAAAGCATCAAGTTATTCGGTACAAGAAAATAGCTTGTATCAAAGGCATTTGAGTGGTGAAAGCATGAAATTGTTGGGTACAAGAAAATAGCTTGTATCAAAGGCATTTGAGTGGTGAAAGCGTGGAATTGTTGGGTACAAGAAAATAGCTTGTATCAAAGGCATTTGATTGGTGAAAGTATGAAATTGTTGGGTACAAGAAAATAGATTGTATCAAAGGCCTTCGAGTGCTGCAAGCATGAAATTGTTGGGTAAAAGGAAATAGCTTGTATCAAAGGCATTTGAGTGGTGAAAGCATCAAGTTGTTGGGTACAAGAAAATAGCTTTTGGTGGTGAAATGGTATCTTTTGAAAACCGTTGTAAATATTACGAGATTCTAATGGTTCATAAGACGAAGGATGGGTTAACTCCCTCGTTTATGACCGAATTTGTAACAGTCTGTAAATATCAATTTCTATGCAACCAGTTATCTCACAAATGTGTTCCCCAAACTGAATTTTTGAAGAAAACCTTTTCTTACACCGGTATGAAATGTTGGAATGCCATACCAACAAACCTTCGAATAATTACAATTTTTACTTACTTTAAAAGCTCCCTGAAAAACAATTTGATGTCTAGTAACGGGTTATAGTTACAATTACTTCACTCAGGATTATGTATGTCAAATGAGATTACCTTTAAGTTAACTAACATTATCATTTCTCATCATTATCATCACTATTTCAGAATATTATTTATCACTTATTCACGATTGTGTGGGTTTTACTGATAAGGCTATTGCCTTTTTCCTTTCTTTCTTTCTTTCTTTCTTTTTTTTTTTTTTTTTTTTTTTTTTTTTTTACTTTTTTTAGCCTTTCTCATATTTTGACATTACGAGATATTTGCATTTTACCATATACAATATTCATAATCATCACCATTTTTATTGTTTTTCAAATAGAATTATTAACTTTAAGGTTATGATGATAATCATAACCCCTTGATCATCATAACTTATTTGTTGCAGAGGGCCACATTGTAAATAACTTCTTCATTGTTTTGTTTCGTATGATGGTATAGCTTAATGAGCTACCTTCTTTAAATAAAGATTTTATTATTATCATTATTATAAAGCATGGAATTGATGGGTACAGGGAAATAGATTGTATCGAAGGCCTTTCAGTGGTGAAAGTATGAAATTGTTGGGTAAAAAGAAATACCTTGTATCAAGAATACTTGAGTAAAGAAAACGACAGATGAGAATGTCAAGTTGAGAGAAAAGAAGAATTTTCTATCATCAAGGTATTTTGAGTGGTGAAAAGATGTGGAGAGAGGGAGAGAGCGGGTATACTTCTAATCAAGGCTCGTTTAGTGAAAAAACAGAGTTGAGCGGAAATACGAAATTCTTTGTATCACGGATTTCAAAAATATCAAAACTAAAAGCTAAGTTTTACGGAAAGAAAATGGGGTCTCTGAGTGATAAAAACACCAAGTTTTGGGGAAAGAAGACAAATTTTTATCACGGGTCTTGGGGGAAAAGAAAAAAAATGGTTTGTATGAAAGGTCTTTGGTTAATGAAAGCACCATTTTGTAGAGAAGAGAGATTCTGTTTTTATCAAACAATTTCTTCTTTTTTCCCCATAACTTCTCTAAAATATCCTCGAAGTTTAATACACAATAAATTCAATTTGCCTTCAATAACCTCTGTAAGTTTGGACCGGTTCAAAATGTGGTCGTCCTGTATAAACCTAACTAAATTAAACCTACATATCGTATCAACATCATATCAACAAAACCATTTCCTTCGGGAGACATGAAATCTATCTTAAACCTCTCATAAAATGTAATTGAAGTCTCTGTATGAATTCTACTTCTTTCCATAATTTCATAAAGATGACGTCATTCCAATTTACTTGGTCAGACATTACGAGGATTTCGTCTCTCTTCATAAGGTAATTAACTTAACCATTTATATCTTATCTTTTTACATTGATTGACTAGCATTGAAGGTATCTGATTGGTCCAAATTAATGAGTGGCGGATCGCGACTGTCAATCAAACAATCTATACAACAATCAAATCATACATTTCGACCGGAAGTGAATTTAACTCCGAAATTGGTCGACATTTATGTCAAGTGCATGTTTGTTGCGAAAACGTTATATTTACAGTTTTTTCAAGTCGTACTTACGATTTTTAGGTCGGCAACCAACCAGTCATTTTATTTGTACAAACTAGCTGACCACATATTTGTCATAATATGAAAATCGAACTTCCTGACAGTGGGCGGAGCTAGAACCACGTCATTGGATTAATTATATAAGTATTTACGTCCTACTCAGCAACTTAACATAAGGAGACTGGACATCGAACAAGGGACCCCTCACACTGCAGCCAAGCACGTTACATTTGACTGGACCTCGAACTAGGGACCCCGGACACTGGAGTCTAGCACTTTACAACTAAACAAATGGTGACTGGACCTCGAACTAGGGACCCCTGACACTGGAGTCTAGAACGTAACAACTAAACCAATGGTGACTGGTCCTCGAACTAGGGACCCCTGACACTGGAGTCTAGAACGTAACAACTTAATCAATAATGACTGGACCTCGAATTAGGGACCCCTGACACTGGAGTCTAGATCGTTACAACTAAACCAATGGTGACTGGTCCTCGAACTAGGGACCCCTGACACTGGAGTCTAGAACGTAACAACTTAATCAATAATGACTGGACCTCGAATTAGGGACCCCTGACACTGGAGTCTAGATCGTTACAACTAAACCAATGGTGACTGGTCCTCGAACTAGGGACCCCTGACACTGGAGTCTAGAACGTAACAACTTAATCAATAATGACTGGACCTCGAATTAGGGACCCCTGACACTGGAGTCTAGATCGTTACAACTAAACCAATGGTGACTGGTCCTCGAACTAGGGACCCCTGACACTGGAGTCTAGAACGTAACAACTTAATCAATAATGACTGGACCTCGAATTAGGGACCCCTGACACTGGAGTCTAGATCGTTACAACTTAACCAATGGTGACTGGTCCCCGAACTAGGGACCCCTGACACTGGAGTCTAGAACGTTACAACTTAATCAATAATGACTGGACCTCGAATTAGGGACCCCTGACACTGGAGTCTAGATCGTTACAACTAAACCAATGGTGACTGGTCCTCGAACTAGGGACCCCTGACACTGGAGTCTAGAACGTAACAACTTAATCAATAATGACTGGACCTCGAATTAGGGACCCCTGACACTGGAGTCTAGATCGTTACAACTTAACCAATGGTGACTGGTCCTCGAACTAGGGACCCCTGACACTGGAGTCTAGAACGTAACAACTTAATCAATAATGACTGGACCTCGAATTAGGGACCCCTGACACTGGAGTCTAGATCGTTACAACTTAACCAATGGTGACTGGTCCTCGAACTAGGGACCCCTGACACTGGAGTCTAGAACGTTACAACTAAACCAATTCCGCCCATCTTTTGTAGAACAATGCATAACTTTAACTATAGGGGTAAGGATAGTGATATATTATCTTATTCGAAACGCCCATGTGGTTTTGCATGTCATTCCCAAACCATTGCCTTTTTCTATTTCATCACAAAAAATAGATAATTTCTAACTTTACATTATACGTATTCGAGTATCATTTGCCGATTTATTCATTAAATTATATTGTGAACTTATGAACAACCAACAGTCTGGTTTGGGTCAGAACTAACATTATAACCACAGTACGAATGCATCGTTTGTTATGATATCTACACGAAATTCAACACTAAGAGTCAGTGTACACAGCTCAAATAATGTTCCCGAAATACACAAAACAGTTCTATTGTCTGGGTCCAAACCGATGGCTGAATGTTTTATATTGACCGATCGAATGCTTAATGTAAAATGACCTCTGGTTGGTCCCTGCTTTATCCAATTTAATTTTCAACTATTTGTTGCGCGGAGATCAAGTGAACCCCCGTCCCCGTACTTTCTCTCGCTTCGCGGGTAATAAGGTGTCACGAAGACCAAATTGCCGAAGTTTCAAGCCGTTCATCACTTAAGGTTTATATCAATAAATTGATTGATTAAATTGGGTTTTACGCCACTGTTAACAGTATTTCAATCATATCGCGGCAGCTGGAGCACCTAATCATGGAGTGCTCGTATTTCTTACACCATTACTACCACAATAACTATATCAATAGAAAACCGTCTCAAATTTACTCCGAATCTCCTGGGACCGTTTACATGAAGAAACTAATTTCCCTCGATACATATTCAGACAAAATAAGTAAATATGAATATGATAGATGTATCTGAACTTTAAACCTCGTGAAACACTTTATCTCCACAACCACCACCACCAACTACTACTTCTACTATAATAATAAGATAAGTTTATTTAGGTAAAAGAGTACAGATCGGCTATTTTCTTTGATTTTCACCCGACTGTCCAGATGTTCCCTTCTTACAAATAACTAAGGAAGTCGTTTGACTAATCCATCTAGTTCTAAGGAATATAAGAATTTGAGTTTGTATATTTCAATAAGGATTATAAACTCAAGAACTAAGGAAAATACATTGAAAAGATTTTCTCTTTAGAAAACTTTTTTTAGATACTTGAAAACAATCTCTTTATTTACATGAAATAGATATTGATGTCTTAAAATATACGTTGCATCATTATATATCTAAATATTTTAATGGATGTATTGTATTAACTTATCGCATAAACCCAGTCGAAATGGTTGCCTTAGTTTGATGGTCGTAACACTTCTTACAGTTCATCTTTATTCAAATAATTTCCACTTCTTTCTGTTTGCAACAAAGATAAATACATTAAACTGATATCAAAAATGATTCCAAAGTTTGAAGAAGCATTTCGTCGTTGGGCGACACAAACTTCAAAGAATAAGCTGTAGTTACGAGTTTTGATTAATCGGCGTTTTAATAGTAAAGTATACTGCGTGGCAGCTCCTTTTCAAATTATTACATGCTAAGTGCTATGTTTTACAAAAACATGTAAAAATAAAATAAAGAATTTATTTACATTCAAAATTAGATCTACATGTCCTTACAACTTCCATGTCAATGTCATTATCGTATAAATATCATTTAGTGCTATTAGACAACATCATTCATAACATATGAAAAGATTTTTTTTTTCTCTTTCTTGTATATAAAAAAACGTCTTGGTCTTACTTTTGTATGAAATCGATTCGAAAAAACTTCAGTCATTGTCATATGGTTGTTACTTTCAAATTCATACCAGAGCATTGAAAACACCAACTAAAACAGTTTCATCTCTTCAAAGTAGTAATCTATTAAGTTGTAGCATATATTTTTTTCTTTCGGTTTTTTTTTCGATCACAGAAGCACAAGCCGCCCAAAATGGACCATCAAATAGTCAGACCGTCTGTAAAAATTTCTTTCAAATCCACGAACAAATGTAACAGGAACTGTGTTAAAAAAAAGCAGATCTGTGAATAATCATATTACATTTACCAACAATGGTTTCAATTTGTAATTTTGTTTAGGAAAAGATGCCATTACCAGTCTGTGCTATGGGTATATTTTAACTGGTGTCCTAGACTGAATTGAAAATAGGTTTCTAACGAAATTTCGTAGATTTTGTAATTTGGATAAAAGGAAATACATACGTGCACAAACACATCTGACAGAAAGCATTGCTTCCCTTGGGCTTGTTACAGTAATTGTCGGCTGGCTGGCCCCGCCTAGTGAGTGTCAACAGACAGTTTATCTTAGATATCAAGCGGCGTAATCTTAAAAATTGATAGCCAGTCACATATAACACAAAACAAAGGAGTTTAGTTGGCGACCTCGTGGTTATAATTACAGCTTCAATTATCTTAAATTACGACATTATAGTCACTAACCAACAGATATACTTATTATGCATATCGGCCAATGTCAGAGTTCAATTGTTACTTCCGGTCTTAATGTATTATTGATTGATTGGTCAATGTTTGTGATTGACAGACGAGATCTGTCCATTTCTCATTTGCTCACCACTGTTTTCGTAATATCATTCTTTCGGAGCCTTAAAAGAGGAATTCTTACGTGTTAAGTTTCCCTTTGATAAAAATATGGAAGGATTTAACTCCCTTTAAGAAAAAGTCTGGTAGCCAGACTATCATTACACGATCAGAGACTTAACTTCTTAACTTTTACATGTGTGGGCTGTTCATTTTTCCACAGTGCCCTTATTTTCGTATACTTGTTTTGGTTTGCTGGTAGCTTCTAACGGAATTAACGCAATTTTCAGAGATATTTTACTAATGTGCAGCTTTCGATGGCTTTCTTCCTTTTGGTCCACGAGTTACCACTTTATTTAATCGGAGTCACCATCTACTAAGCCAACTTAAACCCACTACTTATCGCCGAGTTATGAAAGACAAAGTACGGTATTCACAAAGACAACTGACCAATCGCTGGCCCCACCCATTCCGTCCGGTGGCCCCGCCCATTGACTCCGACAGGAAGTGCCACTTCGATTTTAAACGGTATTATTTTGAAAGATTTATATCCAGTAGTATGTAGCAAAATAGAATGGTTGGTGAATTAATTGTCCCAATTACAGCTTGATTAAGCCATGGATACGACTGTTCAGGTCGAAAACACAACACAAAACTTTAGATAAATATAGGCCAATAGCGGAGCTAAAAGAAAACCACTTTAAATGAGTGATTTCATCGGTCGATTGTTTTTTTTTATTGACAATCGTAACTGGTCAATGATAAAATGTCAGAAAAACTAGTGGTCGAGCCGGGATTCAAACTCAAGGCCGCAGGATTGGGAGCCTTACCGGCTTAGCTAACCAGACTCGGCATTTTCGCACTTTTAATAATTAATAGAAATGTGATGCACTGGCTCGTTAATTATTTGAGCCTATATAACATTTTGTCCAAACGTGCTCGCAGACATTGAGCAGCTGGGACAGCCGAGCAATGCTGATATACTGATCATTAAACGAAACTCTTTCGTCAACTCTTAGCGTCTATAGAGAAGACCTTGATCAGACTGTCTGGATACGCAGGCTGATCGGGGTCTTTATTTGGCGCAGAAAGTGAAAATGTCGCACACGGGAATATTTTTATATAAGCATCTTTCAGCTGGTCGCCTAAACCGCGTTCTTAGTATTCGAACTAATGGTGTGATTGACCTATCAAAAAGCGGTATCCTTGGTCGCTTAATTGCCGAGTAGTTAAAGTTGGGGAATTGGAGTGGGGGTGGTTCTAATCACAGCTCGGTCAACATTCTTGACCATCACTGACATCATTTGTCTGTCAATACAACGCGCGTGGTGAGTAGTGGATCTAGGTGGGAGGAGCATCTGATGACTTTTATTGAATGATTTCATTTCTTCACTGTCTATACTAGTGGGGGTCACGAAAGAGACCTATGATTATGTACTCAAACTGCCACAAAAATGTTGAGTGTACCCATACGAATGACCGCACGAATCAAATAAAATCAGATAAAGTTTTATCCCAACCTTGTCCAAATCAATCGTAATTTGGGCTGAATCTTCAGGCTGTTCTGTAGGCTGTTCAAGGTATCTAGATAAAACAAAAGAACAAGAAGTGTTTGTGAAACAATATTGCCTCTCGAAATACAAAATTAGAAGTATTTCTCGATGCTTGACCTTTAACATAGTCAGCTGACAATGATCTTGTCGTTAATAGATGTGTAGAGATAAGAAGTACCTGCACACCAAATATGGACATTGTAACTTCGAGTATTTTGAAGTTACATTCAAAGTATATTTTCAAAACAAAGGTGACTAAGTGCAAAAAGGATGACCTTCGTGTGAAATTATTTTTCAGCTTGTGGAGGCGATTTGCTATTGAAAGACAAAGAGTAAAATATTGGATTTAAACATTACTGTTCCGGACTAAAGTGATGATTTGATTGGTCATTCAATTTTAAGACCAACAATGTGGGTTTTTTCTTAATACATTTATATCATCTTGTATTCAGTAAATAATAACAATTAAATAGTCTCGGGTAAAAAAGATTCAACAAACTTCCTTGGAGAGTGTTAATAAAATTCATCAATATTTCAGGGATCCCGTTGAATAAACAATGAACCATGAAATTCACTTAAGCCCCTTTCCTCTTGTTTTCGACGAAATCTTTACAAGTTTCAAAGGAAAAATCCAGAAGACCCCACAACTATCTAGAAAATTTGATAATATTTGTAAACTAAATTTTGTAAACACAACATATACAAAGTAACCCTCAACAATATCCCTTTTCGACCATTATCGTTGGATTACGGATCTTCCTCTACAATAATAATTTTATAATAAGCCTACATACATCCAAGAAAGTTTTAAGCACATTTAAACAGGTGTTCTAATTGAATTTTGAAGAAGCCTTTTCTGACGTTTTGCAAGGATCGTCATACTTTTCGAAATGACAATCCTTATGATCCTTCACACATCCAGTAGCCGCCGTCATAACACAGTCCGTAGCGCATCAGACTCCTAATCTTCAATAATAGGGTGTCATGGGAACGATCCCCGGCGGCGGCACATATCCTTTCCGACATTTGTCTCTCACCAATGGATGGATTATCGTAAACCTAAGTGGGATAGCAGCTGGTGTGAGAAATACCAGGAATCCACTGTTAGGTGCTCCAGCCGCAGCGATATGACTGAAATACTGTTAAAAGTGACGTTTAACCCGATTCAATCAAGTAATAAAACATCCAGTAAAAAGATCCAGGAAATGTCGACTATTTCTATGGACTAATCGTGACCGTAAAAAATATCTATGTCATCCGGCTTCTTTCCGACCAAATGTAGATCGCTCTGTTAGGGAAACACAGGACAGCGGTGTAACCAATTTAGAGATATGTGGTGAGGACATCCTAGTGAAATAGACAAATTGTACTTATTATACCCCAAAAAGTATGTTTGAGGGTATAAAGGAGTCAGCTTGTCTGTCGGTCCGTCTGTCCCTAGCTTTTCGTGTCCGCTAAATTTCTCGGCAACTAATGCATGGATTTTATTCCAACTTCACTGATATAATCAGTATCAAGCAGAGATGTGCATCTTTTTTGGTTACGGTCTATTGATTTTTGACGGAGTTATGGCCCTTATGTGAAAAAACGTGTCTGCTCAATTTCTCAGCAACCATTGGACGGATTTGATTCAAATTTCACAGAAAGACTCGGTATAAGTCAGAGATGTGCATATTCTATTTTGGTTATGGTCCATTGGTTTTTGACTGAGTTATGGCCCTTTAGTTAATAAGTCTATTTTTGTTATGGCCCTTTGGCGGATGGCCCTTGTGTATGGACAAGCGCTATTTGGGGTATTAGTCTGCTTCGCGACAATTTCTAGTTTTTGAATGAGTAATGGCCCTTTAATTTAAAAGTCCATTTTTGTTACGGCACTTTGGCGGGAAGCACTTGTGTATGGACAAGAGCTGTTGGGGGTATTAGTCCGCTTTTCGACAATTTCTTAGTTTGACTGATTTATGGACCTTTAATTAAAAAGTCCATTTTTTGTTACGGCCCTTTGGCGGATAGCACTTGTATATGGACAGGCGCTGTTTGGGGGGTATTCGCCCGCTTTGCGACATTTTCTAGTTTAATTGATTTATGGCCATAAATTAAAAGTCAACTTTTTGTTACGGCCCTTTGGCGGATAGCACTTGTATATGGACAAGCGCTGTTGGGGGTATTAGTCCGCTTTGCGACAATTTCTTGTTTGGTATATTTGTTATTTGGTTTTCTCTTCGAGCCCGGTCACCTAGGTCGATACCGCGCTATGCTTTTAATTCCTGGGATGTAAATTCGAACCACGACTGGTTCTACTATTTTCGCAACAATTGACAAAAGTTGTATCGCGACATGCACATTTGTCTCCCTCGTAAACGTTAAACAGTGCTAATATTACCAGCTGGTGACTCCAGCACACTCCTGTTGTTGTTGTTGTTGTACTGGTTCAAAAAGGCAGGAATCAGTGTTAGATGATAGATAGTTTATTCAGGAATAAAGGCAATATTGCCTAACAAACCACATAAATTTACAAATATTTACAATGTCAATGGTGGTTAAAGTACATGCAGATATCAGTTTTCGTATGTTTAGATGTTTTAGATATACTGCTGGCGAGAGAAGGTTAGGTGTTATCAATTCATTACGAGTTATGGTGTGCAAATGACCTCGACTTTGTTTAGGTGAAAGGACTAATAATATTGCGATCTTCGTGTAAGCGACAACGTGCGTGTTGCCGGCACCCACGACCGTATCTCGCTATATTTTTTAACACAGTTTAGTGTAAGAGGGGAACAAATATTCGAATCTTCAAAGCTGTAGGCATTGTTATGTCCCTTGCACCATGCAAGGTTTTGTTTTTGTGTCGTTTTTCTTTGATTAATAAGAAACCCCGCAACTACAACTTAACTAAACCTGTATTTATGGCGTTTCTGAATCAATAAACAAATAGTAATTATTAATCCCCTGTATCTCCCTGGCTGGTAACGAAATACAAGGTGAGATATTTGGAGTAATCGTAATTTAAATAGAAGGCAAAATGATATTGGTGGAAAGGTACATGTATATTAAATACATGTTTATGACAAATGTGATATCGGCCTACTACAAGATCCCGAAATGATGCTTGGTCATATTTATATGAACTCTTTAGTCTGACAGGGAGAGAGAGCGCATTCGTACATCACTCTATATATATGTATTGCATGATACAGAAATACACACTGACCCCCTTTGCTTGAATCCAGATTTATAACTTGTAACAGTTAAAAAATATTCTTTCACGTTCTTTCAAGGCAGTGGTACGTGAGAATTGTGTATTAACGTGTGTGCGTGTGTGTGTATGTGTGTGTGCGTGCATGTTTGTTGTTGTTGTTGTCTTTGTTTTCATTATAATACTTTATCTTTTTCAATATTTCATCAAAGATCAATAACTGAGTTTGGCATGTTTTCCTGTAAGCTGAAATTGTTTCTAAGTTCAAATCCTTTATATATAAAAACTGCTGAATTTGTCATAGTTTTTGGTTTTTTACATGATAATATTTCAACAAATTTAAGCATACTGGGTTTTTTCAAAAAAAAATGTTTGATATAAGTTTTCTTTGTTCTTTGTAGAGAGAAAATGCATTTCATCCTCTAGTACTTTGCAAAATTTGCATTTTTCTGTTTTCAAATGAGATCTTTTGAGGTTTGTGCCATCTCCCTGCTTCTATCTCAAGTCTGTGAGCTGAGACTCTAAATCTAGTTAATGCGTGTCTGATTTTTTCTATGTAAACATCATTTAAGTAAGATTGAAATGAAAATGTACAGAATAATATATATGTTCTTGCCCTACTGGACTCGGTCAAAGTAGCAATCCATTCTTGTAGGTAGATATCTTGGGCCCTCTGTCTAAAAATAGCTAAAAACAAATTATTGTTATCTACCCCTTAATCTACCCAAACTTCGTTAAAACCATAATCTTCAAGTATGTCTTTAACACACTTAGCCATTGGCCCACACTTTCGGCGCGAGTACTGGTGCATTTTCCAGGAAGCAGAATCGAGAGGGATTAATCTAAGTTGGAAGAACTTGTTTCCCAATCGATGTAAAATAAATAGGTTTAAACCAACACACTTAGCCCATGACTTTTTATTTGGGTACTTATCAAGATCATTTAGCATCATATTATACACTTGTTAAGTAATTTTCACCTCATTTGATTTTACAATTTTTAGCAAGTACTTTTTTACTCTGCAAATGAGCGTTACTTTCAGCGGGAATCTACCCAACTCCCCATAGATAAAAATATTTTGAGTTTGTTGCCTGACTCCTAATGAATTTTTTATTTAGGCCTACGATTAAATTGAAAATACTTTGAAATTGGCATAAAATCATCAATTTATCTTTTGATCTATTAAACTGTTTAGTGGATACAATCACTAAAGTACATTTATTTACTCAGGCGTTTGTAACACGTTACTTCTGAATTTTATACGGCGTTATTATGTATTCAGTTTAATACTTAAGAAACAAATCAAACAAAAACTTTCTCTTCATCTTTTAAATGTACATGTAGCTTGTGAACAAAAGGGTCATTTTTCTCATAAGATCGTTCACTCTGTAATGTTTCAGCTATTGTAGGAAGGGTTGTACATTACTGGACAAGATTTCACATGTAAAGATCGCATCAGACTTAACCTCTTCTGTCAGATTTCACTAAAGATATTTTATAGTAATAAACAATTACATCAATCTCTCTGTTTTTGACCTTTTATTATATTTCGGGCGAGGGCAAGACAAATCTTGGAGACGCAATTCATTGCTGTTTTATAACAGACACAGTAATATATTTTCGGGAAAGTTGTCACACTGATTTCATTTCCAATTGATATGAGCGTTATAATACACGAAACGCCTTAAAAATAGACGTTTGACGTAAATCCCGCACGGTGCGTTTTCTCTCTAAAGAACCCATATAAATATACGCATATGTTATCACAACTTCGTAACTACAGCTATTCAAATGTGTAGTTACGTATGATTTTATCACACACTGAAGATATATGTGTAAACAGTGTTAGCCTTTTCACTAAATAATTCAGAATATCAATAAGACCTCCAGACAATATGTCCCTTTATTCACCAACTATGTTTGGGGAAGGAATCTAAACCCCGTAGCAAGGGTGCAGATATGACTCCTTTGGTGCAAAACATGCTTAAAAATATAGTGAAACAATTAAATGAACATGGAACCCTTTTTCTTCTCTTTAGAAGTGAATGATAAATACAAAACACTGCATTGTTTTTGTTGTCAGTGTTTTGGGGAACCAAAATAGGAACAGGTCTGATACCCCTGCTAATTGGGAATTGTGAAACTTTCAGAACATTGGAAAACTGATTTAAAGTCTTCATCAAATTGGGAATTTTGAAAAATGGTTATAATCTAGCTTCAATTTATTTCATTCCCGACAAATACATACTTTGTGACTTTGGGTTGAAATGTGTCTTTATTTTGTAATAAATTTACAGATATTATAATGCGAAAATTATACATGTATAAGAAAGTACCTCAATATAGAATAAGAATTTTATTTGTTGATACATTTACGACATTTCATGGCAATACAAAGTGGAGTAATAGTCATAATATCAGCATATGTCAATCAAAATATCGAACGACTAATCCAAATATCGATCGACAAATCAAATATTATTAAAGGCTGGCAATGAAATTTTGAACTCGTACATTTATGTAAAACTGATTTGTCGTAGGCTATTTGACGGTCGAACTTCGTTTGTTGAACTACCTTGACGGAGGTCAATAGACGTGGGCCGTGATCTTTCTATTTGACGGATCAATGACATCGCCAACTGAAGACATAGCTGGCCCCGCCAACTGACGCCTTAGCCTGGCCCCGCCAACTGACGACTAAGCCTGGCCCCATCTGAGAACTTAGCTGGCCCCACCAACTGACGACTTAGCTGGCCCCATCAACTGACGACATACTGGCCCCATCAACTGACGACTTAGCTGGCCCCACCAACTGACGACTTAGCTGGTCCCACCAACTGACGACTTTACTGGCCCCACCAACTGACGACTTCACTGGCCCATCAACTGACGACTTAGCTGACCCAATCAACTGACGGCTTAACTGGCCCCACCAACTGACGACTTAGCTGGCCCCACCAACTGACGACTTAACTGGTCCCACCAACTGACGACTTAGCTGGCCCCATCAACTGACAACTTAGCTGACCCCGCCAACTTACGACTAAGCTGGCCCCATCAACTGACGACTTAGCTGGCCCCACTAACCGACGACTTAGCTGGCCCCACCAACTGAAGACTTAACTAGCCCCACCAACTGACGACTTAGCTGGCCCCGCCAACTGACGACTAAGCTGACACCATCAACTTACGACTAAGCTTGCCCCATCAACTGACGACTTAGCTGGCCCCGCAAACTGACGATTTAACTGACGACTTAGCTGGCACCATCAACTGAAGACTAAGCTTGCCCCATCAACTGACGACTTAGCTGGCCCCACCAACTGACGATTGAACTGGCCCCGCCAACTGACGACTTAGCTGCCCCCCCCCCCCAACTGACGACTGAACTGGCCCCACCAACTGACGACTTAACTGGCCCCGCCAACAGACGTTTTAACTGGCCCCACCAACTGACGACTTAGCTGCCCCCCCCCCTGACGACTTAACTGGCCCCATTAACTGACGACTTACCTGCCCCGCCAACAGACGACTTAACTGGCCCCACCAACTGACGACTTAGCTGCCCCCCCCCCAACTGACGACTTAACTGGCCCCATTAACTGACGACTTACCTGCCCCGCCAACTGACGACTTAACTGGTCCCGCCAACTGACGACTTAACTGGCCCCACCAACTGACGACTTAGAAGGCCCCACCACCTGACTCCATATCAAACTTTACAAATCAAACCAACCATTCTACTTACATGTTAATGGCCATAAATTTTGCAAAATAACGTCGTCAAAATCGAATTGGAACTTTCTGTCGGAGTCTTTGGGCGGGGCCAAATAATTCATTGGGCGGGGTCAGCGATTGTTCAATCACGATAGGTCTAGTTATGAAAAAGACAAGAAACAGTAGTTTGTCGATGTGCTACCTTGGGATAATTCTGACTGAAGTCACTTTCTTCGTATAGTATATAGCCTACTGTTTACATTTCGAAAATGCGATCTCCTCTCCCCAATGCGTGTTAAGAATTATTGTTAGATCTAGGCAATTATTTTGTACCCTTCTTGTTAGCAATTTCTTCTTTTATCTAGAATTTTTTCTACCCAAAGACAGAGAGATCGTTTGGACATGGAATAAATGTAACAAATATTGAAAAGTCCTCCACTACAGATTTCTGCGATGAGATATCTACGTTTGTACCCCATTTGTTGTAAATGATTTTTATAAACTTATCTTAGTATCATTTCTAAATTAGGTTAAAAATTTAAATCAACTAAATTGATATCAAACAGAATTAGATAATTAAATTTGATTAAAAAATATGATAAATTGAAAAAAGTTATAATCGGTCACTCAAATAAACAATAACTTACAATTAAATTTTTAAAGGGAAGTAATGCAAGCTTGGTCATTCTGAAAGTCACGCGATCTTTGCTCGAGATAATGATTCCGAGGTTGTCATTCAAATTGCCCATAAATAGAAAAAATAAGGATCGACTTAGGTAGAAAATACTGTAAAAAGGGGAAAATTACTTGTTACATGCAATTTCTTCTTTTATCAGGGTGTTTTATAAAGCTATCTTTCTGCAGCTCGTCAAACCGCGAGGTTGTGTGGGAATGGTTTAATTTCGGAGATCTTTTAAAACGGCATTTCAAATAGACTGTGAAGACCATTTTGAATAGAAAACATTGGGAAAAAGGTAGGAATTGCTTGTTACAACCATTTTCTTCTTTTATCACAGTGTTTTACAATGTTATCTTGCCTCAGCTCGTCAAACTCCGAGATTGTTCGGGAATGGTTTAAGTCGGAGATGTTTTGTCTCCTGGTTAATTTGCATCACTTCGGTGTATGTTGTAGGTACTTATGACGCTACTATAATAATTATAACTAACACACATATGATCCGAGTCGTCACACACAACAACAGATCGAGGTCTATTAACCTTTAGTATTGGTTGTATCTGTCGACTCCCAGCTGTCAGTACACAAATATTTTTTGACCAACATCCAGCTATATAGACATTGTCATATTTATCTACTGTAACACCACATGGTGTCCTCAAGTCTTTACTACTGTACACATCTATAACAGTTCCATTCATATCTAGTTTTGTAACAGTGTTCTGACCCCAGTCTGTAACATAAACAACTTTCTTATCTCTACTGGTTACTACATACTCAGGACGCACAAAAAGAGGTTTTCCATTCAGGTCGGTACTTATTAATTTCATAACCTGTCCGTCCATATTCATAAACTTCACTAAGCCTGGATCTATAAAGGACACTATCAGCATGTTATCACTGTAATCAATATCCCGACAGTTTCCATCCACTTTGAGTTTCTTATTTACTGTCAATGTCTTCCCGACATTCAGAAACACCAGAAATGGTTTAGCAGTAACAACAAGCTGGTTCTGGTCTATGTAGGTGATATCCCGTGGAGATTGATCTAGCCTTATATATAATACAGTCTTTCCCTGTAGGATATCAACTACACTGACACGTTTGTTTTTGTTGTCCACCACAGCCAGTCTATTGTTACTCATCCACACACTGCCTGTTATAAAACACTCACGTTGATCTTCTGAATGTCGGATATTAAAATCTGTTTGGTGAGTGAATTTTGATGGAGTTCTGTTTTGTCTCCCTTGTTCTACACAGCCCACTTCTTTTAATGTTTTATTCTTTACCATTCTGTCTTCTTTTTCTTCTTGTTTAAGAGAACCCAGTTCTGTGGTAGATTTTAATGTTTCATAAAGGCTTTCGTTCGGATAAAATTTGTATTTCCTAACCGTATTTCTTTTACACAATTCAGCCATATTTTTTTCTAAACAAGCAATTCTAGTTTCAGCGAGTTTTGAAGTTATAACGTGTTGCTTGTTTTGTTTGGTTGTAAGAAGATGTTCCATCTTTGTTTTCGTTTGATCTAATTCTGTTTTCATAGCATCAAGTTGAGCAGATAATTCAAACATATGTTTAACATCTTCATCCTTTATCTTTCTAGCTTTTTCTAGTATTTTTGTCTCCAGCGAATCAAGTAGGGAGTTGATTTCTGCCCTGAACTGTTTAATACTTTCAACGATTTCGTTTGACGCTTGTTGTGAAATCGCAATATTTTGATCTGTTTGTGATTTCGTCTCATCGATAAGCGTGGAAAGTTTTTTCATCTTTTGACATAGTTTTTCATATTCTCCATTTTCTTTAAATCTTTGGACAAAGTCATCGATATATTGAAGTGTACAATCTCTACGTTCTTGAGTTATACAGACTGCACAATAGAAGGAATTATGAACTGTACAAAAGTAATCTAAAGGTTTATCCTTATGTTTTTTACAATATCCCTCCAGTCCAAGGGAAACTCGCTCTTTCGGCATCTCATCATATCCCAATAAATTGTGCTTTTTTGAAAGTTTAACTTTTCTATGAGCTCTAGCACAATCAGAACATAAATATTCATCACAGTCTGTACAGAAATACTCGGCATTTTGACTTTCATCATCAGATTTACAAGGGTCACATAAAATAATTGTCCTCACTAGGTCACTGTCGACTTGTTTTCTTCCTGAGACTTCCATTATTCCTAAAATAAAGAGAATTTTATATCAATTAAGCGTGGCAAGTTGACGGATCACTTCCTTCAATCAAAATATCGACTGACCAATCAAATCATTAGTTAAGACCGGAAGTGGGGTTTAGACCTGCGACATTTAACTTGATCAATTTTGTTGGTCGGCGACTAAAACGTCGTAACCACAGTTCCATCAAGCTAACTTTAGAGATTGAAATCGTATATCAATGATTTCAGTTTGTGTATCAGCCAATAGACTAATGTATTCTTGTGTTAAACAAACTACAACGTCGGAATGATGTTTTTTCATTGACTGATTGATAAAATGGGTATCAATGCCACTTTGACGTTTCTTTAGTAATATCACAGCAGCTGGATTACCTAACCGTGTATTTCTCACACCAGCGCTACCACTAAATCTTATCCGAGATTTTCTCTGCTCATCTCACGTAGGTTTACGATTATCCACCCATTGGTGGGAGACCATTGTTGGAGGAAATTTACACCGGCTAGGGATCGAACCCGGGACCCTGTGATTAGGAGTCCTTCGCGCTACCAACTACGCTATGGCCTAGGCGTGGCTCAACGTCATAGTCTACAGTTTAAGCTGTACTTTAGAAGATAAGGTCGATCGAAATATGAATCTACTTAATATAACAGTCTTCGAACTCAACGCAAACAAACTTCCATGTCGAAGTGACGTTTGAAGTAGACGTTTCTAAAAGTCGTAGCTACAGTTTAATCAAGCTGAACTTTAGAAATTAATGTCCATTAACGATTTCATTTTCCTCCACTGTCTTCTGGTATCTTAAACAGTCATGTAGGAGTGGCGTTTTAAAAGGGCGTGGCTGAACGTCGTAACTACAGTTAATTAAACTATTCTTTACAAATTATGGTCGACTATCGTCGCTACCGTATCACATACCAGTATAAGTGGCGCCCCTAGGAGACGGTTAGTTGTTACGGGGGATAGCGCAAGGATACAGGACGAAACTGTTGAGAGCTCCGCCTGGTTCTTAAACGTGATCGATGGATAGCATAGTCACACGGGGCATCGGTTTAACGTCTTATCTGAAAGACGATTAGTTTGGTCAGCTGGGGTACCGAACTTACAATCTCGAGGTTTGAAGTCGAGTGGTTTACTAACTTAGCTAATGGATAAAGTCGGCCAATAATTACAACATTTTTTTTTTTGTAATAACAAACAAACTTGTGTTTTCTGTAAGATCATAAATAAGCTGCCATGACGGAGTGACGTTTGAAGTGGACTCGGTAAATGCGATCCATCATTTACCACACATCCACTTACTCCGTTGGCCCCGCCCACTTACTCCGTTGGCCCCGCCCACTTTTTTCGTTGGCCCCGCCCACTGACTTTGACAATACGTTTTGCTTCGATTTTAAGCGGCGTTAGTTTGTCATCTATGACCGGTACCATGTAATAAAAAAGTAGAATGCTCGGTTGGCTACCTTGAATAAGCTGTAGTTACGACATTGAAGTCGCAAGACCAACTATTATAATTCACATGAATGGGGGCCAATGGTGGAGTTCAAAATTACATTCCGGTCCAAATGAGCGATTTTATTGGTCAACTGATTATTTGATTGACAGTCACGATTATTCAAATGTCATGAGCTACAAGTATTTAGGTTGAACCTGGTACGAAGTTCACGGCCGCGCCACTTTTCACGTGGGTATGTTCTTTGGCAAGTATAAGTTAACTTTTCCGTGATTAAACTGAATAATTGTTCAAACCTCCAACAAGTTCAAGACTGGGTCACTTTGAGTCAAATCTTAGAAAAATCTTGTGTACACTCTAGAGGTCACATTTCTGGCTCAAATGTCTTGATATTAAAGTAAAATGTTTGTCTGCATAACATCTCGAACGAGTTCGAAAATGGGTCATGTAGGGTCAAAATCTAGGTCTCTATGTCAAACTTGGGAAACACCTTCTGTGGACTCTAGAGGTCATAGTTTCGGCTCAAATGACTTGAACTTTGGTCAGAATGTTTGTCTACATAAGATCTGATACGAGTTCGTAAATGCATCTTGTGGGATTAACAACTATGTCACTTGGTCAAACTTGAGAAAAGCATTGTGTGCACTCTAGAGGACACATTTCGGATCAAATGTCTTGACATGTAGTCGAAATGTTTGTCTACATAAGATCACAGACGAGTTCGAAAATGGGTCGGCTGCACGGCCGCATACAAGATGGACACAACGCCATGACAATAGCCTACTGACTTTCAGCCAGTGGAGCTAAATAACAACTGATGTGTGATTGGTATCTGTGATACACGCTTATGATCAAAATAGCGATTTTTCATTTTTAGATAGCAAAGCGTCAGCTTTGATAGCTCAAGTTAACAGACACAATTTTGAGGTGCCATTTGAGGCTTAACCACTAATCAGTTGAATGCATATACCATAATCAAAGGCCTGAACGGCCTCAAATGCAGTCAGGACTGTATATTAACAATTTGTACGATAATCGAAGCCATTCTCTGATTCGTCTGTTAAGTTTTCCTTATTATCACATCTAAATACTGCTATCTTTTCCTCCAGAATCCCCATCATGTCTCCTCGCCCATAACTGACTTGATCAACGGCGTAATTGTCAATTTCGGAAAAATATACGAAGGATATTTTTAGGAGCATCAACCTCTGATATTTCTAAAGATTTCGAATGAATACCGGTTTCTGAGTAGATTTTTCGCTTCGTAATTCGACCAAGTTTAGAAGCCATTAATTTCACAACATTTTGTATGGGAATCGTTCGACCCGCTTCATACATAAATTGAATGTTGGAATCTGAGAGGCGGGAAACAAATGCATGTCTCGGGTTTCGGACGGCTTTATCGAAAAGGGAAATGAAAGCGGGCCTTGAATAATATACTTTGAAAATATTTGAAATGTTTATCAGTGATTCTAAATGCGTGTTAACCCAAATGATCATTTTCAAAATGCGTTTTTAGTGATTTGCAGTACGATATCACTCAAAGCGCATCATACCGGCCTGTAACTCTGTGTCACTTGTGACCTTGGACCGGTCAGAGTCTGGTAGGCATAGCGATACTAGTCCAGGATATCGGTTAGAATCAGTGTGGTGACCTTGGATCGGTCAGAGTCTGGTAGGTATAGCGATACTAGTCCAGGATATCGGTTAGAATCAGTGTTGCATCCAGGATTTCTCCCAAGAGGGGTAGCTCCCACATTGAATTTCTGAAATTGGGGGAGTGACAAATGGTAACAGGGGGTTAAAAACCCTAAGAAATATGTTGATTCATTGATCAATCTCTCGAGAAGATATGAAGTAAACAACTGATTTGTTTTAGTTTTCAATACAATACAAGATGTATCAGTGAAAAATTAGGGCAAAAAATAAGCTCTTGATGAATATGTAGCAATTTCACCTACTTTCAAGTCCTTCAAGTCTAACCCACTAGCAGGGGCCAACATTTAAAATGGGAATATCTGTCTTAGTAATAATAGGCAGTTCTCATAGCACACATGAATCAATTTTTCACTGAAGTTTATCATGCACATTGGAGGTTGCTCTGACAAACTCAGTTTGGTGCACACTGTCCTTAGACTGAACGTGGTATTTCGATTCTAAATGTTTGTGTGCAAATGTGGAATTTCGTGCATTTTGGTGGCATGACGACTGATTTAAATTATTTCTTCTTAACAAGTTTGACATGTTTGTCTTAAACCGGAAACGGAAAGGATTTACTGCGCAGGATCTGCTGTGGGGTCCCTGTCCATTGAATACACTTAGATCTAAAATCGAGAACCATTTTACCGCTCATGAATAGCGATGATCGAAAAAATATTTATCGAGTACGGTACTATCCACAGACTGTTCTGTCTTTTAATCGTAATTAACCTATTGTCACGTTTTTTATACCCCTGTTGGTTAATTGATTCTGCGGGAATCAGAACATTGTTGCGCGATTACTTCCCTATAAAATAAGTTGCGCGAGTGAACAAAATAATTTCCTCGATCGAGCGGCCTTGATGCAACACTGTCGATGGTAAAAATAAAAGTACCTGTAGAGGTCGTGACCTTAATCACTGCGCATATAATTGATTCGGCTTTTCGATAGCTTACTGTAATTTCAGTACGTTGATTAATAAATCAAATAAAACATGATAGATATTTGAGATACAAACAACTGGTTAAATTGCGAATAATACCTTGAATTCTCACTTTTGATAAATAAAAGGATAAATCGTTGATATTTGTAATACACACCTCTGTTTAATAAAGCGAATTCTACCTTTAAAACACACTTTTTATAGATTAAATGATATTTATTATTCTGGTCAAAATAGCGAAGTTTACCTTTAATACTCGCTTGTTATAAATAAAATGATAAGTGGTTGATATTTGAGATACATACTACTGATTAAAAAAGCGGACTCTACCTTTGATACTCACCTCTCATAGATAAAATGATAAATGATTGATATGTGTGACCCTTGATGTAATACGGGGCCGTAACTAATTGAGAAAAGTATCACAGAGCAGGCTGATAAGGGTCTGTTCCTTTATTTACGAGAATATATTCTGCTAACAGAATGGCCATTCTATCTTAATGTATTTTACAAATTATCAAACTGATTGTCCAAACTTTATCACATCTTTTTTTTTCCAATATGATCGAGATTTTCGTCATTACCAGACAACTTAAGTTTCGACTGGTCCAAATTAAGAGGTTCCAGGCGGCATTTCTAAGTTTGTAAAACTTTCGAACAGTAAGTGCCATACATTGTGAGTAAACTTCAAAATCACAAATGGCTTGTTACAAGCAATACAGATCTCCTATTCTAATACTGTTTCAGAAGAATATTATTGAGAATCGTAAAAAAAATCGGGACTGTATGGAAATGTATCAACTTGAAAATGTTGGTGTTTGGGTCCCTTTTTTTGGATCCATTACTGAGTAACTGGCCAGATTCAACCCTGAATTCGAAAACAGTAACATTATACACTAGTACACTTTTACACAATAAAACAACGCTAGTTGATCAGAGTCGAGATTTTTACCCATTGTTATTGAGGCATAGTTTTAAAAAGGAGTATTAAACACGGCAGTCAAATACCAGCAGTACAGCGTCCGTATTTGAAATCGAAAGTAACATATTTATTTTCATCTTTCGATTTCAAATGGGGTGTGGTTTTATTTTCTCTGAGAAATCATGGAATACAAACTGATTAAAAGGCAGTAAATGGAATAAACCCTATAGATCTTTATGCCATGCATTTATACCCGAGAAAAAGGTGAATTCAAACTTACTGCGATCTAAATATTAGCTAAATGTCAAGAGAAAAACAAGTCCTTGTCACACATGTTTAATCGTGTTTTGAAAGGGAGTTAACGTCTTGAAGGGAAGTCACTCTTATGTGAATCGGGTCAGTTTAAAATAATGTAACCTTATACTTTCAAACCAATCGACATTTTTTTCACTACTCAAACAAGGGATCTTGGTATATCCTACGGGAAATTGTTGTATATTTAGGGTAGATATCAAACATTTTACAATTTCTTAAACACTAGTTTCCCGAAGAGGAAGAGAACATGGTAATACATGTTAGAAAAAAACATTGTAATAATTTTGAACTCTCTCTAGCTTTCTCTTTCGAACAAGAGGACCATAATGGTCATATATCGCTCCGGATTTTTAGTTCACGGTGAACTGATTCACCTGAGTACAACATGCTCATGGTGAACTTTTGTAATGCCTGAATCTCTGTACTGTCCGTCTTAAACAATTTTAAGTGTGACCACAATATTAGTTGATTACTGGTCAGAGTGATTGTTATGACGTAAGAATGAACCCTAATGAAACAGCAAAACAAGAGAAAGGGACATCAGTGACAATTGCTTTGTTTACACTGTAGGTACTCATTTTGGCCATCCAGGGACTAAAATTGTGTTTTGATGATTATTGGTCAATCAGAATAATTTTTAAGGTCATTAGGAAGAACCCAATTAAAATTGGAAGGCTGTTATAGAAACAAGAGGACTATGATGGTCCTAGATCGTTCACCTGAACTGTGTGCTGTTAAAAAAATGCAACTAGAGACAAATAACTATAATCAGTTTCATGAAGATTGAGGTGACTTCTATATTCGGTTAACAAAGAAATTGTCATTGTGGCCCCCTTTTCCTGTGTTATCCTATAGAACCTTCCCATAATCTATAAGGTTCATTTTAATGACCTACCAAGTATCCTGACCAAGTTACATGACGATTGAGCCAAAATGATGACCTCAAGAGCGTTAACAAAGAAATTGTCATTTAGGCCCCTTTTCCAGTGTTTTCCAAAAGTGCCTTCCTATAATCAATAAGGTTCACCCTTGTGAGTAAACAATTATTCTGGACAATTTTCGTGAAAATTGAGCCAAAATTGTGGTCTCTAGAGTGTAAACAAAGAAATTGTCATTAAGGCCACTTTTCCTGTGTTTTCCAAAAGAACCTTCCCATAATAAATAGGCTTCATCCATATGCCCTTATAATCATTCTGGCCTAGTTTCATGAAGATTGAGCCTAAATTGTGGCCTCTATAGACTGTAAACAAAGAAATTGTCAATAAGGCCCCTTTTCCTGTGTTTTGCCATGGAACCTTTCCATAATCAATAGGGTTCGTCCTTATGACCTAACAATTATTCTGATCAAGTTTCACGAAGATTGAGCCAAAATTGTGGCCTCTAGAGTGTAAATAAAGAAATTGTCACTTAAGCCCCTTATCCTGTGTTTTCAAATAGAATCCTACAATAATCGATAGGGTTCATCCTCATGAGTAACAATTATTCTGACCAAGTTTCATGAAGATTAAGGCTAAATTGTGGCCTCGCAAGTATAAAAAAAAATTGTCATTAAGGCCATTTTTCTGTGTTTTCAGAAAGATCCTTCTAATAATTGATAGGGTACATCCTCATGACCTAATAATTATTCTGGCAAAGTTTCATGAAGATAGTCACATTAATTTTGTGGCCTCTAGAGTGTAAACAAAGAAATTGTCATTAAGGCCCCTTTTCCTGTGTTTCAAATAGAACCTCCCCATAATTAATAGGGTTCATCCTCATGTCCTAACAATTATTCTGACCAAGTTTAATGAAGATTGGGTTAAACCTGTGGCCTCTAGAGTGTAAACACTTCAATTGTTGACGCAGCATGACGGAGGATGGACGACAGACATTCAACAATCACAAAAGCTCACCATGAACACTTTGTGCTCAGGTAAGCTAAAAAAGGACAAGAGGATCATAATAGTCCTATATCACTCATCTGAGTATAATAGCGGATTTTGATTTCCTTCTTTATTCATACGTAAAATTCGGAATCCCACATTATATTAAATAAGTGATCTAACAACAAAGGGCTAATTCTCAAAGAAGGGCATTTTCTCAATTATTTTATTTTTCTTAATTATCTTATCCTATTTATTTATTTTTAAGTATTTTAGCCGAAGGCCATCAGGCGATGATATCTCACAAAGCTATTATTGTTTGACAGGAGAATATTTATTTTTTTACTCGCCTACCAGAGCAACCACAGTTCTTCATAGGTTTTAATCCTTTTGAATATTTTATAACAGAATGACTCAAGGATCATTTCTGTGCAGATTGGTTGAAATCTGATGGCAAGTTTCCTGGGGATTTACATTTTTAACAGACATACTTACAGACACCAGACAGTGACTGATCACAATAGCCCGGAGAGCTAAAAATTAGGTGGTTTTATTTGAAAATGTGAGAAAAGGGGCTTTAATAATTTCTTTATTAACACTCTACAGACCAAAAATTTGGCTCAATCTTCATGAGGCCCTAAGAATGAACCATTTTGAAGTTGTGAAGGTTCTATCGAAAAATAATTTAAAATGAACCCAATCATGGTGGAACGTTGTCAGAATGTTACTTTCGTGCTTCTTTGTTCAACTGAGAACTCAGGTGAGCGATCTATGGCCACCTTGACCCTCTTGTTAAAGTGGGAAACAGTACGGAATGGAAAGATAAAGTGATGACGGAAATTGTTTGTCGTTGCCGAAGGCATTTATAGATTAAGGCATTCTCTTACCTTGTCAAATTTTGATAGAGTGTGTTTGGTGACATTGAGAGTTGTTGAAAAACATTTGGTAGGGGTTTGGGGTAGTAAAAACAGGTTTAACCAAAACTAGGTGAAAGATATTTACAGTTTTAATACATTAAATTCTGTAACAAATACATAAACACCATCATACCCAATACAGACATGCATTAAAATATAACAATATAAATAGTTTTCAAATTACATAATTTAACATAGACAAAACATTTTGCTTTTGATAAAGTACTTAAATGACTTCTAATGACAAATCATTAATATCGTTGGTCGATGACCAATACTTAGTAATTACAGATTTATTCAAGCTGTAGTTATGACACTTTGATCTACCACTGGTGATATATAGACACCAGTATCAAACTAGAGGCGCTCAAGCTCCTGTATTGCTCCACAGGCCTGATTCCCTAATTAAGTAAGTGGTGTTCTTTGGAATTCAATATAAACTAAATCATATTCACCATGTGTAGCAAATAAATCTTGTCAATGAAAAAAAATCTTTTAAATATAATGATTTACGCAACGTTTGACCCCTGGTTCAGAGACTTTTTTTCATCTTAAGGGCATATTTTCCTGGAACAGAGTCCAAAATATTATTTAGTAAAGCTACATACCAAATATGAATGTCCTTCACCTTATATTTCAGAAGGAGAAGACTTTTGAAGTTGCTCTTATTAGGCGTTTTGACAAATTTTGGACCTCTGGGGCAGGGCCATGTTTTATCCCAGAGCTATGGTTTTAGCTAACGTGGTAGAGAACCATCTGGTTATGCTATCTATAAAACATGAATGCCTTAGATCTCGTAGATTGGAAGGAGAAGACTAAAACATGGTCTAATTGAGCTTTTTTATGAACTTTGGACACACAGGGAAGGGGTGTTTTTACCCTACAGACATAATTTAATCAAAATTGATAGATAATATCCAGGCTTTTATACATTCCAAATATAAATGCCCTCGGTCTTAAAGTGAAGAATTTCTTTTTTCTAACTTTACTCAAATTTTGCGTTTTTCCCTGTTTTGGACAACTAGTGCAGTGCATTTTTTGACCCTAGGAGAACCATTTCAAGTCATACAGTACAAAACAATCTAGTAATGCTATATATTAAATATGAATGTCCAAGACCTTATAGTTTACAAGGCAAAGTCTTTTGAACTTGCTTTAATTAAGCATTTAGGCCATATTTGACCCCAGAGATTGAATTTTTGAAAACTTGTAAGAGAACCATGTGATTAACCCTTTCCTGTTCAAACCCTGGATTTTACGTTGCAGTGATTTTATACTTGAGAAAATATTGAGGAGAAAAAAGAAATTGCTTGTGACAAACAATTTCTTCTTTCCCCACAATATTTTCTTCCCAGAAGGATGGTTTCATTTCAAATTACATCCAACTTTCATTGTTGTCTGCAGCCTCATTGAATTTTGGTCAAGTCTAAAATTTTAAAAAACTGGAATGGGTTAAGCTATTTATGAAATATGAATGCCTTTGGCCTTGCTATTTCTGAAAAAAAAAATCAAAGATTTACTAGTTTTTTCACGGAATAAAATTCTTTTAACAACTATAGTAGAGCTTCACCAAAAGTACATCCTTGCAAAGTTTCAGCTTGATTGGCCTACTGGTTTAGGAGAAGATTTTTTAAAGAAATTGTGGACGGACAGACAATGGCTGATCACTTTGTGTTCAGGTGAGCTATAAATTCATCATATACCATTTATGGATATAAGCCATGAACATAAAAGCTATTTTTTAAACAAATCAAAATTGATTCATGAAATCTGATAAAAAATTATCAGAGGATCAATCCAGTGAAATTTGGTTGAAATCCATCAACTGATTCTGAGAGGATTGTTAAAGGTTTCACCATATATGGAAATTAGCCACATCAATTAAAGCCATGTTTTTCATCCATTGAATTTAATTGAAGGATTCTGATAAAGGGTCATCCAAGGATCATTTCTTTGAAATTTGTAAAATTCTGTTCAGTACTTTCTGAGGAGAAGAATTTAAAAGTAAAAGTTTATGGACAGACCCACAGAACCGACACAACGCCATGACAATAGCTCACTGGCTTTCAGTCAGTGGAGCCAAAAAATGCATTTTATTACATCACCAATCAAAACCCTGTCAATGAAATCAAGGAAGCAACAAAATATATGTATTTCTTAAGCACCTTAGATCTTCAGTTTTCATCCCTGATGTGTAATGGATTGGTGTTAGAGGATTCTGAACTTAGATTTAGTACTACACAATTTGACTGTTATAAAACAATTCTGGTTTACAAAATAAGGCGCCAGGTACATAAAGGACATTTGTTGGCTCACCACATTAATTTCTTCACTACCACTTGTTTCACGACATAAACATCATAACTAAAGCTTGAAAAAGCTGCAGTTACAATGTTTGAGTCCTAAAACCAGCAAAAATGCTTGATATAAATACCCGAGGTCATTATTAACTTCTGGTTTATATAAAGGATATGATTGGTCAATCATTTTGTTTATTCAAAGCAAGGATCCATCGATTACCTGTACACGGTACAGTATAAATTGGTTATCACAAGAATTTATTTTTCAGTTTCACACAATGCTTTCTACTCCTTAACCTTTTCCATTCAATAAAATTTTGGGCTTGTCTGAATTGAAAGAAAATGTAGACAACTTCTTCAATTTGGTGAAATTTTAAAAATCTCTGACTTTTTGGAAAGGAAGTTGAAGACATTTCTTGCTACAATTTTTTCCAAGTACTTTTTAAAAGATGCATTGTGTGGGGATGCGTTATGTCACTTACTTTTACAAATTTCTCCAATTCTAAATTGTCTTTTGCAACTTCTTCCCATTCCAGAAATATCCGAATGTGTAAAATTTTGTTATAAAAAAAGAGGTAATTATCCTCGAATTACAGAAATCAAACAGGAAACAGGATTGTACATTAACACATTCTAAATGACAAAATTATCACAAGCAATTTATTCTTTTCTCACAATATTTTCAATCTCTAAATTTCTGCAGTGTGTAAAACTGCAGGATGCTGTAATGGGTTAAGAGAAATACAGTATACATTCAGATGGTAATAAGGTGTTACTAGATAAAGTCAATCTTCACACACACAATGCATTTTAATGAGAACACTCTACCTATAGATAAAGATTTGTGTTGTTCGCAGGAGTGTTTTTTAGGAGAAATATTGTGTATAGTCCAATGACAATAATGTGTAACAGGATAAAACCAACTTGCATCTTCCCTCACAATATGCAGGTAATATTGAGAACACTTCATCCATAGACAAAGATTTGCTCCCAGGAGTGTTTATTTGTTAATGATGTGTTTAAGTTGAACCTGTATCTTCCCTCACATAATACAGGTTATAATGGGAAACTTAACCCATAAAGAGTTGTGCTGCTCCCAGAAAAGTTTATTAGGAGAAATATTGTACAGTCATAAGGCAATAATTTGTAAAAAGACAAAGTCCAACTTGCATCTCGCATTACATAATGCATGTTACAATCAGAAAGCTTAACCCATAGATGAAGACTTGTGTTGTTACTAAGGGTGTTCATTAGGAGAAATATGGTATACAGTCCGAGGGTAATTATGTTTTATAGCATACATAATGCATGTCATAATGAGAAAACTTAACCAATAGATGAAAATTTGTGTTGTTCGGAGGAGCCTTTATTAGTAGAAATATGGTAAACAGTCCAACAGCAATAATGTGTCACAGGATAAAGTCCAACTTGTATCTTCACACACATAATGCATGTTGTAATGAAGAAAACTTAACTCAATATAAGATGACAAAACTTTAATTCAAAGAAGTTGTAACAGATATCTATAATTGGTGTGTAATTGAACAAGAGGGTGATTGGCCATAGTCCGCTCACCTGAGATTACGCTCTTTTCCTTCAAGGCTCAAGGCAAACTGGATCTGGAAAAGACTTTTTTCAATAATATCCTATGTTGCCATGGCAGCCAGAGTCTGACAGATTTAAATTCTTTTTGCTATTTTGAAAGAGAACCACCTAAGAAAATGTCCCTGTAGTTCTAGAGGAGATGTTTTGAAAAATCCTTCTCTAATTCTATATAGGCCACTGTGGTTCCATCCAGGGGGAACTAAGATAAAGAACTTTTTCAAAGGGGCCGAGTGTACTGGTCTTTCATGCAAAATATTAAGGCCTTACAGGTGAGGAAACAATTTTTTTTAAAAATTACACTTTGTTGCCATGGCAACCAGAGTTTTCAACAGATTTCATTTCCTTTATCAGTTTTGAATGCAGCCACCTAAGGCATATGACCGTCAAAATTGGTTGAAATTGGACAAATTGTTAGAGAGGAGATGTCATTTTAAACATCCTTTTTATTTTGTTATGAGCCCCTACCCCTTTTGGGCTCTATCCCTACGGACCCTTGGTCAATGATTTTAGTGTCTTTGAAAGTGGTCAGTGTACTGATGCTTCATGCCAAATATCAAGGCCTTGACGCCTTTTGGTCAGGAGGAGATGATCATATTAAAATTTCTCTTTTGTTGCCATCACAACCATAGTTTAAAGAAATATCAAGGCTGTAACCCTTCTGGGTCAGACGGATATATTTGTTAAAGCCATATCTTCCCTCAAAACACACTATAAAATAAATAAGAAAGCCATACCCGAGGCTCTAAAGCATAAATAAATATGACGGTTGAAATTAGAAGATCAACATTATTCTATGCAATAAGCCTACAATGCATGAATTTTTTTTCAATATTTTAAATTGTGACCCACCACAATTTAAGGTTTGTTGACATAAAACTCTGATGTCAGTGATGAAGTTTGAACTATCGCTAGTCATTCAAACAAATAGCTAGATCACAAAGATTAACGAAATCATCTGTAAAGTTTAGTCATCAGCACATGAGCACATATCAGTCAATGTCGAAGATTTGTGAAGATTTTTGGTGATGAATCGGTCGAATTTGTCTCCATTTCAAAAACAAACACAAATTAAAATCGACAAGAAAAACACAAAATACTCCTTCTAGAGAACATCACTCAAATCCTGCTTTTGCATATCCATATTATGAAGGCCCTTGTTTGATTTAATGACCAAATAAGCGATAGATTATTTCAACTATTTTTCCTTCCTCGGAGGGCAGTTATGGCTTTAAGGAATTTTCTATTTCACTTTTGTTTCAACAGATTTCAATTCTTTTATTAATCTTTAAGGAGGACTACTTAAGGAACAGCCACAATTGGTTAAAATTGGCCCAGTGGTTTGGGAGGAGATGCCATTTAAAGAAAAATGTTGACACATGACAGATAAAAACAAATGGTTAGCTAAATATAAATGAATTATAGGCTAGTAAAATAGTAGAGATTCAAGCAATTTCCTTTTCCAACAATGTTTTGATTAGTGTAATTCTTGGGGGTCTGAGACACTCTTTTGGCTATGTTTTCTGTTAAAGTAATCTGATAGTCATATTCTGATGGATCCACTTCGTTTCCCAAAGGAACTTTCCTTAAGACCCTACACTCGTCCTGTGAAATTTTAAAGACAATATGATAATAATTGTGAACTTTATCACATAAACAAGAATGTTTTGAATGATAATCTGTAAGGTACCTTCTCCTGTGTTTCCAATGACACAATTATTCCACTTATAAAAGAATCTGATAAAAAGTGTGGACTCTATTGTGTTAACCAGGATATATTTCAATCAAGTTATAATACAGCCCCTTTTCCTGTGATACTTTATTGACCTTACCCATTTGAAAAAGAACAATTCTTAGGATAATACAATCATTCAAACAGAACCATCCTAATGATAGTTAAATCATTTTGTGAAATCTAAAATAAATCAGATGAAATATGGGGACTTCATTATGCTAAGTAGAATATTTAAATAAAATTTTAATAGGGTCCCTTTTACATGATACTTGACAGATTGTACCCGATTCTGAAAAGAACCATCCTTATGATTGTACAATGATTCTGTGAAAGTTTGAATTGAAACCAGTGAAATCTAGGAACATCATTGTTAACTTGAATATTTAGATAAGTTTTTCATATGGGCCCCTTTATGTGTGATACTTGACGGATTGGATCCACTGTCAAAATCAACAATCATAATGATGGTACAATCAATCTATGTAATCTGTCGACTTTATTGTCTTAATGAGGATTTTCATAGGGCCCCCTTTTCCCGTGATACTTTACAGATAATACCAAATTTCAAAAGGAAAAAAAGGATTCTAATAAAGATACAATCATTCTCTAAACGTTTAAAGAGAATCAATTAAAACAGTGGACTGAATTGTGTCCAGAATTTTTTGTAATAAAATTTTTCATACGGCCCCTTTTCCTGTGAAACTTAACAAATCAGACCCAATTTACAAAGGAACAATTCTAATCATAGTTCAATCATTCTAAAAGTTTGATGAAAATGATAAAGACTGAGGACTTTATTGTGATAATGACGTTTTTTGCAATAAAATCTTCATAAGGCCCCTTCTCATGAAACTTAACAGATCAGGCAAAATTTACAAAGTAACAATCAAAGTGATGGTACAATCATTCTATTTAAGTTTGAAGAGAATCTAATAAAGACTGAGGACATTCTTGTGTTGAGGATTTTGTAATAAAATTTTCATACAGATCCTTTTCCTGTGATAATAGACAGATCAGACCCAATTTGGAAAGAAACAATCCTAATGATGGCACAAACATTCTGTGAATGATTGAACAGAATCTGGTGAAAAATGTGGACTTAATGTTTTAACAAGGATTTTATGGTGAAATTTTCATACAACCCTTTTTCCCCTGATACTTGACAGATATACCAAGTTTCGAAAGGACTGTTTATTTTAATCGGGTTTAATGCTACTTTAACAATTTTTCAGTCAAATCGAGGCAAATGGAGCACCTAACAATGGACTCCAGGTATATCTCGCACCAGTACCACAAATTTCAAAAGGAACAATCCATGATACTCGATGGGTTAGACAGAATTTGTATAGGAACAATTCTTATGATGGTACAATCATTCTGTGAACATTTGAAGAAAATCTGATGAAAACTGTTGACTTTATTGTGGTAAGAGGATTTTGAAATGAAATTTTCATAGGGCTAATTTCCATGTGATACTTAACGGAACAGGTTGAATGTCAACAACAACAATCGTAATGATGGTACAATCAATCTGTGAAAGTTTGAAGAGAATCCAATGAAATCTGTGGACTTGCTAACCAGGAATTTTAAATGGAATTTTCATAAAGCCCCTTTTCCCATATTTCTTGACAGTTCAGACCCCATTTCAAAAAGAATGATCCTTTTGACCTTACAATCATTTAGTGAAAGTTTCAATAAAATATTATGAAAACTGTGTTAAATTTTCATACAGTCCCTTTTCCCGTCTAACTTGATGGATCAGACCTACTTTCCAAAGGAACAATCCTTGTGATAGTACAATCATTCTGTTAGAGTACGAAGAGAATCCAATGAAATCTCTGAAATTTTCATGAGGCCCCTTTTCCCATAAAACTCAACTGACAAGACCAAATTTCAACAGGAACACTCCTTATAATGGTACAAACATTCTGTGAAAGTTTGAAAAGAATATGAAGAAAACTGTGAACTCTAAGAGTGTTAAGGACGATTTTTTAATCAAACTTTCATATGGCCCCCTTTTCCCATGTTCCTTGACTGATCAGACCCAATTTTAAAAACAACTATCCTTATGATGGTACAATCATTCTGTGAAAGTTTCAAGTTAATCTGATGAAATCTGGGAATTCATTGTGTTAATTTTAAATGAATCTAAATAATTTTTTTGTAAGGCCCTAGTTTGAAGAGAATATGATGAAAATCATTGACTTTGTGTTAATGAGACTTCATAATCAAATTTTCATGTAATTTCTCCCTTTTCCACAAAGTTTTCCATGATTACATTTCTTCAGGGGGGTAAGAAAGTGTCAAAGTGTGGTGATGAGTTAATGCAATGTAAAAGTAAAGACATGGACAACATTTAAGAAAACAAAGAAAATTCTAGTTGCTTGTATTTTAAGATGTACTGAAGGCCAGAAGAGCTATACTAATGGTGTGTTTCCGTTCCATCGATCAGATATCTTTTCTTAATTTTTTAAACTCTAGAGTCTACAGTTTTCATTTGATTCTCTTCAAACTTTCAAAGAATAATTTTACCATCACAAGCGTTATTTCTTTCGAAATTGGTCTGATCTGTCAATAAGCAAATTTGGGACTTATCCTAGGAAGATTATACATGAAGTTTCATCCAATAAGGCCCAGGGGTTGCTGAGATATGACTCACAGGGACGTCAAAACAAGAGATTGTACAGGAAAGGGTTAAAGCCATGTTTTTCATCCGATCATAATTATTGGAAGGAATCTGATGAAGGTTCACTCAAGGATCATTTCAGTGAATTCCATACACAGGTTTCTGAGAAGAATATTTTCAAAGCTTTCACCATCCGTTCGGAATTCTTTGAAGTAATCTGATAGAGGGTCACCCAAGGATCATTTCTTTGAAATTTGGTTGAAATCTGTTCAGTACTTTCTGAAGAGAAGATTTTCAAAGCAAAAGTAAAAGTTTACAGACGGACGGACCGACTGACGACCGGATGGACGCAAGCACCACGGTCAGAAAGCCATGACAAAAGCTCTCTGGCTGAAAAGCCAGTGGAGCTAAAAACTAAATTCTTCTCCTATATCATTTTGACCAGTCTATATTCTATTGATCATTTAAGACAAGGAAATCTATTTCAAGAATTACCCCAAAAACATTCCCAGACTGTAAAATCTTAGACTGGCCTAAATTGACAGAAGTTTCAGAAGACAATTTAAACTTTATGAAATTTTACATACTTTCAACTATCCAGGTAGAAAAAATTGTGAAAAATTACGAAATTGCTTGATGTAAGTAATTTCTTCATATTATACAATATTTTCCCAATATTTTTTTTTCGAAGGGCGTCAAAAAGCGTCTTTGTGTGGAAATGGGTTAGCATACCTTGAAATGTTGCCTACCAAGTTTTCAAATATGCAACCTAAACTTGGTACCAGTTTAAACTTATATCCATACATCATATAAATGTCACTAATCATGCTATCTGCCATTTTGTAACATAGCTGTTGGCGGGGATAGAAGGTCCCTGTATTCTTTGAGAGCGTCTCTAAGAGCCTTACACACACTTGGTGACGGGGAGGTCGTACAATCCACAAGATACGGGTAAAGCTGTATAACTTGCTGCCAAACTGTTACCTCAACTGTAATTAAATTTTAGAAGAAAACAATTATAAAAGCTTCTCTTCTACAGAGTTTTTGTAAGAAATTCTGGAAAATGTAATGATACACTTTGATTCCATTACCAGATATCAACATTTTTGACCGATATAAATCAAACAACAATTTTTAATTGGTGAAATTTTTATCTAATCTCTATATTCTAGTATTGAAAACATTTTAATTGATTGATTGAATGGTGTTCATTGCCACTTTTAACAGTATTTCAGTCATATTGCGGCGGCTGCAGCACCTAACAATGGATTCTTGGTATGTCTCACACAAGTACTGCCACTACATCCTTTCCTAGCCTCCAGCTGCTATCCCACTAAGGTCAATGATTATCCACCAATTGGTGAGAGACAAATGTCAGAGAGAGTATGTGCCGCCGCCCGTGATCGAGCCCATGACATCCCATGATTGAAGATTAGGAGTCTGATGCACTACCAAGTGCCCGATGACGGTAGCTGAAAACATTTTAAAACAAGGTGCCAAATTGTCACAAGATACGCCCGTCACACTGCTTAATATTAACTGGGGGTTTGAATAGAACTGAGGTTATTTTGAATGAACATTTTTTGTCAAACAAAGTATGAAAAACAACAAAGGACAATAACTCAAAATATACGCTAGGTAGAGTTATGGTTCTTGTACACTGCACTCCCACTTGGTGAGATCTATCCATCCATGAAGTTTCATGATTCTAGCTATTATACTTTTAGAGATATACTCCGGACCAGATCATAGTATGAAAAACAACAAAGGGCAATAACTAAAAAAATAGGCTTGGTAGAGTTATGGTTCTTGTGCACTACACTCCCCCTTGGTGAGATCTAAACACCAATGAAGTTTCATGATCCTAGCGATAATACTTTTAGAGATATACTCTGAACAAGATTCAAGTATGAAAAACAACAAAGGGCAATAACTAAAAAATCGGCTAGGTAGAGTTATGGTTCTTGTACACTGCACTCCCCCTTGGTGAGATCTATCCATCCATGAAATTTCATGATTCTAGCTATTTTACTTTTAGAGATATACTCGGGACAAGATTCAAGTATGAAAAACAACAAAGGGCAATAACTCAAAAAATAGACCAGGTAGAGTTATGGTTCTTGTACACTGCACTCCCACTTGGTGAGATCTATCCATCCATGAAGTTTCATGATTCTAGCTATTATACTTTTAGAGATATACTCCGGACCAGATCATAGTATGAAAAACAACAAAGGGCAATAACTAAAAAAATAGGCTTGGTAGAGTTATGGTTCTTGTGCACTACACTCCCCCTTGGTGAGATCTAAACACCAATGAAGTTTCATGATCCTAGCGATAATACTTTTAGAGATATACTCTGAACAAGATTCAAGTATGAAAAACAACAAAGGGCAATAACTAAAAAATCGGCTAGGTAGAGTTATGGTTCTTGTACACTGCACTCCCCCTTGGTGAGATCTATCCATCCATGAAATTTCATGATTCTAGCTATTTTACTTTTAGAGATATACTCGGGACAAGATTCAAGTATGAAAAACAACAAAGGGCAATAACTCAAAAAATAGACCAGGTAGAGTTATGGTTCTTGTACACTACACTTCCACTTGGTGAGCTCTATCCATCCATGAAGTTTCATAATTCTAGGTATTATACTTTTAGAGATATACTCTGAACAAGATTAAGTATGAAAAACAACAAAGGGCAATAACTCAAAAAATAGGCTTGTAGAGTTTTGGTTCTTGTGCACTGCAATCCCCCTTGGTGAGATCTATTCACCCATGAAATTTCATGATCCTAGCTATAATACTTTTAGAGATATACTCCGGACAAGATTCAAGTATGAAAAACAACAAAGGGCAATAACTCAAAAAATAGACCAGGTAGAGTTATGGTTATTAAGCACTGCACTCTCTATTGATGAGAAGAATATAACTGCCAAGTTTAAAGTCAATCGGACTCAAGGTGACAGAGTTATGCTCCGGACAAAGAAGTGGACACCGCCGGACAATCGGACGCCCGGACACCACGGGTGATCCCATTATACGTCCCGTCTTCGACAGGCGTATAAAAAAATAAGAAATTGCTTCTTTATTTCCTTGAAGGTATTGAAGGGTAGTAAAAAGGAAATCGGGTAAGTAGTTTATGTCAACTTTCCTTTCAGTTTATTATCCTTTAACCTTTACAAGTTAACCCATTCCCACACAATCCCTCCTTTTACGCCCCAAGAGAAAAAACTTTGAAAAACATTGTAGAAAATGAATAAATTTCTTGTGTCAAGCACTTTCTTCATTATCCATAAAGTTTACCATCCAAAAAGACGGGGAAAAAATGAAATTCCATTAACTTGAAATTGTCGTCTGCAGCTTCTTTCAATTTGGACCATTCTAAAATTTTGTTGTGTGGGAATAGGTTAACAATATTATAGACTGGCCCAACTTGAAAGAAGTTGCAGACAACAATTTCAAGCTCATGAAATTCTGACTATATTTGTCTGTAGAGTAGAAAACATTGAGACAAATGTAGATATTCCTGCTTAAAAGCAACTTCTCCTTTTTCCATGATTATTTGAGAGCTTTTTTGAATATCTTGAAAATCAGGTTTCTTTCGGAATGGGTTAAGGTACCTTAGCGATTTATTCTAAATCAAATATGAACAAACCATTTTATAAAGAACAAGAGCTGAAAGAGATGGATTATGCTTCCTGAATACAGACCCGACACAAAAAGTACAAGATAAATGGTGAAAAGGGCTCAGACAGACAGTCAAAGTAGCAAGAAATTATGCTCGTCATTCTCAAAACATGCTTAATTTTAAAGTTTGACCTTGAACTGTGATCTTGACCTTGCAGCTATCTGAAAATTTGTTTCAAATGGCACATATACTCATGATAGAAAACAATTGAGCAAAGTTATTTCAAAATTTCAAAATCTATCCATAATTTTAGGAGTATTGCTCCTCACATGCTTAATTTTAGCAGTTGACCTTAGACTGTGACCTTAACCTTGGAGCTTTTTGACTATTTCGAATGGTACATCTACTCATGATAGCAAATTACAGTGCCAAATTATTTTGAAATCCATCCATAAATGAAGGAGCTATGTTCTGGACAAGCTTAATTTTTGCTTTCGATCTTTAGCTGTGACCTTGATTGTGGAGCTATCCAAGTATTTCTCTCATAAAGTTCATCTGCACATGATAGAGAACAATTCTGACAAGTTATTTTAAAATCCATCCATAATTCTAGGAGCTATGCTCCTGACATGTTAAATTTTAATGTTTGACCTTGAGCTGTGACCTTGTTTTTGGCAATATCAGTATTTCTTTCAAATGGCTTATCTACTTATGATAGGAATATGGGAAACAATTGTGCCAAGTTATTTTGAAATCCATCCATAGCAAGCATTCTGAAGTATCCCATAGCTATGCCAAGTCCCCTACCAGTTTTATCTCTCTCTCTCTAGAGAGATATCTTTTATGGTGGTAAAGGAGCTCCTTAAAAGTCTTACTGCTGTATCTGACTTCAGGGGAATTTAAAAAAAGAAATAATAAAAAAGGTGTCTCTTTTTGTTGTTTATGAAATGAAACTCGAATTTGTTCTATAACTCACTAATGGGGACTCACATCCCAAAAATCAGCTCAATAACTGCAAGTATACAGAAAAATGTCCCAAAAACTGATTTACTGGACTGACAGAAAAAAAGAACTGTGACATAACTTTTTTTTCAAATGGCACATCTACTAATGATGACAGAGAACAACTGCACAGTGTTATTTCGAAATCCATCCATAATTTTAGTAGCTATGCTCTGGACATGCTTAATTTTAAAGTTTGGCCTTGAGCTTCGACCTTTAGCTAACAGTTTTCTTACTATTTCTTTCAAATGGTATAGAGAACACTTGTGCCAAGTTATTTTGAAATCCATCCATAATTGAAGGAGCTATGCTTCGGACATTCTTAATCTTAATGTTTGACCTTGAGTTGTGACCTCACCCAGGAACTTTTCCCAATATTTCTTTTATATGGTACATCTACTCAATATTGTAAACAATTTTGCCAAGTTATATTGAAATCCACTCATAATTGAACGTACTATTCTCTGGAAAAGCATATTTTCAATGTTTGACCTTGAACTGTGACCTTGACCATGAAGCTATCCAAAATCATGAAAAGGGCATCGGTGAAGGCATTGGCAAATATCATAAGAAATTCACATATGAAGTTCATCCAATTTGGCCGAAGGGTTCTTCAGAAATGAGGCTGAAAGACTGAATGGCAGAAGGACAGATGGACAGACAAAGCAGCAGCTATATGCTTACCCTTTGGAAAGGATAATACTTCATACAGCTATATTTGGAAAGTAAATAATTAGAAATTTTGTGATTGAGATTTCATGTCAATCTTTTGTTTAAATGAGACAGCAAATTTGAAAATTTAATCAAAGGACTGAAAGTCCTGTTAGCGGTTTTGCTGGGTTATCAGTAACTGCGCCCAATAACACCAGCATGAATCATTAATGTGAGTAACTTAATTGTGCACCTAAGTGGGATGAGCAGCTGGAGGCTTGATAAGGATGTAGTGGTACTACTGGTGTGTGAACTACCAGGAATCCATGGTTAGGAGCTCCAGCCGCCCGATATAACTGAAATACTATTAAAAGTTGCATTAAACCCTATTCAATCAAACATGACCCCTTACTACCAAAATCGCTATTTTGATTTAATCATAAAGTTTTCTTTATTGATATTTCATCAGTGCGTGAAAATTAGTGGTTGTGTTGTAAAAGGTTAAATGATAAAAGGTAAATAAATCAAAGCTAGCATTCAATTCCTTTTTTGTTGAGCATATTATTATTACAATTGAAGTACTCCATGCCAGTTTCAAAGATATAGTCGAAATCGAGAGGTAAAAGGGTGTTTTATTCGATGGGGTTAAATAGGTGCTTGAATCGCGACCATAACAGGGTTGTAACTTGTTACATTAACTGTGTATGCGGGGTGTAAATTTACCCAGCCCTGCCAGGTCAAAACACTAACAGACAGTTTACATGTATTCGCTAACTCCACTAACCACTGACCTAGATTCTATCTTGAAACGCGAGGAAATAATTTCTCACATTTTGACAATTCATTTGACAATTTACCTTGGATATATTAAGTCGAAGTTTTAAACCATTTTCCTTCATATTCATTACTAAAAGAAAGCTGTTGGCATTCAGGAAGTAAGTTATTTTCTTCATTAGCGATGAAACAAGATGGAGGCGATCACATAGATTTTCACTTCAAGTTTATGAGCATACATGGAAATGAGCAGAAATGCCTGAAAACATGTTTCCGGTTAATCAATCTGAAATACCATTGTTTTCCTAAAAACAAGAGGCCCATGAGGGCCTGAGACGCTCTACTGGTTATCAAGTTTTCCGTTAAAGAAATCTGATATTTAAGGAAGTTAATTGCTCAAAGAAGAATTCATAAAGAAAAAAAAAGGGCCTTATCCCCTTTATCATTTTAAGCAACAATTCTCAAGTCCCCTTTTCCCATGTTTCATGACGGATCCACTCCATTTCCAAAAGAAAGTTACCTTATGACCCTACAATCATTCTGTGAATATTTCATCAGAATCTGACAATAATTGTGGACTTTATCACATAAACAGGATTGTTTTGAATGAAAATCAGTAAGGCCCCTTTTCCTGTGTTTTCTGATGGATCAATTACATTCCAAAAGGAACTTTCCTTACAACCCGACAATTGTCCTGTGAAATTTAAAAGACAATTTGATAATGATTGTGATCTTCATCACATACACAAGAATGTTTTGAATGATAATCTATAAGGCCCCTATTCCTGTGTTTCGAATGCCACAATTATTCCATGCATCTTTGAAGAGAATCCAATAAAACTGTTGACTTTATTGTGCTAACAAAGATATTAAATTAAAGTTCTCATAAGGCCCCTTTTCCCGTGATATTTTACTGTTGGTTTTATCATTCTGTGAAAGTTAAAAGTGAATCCGATGAAATATTGGGAATTCATTATGTTTACTAGAATATTTAAAAAAAAAATCATATGGCCCCTTTTTACATGATACTTGATGGATTGTACCCAGTTCTGAAAAGAACCATTAAGTATTTGTACAATCATTCTGTGAAATTTTGAAGTGAATCCAGTGAAATCAAGGGACATCATTGTGTTAACCAGAATATTTAAGAGAGTTTTTCATAAGGCCCCTTTTTATGTGACACTTGCCATAGTCAGATCCACTGTCAAAATCAACAATTAGAATGATGGTACAATCAACCTGTGTAATCTGTGTTAATGAGTTTATAGTGAAATCTTCATAGGGCCCCTTTTCTCATGATACTTTACAGAACAAACCAAATTTCAAAAGGAACAATTCTAATGAAGGTAGAATCATTCTTTAAAAGTTAAAGAGAATCAATGATAACAGTGGACTGAATTGTGTCAAGAATTTTTGTGACAAAATTTTCAAAAGGCCCCTTTTTCCGTGAAACTTAACAAATCAGACCCAATGTACAAAGGAACAATCCTAATGATAGTTTGAAGAAAATGATAAAGACTGAGGACTTTATTGTAATAATGATGTTTTGTAAAATTTTTATAAAGTCCCTTTTCTTGTGTCACTTAACCAGTCAGACCTAATTTACAAAGAAAAATCAAAATGGTGGTACAATCATTCTATTAAAGTTTGAAGAGATTCTGATAAAGACTGAGGACATTGTTGTGTTTATGAGGATTTGGTAATAATTTTTCATACAGCCCCTTTTCCTATGATACTAGACAGATCAGGCCCAATTTGGAAAGAAACAATCCTTATGATGGTACAAACATTCTGTGAAAGTTTGAACAGAATCTTATGAAAACTGCAGACTTTATCTTGGTGTAAAATCTTTAAAATAAAATTTTCATAAGGCTCCTTTTCTTGTGATACTTGAAGGATCAGGTCCCATGTCAGCATCAACAATCGTGATTATTGTACAATGATTCTGTGAAGGTTTGAATAAAATCCAATGAAATCTCTGGACTTGGTTACAAGGATTATAGATAAAATTCTCAAAAGGCCCCTTTTTCCATGATACTAGACAGATCACGCCTAATTTGAAAAGAAAGAATCCTCATGATGGAATAATCATTCTATAATTGCAATACTTCAAAATAGAGAATTTTCATTGGCCCAAATCGTATCACGTGATCAAATCAATTGCACTTTATACCTTGATTAAAGGCAGAACTATTTTCGACAAAAATAGAAACAAACAAGGTCAGGGATTTCCGATATTGGGAATTCACTTCCAAGAAATACCAAACTTGTTTTGTTACTATTTATAGTCATCACCTTTTGAATTTCGATTTCCTCGAATTCCTTTATACTTCCATGGATTTTCAATAAATAGATAAACAAAAAGTGTCCTTATAACAATTATAATGTTCGTTTTAAACATGAAGATTTCGAAAAACTCACATTTATTAGCCGTAAATCCGAGATGTCGAATCGGCTTCGCCACATCAGCATACATCGTGTCCATGTGGTAGGTTTATATTTCTTGTCTATTACAAAGCATCTATTCATAATTCTTACTGTTATCGACCCAGATATCATAATTTACAGAGTTTAAAGTTAGTATTTCCTCATAATAATTCCAAATAAATCCAACGAATGTTCGAATTTCAATTTCAAAAAACCCAAGCGACGAAATAAAATGTCCGCCGTTACAACGACTCGAGCGATAAACTGTGTCAATGTATCCATACGCCTGTCAAAGAAAAGTAACTCCGCCCACAGTTCGTTTATTTGTTTTTATTTTCATCTCTCTATCCGTTTCGGATTTGAAATAGACGTATTGCAATTATATGGGCCGAGTGTATTTTTCACTGCGTTTATTGGAGTATAAAGTGCAATTGCCTTAGCACATGGCTTAAACATAATGCCCTACGGGCGTTATTTGCCACGTTCTAAGGCAATTGCACTTTATACTCCAATAAACGCAGTGAAAAATACACTCATCCCTATAGTGAAAGTTTTAACAGAATCTGATGAAAACTGTTGACTTTATTGTGGTACAATGATTGTAAAATTAAATTTCATAATGCTCCTTTTCCTGTGATACTTGACGGATCAGGTCTAATGCAAACATCAACAATCATTATTATTGTACAATTATTCTGTGAATGTTTGAAGAAAATCCGATGAAAGCTCTGGACTTGGTAACAAGGATTTATAAATGAAATTTTCATAAAGCCCCTTTTCCTGTGTTTCTTGACAGTTCAAACCCTGTTATGAAAAGAATGATAGTTATGACCTTACAATCATTCTGTGAAAGTTTCAACAAAATCTGATCAAAGCTGTGGGCTTCATTGTCTTAACAGGGTTTTATTAATTGAATTTTCATATAGCCCCTTTTCCCATGTTACTTGGTGGATCTGAACCAATTCCAAAGGGAACTCTTCTTACAAAAGTATAATTATTCTGTTTGAGTATAAAGACAACCCCATCTCATCTGTGGACTCACAAGCATTAATTAAGATTTTTTTAATTGAATTTTCCTAAGGCCCCTTTTCCTATGTTTCTCAATGGATCAGACCCAAATTGAAAGGAACAATACTTATGATGATGCAATCATTACGTGAAAGTTTGAAGTCAATCAGGTGAAATCTAGGGCCATTGTGTGTTAACTAAGATTTCTTTATTAAATTTTCATAGGGCCCCTTATCCCATGAAACTTGATGGATCAAACCTACTTCCGAAAGGAACAATCCATTTAATGTGATAATCATTCTGGGTATGTTTGAAGAGAATTTGTTGAAAACTATGGACTCTATTGTGTTTACGAGGACTTTTTCAATCCAGTTTGTATCGGGCCCCTTTTTCCCGTGGTCCTTGACTGATCATACCAAATTTTGAAAGGAACAATTCTTATGATGGTACAATCATTCTGTGAAAGTTTGTAGTCAATCAGATGAAAACTGTGAACTCTAGAGTGTTAACAAAGATCTTTGAATTAAATTCTAATAAGGCCCCTTTTCCTATGTTTCTTGAGGAATCATATCCAATTCTGAAAGGAACAATCCTTATGATGGTACAGTCATTCTGTGAAAGTTTGAAGAGAATCCGTTGAAAATTGTTGGCTCTAGATTATTAATGAGAATTTTTTATTAAAATTTTCATAAGGCCCCTTTTTCCTGTGTTTCTTGACAGATCATACCAAATTTCGAAAGGAACAATCCTTATAATAGTACAATCATTCTGTGAAAGTTTGAAGGGAATCCTATGAAAACTATTGACACCAGAGTGTTAAAGAGTTTTGCTTAAAAGATTTTTTGATTAAATTTTCATAAGGCCCCTTTTCCTGTTTTTCCTGATGGATCTGACCAAATTCCCAAAGGAACAATCCTTATGATGGTAAAATCATTCTGTGAAAGTTTAAATACAATCTGATTAAAACTGTGGACTCTTAGAGTGTAAACGAGGATTTATTAATTAAATTTTCATAAGACCCCTTTTCCCGTCTTTCTAGATGGATCATACCCATTTTCCAAAGGAACGATCCTTATGATTGTACAATCATTCTGAGAAAGTTTGAAGTGAATCCGATGAAAACTGTGGACTCTATCACGTAAACAAGGATTTTTAATTGAATTTTTAATTAAATTTTCATAAGGCCCCTTTTCCTGTGTTTCTTGACGGATCTTACCCATTTTTGAAAGGAACGATCCTTATGTTGGTACAATCATTCTGTGAAAGTTTGAAGAGAATCTGATGAGAACTGTGGACTCTATCGTGTAAACAAGGATTTATTAATTAAAATTTCATAAGGCCCCTTTTCCTGGTTTCTTGACAGATCATACCCATTTTCGAAAGGAACGATCCTTATGATGGTACAATCATTCCGTGAAAGTTTGAAGAGAATTCGATAAAAACTGTGGACTTTACCGCGTAAACGAGGATTTTTTAATTAAATTTTAATAAGGCCTCTTTTCCTGTGTTTCTTGACGGATCTGACCCAATTTTGAAAGGAACGATCCTTATGATGGTACAATCATTCTGTGAAAGTTTGAAGAGAATCCGATGAAAACTGTGGACTCTATGGCGTAAACAAGGAAAAGTTTAACAGACGGACGACAGACGGACGCATGGACGCTGGACGGGAAAAAGCCATCGCTATAGCTCTAGTGGCCTTCGGCCAGTAGAGCTAAAAATTGAATTGAAATTGAATAGTTTGTCCAAAATCCTCACTTTTTGTTTTAATGGTTTTTAACACCACTTTGAAAATCTTACAGTCATATCACAGCAAAGCTCACTTATTTATGTGCTTCCTGGGTATTGCAAGTTCTAGGCTGAAAGGGACTCTGAAAGGTCTTGCCAAAGGATACACCCACTTTATCAGCATGGTCAGGATACGAACCCGCAACCCTAGACTTCTCTCATATTAAAGGTCTAAAACCCTAACCACTGAGCAAGGAAGGACCCCTCCTAACTCCTAAGTTTCTAAACCAATTCCCATACTATCCTGTGTTTTTATATCGGTCATGAAAACAGATTTGGAAAACATTGTGGATAACGAAGAAATGGCTTGTTACAAGTAATTTCTTCATTTTATACAATGTTTTTCAACAGAAAGATGAAAAATCTAAAATTTCATAAACTTTAAATTGTCGACTGCAACTTCTTTGAATTTGGACCAGTCAAAAATTTCCTTGTTTGGTAATGGTTTTAGAAGAGAAGCTTTAATAAAATATACCGTATTTCAATATAGCATACCTAATTCTACTAGAGAAGTTTATAGCATTGTGAGTGATATAACATTGAAGTGTGTAAACAATATATTTCTACGATTTATCAACTGGTTCCCTACTTTATGACCTGCCCTAACCCATATTTAAACTTGAACTTGTTGTCCTAAAGATAAACATTCTGAACAAGTCTCAAAATGAATGACTGGAAATTGACATAAAATGCATGTCAGACATTCAATGACACAAAAGCTCACCATGAGCAAGTTATTCAAGCTGTAGTTATAACATTTAGGCTGTCAACTAAGGATTTCCTTGTTGTCTAATGTTCTTAACCATATATTTCGTAAACTAAAGTTGATTGATATCTAAGTAGAACTACTATGTCAAGGTCAGCGGATTCCATGGTTGCGAAGTAGAGCATCGGCTTCCTGATCAAGAGGTCTCAAGTTTGTTTCCCAAGAGAGGTTTGGTTCCATCACTGGCCTACATTATTCCTATTTTGGTAGACAGCATAAACACATGTGTGCAGTCTAATCTTAGTCTACACCACCTGAGTAGTTTTAAAGCCAGAGTTATTTATAGGAAATTTTCAAAAGAAATTTTGACCCACAACTAGAACTTTCAGTGCTTTCAGCACTTTGATTTTCAAAAATGGTTTTATTCAGCATGTTACAAGTAAACTTACCATTTGCTTGTGGTGCCCTTTTCAAAGATGCAATCAAAGTTGTGACTGCCTTTAACACGGAGGACATCTCGGCCAGTCTTGGTCTGAAATTATATTATTTCAATACATAGAATACCTTCTATGAGAGTAGCAGCCAATTTAAACAATGTTTTGTAAATATTTATACTTGGTTTTTCTCCACTTTCAATGGGATTTCAGTCATATTGTTGCAGTTGATGCACCTAACCATGGCTTCCTGTTCTTTCTCTCAGCAACAAAACCACAATTTAACCTTCAATCAAGCCTTCACGTGTTATTCTGCTGATGGTGTCAGATGAGAGACAAATAATGCTGGTCACAATGACATTTCTCAAATGTCAGAAAGAAAGTTGACAAAGCCAGTATTTAAAGTCACAACCCCAGGATTAAGAGCACTGCCCGTTACTAATTCAGGTTACTGGGCTTGGCCTCACCCATAAAAGCCAAGTTTTCTCTGATCAAAATTCTTTGAAGGAATTTGATAAAGGGTCACCAAAGGACAGATCCTGTGAAATTTGGTCGACTTCTTTTCACTACTTTCTGAGGGGAAGAGTTAAGGTTTACATATGTATGGATGGACAATCAGATGGACAGACACACAACCAACACCAGGCCATGACAATAGCTGTCTGGTTTTCAGCAAGTGGAGCTAAAACAAGAATTTGCTTGCTACAAGCAATTTTGCTTTTTTTTTCTTCAAAGTTGACTACAACTTTATTTCTTTAGGGCATCAAAGTTTAGGATGATGTGTTTGATTTGTCTGGAATAGGGCTTAATGGCACTTTTAACAATCTTTTAGAATTTCACTTATTCAAGTACAAGGCTAGGTCTCTGAAATTCCTTGCCAAAGGACTTTCCTACGTGACAAGAGGACCATGATGGTCCTAAATCGCTCACCTGAGGCATCTGCAAATTACAGTACTTTTTAGTATAAAAAAGACACAACTTGAGCAAAATAAATAAAAAAAATCTAAGATTTTGGGCTTTGTACAAAACAATCCAGTAATACTTTACAATAAGAATGAACTCCTTTTGCTTTATAGTTTAATCCATTACCAAACTATCCAAGCATTTGTCACCCTCAGGGAAAATAGGTTTGAAAAAAAAAAACATAGTGAGAAAGGGAGTGACAAGCAATTTATCCATTTCTCTACCTGAAATTCTTTGTATTTAGATTTCAATCAAACTTTAATTACTGTCTGATACTTCAATGGGTGTAATTTAAGCAACCTCGGTAGAGAACAATCTGGATTTACCATAAATCAAAATATGAATGCATTACAACTTATACATGAGGAGTGGAAGATATTTGAACATGCTCTTATTGAGCATTTTTCATATCTTTGGATGCCTTGGGAAGGGCCATGTTTGTCCAAAGGATATAAACATGGTAGATAACAATAATGTTATCCTATGTTTTTAATGTAAATGCTCCAGAACCTATATTAAAGAAGAATTCTTACAATGCGATTTACGCAATTTTCAACCCCAGGAGCAGAGACATTTTTTTATCCTAAGAGCATATTTTCCAGTTACATACTACAAAATTATTTAGTCATGATACATACCAATTATGTATGCCCATCACCTTATATTTCAGAAGAAGAAGACTTTTGATGTTGCTCTAATTTGGTGTTTTCCAAAATTTTTGACCTCTAGGGCAGTGCCATGTTTTACCCCACGCCTAAGATTTTAGCTAACATGGTAGAGAACCATCTGGATATGCTATATACAAAATATGAGTGCCTTAGACTTTGTAGATTGGGAGGAAAAGACTATTGAAATGGTCTTATTGAGCATTTTTACAAACTTTGGACACCCAGGGAAGGGGTGTTTATTAACCTACAGGCATAATTTAATCAAAACTGATAGATAACAGCCAGGCTATGGTACACTCAAAATATAAATGCCCTCCTCCTTAAAATGAAAAATTTTTTTAGCATACTCAAATTTTGCGTTTTTACCAATTTTGGACCCCTAGTGCAGGGCAGTTTTTGACCTGAGGAAGACAACTTTTAGTGATATAGTACAAAACCATCTAGTTATGCTACATACCAAATATGAATATCCTAGACCTTATAGTTAAAGAGGAGAAGTCTTTTGAAATTGCTCTAATTAATCATTTTTCAAAAATTCAGACCTCAGGGGCAGGGCCATTTTTGACCCCAGAGATTGAATATTTGAAAATTTGGTGGAGAACCATATGATTAAGCTCTATATAAAATATAAAGGCCTTTGGCCTTGTAGTCTGTGAAAAAAAAGACAACAAAGATTTTCTAAAATTTCCCATTTTCATATGCCGCAGTTACAAGAGTTTTTCACTGAATTAAATTCTTTTAACAACTTTTGAAGAGCTTCACCCAAGGAACAATCCTGCAAAAATTCAGCTTGATTGGCCTACTGATTTAGGAGAAGATTTTTAAAGATTATTAAAGATTTACTAAAGATTCCCATTTTCAAATGCTGCGGTTACAAGACTTTGACAGAATTAAATTCTTTTAAAAACTTTTGTAGAACTTCACCCAAGGAACATCCCTGCAAATTTTCAGCTTGATTGGCCTACTGGTTTAGGAGGAGAAGATTTTTAAAGATTTTTAAAGATTTCCTTAAGATTCCCATTTTCAAATGCACAGGCAACCAGAGTTTTTGACAGAATTAAATTCTTGTACCAACCTTTGTAGAACTTCACCCAAGGAACATGCCTGCAAAGTTTCAGCTTGATTGGCCTACTGGTTTAGGAGGAGAAGATTTTTAAAGAAATTGTGGACGGACAGACGCACACACGGACGGACGACGGACAACAACCGATCACAATAGCTCACTTTGTTCTCAGGTGAGCTAAAAAGTGGCGCAGCCTGGTTATGAACCCAAGACCTTTGATTTCTTTCTGAGATCATGTGTCAGCCGTCCTAACAACTTTGTCATGCTGTTAATTGGTTAAAAGAAATGAAAGTTAAAGAGTATTTATGGAGTATTGATACCCAATAGCCTTTAGAATTAAAAAATTAAATAGAGTATTAAATAGTATTAGTATCAAAAAGAGACTAAGGTAGCAACTTAAAGGCAATTTTTACTGAATTGGAAATGCAAACTTTTCTCTTTAACCCATTCCCACACAATGACGCTTTTCAAGAAAAACAATTGGGAAAACATCATGGAAAATGAAGAAATTGCCTGCAACATAATCATTGCTTGATTTTCCAATTTTTTCTTCCCAGAAAGTTAAATCAAAGCACTGAAAGTCCTGAGAGCGGTTTTGCTGGTTTATCAGTAACCGCGCTCAATAATTCGAGCATATTTCATCAATATGAGTGAGTAAATCATACACCTAAGTAGGAGGAGCAGCTAGAGGCTTGATAAAGATGTAGTGGTTATTTGGTGTGTGAACTACCAGGAATCCATGGTTAGGAGCTCCAGCCTCCCCGATATAACTGAAATACTATCAAAAGTTGCGTTAAACCATATTCAATCAATCATGACCCATTACTGTTTACCGAAATCGCTATTTTGAATTTATAGCAACATATTCTTCTTAAGTGCGTGAAAAATTGGGGTTGTGTGGTAAAAGGTTAAATGATAAATGGTAAAGAAATCAAAGCTAACATTCTATTCTTTTTCGTTGAGCATGTTACTATCACAATTGAAGTAGTTACGTGTCCGTTTCAAAGATTTAGTCAAATTCGAGAGGTAAAAGGTGTTTTATTCGATGGGGTTAATAGGTGCTTCAATCGCGTCTCTAACAAGGTTGTAACGTTTTACATGTACTGTGTATACGGGGTGTAAATTTGCCCAGCCTTGCCAGGTCAATACACCAGCAGACAGTTTACACACCACTAACCACTGGCCTAGATTCTATCTTGAAACACGAGGAAATTATTTCTCTCATTTTGACAATTCATTAGACAATTTACCCAGGATATATTAACCCTTGTCATGCTGAACCCGGAATATTCCGGTTTTTGCAGCAGCTGTAGACAAGGATCAGCCTGCACATAAGTGCAGTCTGATCTTAGTCTACACCTCCTGCTTGTACTTTCCCTGCCAGAGTTGTTTATGGACTTGATTTTTAAAAGAAATATTGGTTTTTGAACAACTAGTTCTACCAGTGCATTCAGGTCTTTGATTTTACAGCAGTTCAGTAAGGTAATGTATCCAGCATGACAAGGGTTAAGTTTTAAACCATTTTCCTGGATATTCATGACTAAAAGGAGGCTGTTGGCATTCAGCAAGTAAGTTATTTCTTCATCAGCGATGAAACAAGATGGAGGCGATCACATAGATTTTCACTTCACTTCACGTTTATGAGCATGCGTGGAAGTGAGCGGAAATGTGTGAGAACTTGTTTCCAGTTGATCGATATGAAATACCGGTTTTTCCTAAAAAAAAAACGCTAAAAATCTAAACTTTCATATACTTCAAATTGTTGTCTGCAACTCCTTTAACTTTGGACCAGTCTAAAATTTTGCCATCTGGTCATGGGTTAAAAGACAAACATGCCCTGCTTACAAAGTTATAATCTTATTTCGTAATTTTTAAATAAAACCTGTATTAGGACACTTTTAAATATTGTCTTTAAATTCTTTCAAATTTGATAAGTTTTAGATTTTGTTGTTTGTTTGGTGTTTTACTTTCTTCTTGCTTGTTTTGTTTTCATTTCTTTTCCTTTTTAAGAATTAGGGAAAACAATGTATTTCTTGGCTTAGGTCCTTTACAGCCCTAACTAGAGCTGTCGCCCTCAAGGGCTGACGAGAATACCCCCCACACCGCTAAAAAGGCTTTTCTATGAAGGAGTGGAATTTGAAGCTGTTTAATCACATGCATGTCATGGTGGATGAACATTGCCAACCCTCCACCTCTTTCTGATTTTGTGTTTGTTGCTAGAGTTGACTGATTAGGAAAGGTTGGTCAATATGAGCCTATGTTAAAGAAAACTGTGTGAGGAGATGATGACACAAAATTATATCCACGAAAAGTCAATATGAGCCTATGTTAAGTTTTTGACCCCCGGGGGGCGGGGTCAAATTTGACCTCAGGAAATAAACCGTTCGATATTTTGTAAAGGTCAACAAGATGATGTTACTTACCAAATTTGGTAACTCCCCTTATGGTTACTGAGTTTTGCAATTTTAAATTTTAACTACCCCCCCCCCCATTAAAAAGTTCAAAATGGCATAACTCTGAAACTAACGACTGGATCAAGATGAAAATTGCAGGTGCACAACTTCATATGATAGGAAACAACCTGATAAAATTTCAGCAAAATTGGTCAAAAAATGTGGGAGGAGAAGAGGACACAAAATTATGTCCACGGACGGACAGATGGACGGTAGGACAACCTGATTCCAGTATACCCCCCCATAACTTCGTTGTGGGGGGTATAATAATTAGCAGAAAGCTTAGATGGCTCTAACTTACCTTGGTAGTGGACATTTGCCGCTAAGTTTTTCATCTTCAACATATTTCTTTACAACATCCTGGCATCTTTGTAACAATGACAACACAGCTAGTTTTGTAATCGAACCTTCGTCTGTCTTGGTGCGATTTATGTAGGAAAATTGTAACAGTGTTTCGAAGCAGGTCTTTGCAAATTCTTCACGCAGTTTACGGCTAGAATCAGTGTCTGCAAATATTCAGTTAACCCATTCCAACATGGTGACGCTTTTTAATGCCCCTCAAGAAAAATGCTTTGGTAAACATCGTGGAAAATGAAAAAAATACTCGTAACAAGTAATTTCTTCATTTTCCACAATGTTTTCTAACCAATAAGACAAGAAAATATTAAATTTCATCAACTAAGAATATTCGTCTAAATCTTCTTTCAATTTGGACTGGACTAAAATTTTGCCGTCTAGTAATGGGTTTATATATCAGCTTATTATGATAACCAAAACTGTAGACAAGTACTGATTGAAATAACATTGCATAAAGATAATGTCTACTTGTTGAAAAAGAAGTCAATCAACAATTAATTGGCCTATTCCAACACAATCCCACTTTTGCATGCGTCTCAAGAGAAAAGCTGGGGAAAATATAGTGGAAAGTGACAAAATCGTTTGTAAAAAGCAATTTTCATATTATATGTTTTCTGAATTTCTGTAATTTTGAATTTCATCCATCGATAACTGTTTTCCTCTTTCAATTTGGATTTAATTTTGTCATCTGGTAATGGGTTAATTACCATATTATCTTCAAATTTAAAACACTCAAGAATAGTATTAGGTCAAACACTCTAGGTAAACAAATCTTGTCCTATTAAGCGCGACTGAAGGATCTACTTATCTACATCAGAGAAAAAGAAGACCGTTTGCTTGTAAGGGTGGGATAAAGATAATATCTTCAATTCTATTAATATCTACCGCCAAAAATAAACATAATTTATCTCTTTACTTGAACTTCAAATCGTAGAGTTACTTTTTTCCCCAAGTTTCCAACTTAAAGACTTCACCGACAATAATTCAAACCAATTCTTCTCCCTTAGAATGTCAAAATTGATGAATGAGAGGTATTAGGGTAATAGAAAGACTAAAACTTCTGTCCATGCACAGTTAACATTTTTCGTTTGTCTTTGACTACTACAACTTCCCAAGGTCAAAGATTTTCAATTTTTGAATGTCTTCCTGTTTAACATATGATCATTTTCTGAATGCCTTTCTGTTTAACTTAACTTGTTCCCACTTTTTGATGTGCCTCAAGAAAAACACTTCAGAAAATCTTGAGTAAAATGAAGAAATTGCTTGAAACAATTGCTTGTTTAACATTTAGCCTTCCCACATTATTTTTGAATGTCTTATCTGTTTAACTTGTGCTCAGTCTTTGAAAGATTTTTCTGCTCATTTTTTTAATGTTGCAGTAGTTGTAGTGAAATGTGTAGACCCAATATTGTAGTAAGACCATGGACCCCATATTATGGTAGAATATAGACTCCATATTGTAGAAGAATTTATAGACTGCATAATTGTAGTGGAATGTATGGACCCCATCTTGAAGTAGAATGTATGGACACCCATCTTTTAGTTGAATGTATGGATCCATAAATACATTAGCATGTATGGACCCTCCATTGTAGTAGAATGTATGGACACCCATCTTTTAGTAGAATGTATGGATCCTTAATTGCATTAGCATGAATGGACCCTCCATTGTAGTAGAATGTATGGACTTCCATCTTTTAGTAGAATGTAGGATCCTTAATTGCATTAGCATGAATGGACCCTCCATTGTAGTAGAATGTATGGACACCCATCTTTTAGTAGAATGTATGGATCCTCAATTGCATTACCATGAATGGACCCTTCATTGTAGTAGAATGTATGAACCCATCTTTTAGTAGAATGTATGGATCCTCAATTGCATTAATATGTATGGACCCTTTATTGTAGTAGAATGTATGGACACCCATCTTTTAGTAGAATGTATGGATCCTCAATTGCATTAACATGAATGGACCCTTCATTGAAGTAGAATGTATGAACCCATCTTTTAGTAGAATGTATGGATCCTCAATTGCATTAATATGTATGGACCCTTCATTGTAGTAGAATGTATGGATCCTAAATTGCATTAGGATGAATGGACCCTCTATTGTAGTATAATGTATGAACCCATCTTTTAGTAGAATGTATGGATCCTCAATTCCATTAATATGTATGGACCCTCTATTGTAGTAGAATGCATGGATCCTAAATTGCATTAGGATGAATGGACCCTCTATTGTAGTAGAATGTCTGGACACCTATCTTGTAGTAGAATGCATGGATCCTCAATTGCATTAACATGAATGGACCCTCTTTTGTAGTAGAATGTATGGACCCATATTGTGGTAGTAGAATGTATGGATCCTCTATTGTCATAGAATGAATGGACCCTCTATTGTAGTAGAATGTTTGGACACCCATCTTGTAGTAGAATGCATGGATCCTCAATTGCATTAACATGTATGGACCCTCTTTTGTAGTAGAATGTATGGATCCTTAATTGCATTAGCATGAATGGACCCTCTATTGTAGTAGAATGTTTTGAACCCATCTTGTAGTAGAATGCATTGATCCTAAATTGCTTTAACATTAATGGACCCTATATAATGTTAGAATATAGACTCCATATTGTAAAAGAATTTATAGACTGCATGATTGTAGTTGAATGTATGGACCCCATCTTGTAGTAGAATGTATGGACACCCATCTTTTAGTAGAATGTATGGATTCTCAATTGCATTAGCATGAATGGACCCTCCATTGTGATAGGATGTATGGACCCCATCTTTTAGTAGAATGTATGGATCCTCAATTGCATTAGCATGAATAGTTGAATGTATGGACCCCATCTTGTAGTAGAATGTATGGACACCCATCTTTTAGTAGAATGTATTGATCCTCAATTGCATTAGCATGGATGGACCTTCTATTGTAGTAGAATGTATGGACCCAATCTTGTAGTAGAATACATGGCCCAATATTGTAGCAGAATGTATGGATCCTAAATTGCATTAGGATGAATGGACCCGCTATTGTAGTAGAATGTATGGAGCCATATTGTGATAGTAGAATGTATTGATCCGCAATTGCATTAACATGAATGGACCCTCTATTGTAGTGGAATGTATTGGCCCCATCTTGTATTAGAATGTATTGATCCTCAATTGCATTAGCATGGATAGACCTTCTTTTGTAGTAGAATGTATGGATCCAATCTTGTAGTAGAATATATGGATCCTAAATTGCATTAGGATGAATGGATCCTCTATTGTAGTAGAATATATGGACCCTATCTTGTATTAGAATGTATAGACCCTCTATTGTCATAGAGTAAATTGACCCTCTATTGTAGTAGATAGTTTGGAACCTTAATTGTGGTAGAATATAAAGATCCTCTAGTTCCAATATGAATGTTTTTATTCTATTCTCACCAATAAATGTGTCTATTGCAGTAGAAATAAGTATCCCATTCAAACTGGACATAGCTATTGTATTCTTACCAATAAACGTGTCTATAAGAAATAAGAATCCCCATTAAATCTGGACATAGCTATTCTTTTCTTACCTATAAATGTGTCTATTGCAGTAGAAATTTGAATTCCCATTCAAATTGGACATAGCTATTGTATTCTTAGCAATAAATGTGTCTATTGCAGTACAAATAAGAATCCCCATTCAATCTGGACATAGCTATTCTTTTCCTACCTATAAATGTGTCCATGAAAATTAGAATCCCCATTCAAACTAAACATAACTATTCTTTACTTACCAATAAATGTGTCTATAGAAATAAGTATCCCCATTCAATCTGGACATAGCTTTTCTTTTCTTACCTATAAATGTGTCTATAGAAATAAGTATCCCCATTCAATCTGGACATAGCTTTTCTTTTCTTACCTATAAATGTGTCTATAGAAATAAGGATCCCCATTCAATCTGGACATAGCTTTTCTTTTCTTACCTATAAATGTGTCTATAGAAATAAGGATCCCCATTCAATCTGGACATAGCTTTTCTGTTCTTACCTATAAATGTGTCTATTGCAGTAGAAATAAGAATCCCCATTCAATCTGGTCATAGCTATTCTATTCTTACCTATAAATGTGTCTGATGTAGTTGAATGTATAGACCCTCTATTTAAAATAGACATTACTTTCTCTACAAATTCTTTAGGAACATTTCCAGCATGTGGCAAAATGTCATCTCTGATCATGTATATTACCTGAAATACAACACTATATGCTATTTCAAACTATATTTCTGATCTTATTCCAATAATCAAAGAAAATGGCAGGAGCATCAATGTCACATAGTCATTTGCTTGTAAACATATTACTTCTGAATTACACATTCAGCTGTCAGATCAAAGCTTATCTATCAAATCATTCATATATGCCATAAGTTAATGTTGAACATAGTCATTTAGGCAAAGCATTTTTGTTGGTTTGTCAACTTTAAAGTTTTAACTACAGCTTATACACTTCTACAATTAATTATCTATTAATTGATCATTTCATTCGTAAACTGTACATGTATATAACAACAGAAAAATTGTGATTAAACTTGAGCTCAGTACATGCAATACAAAAGTAATATTGCTATGGACAGCATTGACCCAATACAAATTACAAACTCAAGGGGAAATAATTGCTGTAAAGTAAGTAAATTTCACTTACACAACTTTGTATCAACTGGTGGGTTGTGAGTAAATTTGAGTTCAGTGCATGCAATTCTGTAGGAATGCTTTGAACAGCAATAATTCCATACAAATTATAAGCTGAAGGGGAGATAACTTTTAAACCAATGATCATGAAATTACAAATGAACAATTTCATATATACAAATAATTCAAAGCAGTGCTTGCAATGTTGGCGGATGTTTGGGGAAAAGGCCTTGACAAAATGTTGCCTACAGGCAGATGGGCATACAGACAGACAACCTTGTTAATAGCCATTCCTAAACCCCCTTCATTGTGTGATGGGAAGTATAACTTAGAGATACTTGAGGAACTCATATCTTAACCCTTGTCATGCTGTATAAATTACCTTACTGAATTGCTGTAAAACCAAAGGGCTGAAAAAACTGACATAACTTGTTGTTAAAAAATCAATATTTCTTTTAGAAATCAATTTTATAAACAACTCTGGCAGGAAAAGTACAAGCAGGAGGTGTAGACCAAGATCAGACTGCACTTATGTGCAGACTGATCTTGGTCTACACCTCCTGCCAAAACCGGAATATTCCGGGTTTAGCACGACAAGGGTTAACCCATTCCAAAACAATGACATTTCTCAATGCCCCTCAATAGAAAAGCTTTGGAAAACATTGTGGATAATAAAGAAATTGCTTTTTACTAGCAATTTCTTTATTATCCACAATGTTTTCTACCCCATGAGACAAATATTTCATCAAATTTAAATAGTCATCTGAATCTTCTTTGAATTTGGACTGGTCTAAAATTTTATAGTGTGGGAAAGGGTTAAATTCTTCAGTCCAGAAAAAAAAATGCCCTTAATAGGGAAGTGTCTAATATGCAACAGACTTTCACTGTCCATCACCACTAATTACCTCCCTTTAATAAATCTAGGGCACCTAAGTATATCATGTTTCAAGCATAACAAGACTTTTTTAAACTGTGACTTGATCATAACACCATTTATCAATTTACAGCTTCTAAGATCATGACCTAGGGGTCTGAATGATTAATTTGACTGTTTAAATGTTTTGAAATTAGACGACAAATGATTAAACAGGAGGACTTTAAAATGACTGCTGAGGAGAGGTAAACTCAAGAGCATCTTCAACAGTATATGCATTCTATAATATGTCAAGTAAATTGGGGTTATGAACAAGCTCAAATGGTCTGAGTGGCCCCCTCAAGGATATAATGGCAGTATTATGGTGACAATACAGAGCGTCAGTATAAAACAATTGTTATTGCCTTTAATTATTTAGGCATTTTATATTTGTTTTGCGGTGATCTCTCCGTATACTTACTTTACAATCAATGGCTTCATCCCTCTGAAATTCCTCAATTGACAAAGTTGGTGGGGTTGGACTGAAATGCATAACTAGAAATTGAATATAGAATAATTTTTAACAAAGTTCTTTTATCAATAAATCTTTCAATTGCACTTCAAATGCAATTTAACCCTTGTGTTGCTGGACCCAGAATATTCCTATTTAGCAGGAGGTATAGACTGATCAACCTGCATATACATGCACTCTGATCTTTGTCCCTACCTCCTGTTTGTCCATTTTAAGCCAGACGTGTTATTGGATAACTTTTTCTAAAGAGAAAATATTATTCAACAATAAGTGCGTCCACTGCTTTCAGTCCTTTGATTTTATTCCTATTTATGTAGATATTTCTATTCAGCCTGACAAGGGTTAAGATGACTTTGATCAAGAATAAGATCTGCCAGTTGACTGCAATGTTAGACAATGTTGGATTCAGATCAAATGTGACCAGTTACATGGATATTCATAAAGTATTGATTCCAGTATAGACTGTGTTGATGGCTATGATTGATCAGTGTGAAAACATTTAGCATTTGGCAGATTTTATGAACATAGAATGATATTGAAGGAACCCTGATGTCAATCAAAAGTTCAGTTGACCAATAAAATCTTTCATTTAGACAGGAAGTGTTTTATTGACCTCTGACATTCACATCACAAGCCCCAAGCTTGAAATCACTCCTGACATTCAGTGACCCTTGGCAGGATTGATATTGCATGTCTTTTCCATTACAAGGGAAATAACTTTGAGAGTAATAGTCTCATTAGTTCACATAGTTACATACCTTTAAGCAACATTTTGACATCACTCACACACAGAAAGGGATTTGAAATAATTTTGGTCCTTTTGGTTTGTTTGGTTTGAAATTTCTTTGCTTTGAAGAATTTTCAGTTAATAATGAATTGAATTCAATCAGGAATAGCCAGTAAATTAGCCCAGCCATGAAAGCCATGTTTTTAATCCATCTAAAATTCTTTGGAGGAATCTGATGAAGGGTCACCAACGGATTATTCCTGTGATATTCCATAAGAATTCATCAACTGGTTTCTGAGAGGAAGATTTTCAAAGGTTTTCATAAAACACCATATTTAGAAATTAGCCCAGCCATAAAAGCAATGATTTTATCCAATGAAATTTCTTTGAAGGAACTTGACAATTGGACACCAAGGGATCATTTGTGTGAAACTTGGTTGAAATCTGTGGAGTACCTTCTGAGAAGTTTTTTTTAAGTTAAAGTTTATGGATGCACGGACGGACACACACACAAACTGATACATGAAGGACAAAAACACAATGACAATAGTTTGATGGCTGTCAGCCAGTGGATATTATGAGTTTAAATGACTTACTTTTTTGGAAATAAGAAATCTTCCAGGGTGATACCAAGTTCTGGCCACATGGATTGGCTTACAGAACCTGAAATAGACAATTAATTAGCTATCAAAATTTACTTGATTTTTAGTTAGAAGTTTCTGTATTAAGCCATTACAACATAGACCTATTTTCAAACACAGTTCACCCTACTAAGATGATTGTAAAAAAAACCTGCCATTTAAAAATGGTGATTTAAACAAGAGGACCCTGAATGTCCTAGATCGCTCACCTGGATTGTCTGCTGTTAAAAAAAATGCAACTAGAGACAAATAACTATAACCAGTTTCATGAAGATTGAGCCAAAATTGTGGCCTCTAGAGAAAAAACAAAGAAACTGTAATTAAGGCCCCTTTTCCTGTGTTTTCCAAAAGAACCTTCCAATAATCAACAAACATCAACGATCACAAAAGCTCACCATGAGCACTTTATGCTCAGGTGAGCTAAAAACAAGATGTGTTTATCAAATACTATGCCCCCAAAACAGGAATTCTTTAGAAACAGGTGATTTTTATTGTTTTTTTCTTTGTTTTAGGGAAAAGGGTTAAAATTTTGACATTGACCTTGATGAAATGACCTTCCCCAGTTGTGCCTTGTCGAGACGTATCTACATACCAAATATTAGCATTGTAACTTAATCAGGGTTGAACTAAAAGGAAAATGTTTAGTTGACTGGTAAAGTTTTGCAGACAGACAGACAGATGGACAGACATACAGACAGATGGACACGGGTAAAACAATATGCCCCCGATCTAATCAATGTGGGGGCATAAAAATCCTATTGTTCAATTGAAACTACAATTTATGTCAAAGTTGAGGTAATATGTAACTATATAAGGAAAAGTTTAGATTTATTCAGACAGACAGCCCTATTTTGTATAAAACCGAACACAGCACAACTTACCATGTTTTCTGACTTACAAACAGACCCACATTTAGAGCAATAAGTAACAACTTGATAACCAACATCCATACACCCTCAGACAGACTGCCATATTTTGTAATAAACAGCATATAGTACAACTCACCATGTTTTCTGGCTACAGGAAGACCCACATTTAGAACAGCAAGTAATGAGTTGATAACCAACATCCATGTAGATTGAGATGGACAGCCATATTTTAAATTCAGAGGTTGGCGGAATGTCTGAAAGTAAAGATAAATTTCATCATTTACCACTGTAACTCAACTAAAATAAATCAAAGGACTGAAGGTCCCAAAAATTGCCATTTATTGAACTTTTAGACCACATAGGAATAGCTAGACAAATACTAGTCCTGAAATCCAAATAACATCAATCTTTTTAGTGTTTAGTCCTTTTTATTTGTTTGAACTTTAAATATGAGAGAACTATAGAAATTATTATCTGTGGACTTTCTAATAACTTTATCAGCAACTTGAGCTTTGTAGGCAGATGCCTGTAGCCTAGCTGTCAGGTATCGGGAGAAGAACAATAAACCTCAAATGAAAATGAATTTAGAGTTACCATCCTTTATTTAAGAGTTCACGTTTTCTTTTTTCAAAAATATACTTTACATCAACGCTCTAAAATAATTTTACAACATGTCAAGCTGGCTCTGTTATAACAGTCTGATTAGGCCCAAAAGCACAATTTGTTACAATGTCTGGTTTGGCTGGAAGGTTAAGGAAATTGATAGTAAATGTGTTAAATTAAGAACATGCATATGCATTTTCAATGAAAGGGTCTATTTTTCTTAGCCACATAAATTTCTGCAAAAGTTCCAAAACTGTAAGTTGTGTCAAAATTTATTGATTTGTAGTTTAATTAAAGCGCTGAAAGCGCTGAAAGCCTGAGATATGTATACAGGAGGTATATAATCTGGGCAGAAAAAGTTTGATGATCGGATTATCGGAGGTGGCACTTTCTACCCAAATCTACTGTCGATTATGTGCAGATCTGCCAATTTGTGCGCTAGGGGACACAACCTGCCCGCAATAAATTTCATCCCGTTGAGGTATTGTAACGATATATTTACATGTATATATTGTTACATATTTTTCACCCGATCAAAATGCTTTGAAGGGATCTGATAAAGGCCACCCAAGGATCCTTCCTGTGAATTTTGGTTGAGTTTTGTTGAATTATGTTCAGTACTTTCTGAGAAGAAGATTTTTAAAGTAAAAGTTGACGGACGGAAGGACGGACGACGGACACCACATCATGACAAAAGCTTGTAGGCTTTCAGCCAGTGGAGCTCGCGAGAGAGATCTAGAGAGTGAGAGAGATGGGGGAATGGAGTGTGTAGCCAGGTTCGAACTAGGAGGCTCTTGTGTGCGATGTGAGTATTCTACCACACAGACCAATTTTGGTATGTAAATATGCGCTTTATAATCTCCAGATAAAGAGAGCGAGAGAGGGGGGCGGTCGTTTACCAGGTTAACATGATTATGTACTCCTCTCAAAAGCGGTATGTAGACGTTGCATCCTTTGGGTAGAATTCGCAGGTAAAAATATATAGACACAAAGTCCGGGCACGACCAAACTGTTTTCAGAGGGTGGGAATATGATCCTATGAATGACAAATTAATTTGTTAAACAAAACATTCCAATCGTGCGTAAAACCGACAGCTTCGCTTATCAGCTTTATAGAGCAACTTCGTCTAACCGTACCATTTAAACATTGTTACTCTAGAATAAGTAATATTATTTTGGTATGAAACAAACACCTTATTTTTTCTTAACAATATGATATGATAATACATGTTTAATAATTTCCAATATATTATATATCTCCCTTCTTTCTTTCCATTCACTCGTCAAGTTTTGATAATTTTGCCAAATTCAGAACAATCACACGAAAGTACTGTACATCAAGCCGACAGCTTTCAATGAGTCATATCTCGCCTTCTTCCTTCTCGCCTCAATCGGGCGTATTAAATTATGGACAGATCCGATCTACTTTTCAAGCGACAGAAGATCACATTGATTGCAGTAGATGTTTTTATATTATGTTTTCACATTAAACTCTGCATAGGTTTGAATTTTTAGCATGGTAACTATAGCCTCAGATTGCTTACGCAATCTCAGGCTAAAAACAGAAATATTACAAACAATTGTACAGTTTCTAATCAAAACATAAAATCCACCAGTCCACCTACTGGTGTTTTCTAACAGAATCTTGTCATTTTTTAAAGAGATAATCCTTGTGACTATATACAACAAGAGGGCCAAGATGGACCTAGATTACTCACCTAAATTTACTTTCTCAAGCTAACTAATAAACTGAAATTTGATAACAAAAAGTGAAATGGATATAAAAGGAACAAGAGGGCCAGTGGCCCTGGCGCTCACCAGAGATAAGGATCTTTTTTGCTTCAAGGCCTAATACTTACTGGGTCGGGAGAAAATCTCCTTTAACATTTTACTAAAATCAACAAGCCCAATTTGGTTTAAATTGGTCAAATAGTTTTGAAAGGGTTGCCTTCTTTGTTTCTATTTAAGACTGATCATCCTGTGGCTCTAAAATTTTATCAAATTTGAAAGAGGTCAATGTACTGATGCTTCATGCAAAATTCAAGATTCTACAACTTCTGAGTCAGGAGGAGAAAATTTTAAAAGTTTTTTTTTTCAATTTAACTCTTGTTGTCATAGCAACCAGAGTTTTCAACTGATTAAATTCTTTGGTTGAAATCAGCCCAGTTGTTTTGGATGAGATGGCGTTTTAAAAATCCTTATTTATTTCTATATAAGCCCCCCCCCCAATGGGCTCTGAGGTTGGTGATTTGAGCAATTCTGAAAATGATCAATGTACTGATGCTTCATGCAAAATATTAAGACTGTAAGCCCTCTGGTTTAGGAGGAGATAATTTATAAAGTTTTTATCAAAATTCAAGTATTGTTGCCATGGCAACCAGAGATTTTAACGGATTTCACTTCTTTTAGCAATTTTCATATGTTATCTCCCAAGGAACATTCCTGCCAAATTTGGTTGAAATCTGCCCAGCGGTTTTGGAGGAGATGTCACTTTTAAAAATTTAACAGGTAGTGTTTGAATGGACAGATAACTTATAATACCACTAACGCTACCTTTTACTTCATATAACATGGAATGTCACTATATCTAATGAAGTTTTTTCAGAACAACACAAGCATTTTTAACAAATTTGAGATAGATTGTCAGTAAGACTCATTAACCCTTGATATATGTCAGGTTTGGTCACTTTAGGAGAAGATTTTGTATTTGTAAACAAACAAACAGACCAACAGATAGACAGCCACTTGATGATGACCAATCACAATTGCTGCAATTGCTCACCTTGAGCACTTTGTTCTCAGGTGAGCTAGAACCTGAGTTCCAAAATATCTAAATATTGAAAGATATTGACATAAAAGGGTCAAATATTTAGTAGATTATTTGTTTATGACAGGTAATTAAAGTGATTATAGGGGGATAAGTGACACAATTGTCATTATGTCATATTGGGTAACCAATAGTCAAGTTGACCAATGGCAGAACAGCCAGATTACCAATACTTTATTGTATCATGAATAATCAGTCAATACACTCTTAAAAGCCATTAGTTTGGTGCACCAATAATCCTGTACATAATGCAGACAATCCTTCATTTATTTATTTGTTTGAAGGGTTTTACACTGTTTTCAACATTTTTAGATTTGCTGGGGTTTTTTTTTGTTTTTTTTTTAAGTTATTGCCATAGCCTTGTCCTCATCTTGGTTGTTATCGTTATTGCTGGCATTGTTGTGCAGAAACTTTGACATTTTGTAATATCTCTGGTATTACTAAAGGTGCTCACTCTCAAAACGACAATCCATGCTTCAGAAGAGGCACCAATAAATGTATTATTATAAGAATAATAACCCCCTTTTTAGACTTGGATTCCTGTCATGGCCCTTACGAACATCTTGCATCTGTTAAAATGCTTTCCTAGAATTCTGTTTGATAACCCTGTAATATTTTGAGAACAATTAGAACTAGGCTTGTTTGTTTCGGAGTTCTAATTCTGCAACCTATCATATTTTTTCTATTAATCGCCCCTATTCTAATAGACGCCCATATTCTTATAATCGCCCATATTCTAATAAATGCCCATATTCTAATAATTGCCCATATTCTAATAAATGCCCATATTCTAACAATTGGCCATATTCAAATAAACGTCCATCCCCTAAATTACTGCAAAAATGTGGTCATTTTTCGCTGATTTTCAGTAACAATAGGTGAATCTGCTAAACGCCCTACCCTTTCTTTGATCGAAAATCAAACCATAATTAATTTACGATTTTGGATTAAATGAATGAATATTTGATTTTGAGTCTATAAGGCATGCAATGTATTCCTGACAAAATGTAATAATATCATCATTGTGACTCCATCATCCGTCTGGAGCTCCTAACAATAACATGAGCACCTCCTATGGGTGCTTAGGCTCAGCTGTTAGGTGCTGGATAGTGGACAAAATGCATCTTGAGTTATTCCCCTTAATAGTATAGGTTGCTCTTTTGATAGTGAACAAGTATGCCAAGTTTCAAGTGAATGCCTTTAGTAGAACCAGAGATATCACAAAATGCCTTTAGTAGAACCAGAGATATCACAAAATGTCAACGTTTTTGCAAGACGACGACAACGACAACAACAACACCAAGGCTATCACAATGCCTCGGGTTTTCTCCGAAAACAGCTGAGCTAATTAAATGATATTATTACATAAGAGTATTCATGCTATGTAATACTGTAACAAAAGTATGAAAAATGTGTACCACAGACAATAATTAGGACACAAAATATTGTGAGAAAAGGATCAATTGCTTGTTAGAACCACTTTCTCATCCATAATCTTTTCCATAAGTATGATTTAAGGAGCATAAAAATTCGGGATTACAGGATAATTAATCCACCTATTACCAGACAAAAAATTTGAGACTAGTCCAAATTGAAGCGGTTGCAGACAACAATTCAATGTTTGTATAAACCATTCCAGGCGACAAGATTGAATATATCTGAATAGGCTATAAGTAATTTAAAATTGGGATAAAAGTGTCATTTATGGCAGAATTAATACATTGTTGGTAATGGGCAACAATGTTTTCCATATAATCCTTCAGGGGTACAACAGTGAGGGATTGTGAGACTATTGGATGAATTGACAATTTATCAACCCTTGTCAAGCTGAATCTAGAATATTCCTGTTTTGGAAGGAGGAATAGATAAAGATCAAACTGCATAATTATATGTACAGTCTGATCTTTACTACACCATCTGCTAATCTCTTTAAACCCATTCCCACACAATGACACCTTTAATTGAACGCCCCTCAAGATATACAACTGGGAAAAGCAATTTCTTCATTTCACACTATGTTTTCTATCCAGAAAGTTGGAAAAAATCTACAATTTCATAGACTTTAAAATCTCATCTGCAACTCCTTTCAATTTGGACCAGTCTAAAATTTTGCTGTCTGATAATGGGTTAAGCTAGAGTTGTCCATAAGATAAAATTTAATGTTCAACATGATTATTAACCCTTTATCACACAATAATTTTTTTGACTGGTCCAATTTGAAAGAAGTTGCAGACCACAATTTATAGTTAATGAAATTTTAAAATTGTCTTTTGGAAGAGAAAATATCGTGAATAATGTTACAAGCAAAATCTCTTGAGACCTCAAAAAGTGGGATTTTGTGGTAAGGGGGCTAATTCTGAGTATCACATCATGTTCAACAATTTAACTTGGAGACCAGGGCATTTTCAAATTTAACATCAAATTTAACATCAAAACCTTCAACTTTAGTGCAGGCCCAATCCATCAACCATAAAGGGGGAATAAATCTGTCATTAATACCAATGAATTGATCATTTTTAATTGGGCGTACATCCTCTTCCTATCATTTCCAATGTCTTTGTATAATAATTAAATGTAATTAGAACCATTTTTTATCTGATAGTCATTCAAAGAAATGGTGGTTTGATTTGCTGTTGAACATTCAATTTATTTGAGAATCAGGTATATATCACATCAAATGAAAGCCTTAAGATTAAATATTTAGAGATTGCTTTACTTTTTAACCCATTACCAGACAACAATATTTTTGACTTGCCCATATTCAAAGATGCTGGGGATAAGTTTTATTTGCCAAAATTTAAAAAAATTCAGTCTGTGATTAAAACATTGTGGACAATGGACATATTAGTCGTTTCAAGCTATTTCTCCATCTCCTGCAATGTTTTCCATATCTTTTTTCTTAAGGGTAGTAAGAAGTGTTAACACTTGGGTAACTGAATAGCATGCTGTTTTTCTTGGCCGACTTGTACAGAGTCTTTTTCAATTTGTGTTGTATGGGGTTTAATGCTGCTTTAAACAATCTTTCAGTTATATCACAGTGAAATTCACTCTGCAATATCTTGCCCTAGGACATACCCCCATGAAGCTGGGATTCAAACCTGCAAACATCAACTTCTCTCATGTTAACTCATTCCCTAACAATGACCCTTTGGACACCCCTAAAAGAAAAGCAATCTGGGAAACATTGTGGAAAATGAAGAAATTGCATGTATCAATCAATTTCTTCATTCTACACAGTTTTCTATCCAGAAAATTAAAAAAATCTAAAATTATATTAACTTCAAACTGTCGTCTGCAACTCCTTTCAATTTGGACCAGTCAAAAATTTTTTCCATCTGCTACCATGACCATTTAGCAACACTATTAACCCATTCTCACACAGTGACGCTATTGGACGCTTCTAAATGAAAGCAATTTGGAAAACATTGTGAAAACGAAGAAATTACTTGTAACAAGCAATTTCTTCATTTTACACAATGTTTTCTACCCTGAAAGATGAATAAATCTTAAACTTCATTGACTTTAAACTTTGTCGTTTGGTAATGGGTTAAGAAACTCTTTAAAGAAATCCAAAATGATAGAGGTTTCAGTTAGGATTTTTTTTAAATTGTTCAAAAGGCAAATTAAAATTACTAGATTCTAGATTTACTTCATCCCAATTTCCAAAACTGCTTTAAACCAAACTGGATGCAAACATTAAGAGGAATTTGTAAACAAACTATTTTGATTATTGCTACTTTCTGAATTTCTTGGAAGATTTAGTCAGTTTCATCTTCATTGTGTTTGATAAAGGGTTGAACAGTCAATGCTGAAGGGTAAACAGCATTGCATTTTACAAGTTTAGAAATATCAAAAGGAAGTAAAGGAAAACAGAACTGTCACATGATTTTAACAGGCTACAAGGATTGATTGATTGAATGGGGTTTAACGCCACTTTTAACAGTTTTTCAGTTATATCACTGCAGCTGGAGCACCTAACAATGGATTCCTGGTATTTCTCACACCAGTACTACCACTACACACTTTCCTAACCTCCAGCTGCTATCCCTCTTGGGTTTACAATTATCCACCCATTGGTGAGAGACAAATGTCGGAAAGAATCTGTGCCGCTGCTGGGCATGGAACCCATGACATCCCATTATTCAAGACAAGAGGACCATGATGGTCCTAAATCGCTCACCTGAGGCATCTGCAAATTACAGTACTTTTTAGTTTAAAAAAAACACAACTTGAGCAAAATAAATAAAAAAATATAAGATTTCGGGCTTTGTACAAAACAATCCAGTAATGCTTTACAATAAGAATGAATTCCTTTGGCTTTATAGTTTAATCCATTACCAAACTATCCAAGAATTTGTCATCCTCAGGGAAAATAGGTTTGAAAAAACATAGTGAGAAAGGGAGTGACAAGCAATTTATCCATTTCTCACAATGTTTTCTACCTGAAATTCTTTGTATTTAGATTTCAAACAAACTCTAATTACTGTCTGATATTTCAATGGGTGTAATTTTAGCAACCTTGGTAGAGAACAATCTGGATGTACCATAAATCAAAATATGAATGCATTACAACTTATGCATGAGGAGTGGAAGATATTTGAACATGCTCTTATTGAGCGTTTTTCATATCTTTGGATGCCTTGGGAAGGGCCATCTTTGTCCATAGGATATAAACATGGTAGATAACAATAATGCTATACTATGTTTTTAATGTAAATACTCCAGAACCTATATTTAAGAAGAAGAATTCTTTCAATGCAATTTACGCAATTTTCGACTCCAGGAGTAGGGACATTTTTTTATCCTAAGAGCATATTTTCCTGTTACATAGTACAAAATTATTTAGTCATGATACATACCAATTATGTATGCCCATCACCTTATATTTCAGGAGAAGACTTTTGATGTTGCTCTAATTGGGTGTTTTCCAAAATTTTTGACCTCTGGGGCAGTGCCATGTTTTATCCAAGGGCTAAGATTTTAGCTAGCATGGTAGAGAACCATCTGATTATGCTATACACAAAATATGAGTTCCTTAGACTTTGTAGATTGGGAGGAAAAGACTATTGAACATGGTCTAAATGAGTATTTTTACAAACTTTGGACACCCAGGGAAGGTGGTTTATTCATCTACAGGCATAATTTAATCAAAACTGATAGATAACAGCAACGCTATGCTACACTCAAAATATAAATGCCCTCCTCCTTAAAATGAAGAAATTTTTTTTTAGCATACTCAAATTTTGCGTTTTTCCCAATTTCGGACCCCTAGTGCAGGGCAGTTTTTGACCCGAGGAAGACAACTTTTAGTGATATAGTACAAAACCATCTAGTTATGCTTCATACCAAATAAGAATATCCTAGACCTAATAGTTTAAGAGGAGAAATCTTTTGAAATTGCTCTAATTAAGCATTTTTCCAAACTTCGGACCTCAGGGGCGGGGCAATTTTTGACCCCAGAGATTAAATATTTAAAAAAACTTGGTTGAGAACAATATGATTAAGCTCTATATAAAATATAAATGCCTTTGGCCTTGTAGTCTGTTAAAAAAAAAAGACAACAAAGATTTTCTAAAATTTCCCATTTTCATATGCCGCAATTACAAGAGTTCACGGAATTAAATTCTTTTAACAACTTTTGAAGAGCTTCACCTAAAAAACATCCCTGCAAAGTTTTAGATTGATTGGCCCAATGGTTGAGGAGGAGAAAATTTTTAAAGATTTTTACAGATTTACTAAAGATTCCCATTTTCACATGCCGCGGCAACCAAAGTTTTTGACGGAATTAAATTCTTTTAACAACTTTTGTAGAACTTCACCCGAGGAACATCCCTGCTAAGTTTCAGCTTGATTGGCCTACTTGTTTAGGAGGAGAAGATTTTTAAAGATTTTTACAGATTTACTAAAGATTCCCATTTTCACATGCCTCGGCAACCAGAGTTTTTGACAGAATTAAATTCTTTTAACAACTTTTGTAGAACTTCACCCAAGGAACATCCCTGCAAAGTTTCAGCTTGATTGGCCTACTGGTTTAGGAGGAGAGATTTTTACAGATTTATTTAAGATTCCCATTTTCACATGCCGCGGCAACCAAAGTTTTTGACGGAATTAAATTCTTTTAACAACTTTTGTAGAATTTCACCCAAAGAATATCTCTGCAAAGTTTCAGCTTGATTGGCCTACTGGTTTAGGAGAAGATTTTTAAAGATTTTTACAGATTTACTAAAGATTCCCATTTTCACATGCCGCGGCAACCAGAGTTTTTGACGGAATTAAATTCTTTTAACAACTTTTGTAGAACTTCACCCAAGGAACATCCCTGCAAAGTTTCAGCTTGATTGGCCTACTGGTTTAGGAGGAGAAGATTTTTAAAGAAATTGTGGACGGACGGACAGACGGACGGACGACGGACAACGACCGATCACAATAGCTCACCTCGCACTTTGTGCTCAGGTGAGCTAATTAGGAGTCTGATGCGCTACCGACTGCGCTATGATGGCGGCTACAAGGAACCAATCAAACTTTTCCACATGTGTTGTACGCGTTGACAATTCATGCTTCCAACCAATTCATCCAATGATCAGATGATACTGCCACATAATTATTTTCCAGTCATTAAGTCCAAAATACCATTGTTTGGTACAAGATGATTAAGAAATATCCCAGCCTGTCCAAATCTATCGAGGGGTATCTTAGTTGCGATAGCAAGTCTAGAGTTATGTAAACAAATGAGTCATGTGAGTTCTCTCATAGTATTACAAATAAGTCTTATCTTTATTGCCTATATAACATATGCCTGTTTGTGCAGTGGCAAGAGTGCTCTCTTACCATGCAAGAGGACCTGGTTCAAATCTGTCTGTCAATCTTTGTATTTCTTATTTTCTTACCCTACAATTCATTTTTTTTTCTGGGTTACTGTAGAAATTCTACTATACTTTTATACTACATTATTTGTTTTTTATGCCCCCACATCAATTAGATCGGGGGCATATTGTTTTACTGGTGTCCATCTGTCTGTCTGTCTGTCTGTCCGTCTGTCTGTCTGCAAAACTTAACCTGCCAACTAAACATTTTCCTATTACTTCAACCCTGATTAAGTTACAATGCTAATATTTGGTATGTAGATAGGTCTCAACAAGGCACAACTGGGGAAGGTCATTTCATCAAGGTCAAGGTCAAAATTTTAACCCATTTCCCTAAAACAAAGAAAACAAACAATAACAAGAGGACCATGATGGTCCTAAATTGCTCCCCTGAGTATGATGGTTCATGGCTTTATGATATAAACAAAATAGCAAAGCCCTCTAATAATTTTGGAGAAGATGTTTAAGGATTTCTCTTTTAATCCTAGGTATATTGATGATCCCACCATATAGCACTAGTTTCCTGAATATGGTAATGCTTTGAAGTATAGACATCAATACATACCAAGTATAAAAGCTCTAGGCCTAATGGTTTAGGAGAAGAAGGTATCAAAGGTATCATTTTTTATTTCTAACTAGAATTAGGGATAGCACAGAAAAGGGCTAATTTTCAGAATATTGTCATTCTTTGAAGTATAGACATCAATACATACCAAGTACAAAAGCTCTAGGCCTAATGGTTTAGGAGAAGAAGGTTTTCAAAGATATCATTATTTCTAACTAGAATTTAGGAATCTCACAGAAAAGGGCTAATTTTCAGAATATCCTAATTCTTTGAAGTATTTTGGTTGAGGGTCAATAGTTGATGATATGTACCAAATATCAAAGCTCTAGGCCTTATGGTTTGGGAGAAGAAGACTTTAAAAGATTTCCTAATCTTTATTCCTTTGTAAAATCAGGGATCGCACAGAAAAGGGCTAATTTCCAGAATACAGTTATTCTTTGAAGCACTTTGATAGAGGGTCAATGGTTGATGATATTTAACAAATATCAAAGCTCTAGGCCTTATTGTTTGGGAGAAAAAGATTTTCAAAAATATCATTATTTATTCCTTTGTAAAATCAGGGATTGCACAGAAAAGGGCTAATTTTAAGAATACAGTAATTCTTTGAAGTATTTTGATGGAGGGTCAATAGGTAATGATACATACCAAATTTATAAGCTCTAGGGCTTATGGTTTGGGAGAAGAAGATTTTTTAGAGATTTCCTTCTTTATTTCTTTGTAAAATCAGAGATCGTACAGAAAAGGGCTAATTTTCAGAGTATGATAATTTTTAATCACGACCTCTTGGGAGCAATTTATGACGGCATTTTCGAAATTCAGTCGGTGACCCTATTTCCCGAATGTTCCTTTAACTCAACTGGACGCATACAATACAGAACATTCCGAGTATTTAACAGTTAGAATAGCTGTCAGTAAAGGATCACTTGTACTTCTTTGAATGTTGAGTCTGGAATATCTTTCCAGTTAATGCCATAATGCTTTAAACACTAGATTCCTTTAAAGTTACGTTGAATAATTGGAATTATAAGTTAAGAAATTTCCAACGTAGAGTAAAGGGAAAATGGAGGTCCAGACTTTTGGAAACCCAGTTGTAAGCTAAATATAAATTTGCTTTGATTGGATTGTCTACTTTACGCGCGTAACGATTGGACTGGTTTGACAGTAATTGGTCGTGAAGGACTGAGAATTTCGTAATATGCTAAAGGTACTTCTGGTAAGAAACAGAATTTGACAACTTCTATAAATGCGACTTAAATTGTATTCTCTTTCTCTCTCTCCATCTCTCTGCGCTCTGTCTCCTTTTCTCGCTACCCCTTTCTCTCATTTCCTCTTTCTCTCTCTCTCACTCTCTATTTAATTTTTCTCTCACGAATATGTACAATAAAATCAGTAAACTGTTAGCTACTTGGAAAAGGTTAAATCCATGTTTCCTTTTAGAGCTACTAATAATCTCATAACAACGTTTTTTAAAGCTAAGATTTTAGTACAATAGATATGTTATAGTTTATATAACGAGGAAGAATCGATAACTTTCGTATTTATCAATCAACAATTTTAGCTGTGGGTATTTCTGATTGAAGAAGGCCCTCCTAATGTCTGTATTTACAGAAGAGAAAGCAAAGACAATGATAGTTCCTTCTTTCCATATACCCTCTTAAAGGATCGGGACATATTGTTCAACAGTTGTCCGTCTATTAAAAACTGAACTCATAGACACATTCAATATTGCTCAACGATACTTTGATCATATCTAGTATGTAGGTAACTTAGGTACACGTGCACCTGCTGATGACAAGTTTAACCCATTCCCACTCAAAAGGTAGGTTTTTAGACCAGTTCGACATGAAAGGTGTTGCAGACAACAATTTCAAGTTGATGGAATACATTTGTCTTTTGGATTTAGAGCATTATGGATAATGAAGAATTTGCTTGAAACAAGCAAATTCTTCATTTTCCACAATGTTTTCCACAATTGTTTCAAGAGTTGCGTAAAAAAGCGGGATTGTGTGAGCATAGATTAAGGTACATTACTATGGGCATCCTACCTTATATTGACTCTTCTGAGGCCACGGCGTTTAAATAACATCTTTGTTCAACAATATGGTCTTCAAAAATTATACTTTTTAGGGGCTGAAAACAACGGATTGTCTATTGTATGATAAAATATTGATTTGACAAATTCTGATAAAAGCAATCTTATCCAATCAAATACATATTGCTTTAAGAAATTGTTTCTAGGACTGACTCGCATTGTGCTAGCCCAAATCAAATGTATATTTTATTTTTTCAAAGACATATACAACTACAAAAGTCATGAAGTACGTTGGTAGAGGGTCAATAGGTGATGATATGTACCAAATTTAAAAGCTCTTGGCCTTATGGTTTAGGAGAAGAAGATTTTTAAGATTTCCTTATAAAATCAGGAATCCTACAGAAAAGGGCTAATTTTCAGAGTATGATAATTTGGTAGAGGGTTAATAGGTGATGATATGTACCACATATCAAAGCTCAAGGCCTTATGGTTTAGGCGGAGAAGATTTTTTAAGAATTGTTTAAGGACGGACAGACAGACGGACTGACAGACGGACGCCAGACAAATTACCGATCACAATAGCTAAAATTCACCTGTATCTAAAGAATTTCTGTTTTGTGGGCATAGTGTTTAACAAACACATCTTGTTATACATTGTAATCATTGCATGTTTACACAAAACAAGAGGGCCGTTGGCCCTGGGGCGCTCACCTGAGATAAAGGCTCTTTTTCTTTCAACAGTCTAATTTCATGTTAAGGTTAGGATTATGAAACAAGTGGGCCACAATTACATATAAAGACTATGAACCTGGGGATCCAAAAGTCTAAATTACAAATTACAAGGCTTTAGTGCTGATTTGAAAGAAGAAAAAACCTTTTTCCATGGGTTATAATTTCAGAAATAAGAAAGAAGTCTGTGAACTGATGCTTCATGCCTATACCCCCCCCCCCCATGGGTCTGCCCCTGGAAACCCTAGGATCATGATTTTAGCTATTTTGAAAGAGGTCAATATACTGATGCTTCATGCAAAATATCAAGGCTCTACGCCTTCTGGGTCAGGAGGAGAAGATTCTTAAAGATTATTTTGAAATTTCACTTTTGTTGCAATGGCAACCAGAGTTTTTAACTGATTTCAATTCTTTTAGCTTATTTTAAGGGGGACCACCTAAGGAACATTTCTGCCAAATTTGGTTCAAATCGGCCCAGTGGTTTGAGAGGAGTTGTCATTTAAAAAATCGTTCTTTATTTCTATATAAACCCCACCCCCCTGGGTCTCTGCCCCTGGGGTCCCGAGGATCATGATTTTAGCTATTTTGAAAGAGGTCAATATACTGATGCTTCATGCAAAATATCAAGGCTCTATGCCTTCTGGGTCAGGAGAAGAAGATTTTTAAAGATTATTTTAAAATTTCACTTTTGTTGCCATGGCAACCAGAGTTTTTAACGGATTTCAATTCTTTAAGCTATTTTTGAAGGGGACCAACTAAGGAACATTTCTGCCAAATTTGGTTCAAATCGGCCCAGTGGTTTGAGAGGAGTTGTCATTTAAAAAATCGTTCTTTATTTCTGTATAAGCCCCACCCCCCTGGGGCTCCGCCCCTGGGGACCCGAGTATCATGATTTAAGCTATTTTGAAAGAGGTCAATATACTGATGCTTCATGCAAAATATCAAGGCTCTACGCCTTCTTGGTCAGGAGAAGAAGATTTTTAAAGATTATCTTAAAATTTCACTTTTGTTGCCATGGCAGATTTCAATTCTTTTAGCTATTTTTGAAGGGGACCACCTAAGGAACATTTCTGCCAAATTTGGTTCAAATTGGCGCAGTGATATAGGAGGAGAAGTCGTTTAAAGAAATTGTTGACGGACAACGCACGACGGACAGACGCCGGACAAAAGGGGATCACAATAGCTCACTTGAGCACTACTTGCTCAAGTGAGCTAAAAATCTCCTTGAAATTTGTTTCAAAATTACATTAGAGTGAGTTTTTCTTGTTGTAACATGTTCAAAATGCTGTGTTAGAGTGGCTTTTTTTCTCGAACTTTGATAATTTTGTTTTAGTGTTAGCTTTTTTCCTGATAGAAACGTGTTAATAATTTGCATTGCTATTAGTTTACAAATATAACCATTTTCATATAGACCCATGTAGGCTTTCGTAATATTCCCTAAATGTGCTATTGAACTGACTAATTATACTTTTGGCTATGATGTCAAATCTATAAAATTTTACAAAAATATCAACAAACAAGAGGGCCGTTGGCCCTGGGGCCCTCACCTGAGACAAAGGCTCTTTCTTTCAACAGTCTAATTTCATGTTAAGGTTAGGATTATTAAACAAGTGTGCCACAATTACATATAAGACTATTAACCTGGGGATCCAAAAGTCTAAATTACAAATTCCAAGGCTTTAGTGCTGATTTGAAAGAAGAAAAAAACTTTTTCCATGGGTTATAATTTCAGAAATAAGAAAGAAGTCAGTGAACTGATGCTACTTGCCTATACCCCCCCCCCCCCCCCCCCGGTCCACCCCTGGAGAACCGAGGATCATGAATTTAGCTATTTTGTAAGAGATCAATAAACTGATGCTTCATGCAAATTATCAAGGCTCTACGCCTTCTGGGTCAGGAGGAGAAGATTCCTAAAGATTATTTTGAAATTTCACTTTTGTTGCCATAGCAATTCTTTTAGCTATTTTTGAAGGGGACCACCTAAGGAACATTTCTGCCAAATTTGGTTCAAATTGGCCCAGTGTTTGGGTGGAGATGTCATTTAAAAAATCGTTCTTTATTTCTATATAACCTTCCCCCTCCCCTCTGCCCTTTGGACCCGAGGATCATGATTTTAGCTATTTTGAAAGAGGTCAATATACTGATGCCTCATGCAAAATATCAAGGCTCTACGCCTTCTGGGTCAGGAGGAGAAGATTTTTAAAGATTATCTTAAAAGTTTACTTTTGTTGCCATGGCAACCAGAGTTTTAAACGGATTTCAATTCTTTTATCTTTTTTTGAAGGGGACCACTTAAGCAACATTTCTGCCAAATTTGGTTTAAATCGGCACCCTGGTTTGGGAGGAGATGTCATTTAAAAAATCGTTCTTTATTTCTATATAAACCCCACCCCCCAGGGCACCCGAGGATCATGATTTTAGCTATTTTGAAAGAGGTCAATATACTGATGCTTCATGCAAAATATCAAGGCTCTACACCTTCTGGGTCAGGAGGAGAAGATTTTTAAAGATTATCCTAAAAGTTCACTTTTGTTGCCATGGCAACCAGAGTTTTGAACGGATTTCAATTCTTTTAGCTATTTTTGAAGGGGACTGCCTAAGGAACATTTCTGCCAAATTTTCTTCAAATTGGCCCTGTGGTTTGGGAGGAGATGTCGTTTAAAGAAATTGTTGACGGACAACGCAAGAAGCACGACGGACGGATGCTGGACGGACGCCGGACAAAAGGGGATCACAATAGCTCACTCGAGCACTATGTGCTCAGGTGAGCTAAAAACAAGAGGCCCATGAGGGCCTGAGACGCTCAACTGGTTAGCAAGTTTTCCATTAAAGAAATCTGATATTTAAGGAAGTTAATTGCTCAAAGAAAAATGCATAAAGAAAAAACAAGAGGGCCTTTGGCCCTGGGGCGCTCACCTGAGATAAAAGCTCTTTTTCTTTCAACAGTCTCATTTCATGTTAAGGTTAGGATTATGAAACAAGTGGGCCACAATTACATATAAAGACTATGAACCTGGGGATCCAAAAGTCTAAATTACAAATTCAAAGGCTTTAGTGGTGATTTGAAAGAAGGAAAAAACTTTTTCCATGGGTTATAATTTCAGAAATAAGAAAGAAGTCTGTGAACTGATGCTTCATGCCTATACCCCCCCCCCCCATGGGTCTGCCCCTGGAAACCCTAGGATCATGATTTTAGCTATTTTGTAAGAGATCAATATACTGATGCTTCATGCAAAATATCAAGGCTCTACGCCTTCTGGGTCAGAAAGAGAAGATTTTTAAGATTATTTTGAAATTTCACCTTTGTTGCAATGGCAACCAGAGTTTTAAACGGATTTCAATTCCTTAAAGGGCAAATCCATAGGGGTAACATAATTCAAATTTTCAAAATTCCATTAATAAACATGTGCATTGATACTCATTGATTTTTCTTGAGATTGTTTCAAAAACACTTTATTTGAGTTTTTATTTTTACCTTTTCATTTTTACGGCATCGCTTATGTCCCTTACCTATTGGAGACATATGCTTAACTCCCCTGAATTGTGACGTCATAGTAGAAGTTTATTAAAAATGGACGTAGAGTATGACAGCGATTTGAGCAATATTCCCGAAGAAGAAATGGATGTTTCTGGTACTTTAAGGCCATATATGTACAAACCAGTTTGAAGGGCAATTGCTACGGAATCGGAGGATAGTGATGATTATATTCTTCGTCTTCTTTTTGCCCCGATTTTGACGATAATGTTCCTGAGGTGTCAACATGGTGAGTGATCAATATTTGCGGCGAATATTGCCCTTTATAAACATTAGAATCGTAACAAATTTAATTTACTCCCTTTTTGAACGTTTGAATCTGACTTGAACAACAAATTTAAATGAAGATCCCAATGAAGTGACGTTTGCGAGTGAGACCCCTTTTGAATTATCCCTAGACTATTAACACTGTAACAAAAACTCCTCTGAATTTTCTTCTACCAAAAATTTACGATCAAACATCTTGTTTGTAAATTTAAGACGAGAATAAGAAATTATGTGCATGACATTCCCAGTCTTATTGTCCAAATAGTGCATTAGATGATTATCTGGCTGTCATAAGAAACTTTCAGTCTGTAGCTATCTACTAGGTGCAAAGTGAAGTCTGATCGGACAGGATTATATGCAAATGTCTAACACTGGCTCAAATGGTTTTGGTTGCTTGAATCAGTACTACATTGTCCAATGTTTGAAAACAGTTCTTGGTATATGGTTTACAATTATGCCCCCATCAGAAAAGTTACGGTAACGTTTGTTTACTCTCTGTAAATATGGACAGTAAATCATTCTCAAATATGAAAATTATAATAAATAATTCAATTTCACAGGTGCCAGTGCAAGATTTGTGTGAATATGCCAACTGTGACAGAATCCAAGTGCTGCAAGACAACAAACAGTATAGATGGGAAGGATGAAGCAGGATTGACACGCATAACAGATCACATTGCATTCCGGGTGAATTGTCTGAACATTCATGTATTGGGAGTTACCTACTATGACCATTCGTTACAGACAGGCCCACTTGAGGAAAACCAAAGAATTCACGAGTAAGTAAAATATTGTTTTGTTATAGTGCTAAATTATTTTTCATAAATGACCTACATTGTTTGGTGTTTATAACCATTTCCTGTTTTCTAAAAATTTAGACCCGTCTAATTTCAAAGGACTTGCAGACGAAAATTCAAAGTGGATTCTAGTTGAAAGTAAGCATTCAGTGGGATTTGAAATATTGTGGAAAAAGAAGAAATTGCTTGATATAAGCAATTTCTTCTTTTCTACAATGTTTCTTATTCATAAATTTACAGAAATGGGTTAAGGCAAGGAAACTTACCCCATTACCACACAATCCAATGTTCTGACATACTGAAGCAATGTAGTTTGCAAAAAATAGTGGGAAAAGGAGTAATTGCTTGTAACATGCAATTTGTCCTTATACAAAGTTTACTACCCCATTCAACACTTAAACTCTTAAAATTCAGTGATTTACCAATTGTCAGCTGTCAAAGAATTTTTTTTTTACGATCAATTCATTCATTTAGACCAAAAGTGAACTTTGGACTGCAATTTTGGACATCTTTTAGGCATTTTTCTTGGTTTGTGGACCTTGACATTGTAACTGCAGCTAAATCAGTCTGTAGTTACAATTTAGATCACCAACCAACCATCTTGGAAACACTGTAGAAAAAGAAGAAAATGCTTGTTACTTGATTCTGTCGTATGTAAGACAAAGCATGTAAAGATCATCAACTTTATATTGTCATCTGCTACTTTTTGAATTTGGACCATTCCCAACTCTGTTGTCTGCCATTAAGTTAAACATCACCAAAAAAAATTTTGGTTTAAAAGCTAAGAACTCTTTTCATTTTTTTATTCTAGGCTACACAGACACCTGGCCCTAGACGATTGCGAAAGGAGCGAGGAAAGTGATTCCTTCACATGTGGTGACTACTATCAGAGACATGATTCCCTCTGTGGACTATTGAAAGAAAGAAATTCTGGTTGTCAACCTTTCAATTCTTTAAATCCATTATAAACCATTTTATGATACACCTCAAGAAATGGCTTTGATTAAAATTGTTGAAAATTTGGAAATTTCTTGTTGCAACCAATTTCTTCATTTCCCACAATGTTTTCTGCCAAGGAAATGTTTTCTGTCATGTTATAAAAAAAATTAAGATTAATTCATGCATGACATAAATTATGAGCTTTTCCAGTATCATCTTAGCTTATTTCCAAAGTCATAGTAAGTTGCAATAGAATAATAAGGACTTTAACAAGGAGTTATACAGTCCTTGGAATAAACATAGATCACGGGTGAAAATCAAGGCTGCCATATACATCACTAGTTTGTCTAACATGAAAGGATGGGATATGCATATATTATGTAATCATTTCCTGTATTGTTTAAAACACTAATTAAGACATGACCATGGCCTTAGTTTACCCTTTACCAAGCAATCACTAGCTTGTCTTTCCGCTAGTGACTATTGTGATCTTTGAAAAAAATTGAACTTAATGATAGCCACTATTTTCTGTTCAATTATCTGTACCTCCTTTTAACTCATTACAACTAAATCCTCTATTTTTACTCACAGTAGGAGAAAGTTGTGACAAATATTGGGGGAAAAGGAGAAATTGCTCGTGACTAGCAATAGCAAATTTTCTCAAATTTTGAAGCCTATTTACGATAATTATTCAATTTTGGCACAAATTAAGTTGTCATCTGCAACCTCTTTCAATAAAAAAAAAAAAAACACTTTTTTTTAATTTGATCTTAAAATTTTTTGCCCAGTAATAACTCATTCAAACGCAATCCTGTCAGTCTAAGCCCAATTTAAAAAAAAAAAAATCAAAAAAGATTGTGGAAAATGAAGAAATCGCTTGGTACAAGCAATTTCTTTATTATCCACAATGTTTTCTACAAAGGCAAGCAAACGAAAAATCAGGAGCATTAGTTGATACCTTAAGATCTATTGTACTGGAGAAATATTGAAGGATCCTAATGGAATTTCTAGCCTGGAATTGCTGGGGTCCCTTCCAATTTTAAGGGTTCCCGGAACACTGTTAGTGTCGACCCCTTAATGTGTCTAAATGGATTTTTTGGTAATAAAAAAAAAGGAAATACCTTCTAACAACCATGTAAAAGGAACATTTTGAAAATTTGTTGGAATTCTAGATAAACAGTATGTTTATGAGGGAAATATGTTCATATCAGTAATAAACACAGGTCTAAGTAGTTGATAACAGCAATTAAATTCAAAGCACCTCTCAATTTGGACTAGTCTAAAATTATGTCATTTTGGAATGGGATCAATGAAAAATGAGAGTATGACTAGAGGAGAAAATGGTGAGAATAAGGGGAAATGACTTATAATTATTAATTTCTCATTTTGCCACACAGTTTTCGTGAATATGTCAAAATTGACCAATGGCTGGCCCGCCCTTTACTTCATAGTCTCCGCTCATGAACTCCAACAGGAAGTTCCGCTTTGATTTTTAACAGCGTTCTTTTGCAAAATTTATGCCAAGTAGCATGTAACAAAAAAGTAAAATGGTTGGTTGATGACCTAAACGTGGTAACTACAGCTTGAAAAGGCTGTAGTTACAATGTTTAAGCCGCCAAACAAAAATAATAAAAAAATAAAGGTTAACAAAAATGGCAACCAATGTCGGAGTTGATAAGCTCAGGTCAGGGCTGAATGAATTATTTGATAGGTCGGTATACTCCTCTATTTAAAGTCTCGTTTGGTCAATATATTGGAAGGACAATATCCGAGATGAACAAAATGGGAACCCTTTCAGTTCTGCTGTCTCACGAAAAATCGGTCCATAATGTGATTCGTTCATTGTTTTATATAACCCCAACCTCCACAATATATGGCCGAGATATCAATTTGTTCACCAAATTGATCTAACCGCTGTTGCAGCTTCTTCCTCGAAATTGCCCTAGCTGATGGTCGGCATGTCGGTTCTTCTTCCCGTCGGTTCTCCGAGATCAAGATTGTTGGCACGGCGTCAAGTTTCAATCGGAGTCGAAAGTTCTTAATAACAACGTCATTTGCTAGTTTCGGGCTGATCAAAAACTTGAAATTAAAGTGTCTCACACAAAGCTTTGCATGACTCGGTGGCTCAAAATTTGTCACTGCTGTCCGCTATGAATTCACAACTTTTTTCTTTTAAAATCAATCGGAAACGTAAAAATGCTGATCCTCTGAGTCCCCGATTCAACATTCAGGGATGTGGAAATACAGATTTTCTCTACTTGTCCATGGACAAGAAAAATGTGATTTTCTACTTGTCCAGGATTAAAATGGACTTGCCCGTAAAAAGATGAAGAATACATAAATTTTGAGGAAACATTATTTTTAAAGAAGAAAATGATGGACCTCAGCATTTTCTTCATTAAAAACAATATTTTCTAGCCTTAGATACAAACATTATGCTCATAAATCTCTTCTATCTATTTAGTACCATTCCAAGATTTGCCCTGATATTTACCGTTGTCTGTTACTTGTCCACAGACAAGTAGCCTCGAAAAATGTACTTGCCCGCAGGTAGAAAAGCCCATGTCGGACAAGTCGGGCATGGGAATTCCACACCCCTGAACATTACAACCATAAGCGGCACAGATCGTCATTATTCTCCTTTAAAATCGATTTTTTACGTATTATCGCCTGTATTTAGTACAGCAACCATTGGACATGTAAAACAGATAGCTTCTACTATGACGTCACAAATGCAGGGGAGATAAGCGGTTTGGTGAATGTACAGGGGAAGTAAGCGATGCGCTGTTTTGGGGCAGTATTAAATCTTGACATTTCGAATTGGTTTTTGTACATGTGCACGGTCTGCTATCGCGAAAATATTGTTTGTGTGTTAAATTAACACCATATACTTGAAAAATAATGAATGAAAAGACAATATAAAAATTTCTTTGAATTTGACCTTTAAGGTATTTTTGAAGGGGACCACCTAAGGAACATTTCTGCCAAATTTGGTTCAAATTGGCCCAGTGGTTTGGGAGGAGATGTCATTAAAAAAATCGTTCTTTATTTCTATATAAACCCCAACCCCCTGGCTCCGCCCCTGGGGACCCGAGGATCATAATTTTACCTATTTTGAAAGAGGTCAATATACTGATGCTTCATGCAAAATGTCAAGGCTCTACGCCTTCTGGGTCAGGAGGAGAAGATTCTTTAAGATTATTTTGAAATATCACCTTTGTTACCATGGCAACAAGAGTTTTTAACTGATTTCAATTCTTTTAGCTATTTTTGAAGGGGACCACATAAGGAACATTTCTGCCAAATTTGGTTCAAATCGGCCCAGTGGTTTAGGAAGAGATGTCATTTAAAAAAAAATTGTTCTTTATTTCTATATAACCCCCTCCCCCCCGGGGCTCTGCCCCTGGGGACCCGAGTATCATGATTGTAGCTATTTTGAAAGAGGTCAATATACTGATGCTACATGCAAAACATCAAGGCTCTATGCCTTCTGGGTCAGGAGGAGAAGATTTTTAAAGATTATTTTAAAATTTTACTTTTGTTGCCATAGCAACCAGAGTTTTTAACTGATTTCAATTTTTAGCTAATTGGCCCAGTGGTTTGGGAGGAGATGTCGTTTAAAGAAATTGTTGACGGATGACGCACGACGGCCGGACGCTGGACAAAAGGGGATCACAATAGCTCATTTGAGCACTAGGTGCTCAGGTGAGCTAAAAAGGGCTTTATCCCCTTTATCATTTTAAACAACAATCCTCAAGGCCCCTTTACCCATGTTTCATGACGGATCCACTCCATTTCCAAAAGAAAGTTACCTTATGACCCTATAATCATTCTGTGAATATTTCATCAGAATCTGACAATAATTGTAGATTTTGTTTGAATAGGGTTTAACGCCGCTTTTAACAATCTTTCAGTTATATCGCGGCGGCTGGAGCACCTAACAATGGATTCCTGGTATTTCTCGCACCAGTACTACCACTACACCCTTTCCTAGCCTCCAGCTGCTATCCCACATAGGCTTACGATTATCTGCCCATTGGTGGTAGACAAATGTCGGAAAGAGTATTGCCGCCGTCGGGGATCGAACCCGGGACCCTTTGAATGAAGGTCCGACGCGCTACCAACTGCGCTATGACGGCGGCTTTTTAATAATTGTAGACTTTATCACATAAACAGGCTTGTTTTGAATGAAAATCAATAAGGCCCCTTTTACTGTGTTTCTGATGGATCAATTTCATTCCAAAAGGAACTTTCCTTACAACCCGACAATTGTCCTATGAAATTTACAAGAGGCCCATAGGGCCTTATCGGTCACCTGAGTCCAAAGAGCACAAAAACAAATATTATCTAGTGGACCTCTATCAATATTGTATAACTTATAACCCCAGGGTCAAAATTAGCCCGTTCCTGGACGTCACAAGTTTAACATAGGCTTATATAGTGAAAACTATGAAAATCTTCTCTCAAACAGATAGGCTTAGAGCTTTAATATTTGGTACATAGCATCATCTGGTGGATCTCTATCATTATTGTATGAATTATGGCCCTAGGGTCATAATTAGCCCATTCCCAGATGGTGACCTAAAAATGAAGAAGATATGCTCTTAACAAGGTCAGTTTTGTAACTTGACTAGTAGTGACCTTGAACTTGGGAGAGTATACCACACCTTTACACTAGACCAACTGTGCCACCTGTCTTTTAAATCCATCCAGAATGTAAAAGATATGCTCCAAGAATACAGACTAGAAAAGCAGTGTGGAAAAGGAGAATTGTTTGATTACAAGCAAGTTGCTTCTCTATAGGAACATATTATGGAGTGCATGGTTATGGATTTACTTAACAACTTTTAACAAAAATTGCAAAAAGGATTGTCAAAAATCACAGGGTAATATTTTTGAGTTTCTAATATGGCAGTTGAATAGATTTTTCAAATGCTTTTCAAATCCATCATGTGGAAATTTCATAAAGGATTCATCAAATATAAGTTTTCTAGCAACAATAATCATCATTAGTAATACTATACAAAATCACTCTAATTTTCAATATTTCGGCAAAAATGCCTTTGTCAAGAAAAAGAAAATAAATCTTATATCTAGAACATAATTTTACGATCACTCTTTATAGCCATTTTGTTTTATCTTATTTTCTTTTTCTTGATAAAGGCATTTTTGCCGAAATATTGAAAATTAGAGTGATTTTGTATAGTGTTTAAACAGTTCCCTGAGGAACATTATTATGATACGGATCATTAGTAATGTTTATGATTTATTTTCTGGGAGGCAAATTTCTTTGGCTTAGTACTGCATCAGAAGAAGATGAAAATGTGAATTTTAAAACATGATGAACTTTGACCTCTAGGTGTGGCCCAATACATAACCCCAGGGACATGAATTTCACAATTTATAATATACCTGTCCTAGTTGTCATGCACACAGAATATTTAAGCTCTGGCATTAACAGTTTATTAGAAGAAGATTTTTAAAGAAGTACCCAAAATTACCCCTTTTTGCCCCCTATTTGGGCCCCTTTGACCCCCAGAACCCCTATTTTCACAAACTTGAATTGGCATCCCCAAATGATGCTTTCTACCAAGTTTGGTTGAAATCCCCCCAGTAGTTCTTGAGAAGAAGATGAAAATGTTTAAAAGTTACCAAAAATTACCCCCTTTTGGTCCCCATTTAGGGCCCCCTGACCCCCAGCTTTTTAATTTTCACAAATCCGAATAACCATTACCAAATGATGCTTTTCACCAAGTTTGTTTGAAATTGGCTTTGTACTTCATCATCAGAAGATGAAAATGTGAATTTTTTAACATGATGAACTTTGACCTCTGGGTGTGGCCCCATACATGACCCCAGGGGCATGAATTTCACAATTTATAATATACCTGTCCTAGTTGTCATGCACACAAAAAATTTAAGCTCTGGCATTAATGGTTTATTAGAAGAAGATTTTTAAAGGAGAACCAAGAATTACCCCTCTTTGCCCCAGATTGGGGCCCCTATGACCCCCCAGAACCCCTATTTTCACAAACTTGAATTGGCATCCCCCAATGATGCTTTCTACCAAGTTTGGTTGAAATCCCCCCAGTAGTTCTTGAGAAGAAGATGAAAATGTTTAAAAGTTAATGGACGAGGGACGACGCACGACGACGGACAAATTTTCATCAGGCCCCTTTGAAAGAGAATCCGATGAAAATTGTGGACACTATCGCGTAAACGAGGATTTTTTAATTAAGTTTTAATTAGGCCCCTTTTCCCATGGTTCTTGATTGATCTGACCCAATTTAGAAAGGAACGATCCTTATGATGGTACAATCATTCTGTGAAAGTTTGAAGGGAATCCGATCAAAACTGTGGACTCTATCGCGTAAACAAGGAAAAGTTTAACGGACGGCAACAGACGGACGGATGGACGCCGGACAGGAAAAAGCCATCGCTATAGCTCTAGTGGCCTTCGGCCAGTAGAGCTAACTAGAGCGCCTGTATTGCTCCACGCGCATTAATGTACTGATTAAGCAAATTTTTGCATGAATTCAATATAAAGAAAATAAATCTAAGTCTTTGAAATCTTTGAAATAGTTCTAGAGAACCATTTCAAACTTTTCATTGTTTTTACCAAAGTCATATATGTAAAATTCATTATGTAAAATTTTCACTGTATACCATATATGGACATAACCCACCACCGTAATAGAAATGTTTTTCAACTAATCAAAATTATATGAAGGATTCTGACAGTCATCTGAGAATCATTCCTGTGAAATTTGGTTGAAATCCATCAACAGGTTTCTGAGAAATTTACTAAGTTTTCAGTATATATCATATATGGATATAGCCCTGCCCATTTGAGTCAACTTTTCATCCAATCACAATTCTTTTTTTATAATCAGATAAAAGGTCACCCAAGGATCCAGTCAAATTTGGTTGAAATCCATCGACTGGTTTCTGAGAAGAAGAATTTCAAAGCTTTTACCATATATGAAAATTAGCCCAGCCCATTAAAGTAAATTTTTCATCCAATCAAAATAATTTGAAACAATTTGATAAATGTTCACCTAGGGATCATTTTTTTGTGAAGTTTGATTGAAATCCAACCTTTGGTTCCTGGGAAGAATATTTTCAAAGCTTTCACCAATTATATGGAAATAAGCACCGCCCATTAAAGCCATGTTTTTCATCCGATCAAAATAATTTGAAGGAATCTGATAGAGGGTCACCCAAGGATCATTTCTGTGAAATAAGGTTGAAATTTGTTCAATACTTTCTGAGGAAAAGATTTTCAAATCTTTCACCATATATGGAAATTAAGCCCACCCATTAATCCTTTCCCGTTCAAATACAGGATTTTACGTTCCTGTGATTTTATACTGGAGAAAATATTGTGAAAAAATAAGAAATTGCTTGTAACAAGCAATTTCTCCTTTTTCCACAATATTTTCTACCACATGGGATGGTTTCATTTCAAATAGCATCCAGTTTTCATTGTCGTCTTCAACCTCTTTCAATTTGGACTAGTCTAAAATTTCCAAAAACGGGAAAGGGTTAAGACCGTGTTTTTCATCTTATCAAAATTCTTTGAAGGAATCTGATAGGTCACCCAAGGATCATTTCTGTGAAATTTGGCTGAAATCTGTTCAATACTTTCAGAGGAGAAGATTTTCAAAGGGAAAGTTTACTGACAGACACACGCACCGACAGACACCATGCCATGACAGTAGCTCTCTCACTTTCAGCCAGTAGAGCTTTAAATCACTTTTATCTTTTTTCAACTTCAATACTTCTTAATTTACACTAGCTGTCACAAAAAGTGTGATTTTTTTGTCAGTTATAAATTCCAAATTAAAATTCAAATTCCCCCACATTAACATGCCACCATCTATTTCATTTCAATTACCCTGCGATGTGACCAGGGGCCATAATGTTAAGTGAATCAGAATGGTAATGGTCCTGTTTGTTTTGAAGTGGACAGGAAGTTTTCATGGAGGGTCCAGTCCCCATCTCATTTCAACCTGTTATATGTCAATCAAACTTTAAACAGATGATAAATTACTGCTTTAACCCCTTGTCTTCCTGAAAAGCAAATAGTACTAGTTTGGCAGGAGATAAAGACAAAGATCAGACTGCACATTTTAGTCTTCACCACTTCTAGCTTGAGTTTTTTTTTATACAATTACAAACTTAGTGCTTCCCATTATCTCAGCCTATTGATTTTAAACTTTGCAATGCTGAATAAGATCTTTTTTAGAACTGCTTTAAAATCAAAGGGCTGACAGCTCTGGTAGAACTTGTTCTTTTGAAATTAATATCATAAACAACTCTGGCTTAATAAGAATATACAGAAGATGTAGACTAAGATAAGACTACACTTATATGCAGGCTGATCTTTGTCTTTAGCTCCTGCCAAAACAGAAGTATTCCGAGTTCAGTATGACAAGGGTTATTGTAAATCTGAAACAAGAGGCCCATAGGGCCTTACTGGTCACATGAGTCCAAAGAGCACAAAAACCATGGATATATGGATTTTGCATAATTATTCCCCATGAGTATGTTGAAGGAAGGAAACAAGAAGTGAATGGACGACAGACAAAATACGATTGTAATAGTTCACCATTAGCAAGCTTCAGGAGAACTGGAAACCCACCATTCTGAAAGACAAGACATTGAATCATTACAACGGCTCATGTAGATTCTACATTAAAGGTCTGGGCCTTTCTATTTCAGAGAAAATGATTTTTAAAATTTTCACAATATAAGACTTGTGATCCCAAGGGATCAGGCCAAGTCTAACCCTAGGGCCATAATTCATACAATCTTGATAAAGGTCCAACAGATGAAGTTGTATACCAAATATCAAAGCTCAAGGAACTCCTGTTTGGGAGAAGATTTTTAAACTAGAGGCGCTTGAGCGCCTTCTTCGCTCCACCAGCCTGAATTTACTTATCATTCCTGAGAAATTCGGTTGAAAACCATCCTGCAGATTGTAGCTTTTCACTGTTTACCATATATGGAATTAAGCCCAATCCCCTAAAGCAATGTTAACAGCCAATCAATTCTTTTTTAGAAATCTAATAAGGGGTCACCAAAGGACCATTCTGGTGAAATTTTGTTGAAATACAACAAATGGTTACCTCAAAGATTTTCAAAGCTTTCACCATATATGGAAATAATTCCCCGCCCATTTAAGCCATGCTTTCTGTATATGGAAATAATTCCCCGCCCATTAAAGCCATGCTTTCTGTCCTATCAAATTTTTTTTTAAGGAATTTGATGAAAGGTCACCCAAGGATCAATCAAGTGGAATTGTGTTGAAATCCATCCATTGGTATATGAAAAGAAGATTTCAAAGTTTTCACTATATATGGAAATAGCCCCACCCATTAAAGCCATATTTTTAATCCAATCTTAATTCTTTGAAGGAATCTGATAAAGTGTCACCCAAAGAGCATTCATGTAAAATTTGGTTGAAATGTGTGTGTGTATTTCCATTTATTTATCATCGCTACTGTAGCACATGCCCATATGAGCGACACCCACAGAAGACGGTTAGTTGTTACGGGGGATAGTGCAGGGATACAGGACGAAACTGCTGAGAGCCCCTTCTGGTTCTTTATAATGGGCCTCGGTTTAACGTCTCATCCGAAAGACAATTAGTTGTGTTAGTTGATATGGTCAGCCCAGGGCTCGAACCCGTGATCTTGAGGTTTGAAGTGAAGTGCTCTACCAACTGAGCTAATCAGGCTGACTTTGGTTGAAATCCATCTATTGCTCTCTTATTAGAAGATTTTCAAAGGTTTCACCATATATGGAAATTAGCCCCGCCCATTAAAGCTATGTTTTTCATCCAATCAAAATTCTTTGAAGGAATCTGATAAAAGGTCACTCAAGGATCATTTCTGTGAAATTTGGTTGAATTCTGGTCAGTACTTTCTGAGGAGAAATTTTTTAAAGTAAATATTTACGGGCGGACACATGACAGACACAACGCCATGACAATAGCTTGCTGGCTTTCAGCAAATGGAGCTAAAAATTCACTATACAAGCCTATGTTAACTTGTGACTATATTAGCCCTACGAAAAAATTTGACATTCAGGGACTGGCCAATTTTCCCTAGGCGTTTTAATTTGAACAATCTTGGTAGAGTTTTTATGATTCCACATACCAAAATTAATATCAGAGCTGTAGGTTTTATGGTTTGGTAGAAAAAGATTTTTAAAGTTGTCACAATATAATTTTATGCCCCCCTCCTCTTTCTATTTTCATTGTAGTCCTTGCAATAAAGACTCTAGATACCAAATGTGCTGTCTATCCAACAGCCATTTCATGACAAGAAGATGTACCCTTTTCCCCCTTTTGGGTTCTAAGGGAATTTAACTCTATGGCATACAAATCTGTAGCACCTTCCCATGGGGATGCTTCCTAGTTAAAATCTCAGTTATGCACATTTGTACAGAAAAGGGTTAAATGGCAGATATTCAAACAAAAAGGGAAATTTGATAGATAACAAACACTAGATGGACAAATCTTGTTTAACAGATAAAAATCAAAAATAACTTTGCCATCCTTCAGAAGATAACAATGACTAAAGAATGTTCAAAGCTATTGTACAATCCTATCAAAATAGAAAGCAATTTACTTTTTGACTTTTATTCAGGATAATTGCAAAGAAATCGGGTAAAAAATAACAATACAAAGTAATACACAGCACTTATTTTCACAGATCTTTACATCCCATTCTTAAAGTAAAACTTTTGTATTTGCCCTTAAGTCAAAATCAATCCTGACCTTAAATGTTTTGTGATCAGAATTTTTTTAAATTTAAAAAAAAAAAAAAAAAGTCACAAATAATAAATGTGTTTACTCATTCTCATTTAACCCTTTTCTGTACAAACCCAGGATATTATATATGTCACTGTAATTGTATACTTGAGAAAACATGGAAAAAGAAGAAATTGCTTGTAACAAGTGATTTCTTCTTTTTACACAATATCATCTACCACATAGGATGGTTTCGAATTGCATCCAATTTCCCTAGTCTTTCTCTCTTTCAATCTCGACTAGCTTAACCCATTTCCACACAGTGACGCTTTTGGACGCCTTTGAAGAAAAACAATTAGGAAAACAATGTTTTCTACACAGATAATTGAAAATACCTGAACTTAAAATTGTCGTCTGCAACTCTTTTCAATTTGGACGAGTATAAAATTCTGTCCCTTGATAATGGGTTGAATTAAAGAATTAAAAAAAACAGGAAAGGGTTTACCCAATGACAAATTCCAGAGTGGTACAAAATGAAGGAGGGTGCAGATGGCAATTTCACCTTGATGAATCTGAAAATTCTTTTTTCTTTTGGGGGAGAACAAATTGTGCGCAATCATTTTCCTGATAGTTTTTAAAGGCATTTTTTTCGTAAGGGGTAAAAAATCATTGGATTATTTGGGAATAGGTTTATGCTTGTCAGAGGTATTAACCCATTCCCACAGAATCCCTACAACTAAATTGATCCCCCCTTCAGAAAAAAGTGTTGGAAAACATTGCGGAAAATTAAGAAATTCCTTTATTCATGTTTCTAACCAAACTAAAGACAAGGATATTCATCAACTTAAATTGATGTCTTCCTTTGAATTTGGACTTGTCTAAAGTTTTGTAGTTTGGGAAAGGGTCAGTCCATGATCACACATAAACCTGCATTTTAATATCCCTGAAGAATAATTTTGAGGAAACAATGTGCTTGAATGCAATTTTTCTCTTTTCCCACAATGTTTTCTACCCTAAAGGATGTGTTTCTTTCTGTTCACATCTACTATTGATTTCTATGTCTCTAACCTCCTTCAATTTGGGGAATTAAAAGATTTTGATGTTTGGTCGTGGGATAGCTGAGAATCTTTTTTTTCCACTAAACCCATTCCCACTTAATGACAGTTTGGAAAACATTGTAGAAAATTAAGAAATTGCTTGTAACACACAATTTCTTCATTATCCACAATGTTTTCTACCTCAAAAGTAAAATATTCCAAGATTCCACACCCTTTAAATTGTCATCTGCAACTTCTTTTAATTTGGGATAGTCTAAAATTTTGCCGTCTAGTAATGGGTTAAGATTTAAGTACTGAAAGTACTGTAAGCTAGCAGAGCATGGCTGAATTTAGAAAACTTTTCTACAGTGTTTTCAAAAGCTTCTTGAGATGCTTAAAAAGCGGAATCAAGTAGGAATGGGTTAAATAGCATGCTTTAGACAGGGTTCTCTACAATTTGAATAGAGTTTGCAATATGCCTGAAATACATAAGAACTATTTTTTATAGCGGTTCATTCCATGGATTAGGTTGTTAAGCCTCCATTGGCAGTTTGCACTCGTTGAACTATGAGAAGACCTCAAAATTTGCTGGCTAATAAAAAGGAGATAATGAACTAAGTAGACCACTTAACCCATTCCCACACAATGACGCTTTTAAACGCCCCTCAACATGAAAGCTTTGGAAAACATTGTGGAAAATGAAGAAATTGCTTGTTACAAGCAATTTCTTCATTAGCCACAATGTTTTCTACCCTAAAGGTAAAAAAAGTCCAATATTTCATAAGCTTTAAATTGTCGTCTGCAACTTCTTTGAATTTGGACTGGTCTAATATTCTATCATGTGGGAATGGGTTAACAAGTCAGTACAGGTATTTGTTGTCTCCATTAGATAATTAATTGAATACAATATAACAACAAAAGAGCACCACTCCAAAACACAGTGGTTTTTGATGAATGATACAAGGAATACTTCTACAAAAGCAACAAGGAAATCAAATACAACATGTAAACAGATTTTCAAAGGATTTATACTTGGTTGGCAGGGCACCCAGAGTTCTATGTATAAAGCTTTAAAAAAAATGCTGTGTTTCCACTAACCCGACCGACCTTGTTTCTGACCCCCGAATTGCTGTTTTTATCGGCAAAATGAAAAAAAAATAAAAAATCTAAATGCCCGACCCATCCTTATTTTCGTCTGACCCATGAAATTCTCGAAATGTACATTTTTATTACATTTCTGTAGCTTTTTCCGTTTGCTTCGTTCGGAGTTACTCTTCCTGAGTTATTCAAGCGCTTTACGGAAGAATCGTCGCAATAAATGCAAACATCAAGACTACTATGAAGTGAATAAATAACCCAGATAATGCTCAAAAGTGGAAAGAGGAAGTGCATCCAAATCACATAATTTAAAAGTAAAAAATAACGATTTATCTACCTACCCTGTATTTCCTCAGCAAAACTTTAGGAAAAAAAAAAAAAGATTTGCCTACTTACCAACCCTCTTTTTTTCTAGCCTGTAAGCAAAAACACAGCTATTTTTTTTTAGGCCCATTGTAATTGTTTGAAGGAATTTGAAAGAGGACCTTATTATAGGTAACAATCCTGTGAAGTTTTGTTGAGATCTGATTGGTAGTCACTATCTGACAGACAGATAGGCATGTCAAGACACAATTCCATGACAATAGCCTGCTGGCCTTCAGCAAGAGGTTGATTGATTGAATTGGGTTTAATGCAACTATTAACAGTATTTCAGTCATATCTCAGCCGCTGCAGCATCTAATTCCCACATAATTACTACCACTACATCCTCTCCGAACCTCCACAATCCCACATAGGTTTAGGATTATCAAGGCAATTAGTAGGGGACAAACATCAGATAGAATATTCCCAGCAGCTGGGATGGAACCCTGAACCCTTGACTTCAGCAAGGGAGCTAAAAGTTGATCTTATGCAGAACAAAGCAATGACCCTTAATTCAATTTCAATTCAGAATAAGATATGTAATTCGTAAAACACCATGCCCCAATTGCAGCCCTTTTTAAAAATATGACCTTGATAAGTGACCTTGATCTTGTTGGGTGACCTTAACCTTTCAATTAACAGATACATATCAATGAACCTGTGTCCTAAATATGAGCTATGTATCTTAAAAGTGGTTATATAAAAGAAAATGATAGGTTTTGTAGTATGTTCCCCTTGATAAGTGACCTTGGCGGGTAACCTTGACTTTACATTCAACTTTAACCCATTCTCACACGATAAGATTTTAGACCAGTCTAAATTCAAAGAAGTTGCAGATGATAATTTAAAGATTTTGAAATTTTGAATTTTTTCAACTTTCTGGATAGGAAACTTTGTGTAAAATGAAGAAATTGCTTGTCAAAAGTAATTTCTTCATTTTACACAACTTTTTCCCAAAAGTTTTTCTTGAAAGGCGTCCAAAAGCGTCAAGGTGTGGGAATTGGTTCAAGACCATTTTTTTACTGGGACTAACTTTCCTTTCTACCATATGACTTCATGTAACCTTTAACCCCTACTACAGATTTGCAGAACTGTTTGATAAGATCTGATTGGATCTGATGTAGTAACTACCATAGTCTTAGTCGATAAAGGCCAACATCATAAATATCTAATGTTCTTTTGGGTATTTTTGCTATTTGCAAATTTTTCTTATCTTGGTTTAAGAAACATTGAAACCGAATCTAGGAAAATAGCCCCTCCGGACAACATCCCCTTCTATGTTTTTTTGACAAGGCCCTGTTAATATTAGGAAGGGGAATTCGTCCAACCTCTCAGAATGACGAAGGGGATAATGTCCGCCCTATTGAATTCAGGAAGGGGATAATGTCTGCCTTGTCAAAATCATAGATGGGAATATTGTCCGGAGGGGTTATTGTCCTGTTACCTTCAATACCTCCCTCTAAGTATTAATCTAAATTTGTGACCTTGATATTATAGTACTTTCTGAGAAGATTTGCATAGTAAAGGTTTGTTTGTTTGAATGGGGTTTTACGCCGCTTTTAACAATCTTTCAGTTATATCGCGGCGGCTGGAGCACCTAACAATGGAATCCTGGTATTTCTCACACCAGTACTACCATTACATCCTTTCCTAGCCTCCAGCTGCTATCCCACATAGGTCTACGATTATCGACCAATTGGTGAGAGACAAATAGTCAAAAAGGATGAGTGCCGCCGTCGGGGATCGAACCCGGGACCTCTAGATTGATAGTCCAACGCGCTACCAGCTGCGCTATGACGGCGGCTGCATAGTAAAGGTTTACAACCGGATGCATGACAGACACAATGCAAAGACAATAGCTTGCTTGCTTTCAGCCATGGAAGCTGAAAAGTGTAACAGAGAGAAAATATGTATAAGTATAGGACAAAAATAACTAGAACTTGTCACAGCATGTGACTTAATACCCCCACAAGTGCTTTCAGTGTAATGAGATCTTTAACAATACAAGGACATAGCTACTGACTTTGCTTTTCTAGAAAGGAGGAGTTTGCAACACAAAATTGGTAGTATAATTAGCTGTGGGTATATGTCTACAAAGCATAAATAATGTCGAAGTTCAAGGAAGATTATTCTTGAACCAGGGGGAACTAAAACTTGTCACAGTATGTAAACCATGATGGTCCTAAATCACTCACCCTGAGGCATCTGCAAATTACAGTACTTTTTTGTATAAAAAAAGACACAACTTGAGCAAAATAAATAAAACAAATATAAGATTTTGGGCTTTATACAAAACAATCCAGTAATGCTTTACAATAAAAATAAATGCCTTTGGCTTTATTGTTTAATCCATTACCAAACTATCCTAGAATTTATCACCCTCAGGGAAAATAGGTTTAAGAAAGCATTGTTAGAAAGGGAGTGACAAGCCATTTCTCCATTTCTATTTGAAAATTCTTTCAATGCAAATTATGCAATTTTCGACCCCAGGAGCAGAGACGTTTTTTTATCCTAAGAGCATATTGGCATGTAACATAGTACAAAATTATTTAGTCATGCTACATACCAAATATGAATGCCCTTTACCTTATATTTCAGAAGAAGAAGACTTTCGAAGTTGCTCTAATTGGATGTTTTCCAAAATTTAGGACCTATAGGGCAGTGCCATGTTTTATCCCAGGGCTAAGATTTTAGCTAACATGGTAATGAACCATCTGTTCATGCTACATACCAAATATGAATGCCTTAGACTTTGTAGATTGGGAGAAGACTGTTGAACATGGTCTAATTGAGCATTTTTACGAACTTTGAACACCAAGGGAAGGGGTGTATTTTAACCTACAGGCATAATTCAATCAAAATTGATAGATAACAGCCAAGCTATGCTACACTCAAAATACAAATGCCCTCCGCCTTAAAATGAAGATTTTTTTTTTAAACATACTCAAATTTTGCTCGTTTCCAAATATTTGGAACTCTAGTGCAGGGCCGTTTTTGACCTTAGGAGGACAACTTTAAGTGATATAGTACAAAACCATCTAGCGATGCTACATACCCAATATGAATATCCTCGACCTTATAGTTTAACCCATTCCCACTTGACAAAATTGTAGACTGGTCTAAATTTAAAGAAGTTGCAGAAGACAATTTCAAGTTGATGGAATCTTAAACGCTTTCACCTTTTTGGATAGAAAACATTGTGGATAATGAAGAAATTGCTTGATACAAGCAATTTCTTCATTTTCCACAATGTTTTCAAAAGCTTTTTTCATGAAGGGCGTAAAAAGGAGGGATTGAGTTGGAATGGGTTAAGAGGAGAAGTCTTGAAATTGCTCTAATTAAGCATTTTTCCAAACTTTGGACTTCAGGGGCAGGGCCATTTTTGACCCTAGAGATTAAATATTTAAAAACTTGGTAGAGAGCCATATGATTAAGCTCTATACAAAATATAAAGGTATTTGGCTTTGTAGTCTATGAAAAAAACAACAACAAAGATTTACTAAGATTTCCCATTTTCATATGCCATAGTTACAACAGTTTTTCACAGAATGAAATTCATTTAACAACTTTTGAAGAGCTTCACCCAAGGAAGATCCCTGCAAAGTTTCAGCTTGATTGGCCAAATAGTTCGGGAGGAGAAGATTTTAATAGATATTTAAAGAAGTACTAAAGATTCCCATTTTTAAATGCCGCGGCAACCAGAGTTTATGACGGAATTAAATTCTTTAAACAACTTTTGTAGAACTTCACCCAAGGAACATCCCTGCAAAGTTTCAGCTTGATTGGCCAACTAGTTTAGGAGGAGAAGATTTTTAGATATTTATAAAGAATAACTAAAGATTCCCATTTTCAAATGCCGAGGCAACCAGAGTTTTTGACGGAATTAAATTCTTTTAACAACTTTTGAAGAACTTCACCCAAGGAACATCCCTGCAAAGTTTCAGCTTGATTGGCCTACTTGTTTAGGAGGAGAAGATTTTTAAAGAAATTGTGGACGGACGGACAGACGGACGGAAGACAGACAACGACCGATCACAATAGCTCACCTCGCACTTTGTGCACAGGTGAGCTAATAAATACACCCACAAGTGCTTTCATAGACCAGTACAAGGACATAGCTACTGACTTTGCTTTTCTAGAAAAGAGGAGTTCATGACACAAAATTGGTGGTATAATTAGCTGTATATGTCTACAAAGCATAAATAATGTCTAAGTTCAAGGGGAGATAATCAGGGGAATTAAGACTTCAATATTGCATCTTGCAAAACATCAACATGTGGTTAAATGTTTGTACAAAGTTTCAATAGTATTGAAGCAAAACTGAAGGAGGAGTTTGCGACACCAAATTGGTAGTATAATTAGCTGCATCTGTATGTCTACAAAGCATAAATATTGTCTAAGTTCAAGGGGATATAATTCTTGAACCAAGGGGAATTAAGACTTCAATATTGCGTCTTGCAAAACATCAACATGTGGTTAATGTTTGTACAAAGTTTCAATGGTATTGAAGCAAAACTGAAGGAGTTTGCGACACAAAATTTATAGTATTTTTTACACAGACAGACGGACACAGATAGAAAGGCTGATTCCAGTATCCCATTCCAACTCAATCCCTCCTTTTTACGCCCCTCGAGAAAAAAGCTTTGGAAAACATTGTGGAAATTATCCACAATGTTTTCTATCCAAAAAGACTAAAAAACTCAAAATTCCATCAACTTGAAATTGTCGTCTGCAGGTTTTTTCAATTTGGACCAGTCTAAAATTTTACTGTGTTGGAATGGGGTATACCCCCGAAAACATTCGTTTTGTGGGGGTATAATGAATTAAAGAATGCCAAGTGCGTAAGAGATGAGGTCAGAGTAAAAGGAGTATCTATAGCACAGTGAAAAACAACCTATAACTGCTATAATACATCAAAATTCTAATGCAGTGCAGTGTAACTAACAAACAATCATTGAAAAGATTATTTTTCTGAATGCTCTAATCAAAACCATCTTAAAAAGCCCAAGGGCATACACAAGATATGAAGTAGGTATCCATTTGCCAATACTGTGTAGAAAGATTATGTAATATTATCTAAGATTGGCCAATCATGTGTCACATGACCCTAGCTATTAATAATATGCAAGGTCATGGGGGTCATAACAATTGAAAACTATTGGTGTATGTGTTGAATAGGTTTGTGTAACATTAGAAGTTATCTGTTAACTGTTGGCCAGTCTTACATGAGAAATGACCACTGGCTATCTTTGACCATCACTTTATGAGATAAAACTTTTTAATTACACACAACTTTTTGTAACAGTGGACTGTTTACAGTTATTACTCAATCCTGCAGCATTTTGAGTATTGGAATTTTTCTATCTTCCTGTTATTCATCAGAAGGTATTATTTGATTTACTATCCCAGTTTTCATTCATAAATGAACTTTGTAGATGAGTTCAACTTCAAGAGTAGTAAACAAGATAGTGGGCACCTAGCCAGCCCATAGCAAAATTTGTACTAAACACATTACAAGATGTATTTATTAACTTTTAGAAACTTCTGACTTACTTTTATACTCCCTTTATCTGATTGTTTATAGTTACTTCACCAAAACTTTTTTTTGGATAAGACATGATGAATCCACTTGATTTCAATATTGAAGTTTCATCCTACTTCCCTTCATGGTGATGAATTTTGGAAAAAAATGGCTGAGTAGAAAACTTTTTGGGTAATTGAAGAAATTGCTTATAATAAGAAATTTGTTCATTTTACAGTTCTCCAAAGGTTCTACATAACAAAACAATGTTGGTTTCAATTTAGAAATAAGAGAACATTGTGAGAAAAGAAGAAATTTCTCATTACAAGCAATTTCTTCTTTTCTTACATTTTTTCCATATCTTTTGATGCTTAAACATTGGGGATTGATCATTGTGTGGCAATGGCTTCGATAAAAAAAATGAAAATGTTTATTTGTAAGTTACTTATCTGAAAGCATTTTGAACCAAAATCTTAATGATATACAAATTGAATTGTAAATACTCAATGTCTTATTTCATTATTCTTGTAGATAATAATATGGAATCAATGTCCGAAATGTTTGGATCTTGAAAATAAAAAAAAATACCCTGAAAAATTAGATTCATGCAAATACATAAAGCAAAGCAAAGGACCAACAATGACATTTAACCCATTAACAGATGACAAAATTTAAGACTGGTCCAATTTCAAAGGAGTGGCAAACGGCAATTTAATGATTATATGAATTTGTAGATTTTTTCAATCTTCTTGGTAGAAAACATTGTGTAAAATGAAGAATTGTTTGATACAAGCAATTTTTCATTTTCCTTAATGTTTCCCACTGTTTTTTCTTGAGTGGCGTCAAAAAGTGTCACTGTGTGGGAATGGGTTAAACAGAATAAGTAATAACGAAAACAATGGTATAAATATATGGTACAGTAATTGATATATGATCAAGCCTTCAATTGCTTATCAATGTAAGCAAATTTGATTTCAACCTCAGACCCCTTGCATGTATTTGTTTACAACCACATCAGAATAAATACACAGAATGATGACATGACATAGTTTCCATAATATGACATCATATTTCCAACAAAGACTTAACCCATTACCAGACGGCAAAATTGCAGACAGGTCCAAATTGAAAAAAGTTGCAGATGACAAATTAAAGCTTATGAAATATTGGATTTTTTTTACATTTATGGTAGAAAACAATGTAAAATAAAGAAATAACTTGTTACAAGCAATTTCTTCATTTTCCACAATGTTTTACTTAAGGGGCTACCAAAAGTGTGTCTGTGTTGGAATGGGTTAAATTACATGTCAGTGTTTACAATGACATCACATTGCTTCAATGATACACAAAATGATGTCACATGATGACACCAAAGTAATATGACATCACATTGCAATTTGGGATAATCAGCTGTTTACTGATATGCAATATGATGTCATGGAAACATTCAGGTCAGTCAAGGTCAAGATCATATCAGTCAACAATTTTAATGTCAGTTTGGTGCAAGTCTGCCACCTCTTGTATTATTGCCTTTTCTTTCTCTTTAACTGAATACCACATGACACTATTTTTAGACTGGTTTATATTCATAGAAGTTGCAGACAACAATTAGGGAATTAACCCAATACCAGGCAACAAAATTTTACACTGGTCCAAGTTTTAAGTGTTTACACTGGTCCAAGTTTTAAGTGTTTACACTGGTCCAAGTTTTAAGTGTTTACACTGGTCCAAGTTTTAAGTTCAAAGGAAATGCAGACATATTGATGCATAGTTTATGTAATTTCATCAAAAACTGGGATAGTATGGAAATGGATTACCTGGGATACTGTTCTAGGTGCTTAGAAAATTAAACAAGAAGCATTCTCAAAATTCATCTCAAAAGTTTAACTTGAAAAAAAACAACTTTGCCATTCTGGATAGAAAACTTTTCTATCCAGAATGGCAAAGATTTTTTTTTTCAAATTAAACTTTGAAAATGAATTTTGAGAAAATGACAAATTTGTATGCTACGCGCAATTTTTTCGGTCTCTCCTCCATGTTTTCTAAAGATTTTCTTTCTGGTCCTAAAATTGCGAGATTTCTGGGAAATGATTTGCCAGGTGTAGAACATCGTAAGAAATGAAGAAGTTGTCTATTTCAAGCACATTTCACATTTTCCTCAATGTTTACAATAAGCAATGTTTACAATAAGACTGGTTGGGAAAGCGTGAATTAATAGTATCATAAGTAAAATATTTACCAGCTAGTTTTAAAAGAGAATTATATCATTACAATAAAAAGCAATTAACCCTTGTCATGCTGAACATGGAAACATTCCTGTTTAGACAGGAGGCTTAGACAAAGATCACCCTGTATATATGCACAGTCTGATCTTAGTCTACACCACCTGTTTGTCACATATTTGGGAGTTAAATAATTATTAACCCTTTCCCGTTTTTTGAAATTTATGATATGTCAAAATTGGAAGAGGTTGCAGATGACAATGAAAATCTGATACAATTTTAATTGAAACCACCCTATGTGGTAGAAAATATTGTGGCAAAAGGAGAAATTGCCTGTCACAAGCATTTTCTGCTTTTTCAACAATGTTTTCTCAAGTATGAAATCACATTGACATAAAATCTCGGGTTTGTACCGGAAAGGATTAATTAACCCAGTATTAGCACTCTTCCAGTGCTGTCCACCCTTTGATTTTAAAGCAATTATGCTGAAGTGGTTTTTATTCAGCATAAAAAGGGTTACAATTTGTACATTTACCGTAATTTGAAAACATAATAGGAATAGGGTGACTAAGATTTCAATTCAATATAAGTTGTCCCTTCTAAAAATCAAAATCAATTTCAACAGACAATAATGTATTCAGTTCATTTATTGCCCTCTAACATATTTTTATCAAGGATATCAAAAAATATTTAATTTTGAAAAATGTTAAACTGTCGGTCTTAAAAAAAGGAATAAAAAAACAAAAACTAAAATTATATATATTTTTGAGAACTTTGATTTTAGAATAGATCTTAATTTTGATTTTATTACTATTGGCATAAACCAATGTCATGCTGAACCCCACATATTCATCAAACTTCATATTATGTGCTGTCTGATCTTAGTCTACACGACCTTTTAGTTTCTTTTCACCAATTTGAGACAGCTAACTTATAAACTGGTCCAAATTGAAAGGAGTTGCAGATGGCAATTTAAAGCTCATATCTGGGTAGAGAACATTATGGAAAATGAAGAAATTGCTTGTGTCATGCAATTTCTTCATTTTCCACAATGTTTTCCCAATTATTCTTCTTGAGTGATGCCTGAAAGTGTCATTGTGTGTGTAATCATTAAGCCATAGTTACTTATCATGTATTATATGTATCTTCAATTAGTGCATTCAGTGCTGTCAGCCCTATGAATTTAAAATCAATATCATAGAGGATTTCATTCAACATGACAAGGGTTAACTAATGTTTCAACATTTCAGGACAGACCAATGAATGGCTACTAAGACAAGCCAGTGGTACCCTGAAAATAAAGAGGACATGATGCAGGATCCTTATACAGCAATCATGGGCAACCAGCAGAGACAAGATCCTTTCAAGGCCTTCACAACAACCCCAAGAGGAAATGGAAGCTCAATCCCTCCAAATCCATCAAGTGCGCCTTCATATTACAGCATGCCCTATGGGTCTACATACGGTAATCATGACAGTTATCATCCATCACTTGGTATGCCCTCGGGTATGCATCATGACTTCTCTCCCCTTCCAGCTCACATGGGCACCCCAAATCAAAGCAATAATTCGATGTCTAGAATCAATCCGACAACTCATACAATAACACATACTCAAACATCACCGCCTTCAAATGGTTCAGGAATTGGAAGTATATCTGATATTTCATCTCCCTTACCTTCATCATCTAGTCGTATCAGCTTGTCACCCGAAGGTCAAAACCAAAGTCAAATGTCTAGTCCATCACCAAGTGAATCTAGTAGTGTGAAACCTGAACCCAGTTCAAATTCTAGTGATTCGGAGAAACGTGATAATACTGATGATGACTCTTTAGGAATTCCACCGAAAAAACGATTACACACTGTTCCTCTAGAACAAAGAGACACAATGTATTGGGAAAAACGTAAGAAAAACAATGAATCAGCAAAACGTTCAAGGGAGGCTAGAAGAATGAAGGAAGAACAGATAGCATTAAGAGTTGTGTATTTGGAACAAGAGAATCTACAATTAAGAACTGAAGTGTCCTTGTTGAAAAGTGAAATTGAAAAACTTCGCTGCATGCTTTATAATTCCTAGTGGGTGAAAGAAGTTCTGTTGTTTTTAAAAAAAGTAAATTGCTCAGGGAAGCTTTACAGATCACCAGGGATTACTTTTATCATTCATTCAGTATTACATGATCATAATTTCAATTATATCCTCTCTCAACCCTTGTCATGCCAAACCCATGATATATTTCTGTTTTGGCAAAAGGTATTGACAAAGATCAGACTGCACTTATGTGCTGGCTGAAATTGATATGTACCTCCTACTAATGAAGAATTATTTCTGGTTCAGCATGTCAAGGCTAAATGTTGATTTATATTCATTTCAATTTTTCCCTAACATTAATAAAGATGAACCATATGATGAGGAGTTGTTAACCCATGATCACATGACACAATCTTAGACTGGTCCATTTCAAAGTAGTTTCAGACAACAAAGTAAAGTTGTGAGACTTTAGAGTATCTCCCTGGAGTAGAAAAACATGGTTTAAAATGAAGAAAAAGCTTTCAAAAAGAAATTTCCTTATTTTCAGCTTTGTTTTCCTAAAATAATTCATTGAGGAGTGTAAAAAGTCTGATTGTGTGGGAATGGGTTGTTGTGCAATTAATAAGAAAAAATTAAAGTCATTTAACACAAAATTTAAGTAAAAACAAACAAAAATAAGTTTTAAAATTCTTTTCTTTCAGCTTACAAGATTATGCTGTAAAAATTGTTTTTGAAACCAGTGATGTTTAGATTATGTGGAGTTGTAACTTTCTTCTTTTTTCATATTATGTACTTTATTTTCAAGTAATATCAAGACTTGGTTTGACATAAAGCTTTTCTGTTCTTTTGCCATATTGTTGTATGCCGACATGGCATATATATATATATTTTTATTTTTTCCTAGATTCAATAAGCAATGTACTGCAACCACATTCAGTCTGAAATCCACCAACGATTTGCTCAAATAAGAACTTTAATTTTTCTATTATGATTATAATTAAATCTAATACTTTTGTAAGTGTAATTCCTATCTAACCCATTCAAAAAGAATCCCACTTTTTTATTCTTGTCTAGAACAGCTTTGTAAAGTATTGTGGAACATAAGAAATTAGGCAAATTCTTTGTGGTCCACAAAGTTTTCTACCACACAAGAAAAAGTTGTTCAAAAATTTCAATAACTTATCTTGTGCAGCATCTTAGAATTTGGACCGGTCTAAAATTTAGTTTTGTGGTACAGGGTTAAAAGATATAATTAAACATGTACTGATCTCAAACCAAAATCCAATTTTTCCTATTTGGAATCATATCATGATAATTCTAATTTTGTACTGATGTGTCTTTTTCTAAGCAAAAATTATTTGTGGATAAACTGTTGCAGACAGTTTTCATTTGGGCCCAAGGTAACCATATTCTCCTTTCCTCTTAATTTTTTAGAGGCAATAAGCATTTATGATTCATTCAATTTTCCAGATATTTCTATCTTCAGTCTTCTTTTGAAGGTTTCTCAATTCAAAATTTCACGTTCTATGTAAATATTCTATGAGTGTTCAAATTTTATTCATTGTTTATTGTAAAGTGTAAATAAAACTATTTTTAACACTAAAAGGCCAGCAAGTCCGGACTTACGGGTAACATGTATGTATACATTTCTCTCCTAGTTGATTTTTAATGTTTTAACCCATTGCCAAACAATCCTGCTGTCTCACAAAACAAGCTTTGGAAAATAAAGAAATTGCTTGTTACATGCAATTTCTTTAACCCTTTCCTGTTTTGCAAAACTTTAGACCTGTCCAAATTCAAAGGTTTTGAAGACGAAAGTTTAAAGTTGAACTTATTTGAAAAATAACCATTTAGTAGGATAGAAAAAATTGTGGAAAAAGAAGAAATTGATTGTTACAAGCAATTTCTTTTTCCACAATGTTTTCTCAATTATAAAATCACAGGGACGTAAAAACCAGGGATTAACCAGGAAAGGGTTAATATCCACCTTGATTTCTTTCCGAAAGGAATTTGGACTAAATACAATGTATTGTCATCTGCACGTTCTTTCAATTAAGACTAGTCAGAAATTTTGACATCTGGTAATGGGTTAATTTACAATTGACAGGATGCTGCCGTCAGTCAAAAAATTAATTGACAAATCAAATCATTCATCTAGACCAGAATTGAAGTTGAGTTCAGATATTTTTCAATATAGGCAATATTATGCATTGAATTTTTACTGTTTTTATGTCTAAATGAATGATTTGATTGGTCAATTCATTTTTTGATTGTTAGCAGTGATCCATCAATTGTCATGTCTCATAAATGCCATTCAAATTTTATTGTTTACAAAATTAAGCTCAGGTTATTTTTCAGGGATGCTCTTTTTTGCAAAAAAAAATATGTAAAATATTGAAAAATAAAGTTTTTGTTGCCATAAAAAGAAAAAAAATGTTTATTAGTCTTTTTATAAATGCTTTGTACCCACATACCAGGAGTAACTGACCAAAATGGATACTTTGTAATCTTAACCCTTGTCATGATGAACCGGCATATTCCAGTTTTGCAGGAGGTGTAGACCAAGATCAGCCTGCACATAATTGCAGTCTGATCTTGGTCTACACCTCCTGCATGTACTTTTCCTGCCAGAGATGTTTATGAAATTCATTTCTAAAAGAAATATTGATTCTTTTAACAACAAGTTCTATCAGTGCTTTCAAGCCTTTCATTTTACAGCTATTCATTAAGGTAATTTGTACAGCATGACAAGGGTTAATGTTTTTTAAGTCATTAACAGGTTAATTGAAACCCTACTGTTTGAAGGTGATCTAACCTTTACTCCTTTCCCTTCAATTTTATGGTGGAGTTACAAAAATTTCAAGTTTAAATCCATTAAACAGTTATTGCTGATAAGCAGACTCTTCTTTATCAATTTCAGGCAAGGAAATTACATCTACAAGGAACCTTTCCCCAGAGCAGAGCTAACAATTTTCCCATATTGACTTGGGCAGCCAAAATGTTGTAAATACCATTTTGTTCAAGCTATATTTACAACATGTTGATCTTTCACCTTTCCATAGTCTTGAAACCTGTATGAACCCTGTTAGGTAATACAGTAAATGATAAGAAATGACCCATTTACTCTTTTTTGCCTAACTTGTTGTTTTAGATTGCACATGACCCTGGTGACTTTTTTTCCCAGGTTATCTTTTTTCCATCTGTTATCCCCTTCCCTCGCAATACCTGTTTGTCATGCCCTTCAAGAAAAAATAGAAATTGTCGTAGGTAATGAAGAAATTCTTTGTAACTATTGTGGAAAAAGAAATTTCATGTTACAAGAAGCTAAAAATTGTTTTTGAATGTGGACTAGTAACTTTTTGTCATCTGGTAATGGGTTAAATAAAGCCTTTAAACCTATGCCTTGAGTGTTCTATTGATAAGCCATACACTATAATCCACAAAAATAAGATAACAGAAAGAGGATAAAGGCAGTTTTAACATGTTTGTGGCAAATTTGATTGGAAAAAGGTTATTCTAGTGGTGGCATGTAAAAACAAGTATATTGTTGTATTGTATTGCAGTATTTGTCCATTATTTATGAATTTCGCACCCTTTTCTGTGTTATCTGGGATATTTTCCATTCATCATGTGGTGGGAAATATGACTAAATCAAGACAAACCAAATAAGACTCCAGAAAAATAAAACCCTACACACACATACACAGACAAATCAAATTTAGATTATTTCATTTTCATATAATCCTACATTTTTATACCCTTCAAGAAAAAAAATATGGAAAAATGAAGAAATTGCATTCCATCTACTACAATCTGTTGTCTGCAACTTCTTTGAACTTCAACCATGTAAAATATTGTTGTCTGATAATTGATTGAGATGTAACATCTTCCTTCATTAGGTTTTATTTCTGATGAAAACAAAAAATACATTATGGCTCATTGTGAATTTGACTGATTGGAACAAGTGATTGAATGATTGAGGTTGGAAGCTGTTCCATTTTGAACGGACTGAAGACTTTCTGTGCAAGATGCGATTGTTCAATCGCTGAAACTTTCAAATAAATCACTAAAACATCTGGAATCAAGTTAAACAAAAATGTTATCATTATCGGCTGTAACTATTTCAATTCAAATTACCCAATTAATTCAAAGGAAAATGATTGAATACTTTCATTCAAAGCTTAATTGATGTTGATTGAAAGTGACTGATTGTGATTGCTTGGAATGTGTTTGAAATGATTTTTGCTAAATTAACAATGTTCTGTACTGTAATAGTAGTAGATTTAATATTTGTTAGAGTCTCATTCACATATACGCACTTTTACAAATATACAAACAAATAAAACTATAAACTATATATATGTGACCATGGGGAAAATGATTGAATCTTCTTTTATGTCATCTTTTTTAATATCAAAAATGAAAAATAAAAAGCCATTACAATACGAAAACATATAAAATGGTCTAAATTCAAAGATTATGCTGTAGACCACAATTTTCAGTTTGCAAAATTAATAAAAAACTTTGTAGACTATTGGGGTAGGAAACATTATGGCCATGAAATGGCTGGCACAAGCACTCCCCTCATTTTCAAAAATAAATTTATTATTTATTATTTTCATGAAGGTTGTAAAAAACTGGATTGACTTTATTATGTCAAATCTTTCTGATGGAAAGTTTTCCCTCTCTAAGTTTTTGAAACTTAAAAAAACATGTAACAACCAAACACAACTTGAAGAAAGGGGGGTAGATTTATTTTCCAATATTGTTTTCTATAGCATTAATTGGAGCCTATTGATCCCCCCAAAGCTGTTAATATGTCTTATGAAAAGGGACTTAATAGGTGTCAAATAAAATAGCATTATTGTTAAATACTTTTTGATAAGTCATCCTCTTAACATTAAAGAACTGTATATGAGCTGATCAAAAGAGTCCTGCATTAGGATCAGTTTGAAGGATTCCAGGCCAGTCTTATGATACTCCTAGGTTATATTCAAGTCATAACCTTGTTTTGGTGAAAGGAAATATATGAATTAGCAGCCTTTGCACTTGATATATCAAAGTTATACCTAATGAATGAACACTATGTGTTTGCTTAACACCATTCCTTTGAAATTTGACCTTGACATATGACCTTGACCTTGTTGAATGACCTCTATCTAAAAAACAACTGATATCTATCAATGCAAGGAATCTTTTCTCTTAATGCCTGTTTACGCATTAACAATTTTCTCTACGATTCACTACGATTCGCCAAGATTTCTCATGGTCAGAAATGGGATGGATCCGATTGAATCATGGCTAAAAGTAGAAATGTTCAGTGTCACTAGGATTCCAGTAAGAAAGTCCATGATACTAGTATAGTGTCTGTAAGGTATAGCTACAAATCAATGACAATTCATGACAGCAACGCTATGGTTAAGGTGGTTTAACCACGAATGCACAACAATTGCTCACGTTTCTTGCAGTTTGATACGGTACTAGTACCATTCACAGTGGTAACAAAACCAGCAAATCGTGGAGCTTCGTAGACTTACTGTGAATTATTCATAGGACAACTGTACACAATTCCTGGTGAATCGTACTAATTCATGGTCTCAAAGATTCCACGACAGGCTAAGATCTCACGAATAGCAACAAATATAGCTAGGGTGTTATTACCAATAAGCATGTTTCCGGTACAAATTAGGCCACACCCAATAAACATGATTCACCACAAACATTATTAACAGTTTAAAACTTCCATAGTGCTACAGTGATGTTTCCAGAATCATTACAATTCATCAAGATTAACCATGGTTAATTAACTACGAATCACCACGGCACCGAACGATTTTACAAATTGTGGGAAATTGTAGCATCACCGTAGCTAAAATCATGAATGTATAAAAAGGCAGTAATATAAGCTATGTATCTTAAACTGCGTTCAAATTACAGTAAAAGATAGCTTTTTGTGTTAAGTTGACCTTGTTTAGTAATCTTGATGGATGACCTTGTCTTTCAAAGCAAGGAAACTATATCCTTAATATGAGCAATGTATCTTCAACAATGTTTTAATAAGAGTAAAATGTTAAATGTATATAAGCAGTCAAAGGAAGGCTGTGTTGCTGAAAGCTTGTGATATTTACTATTAAATTAACTTTGTCTCAAGAAGAGGAATTAAGTTATTAATATATAAGCAGTCATTTACAGTTTCTTTTTCTCAACTATATTTTTATCTAATGCATTCTTTATCAATTTAATTCAATGGGCCCCTACTGATATCCAGACTTACTCCGCTTAATTTTAATATAATAGTGACCTCCCTTAACCCATTCCCACTCAAGCCCTCCTTTTTACGCCCCTCAACGAAAAGGCTTTCGAAAACATTGTGGAAAATGAAGAAATTGATTGGATCAAGCAATTTCTTCATCATCCACAATGTTTTCTATCCAAAAAAACGAAAAAATTTAAAATTCAATCAACTTGAAATTGTCGTCTGCAGCTCCTCTTAATTTGGACTGGTCTAAAATTCCACTGTGTTGGAATGGGTTAAATCTTTGGGTAGTTCCGGTGAAAATATCGATGATATTGGTATCGAAAACATTAAATTATTGTTGTCAGCTACTACTAAGTGTCATCAATATTGAAACCCTAGATGATCTAGAGACTACTTTTTTTAACAGCTGAGCTAAATTTTTAAAGCGAAGTGACGTTTTACGTGCTTACAATCTTAAATGAGCCGGTATGAAAGTGTATTTTTCGGATATACCCTAATTGCAGATATACATATGAATTACCATAAAAAGAGCTTTTTTGATCGAAATAAATACAATGTAAATACTCATGGATATACATTCCGTTATTTCCTTTTTTAAAAAATGGTTTCACATGTCAAGCAGGGCTTTGAATTTATAAAATATCTGTCATTTAACAAACGGAAACTGTTACAAAGAAGCTCTCCATACGTCTTCATTTCATGACCATGGGATTTTACCATTTACCCTTTTCATTGATGAATATGAAATAAATTTAACCAGAATTTCACTGCATGATCCTCTACGAGCTTTGTAAAGTGTCTGAAGGCTTGTGGAAATGATTGTTGCCTCTATAGGTCCTCCAAAGATATATCATTTATTTCTACCAATGTCAAGTAATAATACGTTTGAAATTCTATGTTTTCATCTTATAAAAATTATTGAAACTTTTCTACCCCATTCTAGTAATTGTTAAAGTTTTTTGGGGAACTTATTTGAAAGTTAAATCATTTAAGGTGACATAATTATCATAAGTTACCATGATAGGCGTGACCGGCTATTGTCACCTTGTTAGTGAAATAAGCGTATATACCCCTTGCAAATACCTTTATTCCAAAACATTAAGAAATTTCTTGAGTCCATAGAGTAGCTTATTCCGTATATGTATACTTATAAACTGTTTTTTCAGGATTTTGGCACTGACATGGACCGGGTAAGTACATGTCGATCTAAATTTGAATGGTAATAGAGTTTTTACTGTAGATTTACATTAGAACGTAATAATTTGAAAGGGTGCCACTATGCAGAATGTGACTTACCGCACCGCCGTTTACAGTACTATAAAATCGCCGATTGCGACCGAAACCCGTAACTACAGCTTTTTAAGCTATACATTTGAAGTTAATGTCGCTCGCAGACCAAAATGCTTCTTCAAGTTTTCAAATCATGTATTTAAGTATTTGAGAGAAAGTGAGAAATAAAAAAGAGATGACCATAAGAAGTGTTACAAAGATCAAAGACAATCTTTTTGAACGTGTTAATCCATTTAGTTGATACCAAATTCTTATTAGTATATTGAGATATATAATGCAATATTGAGATATTTCATGCAATGACATATAGGATACAATGTATATATACTAAAAAATCAAATCTTTTTATTGTAAAAAAGTGATCTTAAACATATTTTTTTTTTCAGATTTTTCTTACTAAAATATTTTTTTCCAATTTTTTCTGAATGAGAAACGTTTTAACCCTTTCCCGTTTTTGGAAATTTTAGGCTGGTCCAAATATAAAGAGGTTGCAGACGACAATGAAAACTGGATGCAATTTGAAATGAAACCACCTTATGTGGTAGAAAATATTGTGGAAAAAGGAGAAATTGCTTGTTACAAGCAATTTCTTCTTTTTCCACAATGTTTTCTCAAGTATAAAATGACAGGAACGTAAAATCCCGTATTTGAACGGGAAAGGGTTAAAATAGATTTCCTTTACCTCTTGCATTTATAATCCTATTTAAAATGTACAATCTCTTAATTTCCTTAGAATTAGAGGGAATAGCAAACGACTTCCTTTGTTACTTGTAATAAGGGGATATCGGGTGACAATCAAAAGCAAATAGCCGATCATTATGAGATATATCCAGTGTATATCCAAAATACCACCCGTGGTCTATTACGCAATCAGAGATACCGATCAGAAGCGTGTAAGTTACTTGGATTTAAACAGCAGAGGACATCGTTAACTTTTAAATTTGATTTACCATTTAACCCTTTACAGAAAAAAAATCTAAGAACGAAAGAGGAAACAAACAAAATTTTGATAGCAATGTGTACCGAAAATAATGGATCTTTCAGATGTGGAGAAAATTGGCGTGAAAAGTACTCCTTATCACAATATTGTTATTCTTGGTTGTTGTTGTGTGGTTTCCTTGTTTTAATAAGTGTTTTCAAGTTAAAGAAGTAAATGCAATGATTTCCTACAAAGAACGCCTTTGCTAATTTTGTTTCGAAAATGAGAAGTAAAATATGAAAACTGGACAAGAATGAAATTGGTACCTAGGACGGGAGAGAAAAACTACTCAATTGTGTCAACATTTATATATACTACCACAACAATTACATATTCTAAGAGTGTTTAAGAGTACTCAACATTTCTCTGTATCAAATTCTGAAAAAAGAATCTGATTCTACACAAAATAGGAGCATTTAATCTCAGCCCTTATATTCTCCATATAGCAAATTTAAACCGGAACTACCCAGTCAAGGGAGTTAATTAAAGGGCAATTTTCAGGACAACTCCGTATATCGGTAAGGGATCACTATCTGAAATAGAAAATCTTAATTTGATTTGATTTAATTTCATAACTGAGAAACTGCAAACCAGGAAAGGGTTATTGAGGCCTTCGAGTGCTTTCAAGCCTTTCATTTTACTTTGATTCTAAAAAATGGATTTTAATCAGCATATTAACCCTTTCCTGTACAATCACTGGTTTTAACGTCCCTGTGATTTTATACTTGAGAAAACGTGAGAAAAGAAGAAATTGCTTGTCACAAGCAATTTCTCCTTTTCCCACAATATTTTCTACCACATAGGAAGGTCAGATTTCAAATTGCAAACACTTTTCATTGTCGTCTGCAACCTCTTTCAAATTGGACCAGTCTAAAATTTCATAAAACAGGAAAGGGTTAATACAAGGTTTGTACCATCTTTTGACCTGTTATCTGTACCTTAATTGATAGTGTTTCCATTATTCCGCAGCTAATAGATAATGAAATTTTATTTTAAAGTACTGGAAACATTTCAACTCAGCCTTAGGTTGATGAATATAAAAGAATGCTTTTTCCGAAATTTTGAAAGAAGGCCCTATCAAAAATCAATCTGGAAATATTAATAATCAACATTAGCCAAAAGGTATTACACAAGGTCTTGACAGTAATACTTGATAAAAACATTTTTCAAAATTTCAAAAGAAACATTCCTATTGGACCACATGCTGGGTAACAGTAAGGTGTTTTCTGATTGGATAATTAACAACAGGAAGCTGACTGTATTATGGGACATGAGGGGTAAAATGCCACCCAATGAAGTACTTCACCCTTCACTGCAATTTGACATGATTTTATCATTCAAAAACTTTTTAGAATTTTCACATTTGGTGGTTTCAGTAACCCTTGACTTAGCCCGCTACCAAACAACATTAATTTTTGACCTGTCAAATTTGAAAGAAGTCTTGGATGAAAAATTCTAGCTGTTGGAATTAAAAAATATTTTGTCTTTTAGGGTAGATGACACTGAAGATATAGAAAAAATTGCCTGTATCAAGCAATTTTTTTTTCATTTTCAACAATGTTTTCCATTCTTTTTTTTTAAGTTTGCCACAAAGCACCATTGTGTGGAAACTGGTAAATACTCCCTTGGTTTAAATTTTAAGTTATTTGCACAGCTACTGCTATTACCACAAAAAATAAGATTTGTAAAAGAGTTGATTCACTGGGTGGGGTAGAGGGCTAATTCAGGAAATCAAAGAGTCTCAGGGGATTGCCAATTACCTTGTTTAATTCAGCATTAAGGTATTATATGTCTGGACCACAAATTGATACTTGTAAAGTCACTCAGTCAACCTGGTATCCTGGTAGATTGTGTAGCTTTTGTCCTTTTCATATTGTTTGTCATACATCACATGCTCAGTGCTGTTTAACCAGTTACCACATAACTTTGTAACAAGCAATTCCTTCATTTTACACAATATTTCCCAATTATTTTTTCTTAGGGGTTATCAAAGAGTGTCACTTTGTAGGAAGGGATGCAACTTAAAAACAATTTAAACCCTTTTCGGACTTGAAAATTCTCGGTTAAACCTTACGTGCAACTGTCAAATGTATTTAATAACTCTCTTTCTACTAATGCTTCAGTTTTAAACTTTGCACATGCTTTGTGACCATCATATCATCTTCTAGGCAAAGATTCATTACAATTATAGTTGAAATTTTACCCTTTTTGGAATTAGAAACTCTTGCTTAAACCTTGTGCACAACTGTCATATATCTTTAATAATTCTCTTTTTTACCAATGCTATTGCTTTGAAACCTTGCACGTGATTTTGTGACAATAATATCACCCTCTAAATATAGATTCATTACTCTGACATTCATTTTAGTGGAATTTTTACCCTTTTTGATTTAGAAATTCTTGGTTAAACCTTACATGAAACTGTCATATGTCTTTAATTACTCTCCTTCTACTAATGCTATTGATTTGAAACTTTGCACGTTTTATTACAATGATATCAGCCTCTAGATACAGATTCATCACTATGTCTTTCATTTTAGTGGAAATTTAACCCCTTTGGACGCAGAAATTCTTGGTTAAACCTTATGTGCAATTGACATATATATTTAATAACTCTCATTCTACTAATGCTATTGCTATGGAACTTTGCACATCCTTTTGTGACCATCATCATCTTCTAGGCAAGTATTCGTTAAAATTACATTTATCAAAGTGGAATTTTAACCGCTTTGGACTAAAAATTTCTTGGTTAAACCTTGTGTGCAACTGCCATATGTCTTTTATAACTCTCTTTCTACCAATGCTAATGCTTCAAAACTTAGCACATGTTTTATGACAATAATATTCGCCTCTTTTATCTCTATTACTACTTCAGTATTATGCCTTATGTCAACATATAATTGCTGTTACTATCCAGCATTGCTGTTACTATCCAGCATTGCTGTTCTCTGACAGCTCTTGTTAATGACAGTGGTCATCTGTAATTCCAACCGAACTAGAGTGATGATGTATAAGATTTAGTGACTGTGTGGACTAATCAAGGGTTGAAGGCTCAAGTTTCAACTGTACCACTAGCTACATGGCATTTTCTTGCTTTGATTTACTCCAAACAATCAGAAAAACTTGGTTGTGAAAAAGTCACGGAACAAAATCTGAGTGAAAAATCCCCAAATAAAAGACCTAATGTGGTCATTAACTACTTCATAATGCACTGAGGCAGGGAGCAATTCTTTGTCCTGATCCATTAATGAAAAATGTAATTACCAGCTTTCTCTAAACTATTTAAAATAGTGTTATATTTAAATGTCATTAGCCAGATTGGACTGAATAGCTCTGCATTCCATAAGATTTAATAACCCATTTCCACTCCTCAAAATTTTAGACAGCTCCAAATTGAAAGAAGCTGCAGTCTACATTTTCAAATTGATGAAAATATATTTTCATTTATCTTTTGTGAGAGTTAACATTGTGGATAATGAAAAAATTGCTTGATATAAGCTATTTCTTAATGTCCATAATGTTTTCCATTTTTTTTCTTGAGAGGAGTAAAAAGGGGGGATTGTGTGGGAATGGGTTAAAGCAGAATATGGCAGTTACTTGACTTGGTTGCTGATTTAAATAACAGGTCTGGAGATGTCATTAGCCCATTCCCTCATGATGACACTTTTTGAAGCCCCCCCCCCCAAAAAAAAAAACAATTGGGAAAACAATGTGAACTAGAGGTGCTTGAGCGTACTGATTAAGCAAATTTTTTTACGAATTTAAAATAAACTGTAATGAAAAAAAAATCTAAATCATTGAAATATTCTAAAGAACCATTTCACACTTTTCATTGCTTTTACAAAAGTCAAGTCTTAGTCATTGAAATCTTTGAAATAGTTCTAGAGAACCATTTCAAACTTTCCATTATTTTTACTAAAGTCAAGTTATGTAAAATTCATTATGTAAAATTATCACTGTATACCATATGTGGACATAATCCACCCCCATAATAGCCAGGTTTTTCAACCAATCAAAATTTTATGAACGAATCTGACAAACAGTCATCTGATTATCATTCCCGTGAAATTTAGTTGAAATCCATCAACAGGTTTCCAAGAAATTTCCATATATGGAAATTTAGCCCTGCCCATTAAAGCCATATTTTTCATCCAATCAAAATTCTTTTTTATAATCTGATCAATATTCACCCAAGGATCAATCCGGTCAAATCCATCCACTGGTTTCTAAGAAGAAGAATTTCAAAGACTTTACTATGGAAATTACCGTGGTAGCCCCGCCCATTAGAGCCACATGTTCATTCAATCAAAATTATTTGAAGTAATTTGATAAATGTTCACCCAACAATCATTTCTGTGAAATTTAGTTGAAATCCATACATTGGTTTGTGCAAAGAAAATTATCAAAGCTTCTACCATATATGGAAATAAGCCATGGTTTTCTTTCGATCTAAAGGAATCTGATAAAGGGTCACCAAAGTAATATTTCTGTGAAATTTGGTTGAATTCTGTTCAGTACTTTCTAAGAAGGTTTTTAAGGTTTTAAGGTCAAAGTTGATGGACAGTTGATTGAATGGGGTTTAACAGCACTTTAAAAGTATTTCAGTCATATCGCGGCGGCTGGAGCACCTAACAATAGATTCCTGGTATTCCTAGCCTCCAGCTGCTATCCCACTTAGGTTTACGATTATCCATCCATTGTGAGACAAATGTCGGAAAGGATATGTGCCGAAGCCAGGACTCTTGACATCCTATGATTGAAGATTAGGAGTCTGACACGCTACCTACTGTGCTATGACAGCGGCTAAGGTGATGGACAGACAGTTGGATACACACATGCACGATGGACACAACGCCATGACAAAAGCCTGCTGTCATTCAGCTGAAAATTATTGTCTGCAACTTCTTTGAATTCGAACAAGTCTCAAATTTTGGTGTGTGGTTATAGGTTGTTATTATCAGGGTTGCAAATAAGAAGATTCTACTCCATTAGAATTGTCTCACTGAGAAGGGTCAAAATGAGTAGCCACAAGGTAGGGTTAACTTATTTTTGATTTTTGTCTGGGGGGGGGGGGAATTTGTCAGGGTGGGATTCAGTAGCAATGGTTTCTATCTATCTATCTATCTATCTATGTATACTGCCTAACTCCCCTTTCGGGTATTACTGGCAGGTGAAACAATCCAGATGTTTTCATGTCCCTGAAAGAGAGGCAGTGGCTGAATCCCACTGCTACCCACTTTTACAGCTGGGTAGACTGGGGCTGGCTATTAAGTGTCTTGCCTGTGAACACACCCCGGTGACGTGGGGGCTCGAACTTGTGACCTTCAGATCACGAGTCAAGCACCCAAACCACTCCGCCATCGAGGCAGTCTGGCTTAATAGTTTGGGGGGGGGGCACTGTTGGGGAGTGTCAGATTCTTACACAATATCGCATTTTGACGCCTCCAGTGAAAAAAGCTTTGGATGATAATGTGGAAATGAAGGAATTACTTATTACAAGCAATTTTTCATTATCTCCAACATTTTCTAACCAAAACATAGAGATTTTTAAAAATTCATCATGTAATATTTGTTGTCTGCAATCTTTTTAAATTTGTATCAGTCTAAAATGTTGTTGTGTGTTAATAGGTTACTTAACCCATTACCTCACAACAAAATTTTAGACCATTACAAAATGAAAGAAGTTGCAGACAACAATTGTTAATTGATGGAATTGAACCCTTTCCCTTTTTTAAGAAATTTCAGGCTGGTCCAATTTGTAAGAAGTTGCAGACAATAATCGAAAAGCAGTGCAATTCTAAAAGTAACCAAACTACAGGTTAGAAGAAATTGTGTGATAAGAAAAAATAGCTTGTTAAAAGCAATTACTTCTTTTCCCACAATGTTTTCTCAAGTATAAAATCACAGGTATGTAAAAACATGTGATTGTACAGGAAAGGGTTAAGAAACCTTTGTCTTTTTGGGTGGAAAACATTGTGGATGATGAAGAAATTTCTTCATTTTCCACAATATTTTCCCAAACTATTTTCTTGACGGGTGTTAAAAGGTGTTATTGTGTGGGAATAGGTAAACAGTACCATTAACTGTGGAGGGCGTACAAACCTGAACCAGTCAGTGACACACCTGTTTCCAGATACACTGTCAGTAATCATAGAGATAACAAATCACTAATGAAAGAGGATCCAGCCAGGGGAGGGGACCAATACCATACCTCATTTCGGGGTAGGGGACAAGAGGTGTAAACAGGGCGGGGCTGAGAATTACTCATGAACAGGTTCATTAACCCTTCATTGAGAGAATGAACTCTGATGTACACAGGTAAAATATTATACCCATTACCAGAAGGCAAAATTTCAAACTGCTCTCAACTTAAAGAAGTTGCAGACGACAATTTAAAGTTAATGAAATTTTAGATTTTTCTACTTCTGGGTAGAAAACATTGCGGAAATGAAGAATTTGCTCGTTTCAAGCTATTTCTTCATTTTATACAATAATTACCTGAATTGTTTTTCTATTGTCATTATATGGGCATGGATCAAGATCTTTCCATTAATCCATTCCCACAAAGTGATGCTTTTAAACACCCTTCAATATAAAAGCTTTCGAAAACAATATGAGATAATGAAGAAATTGCTTGTTACGTGCAATTTCTTCATTGTCCACAATGTTTTCTATCCAAAAAGACAAAGATTTTGAAGATTTCTTCAACTTAAAATTGTCGTCGGCAGCTTCTTTGAATTTGGACTGGTCTAAATTTTTATCATGTGGGAATGGATAAAAAAGGAACCTTCTGATGTGCAAACATATCTGCTCTTTGGTAAATCAAAGCTGACCATTGGTTGACCTCTGCTGGAACCTTTTTCTTTTTTCAAATATTAGTTTTTTTCACAGCTAGTGAGTGGACCAATTACACATTTAACCAATTAACCCTTTCCTGGTCAAAACCTGGGATTTTACGTTACTGTGACTTTATAGTTGACAAAACATTGTGGAAAAAGGAGAAATTGCTTATGACAAGCAATTTCTAATAATAATAATAATAATAATAATAATAAAGACTTTATTTGAAGAGGCTCCACAGTTGGGGTAAACCCAGTCTTCCCTGTGGGCCTCTCCGAATGCATTTACATGTACAAACAATATCTCCTTTTCCCACAATGTTTTCTACCACATAGGATGGTATAATTTCAAATTGCATCCAATTCTTATTGTCTGCAACTTCTTTCAAATAAGACCAGTCTAAAATTTTGTCGTCTTGGAACGGATTAACAACAATCTAGCATTCTTGCACCACAGAGAAAAAGTACTATATAAATCATGGGGTTAAAAGGAGAAATCATTTGTTACAATTCTTCTCTTTCCTCACTATTATCAACATCATGTGGCACCTATTTTTGGTAATTAAAACATTTTAAAATGTTGTCTGTAAACCTGTTTCAATTTGTAGCAGTGTACAATTTTGTTGTGTGTTGATGGGTTAAGATGTAAACTTTTCAGCATCTCCACCTTACATGAAAATTAAAGTGAAGTTCAGGAATTAACCCTTTACCTCACAACAAAATTTAAGAATACTCCAAACTTAAAGATGATTCAGATGACAATTCCAAGGTGATGCCGGACATAAGGGGATCACAATAGCTCACTTGAGCACTACATGCTCAGGTGAGCTAAAAATAGGTGTCTCTTTTTGTTGTTAGCTAAATTATACTTCTTGAAGTCATCAGTGTTCCAAGAGAATTAAGAATTAAGACCCTCAAGCCCAAGTAAACTTTGAACGAAAGCGTTCAAAAATCTGTGTAGGATTATGAATGCTTTTTGGTTATCAAAATATTTTGCCTTGATCACTTCATGCAACCACTTTTAACAATTTGTTCAGTCAATATAACAGTGGCTGGAGCACCTTACAATGTATTCCTGGTATCTCTCTCACCAGTACCATCATAACATCCTTTACAAGCCTTGGAAAGGCAATGGACTGCAATTAAACTCAAAATTATTCATGTGTAACTTATTTTGCAAGCATCCATATCTTGCTCAAAAATCAATGGACTGGAACAAAACTTGAATTCGTTCTGTAACTCATCAATGCTGACTCACTTATCAAAAATCAGCTCAATACCTGCAAGTGTTCAGAAAAAAGTCTGGAAAAACTGTAATTTCCCAAATCTAGCATCCATATCTTCCTCAAAAATCAATGGACCAGAACAAAACTTACACTTGTTCTTTAACTCATCAATATTGACTGACATAACAAAAACCTCCTTATATCACAAAGGGTTTAGAAAAAAAATCCTGTAAACTGAATTTTCCTGGTAATTTTCTAAGTCAAGCATCTACATCTTCTTCAAAAATCAAAGGACCGGAACCAAACTTAAACTTGTTCTGTAACTCTTGATGTGGACTCACATACCAAAACTAAGCTCAATATCTTCAAGGGTTTACCAAAAAGTTCAGCTCAATATCTCTATGGGTAAAGAAAAAGAGTCTCGAAAACTGAAATTTCCTAGTAATTTTCTAAGTCCAGCATCAATATCTTCCTCAAAATCAATTGACTGTAATCAAACTCAAAATTGAACTCTAACTCGTTGATACGGACTCTTATACAAAAAATCAGCTCCATATCTCTGAGGGTTAAAAAAAACCCTGAAATTTCTTGGTAATTTCTAAGTCCAGCATCGGTATCTTCCACAAAAATCAATTGAACGGAACCAAACTTGAAGTGGTTCTGTAACTCATTGATGCGGACTCACAAACCAAAAATCAGCTCAATATCTCCAAGGGTTAAGAAAAAAAGTCAAGAAAACTGATATGTCCGGACTGACAGACAGACGGCCAGACGGACAGAGCGCAAACCTATAGTCCCCTTCAGATTTTGCCGGTAGGGGACTAAAAATCTTTTCCTTTAAGGATAAAATCATGTAGGACATTTGAGAAATTGCTTGTTACAAGCTGTGTCTACAGTGTTTTCCAAAGCATTTTTCTTAAATGGTGTCAAAAAGCAGGAATGTGTGGGAATGGGCTATCCCTTGTCCTACTGAATAAAATCCTTTTTACGAATGAATCAAAATCAATGGGCTGAAATCATAGGAAGACCCAAAGGATTATGATTAGGTATTTCTTGTGAATATTTATTCTATAAGCACATTTGGTTTCCTTGGATAAACAGTGCTGCAAACCAAGATCAGGCTTCAAGGATTTGTGAGCTGTTCTTCATCTACGCCTCCTGCCAAAACATTGATTGATTGATTGATTGAATGGGGTTTAATGCCGCTTTTAACAGTATTTCAGTCATATCGCGGTGGCTGGAGCACCTAACAATGGATTCCTGGTATTTCTCACACCAGTACTACCACTATATCCTTTCCTAGCCTCCAGCTGCTATCTCACTTAGGTTTACGATTATCCACCCATTGGTGAGAGACAATTGTCGGAAAGAATATTTGCCGCCGCCGGGGTTCGAACCCCTGCCTAAACAGGAATATTCCAGGTTCAACATGACTACCTAGTTTCCTTCCAGTAAATGTTTTCAATTCATGGATCAAGGTATTCATCTTTCTTTTTTCAAATATGCAACAGACAAAAATTCTATGTAGGATACCAAGTCTCAAATGCTCTAAATTCACAAATTTGTTTTTCAGGAGGTAAAGTATATGGTCAATTCATTCAAGCCCTTTCCTTTACAAACCCAGGATTTTACATTGCTGTGAATTCATACTTGTGAATAAATTGTGGAATAAAAAAGAAATTGCTTGAAACAAGCAATTTCTCCTTTCACCACATTTTCCACCACTTAGGATGGTTTCATGTCAAATTGCATCCAATTTTCATAATCGTCTGCAAAGGGAAAGAGTATCTAGACAAGAAGGGAGGCAATTAATATTTTACACATATAAAGGTAAAGGAGGAGTCATGTCCCTTGTGCTCTTTTCATCATCCTTATTTAACCCATTCCCAGACAGCAAAATTCTAGACTGGTCCAAATTAAAAGGAGTTGCAGACGACAATTTAACTTTATGGAATTTCAATATTTTCCACTTACTTATTAGAAAACATTGTGTAAAATGAAGAAATTGCTTGTAACAAGCAATTTCTTCATTTTACACAATATTTTCCCAATTTTTTTTCTTCAGGGGTGTCCAAAAGTGTCATTGTGTGGGAATGGGTTAAGAAAATCACTTTCCTCCTAAATTTCTAATAACCAATTATCATTGGTTTGGACATATTGTTAACATCTTTGTAAGTGGATACTGTATTACAATTGTTGTATCTTTGACAGCTAAGATATTTAGGTTGTTTAACCAAGGTTAAAGGGAACTAATACAGTTTCCCTCCATCTGTCACATTTTGTATAGGGAAAGTCCGGGCATGTAAACAAAGATCAAGGTGACCTCTGATTGGTCCATAAAATATCAAGGCGAAATCTAACGATTTGATCCGATCAATTGATACTCTTTTAATAACTTAGGAGCAAAAAGGATAACATTTTAATGTATTTCGGCCCTTGAGGGGCGGTTTCTATACCCTAGGGTAGTTTTCGAAAAATGAAGTAAAACTATCTGCGCGAAGAGGGTTATCTTAAAAATGACGTCATAACTCATTGATAAAAGGGATCATGCCATATCACAATTCAGTTATTTTGACAGATGAATGATTGTTCTTGAATTTGATATATGGTATGACTTGCAATTTTTGGGGATGAGCTATTTGTTATTTTCTTATAATGGTCGCCTATGGAAAACGGAATAGTTCCCTGTAACCTAAATGCAATAGAGAAGGTAGCTACGGTCGATCTACTTTTTGACCTTTAATTTATTTCATTTTCCGGTTGATATAATCTATCTTAACAAATTCTTTTTTAAAGGCCCAAGAAAAAACAGATAATTCAACGGGATGTCAAGCAAAAAGGGACCATTCGTCTCATAGTTAATGTCGATCAGCTGTTAAAAACACGCTGACGTCACAATTTTGCATTGTTTTGAAACCCTTTTCGTTCAAAATTTCGCCTTTCGTGACTCTCATTACTTCAATTTAGGCAGAAAAAGTGTTTAATATAGAACCGAGGCCTGAATAAAGCGAATAAGTCCAATTCTTAACATCACATGCGTCGTTCGGTAAGTATAGTGTACACGGACATTACTTTTATAAGGAACCGATGCAAAGGGTTATGTCCTTGTTTATAAAGGCCTATGGGTACAAATGCATCTAAATACTTTTATGTCGAAGAGTAAAATCTATTTACGTGAAATGAATGATTTATTTAAGAAAATTTACGGATAAAAATGTGGTATTCAGTCTAAAAGAAATAAAAAATGTGGCAAAACTGTTACAAGGATAAGGGTTTTCGGGTTATTTCTTTAACCTAAATAATGTGAAAATAGATTTGGTGTATGAAATTCGGCAGCTGAATGTTCCTTAGTAATAAGGGAGCCCCGTTCGGAGTAGAAAATGTTATTTTGTCAATTTCTTGGTGAAATCCGACAACGACGGACAGAATACAATAACATTTCCTCCGTGGCCCGGTGTGAAGCGTTAATCACTTTATTACCCAATATCCATTTCACAAAGATGCTTTTAAATTTAACTTGAAGTTTAATGCATATGTAAGACATGTTTCCATGCAAGAAAAATGATTTTTGTAATATCTTTTTTAATTAGATAGCATCATTTTATCAGAAAAACTTTGGAAAAAATCCTCAATTGTTTTAAAGATAAGGGTTATTTTACTCTTAAATTCATCTGTGTATAATTCAAATAGTGAAATGCCCCAGTGGAATTTTCATTGTGTAAAGGAGAACACGATTCCGAGTAGAAAAACGTTGATTTCATTATTTCTATCTGACGTTCGGTAGCTTTCTAGTGCGGGAACCCCAATTTTGCGCCATACGAGGGTAAAGGATTGGCGCTTATCTGTCAAAAATCTATTCCACCTAACGCTTTTAGAATCACCGGGAAAAGGTAAAAATATAATTTTGTGTGAGAAAATGATATTTTAAAGGAATCTTTCCGATAAAAATTGGTCTAACAGTCTAAAAAGACGTAAGGCAGGTATCTAAATTGTTTCAAAGATAAGGGTTATCTGCACTCTAGAATTCATTTGAAACTATTTCAATAGAAAAATATGACCTAATAATGTCTATTGCAGGCAGACAGACACAATCACGTGAACAAACCGCAGGTTTTAGTAATACTTGGTTGCGTCGACCATGTTTATCGTGCGTACATGCATATTGCATCACCCGACCAGTGTGAAGGGTTCGGGCTTATCTGTGCCGAATCTATTCGACCAAACTCATTTAATTTTTATATGTAAGTTGTCAATATATAAGTGTATAAGTTTATACCTTATTTAAGAAATATTGTTGGAAAACAATTGTACCGGAGGCTATTAAATTCCCGGAATTGGTGAAATTTTGTTAAGGATAAGGGTTATGTTTAAGAAAAATCATAAAAAATCGAAATACCGATTTCCTTGTCAATATCGATATCTAATCTGTTAGGAAGAAACTGATAAACAATAATTTGTATCACAATAAATTCTAAACTGATTTCACATTGCACTTTTTGAATGCTAAAGGCGTCTCTTCTGTTTAGGAAGAATTTTATATCTCAACACATTTCTGTTATGAATTTCCGTTCACTGAGTGAAGGGTTGTGGCCATATCTCACTACACGTATTACGTAACCGACTGAAATTTGGGCATTTTTTCCGGAATAAGTGTATTTATGCTATGATGTAATAAAATGCAATAATAAAAAAATATTTTATTACTTTTAGGTTACAGGGAACTAATACAGTTTCCTGCCATCTGTCACATTTTGTATAGGGAAAGTCCGGGCAAGTAAACAAAGATCAAGGTGACCTCTGATTGGTCCATAAAATATCAAGGCGAAATCTAACGATTTGATCCGATCAATTGATACTCTTTTAATAACTTAGGAGCAAAAAGGATAACATTTTAATGTATTTCGGCCCTTGAGGGGTGGTTTCTATACCCTAGGGTAGTTTTCGAAAAATGAAGTAAAACTATCTGCGCGAAGAGGGTTATCTTAAAAATGACGTCATAACTCATTGATAAAAGGGATCATGCCATATCACAATTCAGTTATTTTGACAGATGAATGATTGTTCTTGAATTTGATATATGGTATGACTCCCTTGCAATTTTTGGGGATGAGCTATTTGTTATTTTCTTATAATGGTCGCCTATGGAAAACGGAATAGTTCCCTGTAACCAATTACTAAAACACCCAAATTTTAGACTAGTCAAATTGGAAAAAAGCTGCAGAGGACATTTAAATCCATTAACACACAATTTTTCTTTTAGACACAAGCAATGTTTCCTTTTCTCACAATCAATTTTTTCCTTCTTATTTAAAGGCCCATCATGATTTGAAGTACTTGGTAAATTCAACCCATTACCATACATCAAAATTTCAGACTGGTCCAAATTAAAAGGAGTTAAAGACATTTTAAAGTTTATTGAATTTTATACTTTTTCAACTTTCTGTGTAGGAAAAATTGTGTAAAATGAAGAAATAGCTAGTTACAAGCCATTTCTTCATTTTACGCAATGTTTTCTCAATTGTTTATTATGACAGGCGCCCAAAAGCACCTTTGTGTGTGGGAATGGTATGGTCAAATATATTACATTAAGCCTCAACAATATGTTATGTCTTACCTTAATTATATTCTGTAATATTTTAGCTTGAACAACATTGGAATGACTAGCTGTATGTTTGTATAAATCAACCACCATTTCTACACAGCGTTCCCCAAAGGGCACAAAATTCATCGTCACCCAGTCAACCTAGAAAACACAGAAAATCAAACATACGGAAACTCCATATACCATAACTGAAAATATTCTGTTGTCATGTATTATACAAAATAATTGTGGGAATTTTGGAATTGCAATCGTAAATGCTCAGAATCAAAACGCTGGTAATATGAAGTGTCTTATTTGTATTCCTGACAAGCGAATTCTCCACTAACCATGATGGTTTTATTGATGTAATATCACTATGTTATTTAGGTAAAGAGTTTTTTAAGATCTTTTTGTCTGATACAAAAACTCCATTTTTTTTTGTTTTTGACCTCAGACTACAAAATTTTTGAGACCAGTCCTTTGGAATAGTCAGGCAAGTCTCAAGTCCTATTGTATAAGAGAGTGAGTCTCAAGCCCTATTCTATAGGAGATTTGGTCTCAAGTCCTATTGTATAGGAGAGTGGGTCTCAAGTCCATTGCATAGGAGAGTGGGTTTCAAGTCCTATTGTACAGGAGAGTGGATCTCAAGTCCTACTGTATAGGAGAGTGGGTCTCAAGTCCTCTTGTATGGGAAAGTGGGTTTTGGGTCCTATTGTATAGGAGAGGTGGTCTTAAGTCTTGTCACAAAGGAAAATGGGTCCCAAGCACAGCTGTATAAACAAGAGGCCCATAGGGCCTTATCGGTCATCTGAGTCCAAAGAGCACAAAAACAAATAAAAGTCCACCAGATTATGCTACATACTATCAAAGCTCTAAGCCTTTTAGTTTGGGAGAAGAAGAGTTTTAAATTTTCATTATATAAGCCACATGTAAAATTTGTGAGACAATAATTTTTACAATCTTGATAGAGGTCGATCAGATGATGCTGTTTACCAAATATCAAAGTTCTAGGCCCTCCTGTTTGGGAGAAGAAGATTTTTACAAATTTCACTATATCAGCCTATGTTAAATTTGTGACATCCAGGAATGGGCTTATTTTTATCCTGAGGCAATAATTTGTACAAACTTGATAGAGGTCCAACAGATGATGCTGTATACCAAATATCAAAGTTCTAGGCCCTCCTGTTTGGGAGAAGAAGATTTTTACAAATTTCACTATATAAGCCCTTTGTGAAACTTGTGACATCTGGGAATTTGCTAATTCTGTCTCATGGGCCGTGATTTATACAATCTTGATAGAAATTCACCAGATGATGCTACATACCAAATATAAAAGCTCTAGGCCCTTTAGTTTTGGAGAAGAATATTTTTAAATTTTCACTATATAAGCCTATGCTAAACTTGTGATGTCTGGGAACGAGCTAATTTTGACCCTGGGGTTACAATTTTTACAATAATGATAGAAGTCCACTAGATGATGCCACAAACCAAATATCAGAGATGTAGGTCTTTTGGTTTGGTAGAAAAAGATTTCCAAAGTTGTCACTATGTAAGCTTATGTACCCCCCCCCCCCCTACCTCCCCCCCCCCCCTTAGCACAACCTTTTCTTGACAAATTTTATTTTCTTGTACAAACTTGATAGATGGACAAAATACAATTGCAATAGGTTACCATGACCTTCGGTCAGGTGACCTAAAAAGCATGACTTAGGTCCTACGGTAGGGAAGAGTGGGTCTCAAGTCATATGGTAGAGGAGAATGAGTCTCAAGTCCAAGAGTATAGAAATGGGTCTCAAGTAGTGGAGATTGGTAGAGCACTGATGTTTCATGCAAAACATCAAGGCTCTACTCCTTCTGATTCAAGAAGATATTTAGACTTTTTTTTTAATTTAACCCCTTTAATTATTACAACCAGAATTTTCAACAGATTTCATACTTTGATTTTTCAAAATTTTGGCTGAATCTGGCATGGTTCCTATTGTAGACCCCATTCTCATGGAGCTGCATTCTTGGAGACAAGAAGGTAATTATTTCAACAATTTTTAAAGATGTCAATATACTTATGTATCATTCAAAATATCAAGGCTATACACTTTCTTGGCTAGGAGAAGAAGAATTTTTAAGATTAAGATTTTTTCAATATTTGAGTTTAGTTGCCATGACAACTAGTGTTTTCAACAGATATTATTTCCGCTGTTTTGAAAAAGGACCACCTAAGGAATATTTTTGCCAAATTTGGTTGAAATTGGTACAGTAAATTGGGAGGAGATGTCTTTTTAACAAGAGGACCATGATGGTCCTAAATCGCTCACCTGAGGCATCTGCAAACTACAGTACTTTTTAGTATAAAAAAGACACAACTTGAGCAAAATAAATAAAACAAATATAAGATTTTGGGCTTTGTACAAAACAATCCAGTAATGCTTTACATTAAGAATGAATTCCTTTGGCTTTATAGTTTAATCCATTACCAAACTATCCAAGAATTTGTCACCCTCAGGGAAAATAGGTTTGAAAAACAAGAGGCCCAGTGGGCCATAACGGTCACCTGAGTAAAAGAGCATCAAGACAAGTGATTTTGTTTGAAAGAATTAGAAAAAGGTCCACCAAAGGAACATTCATGTGAAATTTGATTAGAATCTACCTAGTAATTTTAAAGAATTTTGCAATCAAAATTTCTGTTAGAAATTAATTTTGTTTCCATAGCAACCAGAGTTCATGGAACAAAATTATTTTTAGCAGTTTGGAAGAGGATTGTGCAAGGAACACCCCTGTTAAGTTTGGTTAAAAATTGGCCCAGTATTTTTCAAGATATAGTTGTTTAAAGAAAAGTTTACCCATGCACAGATGCACGACGGACACAAGACCATGACAATAGCCCCGCTGGCCTTTGGTTAGTGTAGCTGAAAATGTGGACTTTATTGTGTGAACAAGAGAAATATCCATGTGATGATACTACATACGAAATATCAAAGCTCCATCATCTTCTGAATTAGTTTAAAATGATGGCATACTTTTTAGCCCTGTACCATAATTTAAAAAATCTTGCTAGAAGTCTTCTAGATGATGGTTGCTACGGACAAAATATAAAAACTCTAAGCCAAGCTGCCCAGTGGCTCTTGAGAAAACGATAAAAAATGTTTAAAAGTTAACAGACGTCGGACAAACGATGATTGCAATAGGTCACCATGACCATTCGGTGGTGACATAAAAATATGAATTTCTTAACATGATGAACTTTGAACCCTGGGTGTAGCCCGATACATTGACCCCAGGTACATAAATTTCACAAACTTTAGTATACCTGTCCTACCAGTCATGCACATAAAATATTTAAGCTCTTGCATTTAGGGTTTATAAGAAAAAGATTTTTTAAGAAGTACAAAAATTTACCCCTTTCTGCCCTCGACTGGGGCCCCTTTTACCCCAAGCCCCCCCCCCAACCTCTTTTCACAAACTGGAATTGGCATCCCCCAATGATGCTTCCGACCAAGTTTGGTTGAAATCCCCTCAGTAGTTCTTGAGAAGAAGATGAAAATGTTTAAAAGTTACCAAAAATGACCCTCTTTTGTCCCCATTTTAGGCCCCCCTGACCTCCAGCCTTTAAATTTTCACAAATCTGTACAATCAGTACCCAAAGATGCTTTTCACCAAGTTAGTTTGAAATTGGCTTAGTACTTCATCAGCAGAAGATGAAAATGTGAATTTGTTAACATGATGAACTTTGACCTCTGGGTGTGGCCCCATACATGACCCAAGGGACATGAATTTCACAATTTATAATATACCTGTCCTTGTTGTCATGCACACAGAATATCTAAGCTCTGGCATTAACGGTTTATTAGAAGAAGATTTTTAAAGAAGTACCATAAATTACCCCTTTTTGCCCCCTATTTGGGTCCCTTTGACCCCCAGAACCCCTATTTTCACAAACTTGAATTGGCATCCCCCAATGATGCTTTCTACCAAGTTTGGTTGAAATCCCCCCAGTAGTTCTTGAGAAGAAGATGAAATATTTAAAAATTACCAAAAATTACCCCCTTTTGGTCCCCATTTTAGGGCCCCCTGACCCCCCAGCCTTTTAATTTTCACAAATCCGAATAACCATTACCAAATGATGCTTTTCACCAAGTTTGTTTGAAATTGGCTTTGTACTTCATCAGAAGAAGATTAAAATGTGAATTTTTTAACATGATGAACTTTGACCTCTGGGTGTAGCCCAATACATGACCCCAGGGGCATGAATTTCACAATTTATAATATACCTGTCCTAGTTGTCATGCACACAGAATATTTAAGCTCTGGCATTTACGGTTTATTAGAAGAAGATTTTTAAAGAAGAACCAAAAATTACCCCTTTTTGCCCCCGATTTGGGCCCCTATGACACCCAGAACCCCTATTTTCACAAACTTGAATTGGCATCCTCCAATGATGCTTTCTACCAAGTTTGGTAGAAATCCGCCCAGTAGTTCTTGAGAAGAAGATAAAAATGTTTAGAAGTTAACGGACGACGGACGACGCACGACGACGGACAAACGATGATTGCAATAGGTCACCATGACCATTCGGTCAGGTGACCTAAAAAACATAGTGAGAAATTGAGTGATAAGCAATTTATCCATTTTTCACAGTGTTTCGTACCTGAAATTCTTTGTATTTAGATTTCAAACAAACTCTAATTACAGTCTGATACTTCAATGGATGTAATTCTGGCAACCTTGGTAGACAACAATCTGGATGTACCATAAATCAAAAAAAGAATGCATTACAACTTATACATGAGGAGTGGAAGATATTTGAACATGCTCTTATTGAGTGTTTTTCATATCTTTGGATGCCTTGGGTAGGACCATGTTTGTCCAAATGGTAGATAACAATAATGCTATCCTATGTTTTTAATGTAAATGCTCCAGAACCTATATTTAAGAAGAATTCTTTCAATGCGATTTACGCAATTTTCGACCCCAGGAGCAGAGACATTTCTTATCCTAAGAGCATATTTTCCTGTTACATAGTACAAATTATTTAGTCATGATACATACCAATTATGTATGCCTATCACCTTATATTTCAGAAGGAGAAGACTTTTGATGTTGCTCTAATTGGGTGTTTTCCAAAATTTTGGACCTCTGGGGCAGTGCCATGTTTTATCCCAGGGCTAAGATTTTAGCTAACATGGTAGAGAACCATCTGGATATGCTATATACAAAATATGAGTTCCTTAGACTTTGTAGATTGGGAGGAAAAGACTATTGAACATGGTCTAATTGATCATTTTTACAAACTTTGGACACCCAAGGAAGGGGTGTTTATTAACCTTAGTAACAGGCATAATTTAATCAAAACTGATAGATAACAGCCAGGCTATGCTACACTCAAAATATAAATGCCCTCCTCCTTAAAATGAAGAATTGTTTTTTTTTTAGCATACTCAAATTTTGCTTTTTTCCCAGGGCAGTATTTGACCCGAGGAAGACAACTTTTAGTGATATAGTACAAAACCATCTAGTTATGCTACATACCAAATATGAATATCCTAGACCTAATAGTTTAAGAGGAGAAGTCTTTTGAAATTGCTCTAATTAAGCATTTTCCAAACTTCAGACCTCAGGGGTGGGGCCAGTTTTGACCCCAGAGATAAAATATTTAAAAACTTGGTAGAGAACCATATGATTGAGCTCTACATAAAATACAAATGCCTTTGGCCTTGTAGTCTGATAACAAAGATTTTCTAAAATTTCCCATTTTCACATGCCGCAGTTACAAGAGTTTTTCAAAGAATGAAATTCTTTTAACAACTTTTAAAGAGATTCACCCAAGGAACACTCCTGCAAAGTTTCAGCTTGATTGGCCTACTGGTTTAGGAGGAGAAAATTTTTATAGATTTTTAAAGAATTACTAAAGATTCCCATTTTCAAATGCCGCGGCAACCAGAGTTTTTGACTGAATTAAAATTCTTTTGACAACTTTGTAGAACTTCACCCAAGGAACATCCCTGCAAAGTTTAAGCTTGATTGGCCTGCTGGTTTAGGAGGAGAAGATTTTTAAAGATATTTAAAGAATTACTAAAGATTCCCATTTTCAAATGCCCCAGCAACCAGAGTTTTTGATGGAATTAAATTCTTTTAACAAATGTTGTAGAGCTTCACCCAAGGAACATCCATACAAAATTTCAGCTAGATTGGCCTACTGGTTTAGGAGAAGAAGATTTTTAAAGAAATTGTAGACAGACGGACAGACGGACCACAGACAATGACTGATCACAATAGCTCACCTTGCACTTTGTGCTCAGGTGAGCTAAAAATCCTACTTTATTTCTATATGCCCCCCCCCCTTTGACACCACCCCTGGTTAACTGAGGTAAATGATTTTAGCAATTTTGAAGGAGGTCAATGTACTGATTCTTTATGAATTTATCAATGTCATTTTAAGAAATTGTTGATGCACTTACCTAACGACTCTTTTCATTTTCCAAGGGTTACCTGAAACAAATGAATTTTCATTCTCACAAGACTAGCTCAAATATTCAACAGTCAACCCTACCTGTGGTCCTTTAACAGATCCAAACTGCTTGGTTTCAATTTTGCCAAACTTTGGCACGCGGACACCATAATCTACATATGTCAATAACTGGTCAAAAATATCTGCGTACATCGAGTGCATGGAGTCTGGACCCTCCTGGACAGTCTGAAACAAATGATGGTAAAAATATTATAAATGATGATGGAAAGTGTAAATGTGGATAAAAACAACTTGTCTATACACTTAAGGTTGTTACATCTCCTAAATGTAGTTCAAATTTGATCAAATTAAACGCATACACAAATTCTGGATTAATCACATGTCAAAATACTACAAATGGCACTGTGCATTGAATTTAGAAAACATATCATATAGTTATATCATGATAAAAGGAAAAACAACAACTTGCAATGCCAGTCAATGCTATCATTAGTTTAACCACAACATCCAATACCAGGTCATCAATCCCACTTAAGACACAATTAATTATCATTTACCAAATGATGTGGAAATGAATGAACTTGCCAGCAAAAAGTGAAATGGTGGATTTTGAGAAAACATTGTTTTAAATGAAGAAAATGCCATTATTCACAATATTTTCAACCCTTCAATATAACCATTAGGACAATTTTCAAATATATTATAAGTTATCTTTGAGATCTGTTTGGTACCATTCCAAGATTTGATATGGTATTTACTTGTCCCTGGACAAGTGACCTTTGAAAATGTATTTGTCTGCAAGTAGAAAAGCCCATGTCAGACAAGTTGGGTAGCAATTTCACAACCAGATTTGCCCCTTGATCAGAGATAATTGATGCCATGACTTTTGAGCAACTGGTGGTTAGGACAGGTATGTTTTAGTTTGAATGGGGTTTAATGCTGCTTTTGACAGTATTTCATTCATATCGCGGCGGCTGGAGCACCTATCAACGGATTTCTGGCATATCTTGCACCAGTAACACCACTACATCCTTTCCTAGCCTCCAGCTGCTATCCCACTTAGGTTTACGATTATCCACCCAATGGTGAGAGACAAATGTTGGAACGGATATCTGCCATCCCATGATTTAAGATTGGGTTTCTGATGCGCTACCAACGGCGCTATGATGGCGGCAGGATATGTATATACTGGAGTGTAAAACAAAAGAAAGAGATGGTTAGGTCCACCAGTAATGGTAGAATATAAAAGGCCTATACACCTTCAACACTTTTGACAATAGAAATTATTCAATATACTAGATACATATTACCCATAATATTGACAATATCCTTGAAATTATATGAATGATATTGAAGATTAATTATAGTCAATATAATTGACAGTGTTTTGGCCCCTTAACCATACAAAACTATTTCATATCAATGCATACCAAGATATCAGACTTTTAGACTGGTCAAAATTGAAAGATGTTACAGATGATAGCAAGACTATAGCAAAGTCATGGAAATCAGCCAAGCCAGTAAGAATTTTCTTGACTTTTATCTTGAGAGATTTTAGGTGTTGGACAAGAGAAAGACTTGTCCACACATCTATCTGAACCTAGATTATTCTTTTTTCCCAAATCAATTTCCAAAAGTTCATATTGACCCTGACTTGGGCCATCCAGTCTTTTCAGCCTAAGAAATATGTATGCAAGGTGAATCAGCTAGAATATAAATGTATTCCCTTATCTTTGAAAGAAATTCCATGGAAGTGCCAAGAACATTGGTTAACCCTTGTCATGCTGAATAAACTCCTCTACAATATTGCATTTAAAGATCAAAGTGCTGAAAATACTGGCATCAATAATTGTTGGTCAATATTCATTTTGAAAATTTATCTTTTAAAACAACTCTGTCTTAAAAGAGGCAAGCAGGTGGTGTACACTAAGATCAGACTGCCCATATGTGTAGGCTAATCTTGGTCTATACCTCCTGCCAATCAGGAATATTCCGGGTTCAGTATAACAAGGGTTAAAATCTGAAACTTTGTAACTACAACATTGATCATGCCATAGTTACAAGGTTTTAGAATTAGACTGACAATGTGTGTCATAAAAGTGTTGTCTTCTTCAATTTTACACCATCATTTTTCCCTAGACTTTTGTAATCACCATGTTTATTGCTAATTATAAGCTTGGAATGAGAATTTTCTACTGTCTGTGAAGAAAAATTATTTGTTTTTAAGTATACAATGGCCTTGACAATAGACAATGGATCCAGTAGAAGACATCAAATTACTAATATTACACCTTTGAGTTTTTGTAAAACATATTGTCCTACATTTGGGCAAATTTCATAAACTTTTAACTTATGCTTGTTGTTCACCTGGTATGACATAAATTGTTTCTGTTTACTGATTACCAGAGGACAAAATTTTGGACTCAACAAAATTGCTTGAGATTGCAAGAGACAATTTAAGCCATATCTTCATTGAAAAACAAAAGCACTGTCTATGGGTACCTAATGGTTTGCTGTTGAGAGTTGAGGGTGGATAAAAAAGACTTTAGGACCAATCTGAATCCATGGGTTATAATTACAGAAAATACAGAAATCAAAGAACAGATGCTCCATGCAAAATATCATGACTTTTCAGCTTTACACCTTCTTGATCAGGAGAGGAAGATCTTTTTAACATTATTTTAAAATTTCTCTTTTGTTAATGTAACGAGCTAACCCTGTCAAAACATACTGATATTGCATAAGTGAATCTGATGTAGTATCTTTTCAGTGTCTGATCAGTGTCTGCTGGATGTCTCATCCAACAGATAGTGCATTGACAATCAATTTATTATTTAAGTGCTCAAATAATGTCTGCCATTTCCAATTTGAGAAAATATTGTGCTGGTACAGCGAACGTGGTATCATTAGTGTTTGAAAAATGTCCGCCGGATAGCCGTATTCAATCGTTTTGCATTAGTCCCTGCTGATTGTGTATAGTTCTGGATGTGATAGTATGCGTGTGTGACCGTTTCCAAACATTTAACTAACCTGTGAGAGAGTGTTGGTGCCAGAATGTGCGTAATAAGCAAGCTTTCTTCCGGTTTCTTCTTGTTTTCCTTTTTCTTTTAGTGTTTACAATTTACATTCCAATGGTAACCTTATCATCTACCATCCACTAGCCTAGAGGTCGGGAAAAGACAGGGGCTTCGGCTTCCGAATAGGAAACCTATACATCTCGGCAGATTCCGTTTTCCAATCAAATCTTCTTTGAGTCGCCCAAAGGTGTATGGACTTAGATGACGTCAGTTTTGGGTTATGAAGTCATCATTTTCAAAGAGTATATAAACCTGCACTCCAACTTCTCGGTGAAGTCAATCCTGTTCGATCTTGGTTGTGTTGTTTAAATTGGATTTATTGGTGCTTGGTGATTTTGGTGTTTGGTAAATTTGGATTTTTGTCTTTGTGTCTTTGTGAAAAGTTCAGTTTGTGAAAGGTGACCATGAGTGCCAGTTTTATTGAGGTTAGTACTTGAAAGTATTTTTTGTAAACTTGGTTCTTGTCTGGAGAAGGCCTACCCCTTGTTTGGTTAAAGTGCCCTTTCCACAATATCAATTATAAGCTTGGAATGAGAATTTTCTACTGTCTGTGAAGAAAAATTATTTGTTTTTAAGTATACAATGGCCTTGACAATAGACAATGGATCCAGTAGAAGACATCAAATTACTAATATTACACCTTTGAGTTTTTGTAAAACATATTGTCCTACATTTGGGCAAATTTCATAAACTTTTAACATATGCTTGTTGTTCACCTGGTATGACATAAATTGTTTCTGTTTACTGATTACCAGAGGACAAAATTTTGGACTCAACAAAATTGCTTGAGATTGCAAGAGACAATTTAAGCCATATCTTCATTGAAAAACAAAAGCACTGTCTATGGGTACCTAATGGTTTGCTGTTGAGAGTTGAGGGTGGATAAAAAAGACTTTAGGACCAATCTGAATCCATGGGTTATAATTACAGAAAATACAGAAATCAAAGAACAGATGCTCCATGCAAAATATCATGACTTTTCAGCTTTACACCTTCTTGATCAGGAGAGGAAGATCTTTTTAACATTATTTTAAAATTTCTCTTTTGTTAATGTAACGAGCTAACCCTGTCAAAACATACTGATATTGCATAAGTGAATCTAATGTAGTATCTTTTCAGTGTCTGATCAGTGTCTGCTGGATGTCTCATCCAACAGATAGTGCATTGACGATCAATTTATTATTTAAGTGCTCAAATAATGTCTGCCATTTCCAATTTGAGAAAATATTGTGCTGGTACAGCGAACGTGGTATCATTAGTGTTTGAAAAATGTCCGCCGGATAGCCGTATTCAATCGTTTTGCATTAGTCCCTGCTGATTGTGTATAGTTCTGGATGTGATAGTATGCGTGTGTGACCGTTTCCAAACATTTAACTAACCTGTGAGAGAGTGTTGGTGCCAGAATGTGCGTAATAAGCAAGCTTTCTTCCGGTTTCTTCTTGTTTTCCTTTTTCTTTTAGTGTTTACAATTTACATTCCAATGGTAACCTTATCATCTACCATCCACTAGCCTAGAGGTCGGGAAAAGACAGGGGCTTCGGCTTCCGAATAGGAAACCTATACATCTCGGCAGATTCCGTTTTCCAATCAAATCTTCTTTGAGTCGCCCAAAGGTGTATGGACTTAGATGACGTCAGTTTTGGGTTATGAAGTCATCATTTTCAAAGAGTATATAAACCTGCACTCCAACTTCTCGGTGAAGTCAATCCTGTTCGATCTTGGTTGTGTTGTTTAAATTGGATTTATTGGTGCTTGGTGATTTTGGTGTTTGGTAAATTTGGATTTTTGTCTTTGTGTCTTTGTGAAAAGTTCAGTTTGTGAAAGGTGACCATGAGTGCCAGTTTTATTGAGGTTAGTACTTGAAAGTATTTTTTGTAAACTTGGTTCTTGTCTGGAGAAGGCCTACCCCTTGTTTGGTTAAAGTGCCCTTTCCACAATATCCAATTTTTATCTCAAAGTGCACCGAACTTTCTGACTTTCAGTGTTTAACCACCGACACCCACCATTTCCAGTACTTGGACAGAGCTATATCATAGACTTTTGGAAATCATTTATCTTATTTTGGCTAATTTGGCTAATTGGGTTAATTTGTACATATCGTTCTACCAATAAAATTCGGTAAATGTATTATGTCTTAATGTATTTAATTAAAGGTTGCGTCTACCCCTCTCTATATTGACAACTTTAGTTTGATACACCAAGGCAGCAGTGTGCCGAGCACACGAACAAACTTTATTGAATGATTCTTTTTGTAGCCTGATTCGCCGCATTATATGGTCGTCTGTCTGGTGATAGACGCTTGCTAAAGAGGACAAACAGAGCAGCACACTACATTGCCATGGCATTCAGAATTTTAAGCAGATTTAAATTCTTTTAGCTATTTGAAAGGGGACCACCTTAGAAACATTTATGCCACATTTGGTTCAAATTGTCCCAATGGTTTGGGAGGAGATGTCGTTAAACAAGAGATCTATGTGGGCCTGAGACGCTCTACTGGTTATCAAGTTTTCTATTAAAGAAATCCTAATATTTAAGGAAGTTAATTGCTTAAGGAGCAACAATCCTTAAGGCCCCTTTTCTTGACAGATCCACTTCATTTCCAAGAGGAAGTTTCCTTATGACCATACAATCATACAGTGAAATATTCATCAGAATCTGATAATAATTGTGTAATCACGTAAAAAGGATTGCTTTGAGTGAAATTACATAAGGCCCCATTCCAGTGTTTTCTTATGGATCCCTTTCATTTACGAAAGGAACTTGCCTTATGACCATACAAAAGTCCTCTGTGAAATTTTGAAGACAATCTGATAATAATTGTGAACTTCATCACATAATTTGTTTGTTTGAATGGGGTTTTACGCCGCTTTCAACAATCTTTCAGTAATATCGTGGCGGCTGGAGCACCTAACAATGGATTCCTGGTATTTCTCACACCAGTACCGCCATCACATCCTTTCCTAGCCTCCAGCTGCTACCCCACATAGGTCTACGATTATTGACCCATTGGTGGGAGACAAATAGTCGGAAGGGATGAGTGCTGCCTTGGGGGATTGAACCAGGGACCTCTAGATTGACAGTCCGTACGCTACAAACTGCGCTATGACTGTGGCTTACACTTCATCATATAAACAAGAATGTTTTGAATTATAATCTGTAAGGACCTTTTTCCTGTGTTTCCAATGCCACAATTATTCTTTGAAGAGAATCTGATTAGAACTGTGGACTGTATTGTGTCATCGAAGATATTTCGATCAAGTTCTAATAAAGCCTCTTTCCCCCTGTTACTTTATTGTTGGTTTAATTATTCTGTGAAAGTTTAAAGTGAATCCAATGAAATATGGGGACTTCATTATGTTAATTGGAATAATGGAAAAAAATTCATATGGCCTTTTTTACATGATACTTGACAGATTGTACCCAATTCTGAAAAGAACCATCCTTATGATTGTATAATCATTCTTTGAAATTTTGAAGTGAATCCGGTGAATTTAGGGAAATCATTGTGTTAGCTAGAATATTTAAGCAAGTTTTTCATGAGGCTCCTTTTCATGTGATACTTGCCATATCAGATCCACTGTCAAAATCAACAATTGTAATGATGGTACATCAATCTGTGTAATCTGTGCAATTTGTGTTATTGAAATTTTCATAGGGCCCCTTTTCCCATGATACTTTACAGAACAAACCAAGATTCAAACTGAACAATTCTAATGAATGTACAATCATTCTGAGAATCAATGAAAACAGTCGACTGACTTGTGTCAAGAATTTTTTGTAATAAAAATTTCAAAAGGCCCCTTTTCCAGTGAAACTTAACAAATCAGAACCAATTTACAAACAATCCTAATGATAGATACAGTCGAATACCTTTACCTCGAACGTCCCTTAGCCGAAGTTCTCTCTACGAAGTTATTCTAAAGTCCCGATCTTATTACACTTTAGTTCTATGTATTTGAACCTCCATACGTCGTTCTCTTTATCTCGTAAACTACCCCTACGTCGAATCAATTTCAAAGTCCCATCACTTTTGTTTGCACATATTCACACCTCTTTAAGAGGAACCTTAATAATAGAGGTCGATTTTTGCAATCAACTAAGTTTTTCACACCTTTCGACGCAGTTAAGAGATAGGTGCGTTCAGTATCGGCTATCGATTGCTAACTTGATTTTGTTTGAATGTTTGTCTACGATCTGATCATTTGAAAGATTGCATGAAGTGGAGACAATGTTACAGACGAATTTTACAATGATAAAGAGGCATCTTACGCCCAAACCACGCAGGACTTGTTTGGCGCCGGATTAGGTCGATGAAGGAGATGGCCAGCCACTTCGAACGACGGGACGCAATCAAGATAGATTTTTTGGTTTTTGGACAGGAAGAGAAAATACATGTAGTCAAACTGTGCAATCGACACGAAGAATAAGCAATAATAGAAGAAGAAAAAAACAAACAAAACAACATCAAAAAAGCGAAGTCTAAACAATACTTAAGTTACAAGAAACAATGATATCGTAATATTACTATAAGAAATTACGATAAATACATCGTCGTTATATCTTTCGTTTGATTAGATAATCATACTAGTACCAATCATTTGTGGCCTTATTCAGTTACGGTATTTCGCCACCATTTTGGTCGTACATGGAAAATATTCGATTATCTACACGTCGAACTATCTCTACGTCGAAGTTTTCTCGTAAGTCCCCTGAACTTCGAGGTATAGGTATTCGACTGTAGTTTGGAAGTTTTGCTTGAGAGGGTCCCGAAGACTTATTTGCGAGTTCATGAATTCGCGAATGGCTGTATGGTACTGCGGTAATTACCGTAAGTATCTCAGGAAATACACCCTTGAAGAAAAATATCCATATACAAATACAGCCCGACATTGACACGACCTTTGAATAGAATGATTACTGGTAAGCCATTTCTAAGAACATTTTACCTATTTTCTATTTTCATAGTATTACAATTTCTCTGCTAAAATCGTTGTAAGATCACAAAGTATGCGTATAAGTTTAGAATAAAAAATTTTGAAAAGAGCTAAAAAGCCATAATCAAAAGACGTTTCAGGTCATCAGCACTAACCCATCAAATTACCAAACTGTCATAAGATGAAACAAGAGCACCGCCTACGGGTGCCTACACTCAGCTGTTCTGTGCTGGATAGTGGATAAAAAATCTAAGTCGCAGAAGCGGCATAATTCGCACAAAATGCATCTAGAGTTATCCCCTTGATAGTATAGATTCTTCTTTTGATAGTGAACATGTGTGCCAAGTTTCAAGTGAATGCCTTCAGTAGAACCAGAGATATCACAAAATATCAAAGCTTTCGCACAATGACGATTGACAATGACGACACTGAGGCTATCACAATACCTCGGGTTTTCTCGTCTAATAATGATATCCCATAACAAAAAAGGTACAACTGTTTGATTTTAATTGATTAATTGATTGGACTAATATGGCGGATTATAAAATTTTGCCACCTGCTACAGATTCATCCTGTTTTCAAAACTGATATATTCCATATTTATGCCGAGAGTGTGATAATCCTCGTATGAATGATTTAAAGTAGGATGACCCCAAAATGGGTGAATTATTTCATGATCATTAGTCCGCAGCTTACAATCTTGAAATGGCGAGCACGTTGACTCGCAAATATTAGCAAAAATAAAACCCTCGCAAATAGGTCCTAAATCGCTCCCCTGAGTATGATAGTTCATGGATTTATGATATATACAAAATAGCAAAGCCCTCTGTCTTATTACTTTGGAAAAGATGTTTAAGGATTTTCTCTTTTAATCCTAGGTACATTGATGATCCCACCATATAACCATAATTTCTTGAATAAGGTAAAGCTTTGAAGTATAGACATCAATACATACCAAATATAAAAGCTCTAGGCCTAATTGTTTAGGAGAAGAAGGTTTTCAAAGATATCATTCTTTATTCCTATCAAAAAGAAGGGATCACACAGTTAAGGGCTAATTTTCAGAATACAGTAACTCTTTGAAGTATTTTGGTTGAGGGTCAATAGATTAATTGATTGGACTAATATGGCGGATTATAAAATTTTGCCACCTGCTAAAGATTCATCCTGTTTTCAAAACTGATATATTCCATATTTATGCCGAGAGGGTGATAATCCTCGTATGAATGATTTAAAGCAGGATGACCCCGATATAGGTGAATTATTTCATGAGCATTAGTCTGCAGCTTACAATCTTGAATTGGCAAGCACAATGACTCGCAAATATTAGCAAAAATAAAACCCGAATAACAGTAATCATTCTATGAGAGTTTGAAGGGAATCTGATGACAAGAGGACCATGATGGTCCTAAATCGCTCCCCTGAGTATGATAGTTCTTGGATTTATGATATATACAAAATAGCAAAGCCCTCTGTCTTATTACTTTGGAAAAGATGTTTAAGGATTTTCTCTTTTAATCCTAGGTACATTGATGATCCCACCATATAACCCTAATTTCCTGAATAAGGTAAAGCTTTGAAGTATAGACATCAATACATACCAAATATAAAAGCTTTAGGCCTAATTGTTTAGGAGAAGAAGGTTTTCAAAGATATCATTCTTTATTCCTATCAAAAAGAAGGGATCACACAGAAAAGGGCTAATTTTCAGAATACAGTAACTCTTTGAAGTATTTTGGTCGAGGGTCAACAGCTGATGATTTGTCCAAATATCAGAGCTCTAGGCTTAATGGTTTGGGAGAAGATTTTCTAAGATTTCCTCGTCTATTCCTTTGTAAAATCTGGGATCCCACAGAAAAGGGTTAATTTTAAGAGTACAGTAATTCTTTGAAATATTTTGGTAAAGGGTCAATAAGTGATGATAAATTCCAAATATCAAAGCTCTTGGCCTTATGGTTTAGGAGGGGAAGATTTTTTGAGATTTCCTTTGTAAAATTTTGGATCGCACAGAAAAAAGGGTTAATTTTAAGAGTACAGTAATTCTTTGAAGTATTTTGGTAGAGGGTCAATAGGTGATAATACATACCAAATATCAAAGCTCTAGGCCTAATGGTTTAGGAGAAGAAGATTTTTTAAGATTTCCTTTTTAAAATCTGGGATTGCACAGAAAAGGGTTAATTTTAAGAGTACAGTAATTCTTTGAAGTATTTTGGTAGAGGGTCAATAGGTGATGATACATACTTAATATCAAAGCTCTAGGCCTTATGGTTTGGGAGAAGAAGAATTTTCAAAGATTTCCTTCTTTATTCCTTTGTAAAATCAGGAATAGCACAGAAAAGGGCTAATTTTCAGAATTCGGTAATTCTTTGAAGTATTTTGGTAGAGGGTCAATAGGTGATGATACATACCAAATATCAAAGCTCTAGGCCTTATAGTTTAGGAGAAGATTTTTTAAGATTTCCTTTGTAAAATCTGGGATCGCACAGAAAAGGGTTAATTTTAAGAGTACAGTAATTCTTTGAAATGATGATATGTACCAAATATCAAAGCTCTAGGCCTTACGGTTTAGGAGAAGAAGATTTTTTAATAATTGTTTACGGACCGTCAGACGGTTGCTGGACAATTATCAATCACAATAGCTCACCTTGAGCACGTTGTGCTCAGGTGAGCTAAAAATTGTGGACGCTAGCATGTTAACGAAGATTTTTTAATCAAACTTTCATATGGCCCTTTTTCTCCTGTTTCTTGACAGATCATACTGAATTTCAAGTGGAACGATCATTTTCATGGTACAATCATTTTGAGAAAGTTTGAAGAGAATTTGATGAAAGTTGTGAACTCTAGAGCGTTTATGAGGAACTTTAATTGATATTACAATAACATGTTGATAAGGCCCCTTTTCCAATGTTTCTTGACGGATCATACCCAATTTCAAAAGGAAATATCCCAATGATGGTACAATTATTTTGTGAAAGTTTGAAGAAAATCCGATGTAAACTGTGCACTCAAGAGTGTTAACGAGGATTATTTTAATGAAATATTCAAAAGACCCCTTGCCTCATGTGTCACGACGGATCATACCCAATTTTAAAAGGAACGATCCTGATGATAGTACAATTTTTCTGCGAAAGTTTGAAGAAAATCCGATGAAAACTGTGGACTCTATCACATAATCAAGGATTGATTAATTGAATTTGAATTAGGCCCCTTTTCCAATGTTTCTAGAAGGAACAGACCCATTTTCAAAAGTAACAATCCTTTCTGTGAACGATTGAAGAGAATCTGATGAAAACTTTGAACTCTTATCGTGTAAACAAGGATTTTTTAATTAAATCTTAATAAGGCCCCTTTTCCTGTGTTTCTTGATGGATCTGATCCAATTTCGAAAGGAATGATCCTTATGATGTTGCAATCTTTCTGTAAAAGTTTGAAGAGAATCCAATGAAAAATGTGGACTCTATCAGGTTAACAAGGGAAACTTAACAGATTGACAGGCGGGTGGATGGACTGATGGACTGACAGACAGACACAAGCACGAACAGACGCTGGATGGGAAAAGCTATCATTATAGCTCTACTTGCCTTTGGCCAGAAGAGCTAAAAATCTTTTATATTTTCATATAAACCCCATCCACCTGGGGTCCCAATTGTCATGATTTTTGCTTTTTTGAAACTGATGTTTCATAAAAAATATCAAGGCTCTACACCTTCTGGGTCAGGAGGAGAAGATTTTTAAAGATTATTTTAAAATTTTACTTTTGTTGCCATGGCAAACAGAATTTTAACAGAATTTAATTTTTTTAGCTATTTTTAAAGTGGACCACCTCAGGAACATTTCTGCTAAATTTGGTTCAAATTTGCACCGTTGATTGGGAGGAAATGTTGTTTAAAGAAATTGTTGGCAGACGGCGCACAATTATGCTGGCCAGATGCCAAACAAAAGGTGATCACAATAGCTCACTTGAGCACTTCTTCTCAGGTCGCTTGATAGTATAGGCAGATCTTTTGGTAGTGGTAGTTAACATATATTCGAAGTTTCCAATGAATGCCTTCAGTAATACCAGAAATATAACAAAATGTCCAATTTTTTGCATGATGACAGTAACAAGACAAAACAAGGGTTAAGTTTACTGCTGGCTGACATAATTGGATGTACAGAGGGATGGACAGACGGACATTGATGGGCAAGAGGGGGCATAAAATCATTGCTGAAGACTTACTTTGATAATTGCTTCTACAGCTTGCAGGGTTGCCTCTTGTAACGGAGTGGTTGAAACATCTGGGTATGTCGGAACTATGAACGGTGACATATCCCCTTGAACAGGCACTGTCAGTGCACGCTTTAAAACATCAGAAAGTTTTTGTAAATCAGATCCAGTGAATCGTAACTGTATATGGTCTAGTAATGGTGGAAATGTCTGTATGAGTGCAGTCAAGAATGGTTGTGATGGAACATAAAGTGACGTTGAATCTTCCGGCGGTTTAGTTGAATTTGTTCCTATATTAAGCCACACTTTCCAAGCTGCAGACCATAGAGCAATATCGTAATCAGTTTTTGTTTCCTCTTCATCACCTGTTTTACTAACATCTGTAGTGAACATTTCCAAACTCTGTGATAATTTTTCACCTGTTCTGTCAATTGTTTCTAAAGTGGGTGGGGTAACAGGAACAATTTTCACAGGACTAAATGTGATGTCATCCTTACTGTCTTTATTACTGATAAGAAGCATTTCTTGAAAACTTTTTATTGCAGCAATAGATATTTCAGCATTTTGACAGAGAGCAGCTCCCTCTATATGATCTAAAAGCAAGGCCCAGGCATGTGGAAAATCTTCTGTAAATACAAAACAAGTGCTCATCTGAATAAAAGCTTGCTAATGGTAAACAAGAGGCCCAAAATGGCCCTAAACCACTCACCTGAGAATTATTTAATGATTTCTTGAAGTCTGATAAGCCAAAGCCCACCAAGCCCCATTTTTTTGCCATCAGAATTTCTTGAACAAGTTTTGAAAAGGGTTACTGAAAGATTATTCCTGCAAAGCTAAGTTCAAATTAGCCTTCTTGTTAGGGAGGAGATTTTAACGATCTCTTTTAAGTCTGATAATCCGACCCTGCCACATCCATTTTTCTCACAAATCAAATTTTGACGAACAAGTTTTGAAAAGGATTACCAAAGAAACATACCTACCAAGTTTATGATAATTTCAACATTTTGATTGCTTAATTATGATTAGATTGGTGTTTGCTTTTAAATATATTTTCCTGCATTTTCACACTCTCTCAAGAAAAATAATTGAGAAAACATTGTGGAAAATGAAGGAATTTCCGGTGACAAGCAATCTCTTCATTATCACAATGCTTTCTTCTTCCCAGGATAAATATTTTAAAATTGTATGCTAATAGAATTGTCATCTGCATCTTCAGTTTTTATATTTTGACATGTCTAAAAATTTGTTGTGTAGTAATGGATTAATGATTACTTTGTCACATTATTCGGTAAATGATGATACAAATTTGACGGAATACGGTTCCAATTCTCTACTAATTCTTTTCTATTACACACAATTCCCTATTCTAAAAAAAACCAAAACATCACAAAACAAGAGGACCATGATGGTAAAAATAGCTCCCCTGAGTATGATGGTTTATGGCTTTATTATATATACAAAATAGCAAAACCCTCTGTCTAATTATTTCGGAAAAGATGCTTAAGGATTTTCTCTTTTAATCCTAGATATATTAATGATCCCACCATATAGCGCTAATTCCTTGAATATGGCAATTCTTTGAAGTATTTTGTTAGAGGGTCAATAGGTGATGATACATACCAAATATCAAAGCTCTAGGCCTAATGGTTTAGGAGAAGAAGATTTTCAAAGATATCCTTCTTTATTCCTATCTAAAATTAGGATTTGCACAAAAAGGGCTACTTTTCAGTATCCAGTAATTCTTTGAGGTATTTTGGTAGAGGGTCAATAGGTGATGATATGTACCAAATATCAAAGCTCTACACCTAATGGTTAGGAAGAAGAAGATTTCCAAAGATTTCCTTCTTTATTCCTTCGTGAAAATGAGGATCACACAAAAGTTTTTTTTCAGAATACAGTAATTCTTTGAAGTATTTTGGTAGAGGGTCAATAGATGATGATATGTACCAAATATCAAAGCTCTAGGCCTTATGGTTTAGGAGGAGAAGATTTACAAAGATTTCCTTCTTTATTCCTTTGTAAAATAAGGGATCGTACAGAAAAGGGCTAATTTTAAGAGTACAGTAATTCTTTTAAGTATTTTGGTAAAGGGTCAATAGGTGATGATATGTACCAAATATCAAAGTTCTATGCCTCATGGTTTAGGAGAAGAAGATTTTTTAATATTGTTTACGGACGTACAGACTGACAGAAGGTCAGACGGCCGCCGGACAATTACCGATCACAATAGCTAATCAAGTGTAGAGCCGTTTTTGACCCTAGGAGGACAACTTTTAGTAAAATAGTACAAAACCATCTAGTTATGCTACATACCAAATATGAATATCCTAGACCTAAGAGGAGAAGTCTTTTGAAATTGCTCTAATTAAGCATTTTTCCAAACTTCAGACCTCAGGGGCAGGGCCATTTTTGACCCCAGAGATTAAATATTTAAAAACTTGGTAGAGAACCATATGATTAAGATCCATACAAAATATAAAGGCCTTTTGCCTTGTAGTCTATGAAAAAACAACAACAAAGATTTACTAAAATTTCCAATTTTCATATGCTGCGGTTACAAGAGTTTTTCATGGAATGAAATTTTTTTAACAACTTTTGAAAAGCTTCACCCAAGGAACATTCCTGCAAAGTTAAAGCTTGATTGGCCTACAGGTTTAGGAGGAGAAGATTTTTAAAGATATTTAAAGAATTACTAAAGATTCCCATTTTCAAATGCCATGGCAACCAGAGTTTTTGACGGAATTTAATTCTTTTAATAACTTTTGAAGAGCTTCACCCAAGGAACATCCCTGCAAAGTTTCAGCTTGATTGGCCTACTGGTTTAGGAGGAGAAGATTTTTAAAGATATTTAAAGAATTACTAAAGATTCCCATTTTCAAATGCCGGAGGAGGAGAAGATTTTTAAAGAAATTGTGGACGGATGGACAGACGGATGGACAGACGGATGGACTGACCACACTTTGTGCTCAGGTGAGCTAAAATTAGTAATGTGCTATCACTGTATCATCAATTATCCGTTTTCCTGGTGGACTGTCTTAATTAATATTTACTTGTTAAATGATCAATAAATTAAATAAAGCAAATACATGATAAGAATATTTTCTTATTTCATAATTGTTAAAAGCGTTTATTTTACCATTCAAATAATATAAGATTTCTATCTAAACATGGTACGAAGTAATGGATATATGGTACAAAAAGACTTCAACATGGAATGAAATTGTCAAAGCATGGTACTAAACAACCAATTCCATCGTACGAAACGTCCGTAATTCATGCTGCATACTAATTATCAATGCTCTAGGCTTTCTGGTTTCAGAGAAGAAAATTTACATAGTTTTCATTCTTTGTTTCAATGTAAAATGGGATGCAAACGGGCCTAAATATGACCCACTGGGCATCATTTGAATAAATTTGATAGATATAAAACTTTATAGATATCCCCTGGGCAGTGCTGGTGGGAGGTGCTGGGAACAAAATATCAAAGCTATTGGTGTTATGTTTTCACAGAAAAGAATGTTTTAAAAATCTAATAAATGTTACACTGTTTGTTGCATGGCATTCAGAGTAAAGGGTGAATTTCAAGAATTTGAATGATTTCCAAAGAGCTTTATCCAAGGATTTTTCCTGCTAAGTTTCATCAAGATTGGTCTGCTGGTTAAGGAGAAGATGTTAAAAGTAATTGTTGACAGACGCATGATATTTACAACAACAATGCACATTGGGCAATCACAAAAGCTCACCTTGAGCACTTAGTGCTCAGCCAGCTAAAAAGAAAAGTGTCTTGCACAACTTCAGTTGATACTGATTTGTTTGTTTGAATCTGGTTCAAAGTTGCTTTTAATAATTTTCAGTCATATTGTGGCAGCTGGAGCACCTTACAAGGGATTCCTGGTTTCTCTCAACAGTGCCATCATTACATCCTTTCCCAACCTCCAGCTGCTATCTCACTTTGTTTACGATTATCCACCCATTGGTGAGAGACAAATGTCAAAAAAGGATACACGGTGATACTGAGCAAGTGTTTGATGTTTCACAAAAATTGACCCTATACTTACTGAACATTCATCTATATAAGGAAAATCTTGATATAGACAGAAAAAAGGTTCTTGCACAACTACAGATGATAATGCAGAAAAATGTAAAGTTCCATCAGAATAAGCCCACGGTTACTGAGAATTCCTCAAAACAAAAAATGTCGATTTACAGATTAAAGTGGTGTCCATTTTTAAATTGGCAGCCATTTCTTAAATGAAAAGATTTCAGCACAACTGCAGATGATCTTGATAAAGTGTGGAAAGTTTCATCAAAATCTGCCTTGTGGTTATTGAGCATTCTTCAGGACAAGAAAATGACATTAACAGAGCATGAGAAATAGGTTGTCCAGGAACAACATGTCATACCGGTTAATTTGCACAGAGAAAGTAATGCTCAGAATTTATTTTTTTAAACCTTGTCATTGACCCTTGAGGTATCACAACAAACATTTTGCATGTCATTAGCAATCGCTAAGTAGAACAACTGTGCCAAGTTATTTATAAATCAATCCATAAATGTAGAAGTTTGGCTCCAGACAAGGTCAATTTTGTCCTCTCACCTTCACCTTTGACCTTGACCTTAAACATATCAAAACAAATGTTTCGCATGACACTAGCTCTCATCAAGAAGAACAACTGTGCCAAGTTATTTTCAAATCCATCTATAATGTAGAAGGTATGCTCTGACCAAGGTCAATTTTTTCGTCTGACTTTCAACTGTGACCTTGACCTTAGAGGTATGACAAAAAACATTTTGCATGGCACTAGCACTCAAAAAGTCGAACAAGTGTGCAAAGTTATTTTCAAATCCATTCATAAATGTAAAAGTTATGCTCTGTACAAAAATCCTGACAGACGGATGCATGCATGCACTAACACCGAAGGGAAATTGTGACAACTATGTCTAGCTCACCACAAGCAGGCTCGATAAAAATATAGGTCATTTTGGAATAAGTATTACGCACAACCAAAGGTGACTGAACAAGTTTCATCAAAATTGGCCCAATGGTTACTGAGCATTTGTTTGGAAAAAATGTGGAGGGACATACAGACAGACATATAGACAGACAGACAAACATATTCTAAGGGCAAAAACAGTATGTCTCCAATAGAGTGGGGAAACATAATAAAAAATTGGTATACAGACAGTCCCGATACCAAGATCTGTCGGTCTAAAGTAGGGTATAAAATCGTTGGGTAATGAAAAACAGAAACTTTTATCTAAAAGGTTAATAAATGAAATCACCTGTTAAGTTTCACTTACTGTAAAATGTTTGTAATATTGCACGCTGTGCTGTGAATGTTCGAGCAACTCCTGCCAAAGTTAACACCCTCGTCTCCGCCCACTGTTTCTCCGCCGTGTCACGAGAATGGTGAATCAGAATGTTTCCACTCGTTGTTTCATCTTTTGTATTTGGGGCAGTACTAGAGAGCTTCTTTACGTTGTCAAGTAACGGGAACAGAACCTACAATATTATCAACCGGCTAACTCATTGACCAATCGCAGCTGTCAATCAAATAACCAGTTAACCAATGAAATTGTTCTTTTAAACCAGGAATTAATTTTGATCTCTGACATTGGTTGCCATTTTTGTTAACCTTTTTTGATGGTTGGAGACTTAGACATTTAGGTTGGCAACCATCTATTCTTATTTTGTGTTGCATGCCACTAGCCATAAATTTTGCAAAATAAAGGCTTTAAAAGTCGAAGTGGGACTTCCTGTTGGAGTTGATGGGGGTGGCCATCTGAGTAAGTGGGCGGGGCCACCATCTGAGTAAGTGGGCGGGGCCAGCAATTGGTCAATTAGAACACTATGTCACATAATGACGAGCTTGAAAATCAGTGTGAAAAAAGGAGCAATTAAACCTTTTCTAACATTGGTTTCTACTGTTTACTAGAGTTATTTCAAATTCAAAAACACTTCTGAATGCTACTGCAAATTCTTCAAAATGGTTCTGTACAGACACTAGAAAATTAACAGAAACATTAGATGTGACTTGATTAACCCATTCCCATACGATGTTTTAGACCAGTCCAAATTCAAAGAAGTTGCAGATGACAATTTCAAGTTGATGAAATGTTCCAATTCTTTGGCTTTTTGGGTAAAAATCATTGTGGGTAATGAAGAAATTGCTTGTAACAAGCAATTTCTTCATTCTCCACAATGTTTTCCAAAGCTTTCATATTCAGGGGTGTTTAAAAGCGTCATTGTGTGAGAATGGGTTAACCCAACCCCACTCAGTCCTGCTTTTTTATGCTCTTCATGGCAAGGTAATGGAAAACATTGCGGAAATTAAGAAATTGCTTGTTGAAAATTAACAGAAACATTAGATGTGACTTGATTAACCCATTCCCATACGATGTTTTAGACCAGTCCAAATTCAAAGAAGTTGCAGATGACAATTTCAAGTTGATGAAATGTTCCAATTCTTTGGCTTTTTGGGTAAAAATCATTGTGGGTAATGAAGAAATTGCTTGTAACAAGCAATTTCTTCATTCTCCACAATGTTTTCCAAAGCTTTCATATTCAGGGGTGTTTAAAAGCGTCATTGTGTGAGAATGGGTTAACCGAACCCCACTCAGTCCTGCTTTTTTATGCTCTTCATGGCAAGGTAATGGAAAACATTGCGGAAATTAAGAAATTGCTTGTTGAAAGCAATTTCTTCGTTGTTCACATTTTTTCTTATCCTAAAAGATAGATTTTTTTAAAACTTTGTCAACTCAAATTTGTTGTCTGCAACCATTATTATTTGGTACCAGTCTTAAATTGTGCTGTCTTGGTCTGGGTTAAAGGGTGTCAATATGTATAAGATGTGAAGGAAAACATTATGTGAAAAGGAGACCATACAGTTTATCAGCATTTTTCTACTTTTGTCCAGAATTCTGTCTTTGTTCAAGGAATGATTATGATTAGTAAATTTGACTTATGTTGTTCATGAAACTACAGAATGAAAACTGTATGATAAATCTGACCATATTGAGGATAATATCGTTAGTTTCAGACCAAGATCATGTTATCTTCCATTAAGTGAACAAATAAAGCTATATTTTTATGAGTTTTAGACCCAAGAATGAAAATATAGCTTTGTCATGTTTTTGTTGTTGTTGTTTTTGTGTGTGTGTTTTTAATGAAATGGCAGACTTATCAGTCTTACATGAAATATACATAATTATTCTGTTTCTCTATTGCAAATGTGAGACAAAATACGAAAATTTACTGACAAAAATTCTAAAAGCAGATCCTTACATTATAATCCAATACTAAACAACAAAATTTTAGACGGATCCAAATTGAAAGATGTTTCTGACAAAAATCATCCTTGTGCAGGTTTGGGTTAATCAGTTATGTGTAAATGTGCAAGAAAAAATACAATGAAGTGATAAATGGGGTTTCATAGGTCAACTAGTAGACAGACAGACAGACAGACAGACAAAACCAGTCTGCATGAATTGTATCCCTATGAGGGCATAGAGAAAGATGAGCTAAATCCGATAGTTAGCCATTTATATTCAGTGATATATGTAGAAATAATTTGGCAATATATCATTCACAATTTGTTTATTTGTTGACCTTCTGTACATTAATTTCCATATTTTCTCCCTCCCAATGGAGTCACTGTTTTCTTAGATCCATAGTATCCATTTCCATTATAATCTGACCAACAAATGGGAGTTTGGCCTGTTTGATTGCATTAGTTGCTTTGTAAGACCTCTTTTTTAGGACCCTCAAGAAATAAAGGTATGAAAAACATTGTGGACAATTAAGAAATGATTGTAACAATTTATTTTATGTCCATAATGTATTCTACCCCCAAAGGCAAAGATCTGCAACATCTTTCAATTTGGACAACTCTAAAATTACCATATAACAAAATTTTAGACTGGTCTAAATTGAAAGACTGAAAGACTTCCTGTTCAAATAATTAATTTGATTGGCAAATAATTTTTCAATGACAGCTGCATTCCATCAATTTTGACATGTTAATAATTATATTCTCTCCTAATTCATATGAAGTTTTTTACCCCCCCCCCCTTTTCTTTTTGAAAACCTACTTTAAGGTAGGACTTTGCCTTTGCATAGGCTCATATTAACACAATTAAATCATTTTACCTTGAATGTTTTCACATGGTGAAGCTATTATTGATGAAGAAAAAAGTTTCAAAAATATTTCTAAATTCATCAGCAACATAATTATTATAGATCACTATAAAACAGACTAGTACAAGTATTCAAAAGAATCTATGTAAAAGTCAAATCTCTCTCACTATTATCATTCTCAACAAAACAAAGGGGTGGGGCAGCAATTTAGGGAGGGACAGGGGTGTAGAAGTCCCCTGCCTGACTTGTTCCCTACAGGGTTTTCTGCTTGTATTTAAGGACATTTTTCAAGATCAATAGTCCAGAGACAAATAAATATCAGGACAAATCTTGGGATGGTAAGAAATATTGATAATGCATTATGCATTTGATAATTATTTTATTGTTTATATTACTGATTCATCTGAATGGGGTCTAATGCCCCTTTTAACAGTACATGTACTACAGTCATATCATGCGGCTTTAGCACCTTACCATTGATTCCTGGTATTTCTCACACCAGTACTACCACTACATCCTTTCAGGGCCTCCAGCTGCTTGTCCCACTTAACCCATTACCATACAAGAACATTTAAGACTGGTCCGATTTGAATGAAGTTGCAGACAACAATTTATAGTTGTTTAAATTCTAAAAATCTTTGCCCTTTGGGGGCAGAAAACAATGTGGATAATAAAGACATTTCTTCATTTTCAACAATGCTTTTCAAAGCCTTTTTCTTGGGGGGCGTCAGAAAGAACCATTGTGTGGGAACGAGTTAAAGGCATACCATAATCCACCGATTGGTGGGAGACAAATGTTGGAAAGGATATTGCCAGAGATTGAGCCCTGGACCTTGAATGAAGGTCCCTCATGCTACCAACTATGCTATGTCCACTGCCTGTTTATATTGAAGGGTAGAAGCATTTTCTTCATTAAAATCAACGTTTTCTCAATATTCATTTGTGGACAAGTAGACAACTAGAAAATAATGTCTTACTTGTCTGGGGGGTTTATTCCCGATTCTCCCACATTTGAAAATATCGATGAAAAATCGATACAGGTAAGGTGTGAGATAATCCCTGCCTCCGGCCAAATAACCGTTAGGTTCTATAACCCTACTCCACGAGTGTTTTAAATAGAAATAGTGGATTTCGAATCATGAATCAACGTTCCATGTACATGGTACCCTTCTTGATCGGAGAAGAGAAATCATTGTGATGAAAATCTTTTCTCTTTTTCTGACAACATTTCATGTGCTATCTGACAGTTTACCTTTCATCACACAACCACTTTATCTACTTGTCGGGAATGAATCAGAAATGGTATCGCTGATTCGCGAGCAAAACCTCTTGACTACAGCTTTATTCAAATTGTAGTTAACAGATTTTGGTTGTCATCCGACAATATGTTGTATAGATGCAGAAAAAAAGATAACATTTCATGCATAGGCTAATCGGAAATGAAAAAAGCAGTAAACATAAATTGGGGTAGAATGATCATTTGATGATTAACAAATTTTTCGTCCCTTGCATTTCTGTGATAATAGTAACAGTGGAAAAGGGATTAGTATGAAATTGTGTAAAGCAGAGAAACTAATGCCGATTACTTTGTTCTTTCTACACGACACTACCTAACTTTGTCGCAAAAAGACTTCTATATTACTGACGAACAACGTTTTGAGTGGACAGACGGACGCAACAACCATTATCTACCGATACATTTGTTTAACCGTATTTCCTCTATTTGACTTAAAATAAAGTACGCCTTATTATTTAAATATCCCAAAAACTATATAGAATGGACAGGCGGACGAAATAACCATCGATGTGTTGGTATTGAAATTACACACACACACACACACACGCCAAGATACATTTGTTTAACCGTATTTCCTTTTAATACGCGTTGTTATTTAAATATCCCCCAAACTATCTAGATAGAGTTTATTCCCAATTCCTTTATTTTCTGAAAAGTTCATTGGCTAGATTTTTAAGCTCGAACACAGTAGTTCTAGAAGAAAACCTTATTAACATCCATATTTTTCAACATATGTATATACAAAGTATATAAAAGTTTGTAAGGAGACAATTATCTCTGTCTCGATGCGAAGCTCCATCGGCATACCGGACCAGTGTCATAGTCTCTTCCAATTCTTGAACAGCAAAATCATATTGTAGATGTTGGAATGTTGGATTATACTTACTCTTCCTTATTACACTCGTTGCAACAAACGATCTCAAATTGGAATATAATTTGAACCTAACTGTAATCACACATTTTCCCTTACCGCCTTCTTCCCACCAGGTAAATGGTATTATTGGATTTTCAAATGTGGGAGAATCGGGAAGACACCGTCTGGGGACAAGCAGAGAAAATCTGTATATTCACACCACTCAAAAAGGTATGAAAATCCCTATACAACTATTGTTCAACCTAATTGCCAGACAGATATTGATATCTACTCTCTAAACAACAAACAATAGAAGTCATAAATTGAAAAAAAACATCAACTATTTTTATGTAGAACAATACCCCAAGGAATGTGATAAATAATTAGTATGTATGAAGCTTAGATTTTTTCTATTTCATTAAATTCCCTGTTGGACCAAATAAATCACATTTGCATGAATGGCACGTGGAATTTCATTTTTTCCGGTCATCATGAATAATAATTAGGTCATATAAAGCAGGACCAAACCAGGCTATTTGACCCATGAGAGACCCAGGATCAAAGGGTCACACTGTGATTAGTCCACATCTTAATTTGGTTAGGCTCATATATTTGATGAACACAACAGAAAAATGTGTTCTAATTTTGCGTTGTATGACCCTCCATCAAGCTTCAGAGGACAGAGATATTCAAATATGTAGCCAGAACACTCAAAACTATCAGATACAAGGCCCATGGACCCTCTTTCAACTAGAAAGAATTAAAACTCTTTATCAGTCTCCAGTCTTTTCAGAAGTTGATTCTTAGAAGCTCACGGTGTCCAATGACCCATAAGAACTTGGTCCCATTTGAATTTGATGTTTCATGCTTTAACTTAGACCCATTTGAATTTGGATGCTTCAACTAATGGTCCCATTTGAATTTGATTTTTCATGATTTAACTTCATAGTTTCTATTAGAAGCAAGATGGTTGCTCAAATGAAACCCGTCATCAATTAAATCAACAACTCCAAAAACTTTAACAAGGACCCTTATGATCCCAGAAGGACCCTTATGATCCCAGCTGTTGAGTCCCCGAGACATCCCATTTTTTCACGTTGAACTAAATTACAGGGAAAGAAGATAGCCATACCATGAGACTTTGATGCCCTCAAGAAAAAAGCTATGGAAAACATACCTCTCAATGAAGAAATTGCTTTTGACAGGCAATTTCTTCATTTTCCACAATATTTTCTACCCCACAAAAGCCAGAAACACTGGATAATAGCCCTGCTGGCCTTTGACCAGTGCAGCTCAATATTCAAATACCATCACAATCAAAATGTCTACTATTCATGCAAAAAAACCCCCAACAAGATGTGTTTTGTTAAACACAATGCCCCTACAAAAGGACTAAACATTTGACCTTGGTAAGCAATCTTGACCTTATCACATGACCTTGACATGAGGCCATGCCTATTATGGAGATGTATCATCATGCCAAATATGAACATTATATCTTGAATAGGCTGGTAGTACCGTAATTTGTCCATATATTCGGACACAATTAAATAATTTTTTTTTTTCATGTCCAAATACATAGATAATTACTCAAGCCAGTGTCCGAATTTATAGATAAATTGTCGTGCGGCCGGGAACAACCATTGCCAAATTTCATGAGTCACTAACTGTTTTGCTCAGACACTGAAATCATTTCAACAGTAAATAAACTTGATATATGTTACGCATTACATTCGTAAATTTATTCATTACTATTTTATTTTTTTCAGATTGTTTCAAGATACTGGCGAAGACGACGTGATTTTAATGATCATTCACTGATTAAAAACCTTAATAAACGATTTACTTTTCTAAACTGTTGTTTTTCTTCGTTTTAACGAGTGATAGAATCCCACATATCACCGTAAGAATACGACAAGATCGTAACTGCAGCATGTTCAGGCAAAATTGCTACGACGTTTCGGTAGTCAAAGTCCGTAATATTGCCCGCAAATTTAAAGTAAATGAGGTGGCCTACCTGTGAGAAAAAATCATTTTTTTAAAATTATATCCGTAATGTTTGAAGAGTATTCAGACAGTCGATTAAACCATGTAAACTTTCGGCATAATGACAAGGGTAAAAATTCGGTCACCAAGAATTCTCACAGGGTACGCGTCTGGCACGTGCCAACTCCGGAAACTCTCCCAAATATAGCTGAACATCTGGCGGCGGCGCCTTTGATCACCTTTCCTCCCTCGTAGTGAAATAAACTGTACCCGAAAACCTTTACTTTATATTTGTCGAACGAGACTTGTTACGTGTGTTTTATTGAACCGTATGAGATTAAATTTTCGGATTATTAAAAGAAGCGGGGATAAAAAAAACGTAATTTATTTAAATCTACCAATATTATATATCGGATGAGAAGTTAATAATTTTGTGACAAATTAACAAGTGAAATTCTCGCATTTTCCGTATTTAGGGAAAACGTTGTAGCTACGACTGATTCTTCTCAAACATATCATTGCATTTTTTTCTTGATTTGATACGGCCAATGACAATACCCTCGATGAGCTCCGAATACGAGGAAAGTGTAGTAAAATCGAAAGTAGGTTCAGGTCAATTTGACTAATTTCATAGGGTCGCACATGTTAATCGTAGCCATCCTTTCGGAACAGGTCCTGTCGGGGATAGAAAATTAGGAAATCAGAGAGAGAAACCAAGCGTGATATTTTAATTGCATCACCTTCACAGTTCGTAGCTTAAACATATCGAGGTGCGTGCCTATTCTCGGTCACTGTTATAAACAATATACACCTGTTGACACTTAACCCAGACAGTTTGAAGATACTGATCGCCAAGATTCCAAATTACCGATAATGGATGCAGTATTAGTTAACCTGATATCTTATGTTCGTAAATTCGGTGTCCGAATTTATAGATAAATTCCAGACACCATTTGTCCGAAATAAGAGGCACAAAATTAATTATTTCATGAAATAATTAATGGTGTCCGAATTCTTGGAGTGTCCGAATATATGGACAAATTACGGTAATTAGCAATGTTAAGTTTTTGGTTAAATTTCGCAGACAGAGAGACAGACCAACACACAGAAAGACTGAATGACAGATGGACAGACAGATGGAAACAATATGCCCCTGATCTTTCGATGCAGATGGCATAAAAATCTCAACCAATAGAAGTAAGTTTTATTTCAACTGTTTTGTTTAATTTGCATGTTTAAAATTTAATAATTTAAGCTGATTCAATACTTACCTGCCATAACACCTTTTTCCAAGATGCTTGTTGTAATAAACCACCATGACTCGATATCGTAGAAAACAGCGTTTGACCTGCACTCTTTCGAACAGCTGGACGGTGATCCACACAAAGATCGCCTAGTCTTGTAAATAAACACATCCATAATGAGTCAAACGGTGATATCTCCCCATCCCCTTTGTCATGTGACTCGCTGGAAGACGTCAAATCGGTTTTGATTCTTTCACGGTTTTGATAAAAGTAGTCGGATATATTCCACTGAAACAGATATTACTATGAATTGACAGATCACCATAGTCATTCAAACTAGAGACATTTTAGTGCTTGATTCGCTCCATTAAGGCCCAATTTTAATTATCATACAGGTAATTAAGTTTTCATATACATAGGAGGCAACTAATTTACAAAAGAATTACCTTTTTAAATTTAATTTAACCCATTCCCACAAAAAGGCACTTTTGGCCGCCCCTCAAGAAAAACAGTTGGGAAAACATGGTGGAAAATAAAGAAATTGCTTTAAGAAGCAATTTCTCCATTTTATACAATGTTTTCTAACCATAAAGTGCAAAAAATCTAAAATTTCATAAACCTTAAATTGTTGTCTGCAACTTATTTCAATTTGGACGGTCTAAAACCATGTTGTCTGGTAAAGGGTTAATGGAGGTAACTTTCCTTTATACAGAAACTATTCACAGTCAAGCAGAAACAATGATTCCACTAGTTTCACTTTGTGATCTTTACCTGAAATTTGGCCAATCCTTCGAAGCAATATTATCAAACCTATTTAAACTCAGAAAATCTAAAAAAAAGGATCGCCAAAAGATCATTCCTGTGAAATTTGGTTTTAATCCATCCTCTGAAAGGATTTCCAGAGTTTTCACTACATACCATACATGTTATTCAACCCTGTCTATTAAAGCTATGTATTACCACACAATAACGCTATCTGACACCCTGAAGAAATAGGATTATGGATAAATCTTTGGGAAAAGGAGAAAATGCTTGTAACAAGCAATTTCTCCTTATCTGACAATGTCTTCTACTGTATTTGGCACTTATTTCCCAATTTAAGCGCTATTTGAAATGTTGTCTGTAATTTCTTTCAATTTGGACCAGTCTAAAAAATTTTCTGTGTGGTAATTGGTTAAACCAATCAACATTCTTTAAAGGAGTCTAATAACAGGCCACCAAAGGATCACCCTTTGAAATTCATTTGAAATGCATCAACTGAGTTTTTACCCAATCAAAATTCTTTGAAGAAATCTGATAAAGGGTAACCCAAGGATCATCCCTGTGAAATTTGGTCAAAATCTGTTAAGCACAATCTGAGAAGAAGATTTTCCAACAGAAGCAAAAAGCACTCCATTAAAAATCTTTTGACCTTTGGGATAAGTACTCAATTCTAACAAATTACCACACAAGTTATGAAAAACGTTATGAGAAAAGAAGAAATCATTGCCGGTATTAAGCATTTTTTCCATTTCTCATAATGTTCTTAGCATTATTTGGCACAATCCCACTTTATAGTCACCCCTGTGACAAATAAATCAGAAAATTTGAGAATTTCTCATGATGTTTTCAACCTTATTAGGTACTCTTTGAAAGTTTAATCCACTTAAAATGTTATCAGAGATTCTTTCACTTTGAACTAGTTTAAAATTTTGTTGTCTTGTAATGGCTTAAAGGTAGGTATCAATGTTTTTTTCATGTCACAGATTTTGATTATTCTCATTCCCTCTCATATACTACTTTAATACAATATTCTGAAAAGTAGTTTTGCTGAAATCAGAGGTCGTTTATCTGAATAAACAAGGGTATTTCCCTAGATTAAGCTGAGACAGTTGTGAAGAATATTGGGTCATTCATGCGGTGCTCAAACAAACATCACCAATACGTCATTCGAATTATATTTGTAAGCCGGTCTTCAATTCTGTAAAGATCAGTGTCCAACTGCCGTAAGCATTGATTTCAATATAGACACTAACAGTAGTTTTGTGCAACATAATTTAGGACATTGGTTGTTTTGCTTGTTAATTTGTTACCTTCCATTGACCTTGGGTTATATGCAAATGAAGTCATGCGGTGACCGTTGTCTGCGCATGTCATATTCTTCGAAGATTGAAAAATGCCACCTATCGGAAGATAACATGGGGTGACGACAACTGAATTCCGTGATATCTAAAAATAACATCAAATTCCGTTGAACCTTTTTCTATATAACCAAAAGAGCCGCTTTGTGCCTATCAGATTACCATGAATATATTATCTGATTCAAATTTAAGCATTAAGTGTCCGTTATAACTTAATTTTAGGCTGTTGGCAAATTTTTCTTATCAAAGTTTCAGGAACATCAATACCTCCCTTTAAACTGAGTTGTAGGAAAAGTTGTGTTAGAAAAATGTTCAACTTGTTCACCTCTGTACATCTTTTTAAAGCCTCCGTAAAAATGAGGAAATTTTTTTTAAAATTGGATAAAGTGCCTATTACAAGCTATTTTTTAAGTTCCAATGATGTTTTCTACATGAAAAGACAATAATTTTTGGAATTTCATCAACTAGAATATTTGACTGCAACTTCTTTCAAATTTGAAAGGTCCAAAATATTGTTGTCTGGTAATGGGTTAATTAAACTTTTAATACACAAAGACTCTTTCTGACACCCTACAGAAATAAATCATGCAAAATATTGTGAGAAAAAGAGAAGTTGTTTGTCACAATGTTTTCTGCCCTATTTGGCACTCTTTTTCCAATTTAAGAGCAATTGTAAATGTTGTCTGCAACTTCTTTCAATTTGGACAAGCCTAAAATTTTGTTCTATGGTAATGACTTAAAAAAGCAGAATTCTAAACCAATAGAGTTTATGAAGATCAATCTTGGCCATTGCTCTTTTATTGTTCCTAAGGTGTTCTTTAACACAAAATAGGTAAGGTATACATATGTCAGTTCATTTTATCCAATATAGTTTCTGTAATTTGATTTCACTTTTTCAAGGAGAGAAAAAATTACCAGAAGTCCTATAGCTGTAAGACTGACATTCAATTCTTGTTTTTGTAATCCAAATTTGGCAGCGACATCGACAACTACTGGTAGATAACAGCATGGAATTATGGGAAGAAAATCAGTGACAACTAGTTGTAAACTTTGAAATGCTGTCTGAACCAACTTGTCTCTGAAAATGGATGGAAAATATTTTCAAATTTTAATAGTGAGAAGAAAACTAGGAGTGCTCGAGCACCTGTATCGCTTTACAGATCTGATTGTATTGATTAAGCAAAATTTATAGTGTTTTCAGGAATTCAATACCAACCAAATCATATCAATCATGTGTGGGAAATAAATCTTATCATTTAAATCTTTTGATATTTCAAACTTTTCATTCAATTCAATAACTAAGTCAGATAAACAAGAGGGCCGTTGGCCTTGGGGTACTCACCTGAGATAAAGGTTCTATTTCTTTCAACAGTCTAATTTCTTAGGAATCTCATTAAAATCAAAGGTCTGTGAGCACTTAAAGTACTTGCTCAATAATCAATATTTATTTTGAAAAACAATTCCATAACTTCTCTGGCAGGAAAAGTACAAGCTGGAGATGTAGACTAAGATCAGTCTGCACTTATATGCAGGCTGATCTTTCTCAATACCCCCTGCCCAAACCGGAATATTCCTGGTTCAGCTTTTGAGAGAGGTCAATATACTGATGCTTCATGCAAAATATCAAGGCTCTACACTGTCTGGGTCAGGAGGAGAACATTTTTAATGATTATTCTAAAATTTCACTTTTGTTGCCATTGCAACCAGACTTTTTAACAGATTTCAATTCTTTTAGCTATTTTCAAAGGGGACCACCTAAGAACCATTTCTGTCAAATTTGGTTCAAATTAGCCCTGTAGTTTGGGAGGAGATGTCGTTCAGAGAAATTGTTGTTTGTTTGAATGGGGTTTTAATCTGCTTTCAACAATCTTTCAGTTATATTGCGGCGGCTGGATCACCTAACAATGGATTCCTGGTATTTCTCACACTAGTACTACCATTACATCCTTTCCTAGCCTCCAGCTGCTATCCCAAATAGGTCTACAATTATCGAACCTTTGGTGAGAGACAAATAGTCGGAAAGGATGAGTGTCGCCGTCGTGGATCGAACCCGGGACCTCTAGATTGACAGTCCGACGCGCTACCAAATGCGCTATGACGGCGGCAAGAAATTGTTGACAGAAGACGGAAGCCCGATGTATGCCGGACAAAAGGTGATCACAATAGCTCACATAGGCGCTTTGTGCTCAGGTGAGCTAAAAAAGGTGTTAACAAATTATTTTAAAAATCACCGTATACCAAAATATGGACATAGGCTGTGACCAAACAGCCTTGTTTTCAAACAATCAAATTCATTGATGTAATTTGAAAAAGAGTCAACAGAGGATCGTTCCGGTGAAATTTGATTGAAATCCATCTACTGGTTTTTAAGAAAAAGATTTTTATAGATTTCACCATATATGGAAATTAGCCATTTCAGCCATACTTTTCATTGAATCAAAATTCTTTGTAGGAATCTAACAATGTGTCGCCCAATGGTCATTCCTGTAAGATATAGTTGGAATCCATCCACTGATTTCTGAGAAGAATTTTAAAGGTTTCACCATATATGGAAGTAAGCCTTGCTCATTAACCCATTCTAACTCAGTGGCGCTTTTAGACGCCCCCAAGGAAAGAAAGCTTTGGAAAACAATTTGGAAAATGAAGAAATTGCTTGTGACAAGCAATTTCTTCTTTTTCCACAATGTTTTCTACCAAGTGAGTAGACAAAAATCCAAATTTTCTTAAACTTTAAACTGTCATCTGCAAGTTCTTTCAATTTGGGCCTGTCTCAAATTTTGCAATCTGGTAATGGGTTAATGCCATGTTTTTCATCCGATCTAAGTTCTTTGAAGGAATCTGATAAAGGGTCAAACAAGGTTCATTCCTGTAAAACTTGGTTGAAATCCATCGACTTGTTTCTGAGAAGAAGATTTTCAAAGCTTTCACCATGTATGGAAATAAGCCCAGCCTATTAAAGCCATATTTATCATCCAAAAAATATCAAAATTCTTTGAAGGAATCTGATAAAGGCTCACCAAAGGACCATTTCTGTGAAATTTGGTTGTATTCTGTTCTGAGAAGATTTTTAAAGTAAAAGTTTACAGATGAACAGACTGACAGACAATATTGTAGAAATGAAGAAATTGCTTCAACATACACAATGTCTTCTACCCTAGTCTGGCTACAAGACTCTTCTTAAAGGGAATTAAATCTTTCCATAGCTGGACAAGGATGTCAATTAAGTCCCCTGACTCCAAAAAAAAAAGAGTTTTTGTTCAACACTAGCCACAAGTATAAACTTGGACTAATAAGACATACTTGAGGAAAATATGTTATACATGAAAGGCCTAAACAAAAGCTACTGCAGTCACTCTATCTTCTACCCCAAAATACAGAATACAGCTTTCAATTAGTCTAAACATAATTTGCCTACTAATTGGCTAACATTATTAATGTAATAGTTTTGAAGATATTTACATTGTTAATCAGAAAGAGATATCATCCTAAATTTGAAGAAAATAATGATCATTTAGGCAGGTTCTCCTGGAAAATCGATTCTATATTTGTTTTTTTTACAACCTAAATCTATATAGGATAATTGATTATTTCCTTGAGAAAGGGACAGCTAAAACTATATTTTCATGTGTGCACATGTAAGCTCATTCCTTAACCCATTGCCACACCAGAAAATTTTAGACTGGTTCAAAATCAAAGATGTTGCAGATGACAAATTTTAGTTGATGAAATTTTGGATTTTTTTCATTTTTTAGGTGGAAAAAAAAGTGGATAATGAAGAAATTGCATGTGAACAAGCAATTTCTTCATTTTCCAAATTTTTTCTAAAGCTTTTTTCTTCTTGGGGCGGGTCTAAAAGTGTCATTATGTGGGAATGGTTAAAAGATATATCAATTTTAAACAAAAGACAAACAATTATACTATTTCTCTAAGCCATTACAATATGACAAAATTTCATACTGATCCTAATTCAAAGAAGTTGCAGACAATTTTAAAGTTGCGCAAGAATTAGAAAAGAAATGCAAAAATAGGATAGAACAATTTGTAAGACAAGAAGAAATTGCTTATTACAAGCATTTTCTCCTTTTCCCACAAAGTTTTCCATAATTATAATTCTTCAGGGCATCAGAAAGTGTCATTGTGGGGTAATGGGTTAATGCACATAAAAAAGAAAGAAAGTTACCTTATGACCCTACAATCATTCTGTGAATATTTCATTAGAATCTGACAATAATTGTGGACTTAATCACATAAACAGGATTGTTTTGAATGAAAATCAATAAGGCCCCTTTTCCTGTGTTTTCTGATGGATCAATTTCATTCCAAAAGGAACTTTCCTTACAACCCGAAAATTGTCCTGTGAAATTTAAAAGACAACTTGATAATGATTGTGATCTTCATCACATACACAAGAATGTTTTGAATGATAATCTGTAAGGCCCCATTTCCTGTGTTTCAAATGCCACAATTATTCCATGCATCTTTGAAGAGAATCCAATAAAACTGTTGACTTTATTGTGTTAACAAAGATTTTAGATTCAAGTTCTCATAGGGCCCCTTTTCCCGTGATATTTTACTGTTGGTTTTATCATTCTATGACAGTTAAAAGTGAATCCGATGAAATATTGGAAATTCATTATGTTTACTAGAATATTAAAAAAAAAATCATATGGCCCCTTTTTACATGATACTTGATGGATTGTACCCAGTTCTGAAAAGAACCATCTAAGTATTTGTACAATCATTCTGTGAAATTTTGAAGTGAAATCAAGGGACATCATTGTGTTAACAAGAATATTTAAAAAAGTTTTTCATTAGGCCCCTTTTTATGTGACCCTTGCTATAGTCAGATCCACTGTCAAAATCAACAATTGGAATGATGGTACAATCAATCTGTTTAATCTGTGGAATTTATTGTGTTAATGAGTTTATAGTGAAATATTCATAGGGCCCCTTTTCTCATGATACTTTACAGAACAAACCAAATTTCAAAAGGAACAATTCTACTGAAGGTAGAATCATTCTTTAAAAGTTAAAGAGAATCAATGAAAACAGTGGACTGAATTGTGTCAAGAATTTCTGTAACTAAATTTTCATAAGGCCCCCTTTTCTGTGAAACTTAACAAATCAGACCCAATGTACAAAGGAACAATCCTAATGATAGTCTGAAGAAAATGATAAAGACTGAGGACTTTATTGTAATAATGATGTTTTGTAATAAAATTTTTATAAGCTGCCTTTTCTTGTGTCACTTAACCAATCAGACCTAATTTACACAGGATGGTACAATCATTCTATTAAAGTTTGAAGAGATTCTGATAAAGACTGAGGACATTGTTGTGTTTATGAGGATTTGGTAATATTTTTTCATACAGCCCCTTTTCCTATGATACTAGACAGATCAGGCCCAATTTGGAAAGAAACAATCCTTATGATGGTACAAACATTCTGTGAAAGTTTGAACAGAATCTGATGAAAACTGCAGACTTTATCTTGGTGTCAAATTTTTAAAATAAAATTTTCATAAGGCTCCTTTTCCTGTGATACTTGAAGGATCAGGTCTCATGTCAGCATCAACAATCGTGATTATTGTACAAAGATTCTGTGAAGGTTTGAATAAAATCCAATGAAAGCTCTGGACTTGGTTACAAGGATTATAGATAAAATTCTCTAAAGGCCCCTTTTCCCATGATACTAGACAGATCATGCCTAATTTGAAAAGAAAGAATCCTTATGATGGAATAATCATTCTGTGAAAGCTTGAACAGAATCTGATGAAAACTGTTGACTTTATTGTGGTACAATGATTTTAAAATTAAATTTCATAATGCTCCTTTTCCTGTGTTACTTGACGGATCAGGTCTAATGCAAACATCAACAATCATTATTACTGTACAATTATTCTGTGAATGTTTGAAGAAAAGCTCTGGACTTGGTAACAAGGATTTATAAATGAAATTTTCATAAGGCCCCTTTTCCTATGCTTCTTGACAGTTCAAACCCTGTTATGAAAAGAATGATAGTTATGACCTTCCAATCATTCTGTGAAAGTTTCAACAAAATCTGATCAAAGCTGTGGGCTTTATTGTGTTAACAGGGTTTTATTAATTGAATTTTCATATAGCCCCTTTTCCCATGTTACTTGATGGATCTGAACCAATTCCAAAGGGAACTTTTCTTACAAAAGTATAATTATTCTGTTTGAGTATAAAGACAACCCCATCTCATCTGTGGACTTACAAGCATTAATTAAGATTTTTTTAATTGAATTTTCCTAAGGCCCCTTTTCCTATGTTTCTCAATGGATCAGACCCAATTTGAAAGGAACAATCCTTATGATGGTAAAATCATTATGTGAAAGTTTGAAGTCAATCAGGTGAAATCTAGGGCAATTACATGTTAACTAAGTTTTTTTTATTAAATTTTCATAGGGCGACTTTTCCCATGAAACTTGATGGATCAAACCTACTTCCGAAAGGAACAATCCATTTAATGTAATAATCATTCTGGGAATGTTTGAAGAGAATTTGTTGAAAACTATGGACTCTATTGTGTTTTCGAGGACTTTTTAATCCATTTTTAATCGGCCCCTTTTTCCCGTGGTCCTTGACTGATCATACCAAATTTTGAAAGGAACAATTCTTATGATGATACAATCATTCTGTGAAAGTTTGAAGTCAATCAGATGAAAACTGTGGACTCGAGAGTGTTAACAAAGATCTTTGAATTAAATTTTAATAAGGCCCCTTTTCCTATGTTTCTTGAGGAATCATATCCGATTCCAAAAGGTACAATCCTTATGATGGTACAATCATTCTGTGAAAGTTTGAAGAGAATCCATTGTTGGCTCTAGATTATTAATGAGAATTTTTTATAAAACATTTCATAAGGCCCCTTTTCCTGTGTTTCTTGAAGGATCATACCAAATTTCAAAAGGAATAATCCTTATGATAGTACAATCATTCTGTGAAAGTTTGAAGAGAATCTGATGAGAACTGTGGACTCTATCGCGTAAACAAGGATTTTTTCATTAAATTTTCATAAGGCCCCTTTTCCCGTGTTTCTTGACGGATCATACCCAGTTTCGAAAGGAACGATCCTTATGATTGTACAATCATTCTGAGAAAGTTTGAAGAAAATCCGAAGAAAACTGTGGACTCTATCGTGTAAACGAGGATTTTTAATCGAGTTTTAAATTGAATTTTCTTAAGGCCCCTTTTCCTGTGTTTCTTGACGGATCATACCCATTTTCAAAAGGAATGATCCTTATGTTGGTACAATCCTTCTGTGAAAGTTTGAAGAAAATCCAATGAAAACTGTGGACTCTATCATGTAAACGATGATTTTTTATGGAATTTTTATTAAAATTTCATAAGGCCCCTGTTGCTGTGTTTCTTGACGGATCATACCCATTTTCGAAAGGAATGATCCTTTTGTTAGTACAATCATTCTGTGAAAGTTTGAAGAGAATCTGATGAGAACTGTGGACTCTATCGCGTAAACGAGGATTTTTTAATTAAATTTTCATAAGGCCCCTTTTCCTGTGTTTCTTGACGGATCATACCCATTTTCTAAAGGAACGATCCTTATGTTGGTACAATAATTCTGAGAAAGTTTGAAGAGAATCCAATGAAAACTGTGGACTCTATCTCGTAAACAAGGATATTTAATTGAATTTTAAATTGAATTTTCCTAAGGCCCCTTTTGCCGTATTTAGTGATGGATCATACCCATTTTCGAAATGAATGATCCTTATGTTAGTACAATCATTCTGTGAAAGTTTGAAGAGAGTCTGATGAGAACTGTGGACTCTATTGCGTAAACGAGGATTTATTAATTAAATTCTCATAAGGCCCCTTTTCCCGTGTTTCTTGACGGATCATACCAATTTTCAAAAGGAACAATCCTTATGATGGTACAATCATTCTGAGAAAGTTTGAAGAGAATCTGATGAAAACTGTGGACTTTATCGCATAAATGAGGATTTTTAATTGAATTTTTAATTAAATTTTCATGAGGCCCCTTTTCCCGTGTTTCTTGACGGATCATACCCATTTTCGAAAGGATTGATCCTTATGTTGGTACAATCATTCTGAGAAAGTTTGAAGAGAATCCAATGAAAACCCGTGGACTCTATCGCGTAAACTAGGATTTTTAATTGAATTTTTAATGAATTTTCATAAGGCCCCTTTTCCCGTGTTTCTTGACGGATCATACCCATTTTTGAAAAGAACGATCCTTATGTTGGTACAATCATTCTGTGAAAGTTTGAAGAGAATCTGATGAGAACTGTGGACTCTATCACGTAAACGAGGATTTTTTAATTAAATTTTCATAAGGCCCCTTTTCCCGTGTTTCTTGACGGATCATACCCATTTTTGAAAGGAACAATCCTTATGATGGTACAATCATTCTGAGAAAGTTTGAAGAGAATCCGATGAAAACTGTGGACTTTATTGCGTAAACGAGGATTTTTAATTGAATTTTTAATTAAATTTTCATAAGGCCCCTTTTCCTGTGTTTCTTGACAGATCATACCCATTTTCGAAAGGAACGATCCTTATGATGGCACAATCATTCTGTGAAAGTTTGAAGAGAATCCGATGAAAACTGTGGACTTTATCGCGTAAACGAGGATTTTTAATTGAATTTTCATAAGGCCCCTTTTCCTGTGTTTCTTGACGGATCATACCCATTTTCTAAAGGAACGATCCTTATGATGGTACAATCATTCTGTGAAAGTTTGAAGAGAATCCGATGAAAACTGTGGACTTTATAGTGTAAACAAGGAAAAGTTTAACGGACGGACGCCGGACGGACGGACGCCGGACGGGAAAAAGCCATCACTATAGCTCTAGTGGCCTTCGGCCAGTAGAGCTAAAAACCCTTCAAACATTTGTAAATTATGTTTTTACACATTTGAATAACATGGTAACATAATGACATCATTGGTATCTTATATCTCATTTACCGTATATGTTGTTTAATTAGCAGTGTTTTCATTTTGGCTTTAACACTTTCCTGTTTTTGAAAATTTTAGACCTGTCCAAATTCAAAGGTTTTGCAGACAAAAATTCAAACTGCATTTCAATTGAAAAATAACTATTCAGTGGGGTAGAAAATATTGTGGAAAAAGAAGAAATTGCTTGTTATAAGCAATATCCTCTTTTTCTACAATGTTTTCTAAGTTATAAAACCACAGGGACATGAAAATCAGGGATAGAACAGGAAAGGGTCAATAAGATGCTACTGTTTCTATTGTTATCTTTGAATTCTTATATAAAGTTACTTTGCAATGTTGTGAAAGGTAAATGTTTGAATTGAGCATAATTAATTGATTTAACCCATAATTTGACATAAAGTTTTAGATTGGTCCACATTGAAAGGAGTTGCAGACAACAATTAAAAAGGTATGAAATTTTAGATTCTTTCAATTTTCTGGGTAGAAAATATTTTGAAAAATGAAGCAATAGCTTCTAATCAGCAATTTCTTCATTTTCCACAATGTTTTCAAAAATTGTCTTTTCAGGAGCATCAAAAAGTGACACTGTGATTCTTATGATATATCAAATCTCAACTTTTATTAACCCTTGTGATGCTGAATAGTTCGTTTTTCATACTTGCATTACACTCAATTGGCTAAAAGCATCAGAAGGCTCATTATTTCTTTTGATAACTAATTGTATAAACAATTCTGGCTTTAAACAGATGATGTAGACTAAAATCAGATTGTCCATATTTATAGACTGACTCTAGTATACATGTCCTGCCAAACCACAAAACACTCTGGGTTCAGCATGACAATGGAGAAAACATCACAGAACTGTGTATCTGGGTTCAGCATGACAATGGAGAAAACATCATAGAACTGTGTTTCTCTCTAGGATCAGCATGACAATGGAGAAAACATCATAGAACTGTGTTTCTTGGTTCAGCATGACAATGGAGAAAACATTATAGAACTGTGTTTCTGGGTTCAGCATGACAATGGAGAAAACATTATAGAACTGTGTTTCTCTCTGGGTTCAGCATGACAAGGGAGAAAACATTATAGAACAGTGTTTCTGGTTTCAGCACGAAAATGGAGAAAACATTATAGAACTGTGTTTCTCTCTGGGATCAGCATGATAATGGAGACAATACTATTGAACTGAGTTTGTTGTTCAGCATGAAAATGGAGAAAACATTATAGGACCTTGATTCTGGGTTAAGCATGACAATGGAGAAAATATTATAGGACAGTGTATCAGCATGACAATGGAGAAAACACAGAACTGTGTTTCTGGGTTCAGCATGACAATGGAGAAAACATTATAGAACTGTGTTTCTCTCTGGGATCAGCATGACAATGAAGAAAACATTATAGTACAGTGTTTCTGGGTTCAGCATGACAATAGAGAAAACATTATAGAAGTGTGTTTCTTGCTGGATTCAGCATAAAAATCGAGAAAACATTATAGAACTGTGTTTCTCTCTGGGTTCAGCATGACAATGGAGAAAATATTATAGATTTTACTGTGATTCTCTCTGGGTTCAGCATGACAATGGAGAAAAAATAGAACTGTATTTCTGAGTTCAGCATTACAATTGAGAAAATATTATAGAAGTGTTTTTCTGAATTCAGCATGATAATGGAGAAAACATTATAGAACTATTTTCAACTTCCAACATTAAAAGAATGTGCTCCTTATTTTAAAAAATTCTATTGTCATGTAAAGCAGTGCTCTCTTTATATGAATTGCTGCTTATTAATCCTAGCTGATTGACCTCTGCTTTTGGGACAGGGTCTTATACATGATAACATCCAAGTGTGTGAAATTGTTTTCAAAATTTTGAAATCCTAAAATCAATACTGTATTCTATCAATTTACAATACACTGATTGTAAAGGTAATAATATTTAAATAGTAACCATTTGCGAGTTTCCTAATTTTTATGCAATACCTTAAGTCAATCAAAATTTCTTATAACTTTGGTAAATTCTAGAAGTACCTTCTAGGAGGCACTCTTGCTGCAGTGGTGCCGTTATATTCAGGAATAGACTGAGTCTATGAAAACCTTACCCTTGATCATTAGTGACAGCCCCTATGACCCCTAAAATAAGGGGCCAGCCATCGTTGAGAGTGTCTCCATTGTTGTGCAGAATTTGGAAGACACACTCTAGCTGTTTTTGTCGAATATCTGGATGTGTGATTGTTGACAGATCTTGTAGTGGAGCCAGAATACTGGACTGAAGTTTCTGAAAGGATAAAGAGGATAATTGTTTCAATGTAAGATCAATTAATAAATCACTGGTTACATCCAATGAGAAGCTAATGACCTAAATGTCATAACTAGAGCTTGCATACAACTTTAGAGTTGCTAGACAAAAGTGGCAAATAACAAGAGGGCAAGTGGCCCTGGCGCTCACCTGAGATAAGGCTCTTTTTCTTCAAGGCGTAATACCAACTGGGTCTGAAGAAGACCTCCTTTACCCCTTGTCATACAACATTATAAATCATCTCAAAATTTTCATTATAGTCAAAGGCTGAAAGCATTGGAAGCACTAATTTTAAGTCAATATTTCTTTTGAGAATTTATCTTATAAACAATTCTTGCTTTACAGGGATAAGCAGGTAGTGTAGACTAAGATCAGTCTCCACATAAGTGCAGACTGATCTTTGTCTATACCTCCTGTTCAGCCTGACAAGAGTTAAAATTTAACTTAAATCAACTTATGTTGCCCTGGCTCAATAATTGGCAACCAATTCTTTCAACTGTTTTCATTTTTTTAGTAATTATTAAAAAAGGGCAACCTAAGGGACATTGCTGCGAAATTTGGTTGAAATTGGCCAGATAGGTTTGGAAGAGTTGCATTCTTTCAGTGTTTCTGCCAGAGCGCGTTTTCTGCGTTTTCTGACGCAACAAAATTTACCAAGTGCATTTTTGTGACGCAACCTTAGTTGACTTTGAAATAAGAATTTTGTATGATGGCATTGAATGATCTTTGAGCTCAATTGTACAAAACAAGTTCGTTGTAATGCCATTTAACTGCTTGAATTGAGTTTTGCTGAAATCTGTCAACCCCGTTGTTGTTGTTGTTATATTCAAACAAGTTGTTTATTTTTCCGGCATTCCAAGCCCAGAATAAACATTTGTAGAAACGGCTGGAATAAGAATTTTTTGGGGGAATGCCGATTATATTATAATTTTTTTCAATAATGTCATTTTGAATCACAATTCAAGTCAAGTTAAATTTAACGTTAAAACTGTGCTATCAATACTTTTCCTTCTGCATGTAATCCTTCGATTAAACAAATTCATCTGGGTAACCTTGACGTTTCTATAAGCAGCCGACGAAATAACGTAATTATTGAAGATGAAGCCAAACCAAAAAGAAAACTAGATGGTTGTCCCAGGACAACTGCTGTCAAGCCCACAAACTTTTGTAGGTATCATGCTCCAGATGAACACAATTTTAGTGTTTGACCTTGAGCTTTGAACTTGCACTTGAAGCTATCCAATAAATTCTTTCAAATGGCACATCTACTCATGATGGAGAACAATTGTGTCAATTTATTTTGAAATCCATCCATAATTGTAGGAGAAATGCTCCAGACAAACACAATTTAAGTGCTTGACCTTGAGCTGTGACCTTGAACATGAAGCTATCCAAACAGTTCTTTCAAATGGAACATCTACTGAAAATGGAGAATAATTGTTACAAGTTATTGAAATCCTTCCATAATTGTAGGAGAAATGTTCCAGACAAACACAATTTTAGTGTTTGACCTTGAGCTGTGACCTTGAACTTGAAGCTATCCAAAAAGTTCTTTCCAATGGCACATCTACTCATAATGGAGAATAATTGTTCCAAGTTATTTTGAAATCCATCCTAAAATTCTAAATGATCTCGAGAAATGAAGACACGGGGTCACAAATGACCCTCTAAAAATTGATCCTGGGAGAAACTCTTTTCTTTATTTCTATATAGGCTCCATCACCCTGGGCTCTGAAATTTCAACAATTTTGAAAGAGGCTTATGTACTGATGCTTCATGCAAAATATCATGATTCTACAACTTCTGGGAGGAGATTACTTTTTATTTTTTTCTACATTTTATTCTTGTTGTCATGGCAACAATAGCTTTCAATGGATTTCAAATCTTTGGTTGAATTTGGCTCAGTGGTCTGGGAGGAATTAATTTTAGCAATTCCGAAAGAGGTCATAATGTACTGATGCTTCATGCAAATCATCAAGGCCCTACGATCTCTGGATCAGGACGAGATAATTTTTAAAGATTTTTTTTAATTTCAGTTTTGTTGCCATAGCAACCAGAGATTTCAACAGATTTCAGATCTTTTAGCAATTTTAAAAGGGCACCACCTAAGGCACATATCTGTCAAATTTGGTTGAAATTGGACGATTGGTTTTGGAGGAGATATTGTTTTAAAAATCCTTTTTATTTCTTTATAGGCCCCAACCATCCCTGCTGCTCGGCTCCTGGGGACCCAAGGGTGATGATTTTAAAATTCTGAAAGAGATCAATGTACTGATGCTTCATGCAAAATATCAAGGCTTTTTGGCCTTCTGTATCAGGAGGAGATAATTCTTAAAGATTTTTTTCTAAATTTCTGTTTTGTTGCCATGGCAATCAAAGTTTCAAAAGATTCTTTTAGCAATTTAAAAAGGAAAATTTTTGCCAAATTTGGTTGAAATTGGCCCAGTGTTTGGAAGGAGATGTCGTTTTAAAACTGTTGACACATAATGGACAACAATTGCTATACAGAGGGTGTTCAAAATACCTCACCATGAGCACTTCAGGCTCAGGTGAGCTAACAAGAGCTGCTTGAGCGCCTCATTTGCTCCAAAGGCCTGAATCTACATATTGTTTCTGAGAAATATAGTTGAAAACTAACTTGCAGTTTGCAGGAACAAGATTTTCAAAAACTATATAACATATATGCAGACAAGCCCCCCCATAAAAGCCGTAATTTTCCGCTCGGCTATATTTTATGAAGGAATCTGACAAAGAGTCACCTAAGGATCATTTTGTGAAATTTTGTTTAAAACTTGTAAGTGTTTGTAATCTTGGAAGATTGAAGGTTTTAACTGTCTACCATATACGGAAATTAGCCTGATCCATTAAAGCACTCTTTACAGCCAATCATTTCTTATTTTAGGAAAAACTAGAAAGGGCTCACCAAAGGATCATTCCAGTGAAATTTAGTTAAAATCCATCCAATGGTTTCTGAAAAGAATTTCAAAGCTATCACCATAAATGGAAATTAGCCCTGCTCATTAAAGCCATGTTTTTCATCCGATCAAAGTTCTTTGAAGGAATCTGATAAAGGGTTGCCTAAGGATTAATAAATTTTCTGTGAAATTTGGTTGAATTCTGTTAAGTACTTTCTGTGGAGAAGATTTTTTAAGTAAAAGTTTCCAGACAGACGCACTGATGGACACACAACAGACACAATGCCATGACAATAGCTCGCTGGCTTTCAGCCAGAGGAGGTAAATATGCTTCACAAAAATGTTGGACAATGTTGGAGTTCAAAGTTCAACTCTGGTCTGAATGAATGATTTGATTGGAGGAACAATTCTTTGATTAACAGCTGTAATCTCTCACTCATTGAGTGAACAACAAATGCTATGTCTTTACGAGTAGCAGAGCAGCTGGCTAGGTCTAAACAAGAATGATCAGACACAATATGGTTGTTGTTTGTACATGAAGAACTGTAAAACTGTTTATTGTTAGCACTGAATCACATTATACTCTACTTTCATAGCCAGAATTATTTTTTTTTATAAACAAAATATGTGGGAACAATGACATTGCCTGTAACATACAATTTCTCCTATATTTTCTCCTTTTCTTGCAGTTTTCTTTCTGACATGCCTCTTACTTTACAATTTACACATACTTTAACCCATTACCACTTAATCCTGCATTGAAGAAATAAAGCATAGGAAATCATTGGTAGAAAAGGGAAAATTACTTGTTACAAGCAATTTCTCCTTTTCACACAATATTTTCTACCCAATGACAGTTATTTTTCAATTTAAATTCACTTTGAAATGTTGTCTGCAAGTTCTTCTGATTTGAACTGTCCAAAATTTGTTGTTTGGTAAATGGTTACATTATTGTCGGCATCTTCTTTCAGTTTGAACTGGTCTTAATTCTTTAGTCTGGTAATGTGTTAAATATATATAACATTGTTTAACCCTTTCCTGTTTCAAAATTTTGTAGACCTGTCAAATTCAAAGGTTTTGCAGACGAAAATTTAAAGTGGATTTAATTTGAAAAGTAACCATTCAATAGGGTAGAAAATATTGTGGAAAAAGAAGAAATTGCTTGTTACAAGCAATTTCTTCTTTTCCCACAATGTTTTCTCAAGTATAAAGTCACAAGGCGGTTAACCCTTTTCATGCTGAATTATCCTCTACAAAAATGCATAACGATCAAAAGGCTGACAGCACTGAATGTACTTACTTAAGGTTAATAGTTATTTTTAAAATTCATTTAATAAAAAACTCTGGCCTAAAAGAGACAAGCACTTAGACTGAAGACTAAGGTCAGACTGCACATTTTTCCATGTTGATCTTTGTCTAAACTATCTGTCAAAACAGGAATATTCCGGGTGAGGTCATTCAGTAAAGTGCAAAACTTTAACATTTGAGTAAGATGCATCCTATCTGAACTTTCTAGGCAGATTCTCTTCGAAAACCTTTGTTCCTCAAATTTCTATAAAATTCTAGATTTCAAATAAATTTTTATGAGACAAAAACTTGTCGCTACTTAATTTCAACAAAAAAACATCAAAGTTTTATTGCAACAAATTCTTTTCACCACACCATAAATGTCGGGAAATAAAATTTCATTTCTTAATTCAGTTCTTTTTTACATTCAATTTCCCAACAAAGAACCCATTTTTAACAAAATTAAATCTAAAAAGATAAAGCTGTTTTTAAACAACACTGACAAAAAACATAAAAGACATTTTACAATAGCCTTTTTCGGAACTTTCATAACACATATATCAGAAAGCAATTTTGGAGTGAATAATTTGTTAAAATTTACAAAATCGATTCCATGGAGACGAACTTTAATGACACTTGTCTTCATAAATCATGGTTTATGACACAATATTTCTGTAATAAAAGATAGAACTTGAGAATAATTAGGAATGATAGAGATTTTACAATTCTCTGATAATCTAAATTTCTCACCAAATCCTAAATGTCAAGCCTGATGTTTTAAAAAAACATGAAATGTATGTGTTGCACCTATTTATACGGAGTGGAATTTGTTGACACAGCAGATCTAACCCATTACCAGATGACAAAATTTTAGACCGGTCCAAATTGAGAGAAGTGGCAGACAAAAATTTTTGTTGATGGAATTTAAAAAAACATCTTTGTTATTTTGGGTAGAAAACATTGTGGATAATGAAGAAATTGCTTGTAACAAGCAATTTCTTCATTTTCCACAATCTTTTTATGAAGCATTTTTTCTTGGAGGCGTCAAAAAGTGTCGTTGTGTGGGAAATGGTTAAAAGACTTGAATGAGGTTACATTATAAGGTTTGAACTCAGTAGGGCAAGACAAGTCAAGAGTCCCTCCTTAATATTTAAAGGGGCCAATACTCAATCTGTATCATTGACAATAACATTGATTCAATAAATTGATCAATATTGCCAACATTCTTTCAATTATATTGTTATTGCTGTGTCAATATTGATAGTTGGTCAATATACTGAATCAATATTATTGTTAATAGAATTGATAGTGAAGTTAGGTGATCATGTAAATGGCTCACAGCCTAAAGTATAGATGCAAAATAAATAGGAAACTCTTATTTCAAGGTAATTTTTAAAAGAGGACCTATATCACTCACCTGATCATGGTGATGAATCGCTGAATTTTAAAAGAGAATCATTCATAAGGCAATGTTTTATGTGAAATGTGAAAGCTCTAGGCCAATCAATGGATTGCGAACATTTTTTTTTAAAATTTGTTTTATAATCTCTGTACATAATCTAGACATCTTGAAAGCTCTAGATCTTTTTGTTTGGGAGGAGAATAATTACCCACAACATAGGACTTATGTCAATCTAAGAGTGATGATTTGAAGTGAGTTTTTTAGACTACCATTTTGTGATTCAGCATGCAAAATTTTACAGATCTAAAGGCCTTTTGGTGTGGGAGACGACGATTCTTGAAGAGTTTTCTCTATGGATAATTCTAGAAACAAGGTCATAGGACTAAAGGTGATCCTAAATTGATAATTTGATGTATTGTCTTAGGGTACCATAAGACAATATTGCATTCAAAATTTTAATGGTTATAACTTTTTGTTTGGGAGAATATTTTTTAAGATTTTGATCTTTAACTTTTTGGAATATAACAGAACCCACCAAATAGGGCTTAAGCATTGATCCTATAACAGAACCCGACATATAGGGCTATAGCACTGATCCTATAGCAGCACCAACCATATAGGGCTATAGAGATATTGATCTTTAACTCTTTGGAAAATAACAGAACCCACCAAATAGGGTTATAGTGTTGATCCTATAACAGAACCCAACATATAGGGCTATAGAGTTGATCCTATAGCAGCACGACCATATAAGGCTATAGAATTGATCCTATAACAGAACCCAACATATAGGGCTATAGCACTGATCCTATAGCAGCACCAACCATATAGGGCTATAGAGTTGGTCCTATAACAGCACGACCATATAGGGCTATAGAATTGATCCTATAACAGAACCCATCATATATGGCTATAGCATTGATCCTATAACAGCACCCACAATATAGGACTATAGCTAAAATGATAGTTTTTGTGAGGACTTTAGATGATGGTGTATGTAAATGCTGCCCAAGGCTTGTGGAATTTAGGGAAGAAGATTCTGAAAGTTTTTTATTTGATTACGATGGCAACCAACGATATACTCATTGTTCCTCAATGGTTAAGATTGATTGATTAAATTGGGTTTAACACCATTTTAAAAGTCTTTCAGTCATATCACAGCCACTGTAGCACCTAACCATGGATTCCTGAAATCCTTAGTAGAGAACATATCTGTAAAGTTTCAGCTTAATTGGCCTACTGGTTGTTGGGGAGATTTTTAGAAATGTGGACAGCCATACAGACAGTAAGAAGACGTACAATTACCAATCACAATAGATCACCTTGAACTTTGTGCTCATTTGAGCTAAAAAGCCTGTAAAAAGAAAATTTAAAAGCATTTGTAAAGAGGCCTTCACCCATTCCCACACAATGATGCTCTTGGATGCCCCTCAACAAAAACAATTGAGAAAAAATGTTTGTGACAAGCAATTTCTTCATTTTACAGAATTTTTTCTACTCAAAAAGTTTAAAAATCTAAAATTACATAATCTTTAAAATGTTGTCAGGAACTCCTTTCTATTAGGACCAGTCTAAAACTTGGTTGTCTGGTATTGGCTAAAGTCATAATATATCATACAACTTGTGCTTCAACAGGGTATGTGAATGCCTCGTCTCCAAAAGTTCTGTTTTGGTCCTGTTTACTTACAGTGTTTGTATGAAGAGGTGGCTCATGATTATATGCCAATGCTGCCTGAACAAGATATGTGATAGCCTCTGCTCCCCAATTGCGCAATCCGCTGTGAGGGTGCTGGCTCACCTGGAAAGAAAGAAATCATTTTCTTCAGTTAAACTAATTTCTTTTTTAGCTAGCAAAGCGTCGGCTTTGATAGGTTAAGTCAACAGACAAAATCTTAAGATCTTCTCAAAGTTCAACGAGTGCAAACTGCCACTGGAGGCTTAACCACTAAATCTTCTGAATGCCTACACAATAAAAATAGTTCTTATGAATTTCAGGAATATTTCCAACTGTATTCAAATTGTGAAGAACTCATTGAAAAGCATGCTATTTAACCCATTCCCACTCACTTCCCCCTTTAAGTATCTTAAAAAAAGGTTTTGAAAAGCATTGTGGACAATGAAGAAATAGCGTCTGACAAGTAATTTCTTCATGGTCCACAATGTTTTTTACCCAACAAGGAATTTTTTTTCAAAATTCAACGAACTTTAAATTTTCCTTTTCAACTTCTTTGAATTTAAACCAGTCTTAGATTTTGTTATATTATAAAGTAACTCCAGGGTTACTTTAACCTAAGTTTATTTATCATGATAACCTTTGGCAAAGAAGTTAACTTAACAAAACTATGCTTTGCTAGCTTACAGTACTTTAAGTACTTCACTTAACTTTTTTCATAACTGGAACTATGTACGTTAGGAAAGTGAACCAGCCTTTACCCATTATTTAACAATCCTATTATTTGACACCACTACACTATCACTGAAATTTATTAACCCTTTTCATGCTGAACCAGGAATTTTCCTTCTTTGGTATAGACAAAGATAAGCCTGCACATAGGTGTAGTCTGATTTTAGTCTACACACCTTCTTTCAACACAGAGATGTTCATAAATTTAATTTTCAAAATAATTTTTGACCCTTATCTATTACTTCCATTGCTTTCAGGCCTTTGATTTTGATTTGCATTTACATAAGGATTATATTCAGCATGACAAGGGTTAATTAGTATTTTCAAGGGACTGAGAGCACTAGTAGGCATTATTAAGGGTCTCCATTTCTTTTGAAATTGTTATGAAACAACTCTGGCTTAAAAGGGAAGATGTAGACCAAGATCACACTGCAAATATTCAAGGTTCAGCATGATATACCATCCAAACATATTTTAGGGGTATAATTAAGAAAGATAGCTATGTAATTGATTGATTGAATGGGGTTTAACACCACTTTTAACACTAATTCAGTCATATTGTGGCGGCTAGAGGACCTAACATTGGATTCCTGGTATTTCTCACACCATTCTACCACTACATCCTTTCCTAGCCTCTAGCTGCTATCCCACTTAGGTTTACCATTATCCATCCATTGGTGAGAGACAAATGTCAGAAAGAATATGCCCCGCCACTAGGAATCAAACCCATGACATCCCAAAGTTGAAGATTGGGGGTCTGATGCACTATCAACTATAGCTATGAAAACATTGTGGGACAAGATGTGTTTGTGAAATGATGTAATAGCAAATTTTTTTCAGAAGTTTTAACTTGATACTTGACCTTGTTAGACGACCTTGGTATCAGCAGATGCATATCAATATGAGCTACCGTAAAGTCAAGTATGAGCAATGTGACTATATGTGAAGATATTGCAAAACATTCTACTGAACCCATTGCCACACATTCCCTCTTCTTTATGGTCTGAAATATATGGCGATGGAAAACCTTGTGAGAAAAGGAGAAATGCTTGTAACAATCAGTTTCTCATTTTCCCATAATGTTTTCTACCTTATTTTCCATATTGAAACACTTTAAAATGTCATTTGCAACTTCTTTTAATTGATTCTACTATAACATTTTGTTGTCTAAGTATTGGGTTACTGTCAGACTCACAATTTAACTGTAAGAAAACAACTGAAACAATGCACCATTTAAACTTTTTTGGTACTTGTAGTTTGTATTTCTTTTAACCCATCACCAGACAACAGAATTTTAAACTGGTCCAAATTGAAAGGAGTTGCAGTCCTCAATTCAAAGTTTATGAAATTTACTATTTTTTCAACTTTCTGTTTAGAAAACATATTGTAACATGAAGAAATTGCTTCTCGTAAGCAATTTCTTCATTTTCCACAATGTTTTCCAAGTTGTTTTTCTCAAAGAGTGTCATTGTGAGGGAATGGGTTAATACGTTGGACATCTTTAGCCCATAATTCTCCTTAGTAATGTAGTCCATGACAGCCAAGTGGCCAAATTGAACTTAATACAGAGAACTGACCAAGGAAATTTTTGGACAAAAATATCAGATCTGTCATGATTATCTATCCTGAATTGGAATGAAAATACAAAAAGGAAATTACCCTATTGGTCATTTTGATGAAGTAGACACTTCCTTGCACTCTTTGGGAGGACCAGTTTGTCAGTTAGCACAGAAACACTACTCAATTGTTATAGAAGCAAATTTAGTGTGGTGTTCAAATGGTCAAATGGTAGAATGTGGACTTTGCCCCCGCAAAAAAGTTCAAGAACTAGTTTTCTAGTTCAAGAACCTTTCTAGAACTTTTTTGAGGTTCTAGAACTATTTCTAAATTTCAGTTCTAGAACTTGATCAAGGTTCAAGAACTTAAGTTCTAGAACATTAATGTTCTAGAACTTTGGTTCAAGAACCTACAAAGTACTAGAACTTAGTTCAAGTACTTAGCAAGTCCTCGACTTAAGATTTTGAGATCAAGAACTTGAGTTCTAGAACCTCATAGTCTAAAAAGCTTTGGAATACATTGTGGAAAATGAAGAAATTGCTTGTAACAAGCAATTTCTCAATTTTCCACAATGTATTCTACCCAGAAAGTTGAAATATCTAAAATTTCATAAACTTTGAATTGTCGTCTGCATCTTCTTTCAATTTGGGCCAGTCTAAAATTCTTAAGTGTGGTAATGGGTTAAAAAAGAGCTGTCAGAGACAAATTATGCTCCCAGAATATAACCCTGTCACAAAAAGTATAAAATTAGCAGGGAAAATTTTTAGACTGACCGACAGATGCAGTTGGGGGTATATGCTCACTATATTCCAGACATGCTAAATTTTAACGTACATCCTTGAGCTGAGACTTTGACCTTGGAGATATCTGAACATTTGTTTCAAATGGCATATTTACTCACGATAGAGAATAATTATGCAAAGTTATTTCAAAATCATTTCTAATTTAAGGTGCTATGCTCCAGACATGCTTTATTTTAATGTATGACCTTAAGCTGTGACCTTGATCTTTCAGCTATTCTTTTTTTTTTCGAAACACACACCTACTAATGACTGAGAATAATTGTGTCATGTTATATTGAAATCCATCTATAATTAAAGGAGCTATGCTCTGGACATGCTCAATTCTAATGTTTGACATTGAGCAGTGACTTTGACCTTGGACCTATATCAATAAATTCTTATGAGCTAAATTTCGAATGGCACCTTGAGCTGTGACCTTGAATTTGGAGTTTTCTGAAGATTTGTTTCAAACTGCACATTATACTCATGCTAGAGAAGATTCGTGTAAAGTTATTTCAAATCCATCCATAATTAAAGGAGCAATACTTTGGAAATGCTTAATTTCAATGTTTGACCTTGAGCTGTGACCTTGGAGTAATCTTTGGAGTAATCTGATTTTTTTTTCATATGGTACATCTATTCATGACAGAGAACAATTGTGCCAAGTTATTTACAAATCCATCCATAATTGAAGGAGCTATACTGTTGACAAGGTCAATTTTAACCTTTTGAACTTGAACTGTGACCTTGACCTTGGAGCTTTCAGGAAAACAGGAAAAGTACCTCAGTACAATATCATAAGAAATTCACATGTTTCACCCAATTTGGCCCAAGGATTGTGAAGATATCGGGGAGGGACGGATGAATTGAAAATGGAAGGATGGAAGGACAGACAAAGCGGCAGCTATATGCTCGCCCTACGGAGAGCATAAAAACTTAGCTAGTTCTAGAACTTAAGTAGAATACAGTGAATGTTCTAGAATTTTAGTCAATTGTAAGAACCTTCTAGTTCTTGTACTTCTTGCTGTAGCTTTTCACACCTTTAAATTGGATTGCAGAGAGATGAAGAATTGCAATTATTTTTATATGCCATCTAAAAGGGTTCATGTTATAGAATTAGAATCATTTACAAAAAAAGAGATAATCAAATGTATTTATTATATAGAATGTATGGTATTATGCAGCCCCTATAGTTTTTAACAAAGCTTAAATAACATCATAAACGTATTAAAATGTGGTAAGAAACATTTTTAAAGAATCAGTATGACTTTGGACGACAAAGGACGGACACCAGAAACAGCTAGATCACAATAGCTCAGGTTAGCTAAAAATTAACGATGGTTTGGTAACTAGTTCTAGAACTAGTTCCAGAACATTCAAGAACATTAAATGGCAGTTTAAGAACTCTACAATTCTATAGCTAGTTCTTGAACCAGTTCTTGAATAAATTCTAGAACTTTAAGTCCTTGAACTGCCATTTAGGTTTTGAACATTCAAAAACTAGTTCTAGCACTAGTTCAAAAACTACCCTGTACTTATAGATTATGTTCATGATCTGGCTCTAGAACCAATTCTAGAACATCGTGTTCTTTGACTGCCATGAATGTTCTAGTTCTGAAGTTCTAGAATGTTCTCGAGCTGGTTCTTGAACAGAGGGCCTGAATAATATTTCTGAGAGTAGCTAAGATTTCTGAGAGTAGCTATCATTCTCGAATGGTCTCCAGTGGAATATTGAGATTTCTCGATGATTTTTCACTAATTTTGTGATCTTTTAATGAAATAATTTTAACCTACACAAATGGTCAGGAACAATTTAAGAAACAAAACAATTCCGTTTCGTGAAGGAGTGAACATGAGTTGCTAAAAGGACAGGAATTAACCCTGGTAATGCTGAACCCGGAATACCTCTGTTTTGGAAGGAGGTATAGACAAAGATCAGCCCACAAATAAGTGCAGTCTGAACTTTGGCTATACCATTTGTTTTTCTCCTCAAAGCCAAATTTATTTTTGAAATTAATTTCAAAAGAGATATTGACCCACAAATAATGTATCCATTGAGACTCTGTGCTTTCAGCCCTATGATATTGATACATTTTTGGAAACAATTTTTATTCAGTATGACAAGGCTTAACCCATTACCAGATGGAAAAATTTTGGACTGGCCCAAATTGTAAAAAGTTGTAGACGACAATTAAAAGTTTATGAAATTTTGGATTTTTTAACTTTCTTGGTAGAAAACATTGTAGAAAATGAAGAAATTGCTTGTAACAAGCAATTTCTTCATTTTCCACAATGTTTTCCAAAGCTTTTTTTCTTGGGGGCATCTAAAAGCTTCACTCAGTGGGAAAGGGTTAATGGACATTAACAACCCTGGGTCCAGTTGACAGTCAAAACATATATTCTAATGAACTATTCAGATGTCCAGTTATAATAATGATTAATTAGATGACGAGAAAAATATCCTCAATGCGGAAATAATTTTTCTCATTTTGATTAATAAAAGACAGCATCTGAGTTATGGTGTACCATTTGGGTCAAAAGCTTATGGCAGATCCTATACATAGTTCATAGAAAAAAGTTTAGGAAAACATTAAGGAAAATGAAGAAATTCTTGTCACAGACAATTTATTTGTTTCCCACAACAGGTTTCTTTTTCCTAATAATATACTTAGATTTGTCAGCAGCAAACTCTTTCAAATTACACCATTCTAACATTTTGGTTTGGACTTAGTTTAATTGTCTTTTCAATTGATTTTCAATATAAACTAAATAATTATGTTAGCCAGAGAACAAAATTTCAGCCTAGTCCAAAACAAGAAATCAGTGAATCAATTCACACCTAAGCTTGCTCTACCGAGCAAACTATATTGAAAATGAAATTCTCCCTCAATCAAGCATATTCTGTAAGCACTATATAGCACATAAAACAGGAAGTTGACAACTAGAGGACCTAAATTCAAGTCCATGTAGGACACCTAGCTAAACTTCCACATCAACTTTCAAGTCAGTGCTATTAACCCATTCTCACACAATTCCTCAACAAAAACAATGCGGAAAACATTGTGTACTGTATAATGAAATTTTTGTAACAAGCAATTTTATCATTTTCCATACCAAGTTTCAAGTCAATGCTATGAATAGCTGCTTTGAAAACTGAAACAAAAATATTAGTTACAGACTGACAGGAGAGGCAGGTGTACCCTTCTTTTCTTGGAAGCCAGGGTATAATGAAAGAAGTTGCTAAAGACCAGTTTAAATCATCAAAATTTCAAAACTTGTTGCTTTTCTAGAAAGAAAACCTTTTGGGAAATAAATAAATAAATTGCCACCAACAAGTCATTGTTTCCTTGTCCACACTGTTTTTTCCAAGCTTTAAGGTTAAAGGTCCTAAAAAGGCAGGATTGTGTGGGAATGAATTTGAACATATTATTGCAAAGAATAGCAACACTAAAAGGTGAAAACATGAAACGATGCCTTAAAAAATATAATCCCCTCGAGAAATGACCAAGTCTGAAAGCTTCATAATTCTATTAACTGTAATCCTATGGACTGGGAGTGAACACAAGGACATTTCGTGGAACATTTAACTACACAATCCCGAACAATAGCAATTTTAACAGATCCACATTCATAGAAGCTGCTTATGACAATTTTCAACTTGATGAAATTTAAAAAAATTATCTTTTCGGGCAGAAAACATTATGGATAATGAAGAAATTGCTCATGACAAGCTCCGGCTGCGGCGAATCAATTACACCCTCAGTGGGATGGGCAGCTGGAGGCTTAGATTAAAGGGTTTTGTTGAAGTACAGGCATGATAAAAATACTAGGAATCTATGGTCAGGGGCTCCAGCTACTGCAACATGACTGAATCTAAGTTGGAAAAACTTGTTTCATAATGTGATGAAAAATAAATAGGTTTAACACATTCCAACTCAATCCCTCCTTTTTACGCCCCTTAAGAAAAAAGCTTTTGAAAACATTGTGGAAAATGAAGAAATTGCTTGTATCAAGCAATTTCTTCATTTTCCACAATGTTTTCTATCCAAAACGACAAAAAAGTTCAAAATTCCATCAAGTTGAATTTGTCGTCTGCAGCTTCTTTCAATTTGGACCAGTCGAAAATTTTGCTGTGTTGGAATGGGTTAAACCAGATCAATTAATGAATCAATCTAATCTCATGATTTTCTGCATTTCAAATCATGGCTGCATTGTGGCCATCAAGAATCAGGATACGGTCATAAAGGAGCATGATAAAGAAGAGGGCTTTTGGCCCTAAAGCGCTCACCTGAGTCAATGACCTAATTTTAGCCAAAAGTGACCCCTTATCAAATCTTGTCTGAGTAATCAAGAACAAACATTCTTACAAAGCTGAAGGTATTTGTGCAAGAAAAGTAGCAAGACCTAGTTTTTTTTTATCTCATGTGACCCAATATCGAACTTCGCAGAGAGGAAGAGAAACAATCTGAATGTTGATTGAGCCAAAATTTGGTCTTTAGTGTGCACTCACAGTTACATCTAAGATTTTACCTGGTGACCCAGTTTTTTATCCAATGTGACCCAAATTAAAACTTAGCCAAGATATTATGGGGCCAAACATTTGGACCAAATATCAAATCAATGCATGCTCTAGAGTGCTCTTGAAAACAAAGTTATATCTGAGATTTTACCTGGTGACCCAGTTTTTGACCAGATTTGACCCAAATTAAACTAGGCAAAGATATCATGGGGAAAAACATTCTGAGCAAATATTAATATATTTGAGGCAAAAATGTGCCCTCTGGAGTGCACACAAGATTATATCTGAGACTTTATCTGGTGACCCAGTTTTTTACCCAAATTGACCAAAATTCAAACTTGGAAAAAATATCATTCAAAGATTCAGCAAACAGCCAATATCAATATAGAGTCAAAAAGAGCCATCAAGAAAGATTTAACCTGGTGACCTAGTTTTTTTATCCAAACTGACCCCAATTTGAACTTGGCCCAAGGTTGGATTACATTGTGCGAAACGAGAGGTAACCAATGCTATTCCTCTTTCTTACTTTAACCCATTATCAGACTACAAATTGTTAGACTGGTCCGAATTGAATGAAGGTGCAGACAATACTTTGAAGTTGGTGGAATAAAGAAAATCTCTGTCTTTTAGGGTATATAGCATTATGGACATTGTCACTGTCAATAATGTTTTTGAAAGATTTTTCTTTAGGGGCCTATAAAAGCAGGATTGTGTGGGAATGTGTTAACTTGAAATTGTATTCACATAATATAATAAGGGATTCAGAACTAAGATAATATTTTCTCCTATATGTCAAACATCAATTCCTTAAATACCTCATAATATATGCAACTTCCATGCTAATGATTTGTTTGTTTGAATGGGGTTTTACACCGCTTTCAACAATCTTTCAGTTATATCGCGGTGGCTGGAGCACCTAACAATGGATTCCTGGTATTTCTCACACCTGTACCGCCATCACATCCTTTCCTAGCCTCCAGCTGCTATCCCACATAGGTCTACGGTTATCGACCCATTGGTGAGAGACAAATAGTTGGAAAGGATGAGTGACGCTGCCGGGGATCAAACCCAGGACCTCTAGATTGACAGTCCGACGCGCTACCAACTGCGCTATGACGGCGGCGACTCCATGTTAATGGACCTGATAATGGAATAAACAACATTTTCACCGACTCTATTGTTAAAACAAATTGATATTCATATCAATTATGGCTTACAAAATAACCCATTCCTGAATAACCCCAAGAAAAAATACTTGGGAAAGAGACAATGATGAAATTATTTGTTTCAAGCAATTTCTTAATTATCAACTATGTTTTAAACCTCAAAAGACAAAAGAAGAGGGCCTATATGGCCCTAGATTGCTCACCTGAATTCGCTTTCAAGCTAACAAATAAATTCAAATTTGATAACAATGAGAAATTTGACAAAGTCAAATGGATATAAAATCAAAAGGTTGTGATTGGTTATTATTATTGATTGGGGTTTAACACCACTTTTAATAGTATTTCAATCATATCATGGCGGCTGGAGCACCTAACAATGGATTCCTGGTATTTCTCACACCAGTACTACCACTTCATCCTTTCCTAGCCTCCGGCTGCTATCCCACCTAGGTTTATGATTATCCATTTGTGATTGGATGAGAAGAAAATTGATAATACCATTAATGCTACCTTCTGCAATATTCAATGGGGTTATTCTTTTATGAGAATACAAGAATTTACAGTTAGTTGGAGAATTTTATAATAATATTGAGCCAAAATTGTGACCTCTAGAGTGGTAAGTAGGAAAATGTCAATAAGGCTCCTTTTCTAATTGATATTGATCAGAATGTCTCTATATTCACAAGGATTCTTCCTCATGACTATTCAAACATTTCAGCAAGTTTGAGAAAGATCGAGCCAAAATTGTGACTAAAGTAGTAACAAGGAAATTATCAATAAAGCCCTGTCAGAATGTCACCATAATCTATGGAGTTCCTCCACATGTCTGTACAAACATTTTCAGCAAGTTTGACTAAAATTTGAGCCAGAAATTAAGCAATGTTTTCTTTATCTACAATGTTTTCAACCTTGATAGACAAAAAAAAAGATTTCACCAATCAAATGTTGTCGTCTGCAACTTCTTTGAATTTGAATCAGTCCAAAAGGTTGTTGTTTGGTAAAAGTTAAGTTTAACCTTCCAAATTCCAAAATTTCATCAATTTTAACATGTAGTCTGCAATTCCTTTCAATTTGGACCAACCAAAAAATTTGCTATCTGGTATTGGTTAAAGGTTCTAACCCCAACAGCACAGTACATGAAAGCTAAGGTGACAACAATATCTCAACTTTTTGTTGAAAATTAGCTAAGCTTACACAGGTTACCACTAGAGGTTACAATGCCCTATTTATTTTTTACAGGAGTTTGTTGTATGTTTTTGTAATTAACGATATCATATGGGTTATTGACAATAACAATTTATATTCTCCCCACCTCCCAAAGTAATATTCATCTGTCAAAACATATTCCCAGAATACTCAGCCACTTTTTTATGCATCTAACAGCTCCTAATTATGATTAAGCGCTTTTTGTTAAAAGTACGTTACCGGGTATAGTCTTTTTTGTATGGGTTATTCAGCATGTCAATGTGGTTGATTTAACCCTTGTCATGCTGAACCCGGAATATTCCGGTTTTGGCAGGAGGTCAAGACCAAGATCAGACTATATGTAAGTGCAGTCTGATCTTAGTCCACACCTCCTACTTGTACTTTTCTTGCCAGAGTTATTAATGAAATTGATTACTAATAGAAATATTGATTTTTAAACAACAAGTGCTATCAGTGATTTCAGTGCTGGTTGAATTTGAAAGAAGTCGCAGAAGACAAATTCAAATTGGTGAAATCTAAAAAAATCATTGGCAGTTAGAGAGGATATCACTGAGGATTATGAAGAAATTGTTTCTAACAAGAAATTTCTTCATTTTCCACAATGTTTTTTCAAAGCCTTTTTCTTGAGGGGCGTCAAAAAGTGTCAATGTGAAGGAACGGATTAAAACTACCATAGCAACGGAACAAGAGCACAATTGGCCCTCAAGTGATCACCTGAAATGAAATAAGCTTAGGAATATTGAAGACAGGGCAATTTTGAAGAGAGTCACTAGTTGGTACCCCAATACATTATGATTATGAAACCCTTAACTCATTACTGAACCATGATGTTTTTGGCAGCCTTCAAGAAAAAACTTTTGAAAACATTATGGACAATGAAGAAATTGACCAATCGCAGCTGTAAATCAAGGAATCAACCGACCAATCAAATAATCTTTTCAGCCCGGACCTGAGCTTTCAACTCTGACATTTGTTGCCAATTTTGTATACATTTTTTGTTGGTTTTGGCAACTAAAAATTTGTAACTACAGCTTATTCAAGCTGTAGTTACGACATTACATTACCAACAAACCATTTTACTCTATTGTTACATCCTTCTGGCCATAAATTTTGCAAAATAACAACATTAAAAATCAAAGCCAAATCCTGGAGTTAATGCCCAGGAAGTCGGTGGGCCGGGCAAGCCATTGCTTGTTTCAAGAAGAAAGATGAAGAAGTTTTTCTTAATGCAACCAACTTGAAATTGTCATCCCCATCTTCTGAAAGTTTGTTGTTTGGTAATTGGATTAAGCTTGTTGACGCACTGCACTTCTCCTTAATGAGATCTATCCACCTGTGAAGTTTCAAGTTGATAGCTATTATACTTTTAGAGATATGCCCCGGACAATTTCAGGATGGAAGGAAGGACGGACGTATGGACGGACAGACAAAGGCAAATCTATTCCCCCCCACACACACACATTAAGTGCTGGGGGCATAAAAACTGTGAACTGTAAAAATGTTACCTATTACCAGATGGCAAAATTTTAGCCTGGCCCAAATTAAAAGAAGTCGCAGACGAAAATTTAAAGTTTATGAAATTTTGGGTTTTTTCAACTTTCTGGGTAGAAAAAATGTGGAAAATCAAGAAATTGCTTGTAACTAGCAATTTCTTTATTTTCTACAATGTTTTCCAAAGCCTTTTTCTCTTTAAGACTTAGGGGCATCTAAAAACGACACTGAGTGGGAATGGGTTAAGGAAGATATTTCAATCAAGTTCTCATAAAGCTCCTTTTCCTGTGATACTTTATTGTTGGTTTAATCATTCTGTGAAAGTTTAAATGGAATCTGATGAAATATGGGGACTTCATTATGTTAACTAGAATAATCAAAAAAATTCACATGGCCCCTTTTTACATGATACTTGATGGATTGTACCCAATTCTGGAAAGAACCATCCTTATGATTGTACTGTACAATCATTCTGTGAAACATTATTGTGTTAACTAGAATATTTAAGAAAGTTTTTCATAAGGTCCCTTTTGATGTGATACTAACTGTATTGGATCTACTGTAAAAGATGATTGTACAATCAATCAGTGTAATCTGTAGAATTTATTGTGCTAATAAGTATTTTACTCTAGACTCTAGTGTGTTAACTAGAATTTTTTCAATCAAATTTTCATAAGGCCCCTTTTCCAACAATTCTCAAAGGGTCTGACCCAATTTCGAAAGGAACGATCCATATGAATCATTCTGTGAAAATTTGAAGAGAATCCGATGAAAACTGTGGACTTTTAGATTGTTAACAAGGATCTTTTAATTAGATTTTAATTAGGCCTCTTTTCCCGTGTATCTTGACAGATCATAACGAATTTCAAAAGATACAATCCTAATGATAGTGCAATCATTCTGTGAAAGTTTGAAGGGCATCTGATGAAAATTGTTGACTCTAGAGTATTAATGAGGATATTTTAATTAAATTTTCATAAGGCCCCTCTTCATGTGTTTCTTGACGGATCGGACCCATTTTCGATATGAGGATTTTTTAATTAAATTTCAATTAGGCCCCTTTTCCAGTGTTTATTGACAGATCTGACCCAATTTCCAGAGGAACGATCCTTATGATGGTACAATCATTCTTAGAAAGTTTGAAGGGAATCCGATCAAAACTGTGGACTCTAGAGTGTTAACAAGGAAAAGTAAATGTACAGACAATGCGCACATAGATGCACACACGGATGCCAGACGGGAAAAAGCCAAGACAATAGCTCTACTGGCCTTCAGCCAATTGAGCTAATGGATAGTGGGCAAGTTTATTAATGTTTCAATGTGAAATTTAAGGAAGTTTTTAGACCAATTTTTAGTGTTAGTTTTGGAGTTCAAATTGTCTAGCAATTCAAAATTTGGTCCAGACTGGCGATTCATTGGTTTTATGAAGCCCTGCTGGCAACTAATTAGAATCTTTGGTCACTCATTCTTATTAAATATAAAACTAAGCTCTATCCTGTTTTTCAAAATTTGAGACCTGTCAAATTCAAAGGGCTTGCAGACAACAATTCACAGGCAATTTTATTTGAAAAATAATCATTCTGTAGGGTAGAAAAAATTGTGGAAAAAGAAGAAATTGCTTGTTACAAGCATTTTCTTCTTTTTCCACAATAATTTCTCAAGTAGGAAAACACCAGAGATTGAACGGGAAAGGGTTAAACATTCTGACTGGCAAAGAATGATGCAGATGTTTGTCAAGTTGCCATCAATATATAATTCAACAAGAGACAAAATTGTCACAAAACCAGTATTTCAGTCATATCACAGCCACTGGAGAACCTAACTATGGATTCCTGACATTTCTCACACCAGTATTACCACTGCATCCTTTTGTAGCCTCCATCTGCTCATCCCATTTAAGTTTAAGATTATCTAGCCATTGGTGGGAGACAAATGTCAGACAGGATATTCGCAGCAGCGGTGGATTGATCTCGTAAACCTTTGATTTGGAGTTCTACATGCTACCACATGTGCTATGGCTGTGGTCCATACACAAGAATGGCTGACCAGCCAACAAACTGAATGGAAAATCTGATTCAAATTTATGTCTGAACCCATTCCCACAAGCCCTCCTTTTTACGCCCCTCAACAAAAAAGCTTAGGAAAACATTGTGGACATTGAAGAAATTGCTTGATGCAAGTAATTTCTTAAATGTCCACAATCTTTTCTACCCTAAAAGTCAAAGAATTTTAGAATTTCATTTTAAATTGTCGTCTGCATCTTCTTTCAATTTGGACCAGTCTAAAATTTTCTTGTGTTGGAATGGGTTAAGATAAAGAAATTTCTGGACTCATAAAACATGATGGATTAAAAATACACAACTTTTCTGTCAGCGAAATTTTTACTATGAATATGTAAAAGAACATCTTGAACAATTTTGACAAAATATGTCATCAAACTTTGACAGTTTTAATAAATACTGCTTTTTGTTATGCAAATGTAAAGCATTTGTAGAGCTTCCAAAAGAATTAATCTTTCTAGTTATTATTCATATTTCTAGAGATTAATTGTAGCCAATTTGTGCATAAAAGATTATTTTCTGAAAAAGATATAAAACATTGTAACTATTGTTATAAAACCCAAAATGCACAATCCTGTTTGCTTATATTCTTTTATGTCTTTTTCAACAAGTTTAAAGATTGTTTCAACTAAAATGACAATCTGAGGGTAATTCAGATTATGTAGGATTCAAACTTAACAAATTCCCACAAAATCACACTTTTTGAAACCCATCATTGGGAAACATTGTGGACTATGAAGAAATTACTTGTAACAAGTTATTTCTTCAAAGTCAAAAATGTTTTCTACCCTAAAAGACAAGGATTTCCTAAAGTCCAACAACTTGAAATTGTAGTCTGCAAGTTCTTTGAATTTGGACTAATCTAAAAAAAAATTGTGTGTAATGGGTTGATCAAAAGTGACCAACAACTACCTGTATATAAAAACAAGAGGCCCAAAGGGCCTTATTGGTCACCCGAGTCCAAAGAGCACAAAAACAAATTAAAGTCCACCTACTAAAAATCAAAACTCTAGGCCTTTTTAGTTTGGGAGAAGATTTTTAGAAGTTTTCGCTTAACAAGCCTATGATAAACTTGGGACATCTTGGAATGGGCTAATTCTGACCCTGGGGCCATAATTTATACAATCTTGATGGAGGTCCACCAGATGATGCTACATACCAAATATTGAAACTCTAGGCCCACCTGTTTGGGAGAAGAAGAGTTTTAAATTTCCTATGTAAAATTTGTGACATCCAGGAACGGCAAATTATGACCCTCGGGCCATAATTCATAAAATATTGATAGAGATCCACCAGATGATGCTACATACCATATATCAAAGCTCTAGGCCTATCTGTTTGAGAGAAGAAGATTTTGAAGTTTTCACTATATCAGCCTATGTTAAACTTGGGACATCTGGGAATGGGCTAATTCTAATCAAGGGGCAATAATTTAGAGGTCTACCAGATGATGCTGTATACCTAATATAAAAGTTCTAGGCCCTCCTGTTTGAGAGAAGATTTTTAAAAAATCACTATATAAGCCCTTTGTAAAACTTGTGATGTCTGGGAATGGACTAAATTCTGTCTCTTGGGTCATGATTTATACAATCTTGATAAAAATCCACCAGATTATGCTACATACAAAATATCAAAGCTCTAGGGCCTCTCGTTTGGGAGAAGTTTATTTTTTTTTTAATTTTTCACTATATAAGCCTATGTTAAACTTGTGATGTCCGGGAATGGGCTAATTCTATCTCTGGGGCCATGGTTTATATAATTTGATAGAAATCCACCAGATGATGCTACATACTAAATATAAAAGCTCACAGCCCTCTAGTTTGGGAGAAGAAGATCCTTATATGAATTACATAAGTCAAATATGATTGCCCTATGTAAAGGCATCCAGGAAATATAAACCAGGTTTAAGCTTTGGTTGTAGTTTTAAGTTACAGTATCTTAAACTGGGTCAAGGTAAAGGTAAAGGTCAGAAAGTCAAGGGTCTTGATCATGGGTGAAAGCTTAATGCCTGGTGAATGTAGATACGAAGTATGATGGCCCTAGGTAAAAAGCATTCACAAAATATTACCATGGTTAAAGTTTATGGGTTACAGTTTTTTGTTTAAAATTCAAATGTCAAAGTCACAGTGCCAAGGTGAAAGCTTGTCACCTGGTGGGTGCAGATATAAGTATGGTGGCCCTAGGTAGATGCATTCAGAAAATAAGAGCAAGGTTAAAGTTATAAATTAATGTGTTTTTTTAAGAAGGCATAAAGTCAAGGTCACAATACAAAGGGTTTTTGCCACAGGTGAAAGTCAATCAACTGAAGAGTGTATATATTAAGTATGATGGCCCATTGACAAAAGTATTCAGATTTGGTTAAAGTTTTTAAAACTTGGTCAAGATCACAAGGTCAATGAGACATTGGTGTTGGTCTCATGATGGTCCTTAATACTGAATAACAATTATAAATAGTGAGCCAAATGAAAATAGGGGGCGTAGGTAGAGCCATAATGATACCTAAAGGGAATTTTTGTCATATTTATGGATGGCAATTTAAAGATTTTGAAATTTTAGATTTTTTCAGCTTTCTGGAAAGACAACATTGTGGAAAATGAAGAAAATTACTGATTGCCAGTAATTTCTGCATTTTATACTATGTTTTTTCTTATTTTTCTTGGGGGGCATCAAAAAAATTCATTGAATGGGATTGGTTCTACCCATTCCCACACAGTGAAGTTTTAGACTGGTCCATATTGACAGAAGTTGCAGACTACAATATAAGGTTAATGAAATTCTAGATATTTTCATCTTTCTAGGTAGAAAACATTGTGATAAATGAAGAAATTGCTTAGCCCGTTAACAGACGGCGAAATTTTAGACCAGTCCTATTTGAAAGGTTTTGCAGACGACAATTCAAAATTATGAAAGTTTGGATTTTTTTCACTTTTTGGGTGGAAAACATTGTGGATAATGAAGAAATTGCTTGTAACAAGCAATTTCTTCATTATCCACAATGTTTTCCAAAGCTTTTTTTCTTAGGGGCGTCTAAAGGCGTCATTGAGTGGGAATGGGTTAATTCAAGCAATTTCTTAATTTTACACAAAGTTTTTCCAAATGGTTTTTCTTGAGGGGCGTCCAAAAGTGTCATTGCCTGGGAATGGGTTAACTAAGGGCTATGAGGTTATACAACATCGATACCCAACCTCTAACTGCCTTGAATTTTGTCAAGAACAATTTTTAAAGATTTCTCTCTTTGATTTTATAAAGAAAACATTTCTCTTGCTATATGGCATCAAGAGTTTTTTGTTATAAGTGAAATCTTTCAACAACTTTTAAAAAGCTTCAACTACGGAACATTCCTGCAAAGTTTTAGTTTGATTTGCTCCCTGGATGTTAAGGAGAAAAAATTTATTGCCCCCGTACCCTTGCCCCTCCCTAGATAATCTACAGAAAGTCAATTTCTCCTTTACTCATCATGCTTTCTTCCTAAAATGACTTTTATTTTCAATTCAAAAACTTGTCATCTGCATCTTCTTTAAATCTGGACCAGTCTAGCATGAATTTTGTTGTCTGAAAATAGATCACATGACACAGAAATTAAATCTTAACTATATGAAATAAATAGCTTTAAACCATTCTGAAACAATCCTGCTTTTCAATCCCTCAAAAAAAAGATTCTTTATTATCCAGAATGTTTTCTACCCAAAAAGATCAAGATTTCTTTCAATTTCATCAATTAAAAATGTTGTCTGCAACTCATTTGAATTTGGACAAGTATACAATTTTGTCGTCTGGTAATGGGCTAAGTCATATTCAACAAAAGATATTCTGATTGAAGACAAATTTTTACCCTGTTTTCTTTCAAATAAATTCTTGACACTCTGAAGTTTTAACAGTGTGAAATAAACACATTTCCAGACATCTACGTGAGCCAGCGGGAGCTGACCTTAGCAGACAATTTGATAACAATGTCAGAAATTTTTTCGTTAAAGACAAATTATAGCATTTTCGAAGATGTAAAAACTGTCTGCTTGCTTATTCTCATAAGGAATAAAACAATTTCAAATTCTGTCAAAATCATTAATTGTCTATACTATATCATTTTCAATGATTTTTTTTTCCCTATCAAAATGTCAAACTAGAGGCGCTTGAGCATCTGTATCGCTCCACAGGCATGAGTACATGTACTGATTAAGCAAATTTTTCCATGAATTTAAAATAAAATGAATATAATGAAAATAAATCTAAATCATTGAAATCTTTGAAATAGTTCAAGAGACCATTTCAAACTTTTCATTGTTTTTTTCCAAAAGTCAAGTAAAGTTATGTAAAGTTTTCACTGTATACCATATATGGACATAACAAACCACCATATTAGCCACGTTTTTCAACTAATCAAAATTATATGAAGGAATCTGACAAACATTCATCTAGTTATCATTCCCATGAAATTTGGTTGAAATCAATCAACATGTTTCTGAGAAATTTACAAAGTTTTCAGTATATACCATATATGGAAATTAGCCCTGCCCATTACAGCAATATTTTTCACCCAATCAATGTTCTTTTTTATAATCTGATAAATGGTCACCCAACGATTGATCCAGTCAAATTTCGTTGAAATCCATCAAATGGTTTATGAGAAGAATTTCAAAGATTTTTACCATATATGGATATATGGTAATAGCCCTGCCCATGAAAGCCATGTTTTCCTTCCGATCAAAACTCTTTGAAGAAATTTGATGAAAGTTCACAAAAGGATCATCTCTGTGAAATTTGAAAGAAATCCATCAACTGGCTTCTGAGAATTTGTTTGTTTGTTTGAATGGGGTTTTATGCCGCTTTCAACAATCTTTCAGTTATATCGTGGCGGCTGGAGCACCTAACAATGGAATCCTGGTATTTCTCACACCAGTACTACCATTACATCCTTTCCTAGCCTCCAGCTGCTATCCCACATAGGTCTACGATTTTCCACCCATTGGTGAGAGAAAAATGGCTTCTGAGAAGAAGTATTTCAAAGCTTTTAGCAAAAATGGTAATTAGCCCAACCCATTTAAGCCATGATTTTCATCTGATCAAAATTCTTTGAAAGAATCTGATATAGGGTCATCCAAGGATCATTTCTGTGAAATTTGGTTGAAATCCATCCACTGATTTCTGAGAAGAAGATTTTTAAAGCTTTTACCGTATATGGAAATTAACCCCGCCCATCAAAGCCATGTTTTTCATCCGATCAAGATTCTTTGAAGAAATCCGATAGAGGGTCACCCAAGGATCATTTCTGTAAAATTTGGTTGAAATCTATTCAGTACTTTCTGAGGGGAAGATTTTCAGAGAAAAAGTTTACAGACGAACGGACAGACACATGCATGATGGACACAACACAATGACAATAGCTCTCTGGCTTTCAGCCATAGGAGCTAAAAAATATGTTTATAACACTATGTCAATCTCAATTTCTTCAATAGGGGCTTGAGCCCTTGATTTGCTCCACTGGCCTGAATTTACTTATCATTCCTGAGAAATTTGGTTGAAAACCATCCTGCATATTGTAGCTTTTCACTGTGTACCATGTACCAAAGCCCAATCTTTTAAAGCAATGTTAACAGCCAATCAATTCCATTATAGCAATCCAATAAGGGGTCACCAAAGGATCATTCTGGTGAAATTTTGTTGAAATCTGTCAAATGGTTTCTTAGAAGAAGATTTTCAAAGTTTTCACCGTATATTGAAAAATTCCCCGTCTATTAAAGCCATGTTTTCTGTCCTATCAAAATTCTTTGAAGGAATTTGATAAAGGGTCACAAAGGGATCAAACCAGTTAAATTTGGTTGAAATCGATCCATTGGTATCTGTGAAGATTTTCAAAATTTTCACAATATATGGAAATAGCTTCGCCCATTAAAGTCTTATTTTTCATCAGATCTTAATTCTTTGAAGGAATCTGATAAAGGGTTCCAAATGAGCATTCCTGTAAAATTTGATTGAAATCCATCCACTGATTTCTGAGGAGATCTTTTAAGGTTTCATCATGTATCGAAAGAAGCCCTGCCAAATAAAGCCATGTTTTTCATCCGATCAAAATTCTTTGAAGGAATCTGATAAAAGGTCACCCGAGGATAATTCCTGTAAAATTTGGTTGAAATCCATCCACTGATTTCTGAGAAGATTTTTTACGGATTCATCATGTATGGAAGTTAGCCCTGCCATTTAAAGCTATGTTTTTCATCCGATCAAATTTATTTGAAGGAATCTGATAACGGCTCACAAAAGGATCATTTCTGTGAAATTTGGTTGAATTCTGTTTAGTACTTTCTGAGAAGATTTTTAAAGTAAAAGTTTACGGACAGACAAATAGATGCATGACAGACACCATGACAATAGCTCCCAGGCTTTCAGGCAGTTGAGATAAAAAAGCATATACATGTAGTTATTCCAGTTATTGGTAATAGATTGCTCCTTTGATAGTGAACATATACCGTAATTTGTCCATATATTCGGACACTCCAAGAATTCGGACACCATTAATTATTTCATGAAATAATTAATTTTGTGCCTCTAATTTCGGACAAATGGTGTCTGGAATTTATCTATAAATTCGGACACCGAATTTACGAACATAAAATATCGGGTTAACAAATACCGCATCAATTATCGGTAATTTGGAATCTTGGCGATCAGTATCTCCAAACTGTCTGGGTTAAGTGTCAACAGGTGTATATTGTTTATAACAGTGACCAAGAATAGGCACGCACCTCGATATGCCTAAGCTACGAACCGTGAAGGTGATGCAATTAAAATATCACGCTTGGTTTCTCTCTCTGATTTCCTAATTTTCTATCCCCGACAGGACATGCTTTAAAGGATGGCTACGATTAACACGTGCGACCTTATGAAATTAGTCAAATTGACCTGAACCTACTTTCGATTTACTACACTTTCCTTGTATCCGGAGCTCATCGAGGGTATTGTCATCGGCCGTATCAAATAAAAAAAATGCAATGATATGCTTTCAGAAGAATCAGTCGTAGCTACGATGTTTTCCCTAAATACGGAAAATGCGAGAATTTTACTTATTTTTTAATAATCCGAAAATTTAATCTCATACTGTTCAATAAAACACACGTAAGAAATCTCGTTCGACAAATATAAAGTAAAGGTTTTCGGGTACAGTTTATTTTACTACGAGGGAGGAAAGGTGATCAAAGGCGCCGCCGCCAGATGTTCAGCTATATTTGGGAGAGTTTCCGGAGTAGGCACGTGCCAGACGCGTACCCGGAGAGAATTCTTTGTGACCGAATTTTTACCCTTGTCATTATGCCGAAAGTTTACATGTCCGAATACTCTTCAAACATTACGGATATAATTTAAAAAAAAAGGATATTTCTCACAGGTAGGCCACCGCATTTACTTTAAATTTGCGGGGAATATTACGCGGTGATTTATGTGAAGCAGATCAGAGAAAAACTGTCGTAATTGACCGATGCCGTGATTTTATTCTGACAAATTACTTCTTATCTCTTGGTGACTTTAATACATGAACAATTAAAATGCAAAGATTTTGTTTAGCTCTCCATATTAATATCCCTTTTTTTCAATTCAACCGACGATTATTGTGTATAAATGACAGAAAAAGAATTTACCATCCTCTCAAAATCGGACTTTGACTAAAGAAACGTCGTAACAATTTTGCCTGAACATGCTGCAGTTACGATCTTGTCGTATTCTTACGGTGATATGTGGAATTCTATCAATCGTTAAAACGAAGAAAAACAACAGTTTAGAAAAGTAAATGGTTTATCAAGGTTTTTAATCAGTGAATGATCATTAAATTCACGTCGTCTTCGCTGGTATCTTGAAACAATCTGAAAAAATAAAATTATAATGAATAAATTTACTAACGTAATGCGTAGCACATATCAAGTTTATTTACTGTTGAAATGAATTCAGTGTCTGAGCAAAACAGTTAGTGACTCATGAAAATCGGCAATGGTTGTTCCCGGCCGCACGACGATTTATCTATAAATTCGGACACTGGCTTGAGTAATTATCTATGTATTCGGACATGAAAAAAAATAATTATTTAATTGTGTCCGAATATATGGACAAATTACGGTACCTAGAGTTTCGGTTCTACCAGGGATATAACAAAATGTTTAAGATTTCAGACGCTGCTGATGCAAGCAGGAACCCTGTTGACTACTTGGCCATAGTAATACATGAGGTTTTCTCTGCAGCAGATAACTTAGTGAGAATTTAAATAAACAAACTTGATTATAATTCTATACTAATAAACCTTAGGATGACCTCTGAGAAACTAATTAAAACAGTTCAATCAGCAGTCTTAATGACTTTACTTATCACAATTGTTAAATATTAAATCTAAAACTCATTGAATTTACCATCGTCATGTTGAACCCAGAATATTCCTGTTATAGCAAGACATGAGGACTGAGATCAGACTGCACAATCTTAGTCTCCCCATCCTGTTTGTCCAATATGATCCAGATTTGTTTATGAATTCAATATTGACCAACAACTCGTGCTTCTATTCTTTCAGCTTTTTTTTTTTTATATGTTTCTGAAAAGGAATTTATTCACCATAACAAGTTTAAAAGAACCATTGGTACTCAGTATCACATTGTTTGACAATGCCCAGTATTGTATGTGTCAAGGTAAGTTCAAGTCCCCTGACATTCGGACAGATTGAATGAATTGGGTTAACAGCTCACTTTTAACATTACTTCAGTCATATTACGGCCACTGAAGTACCTAACCATGGATTTCTGGTATTTCTCACACCAGTACTACCATAACATTGTTTCCGAGCCTCCACCTGGTCTGTCCACTTAGAATAGCAATCATACTCTCAAATGTCGCACAAGATATTCGCTGCTGCCACTGTGGGTGCTTTTGATGGAAACAACTATAATACATGTTTACCAATTTATCATTTGATAAATCTATTCAATCTTTCATCATGAAATATAAGTAATTGCATTTATTTTTTGCTAAAACTTAAGTATTATGTGAAGGTGCTTAAGTAATGAAGTAATAGATGACCCTTATTTTGGCAAAATGACCCACATGTTCAAATGCTGTGGGCCCCTGAGGCCCCCCTTAATTCAATATCTAGACTGAATGTGGGGCATCATAAACTTTAATTGCTAAAACTCATAAAAGTATGTGGCAAATTATATCTTTATTTTTAGAGATGTTACAATTTTCAAAGTGTCAAAATACACCATATGCTTTTGTACTGCCATCACATGTATACACCAAACAAGAGGACCACGATGGTCCTAAATCGCTCCCCTGAGTATGATGGTTCATGGCTTTATGATATAAACAAAATAGCAAAGCCCTCTGTCTAATCATTTTAAGGTGTTTAAGGATTTCTCTTTTAATCCTTGGTACAGTGTATATTGATGATCCCACCATATAGCACTAATTTCCTGAATATGCTAATGCTTTGAAGTATAAGCTGTAAGCCTAATGGTTTAGGAGAAGAAGTCTTTCAAAGGTATCATTATTTATTCCTAACTAAAATTAGGGATTGCACAGAAAAGGGCTAACTTTTTTAAGTAATTTGGTGGAGGGTCAATGGCTGATGATATGTACCAAATATCAAAGCTCTAGGCTTTATGGTTTGGGAGAAGGTTTTCAAAGATTTCCTTCTTTATTCATTTGTAAAATCAGGAATCGCACAGAAAAGGGCTAATTTTCAGAGTATGATAATTCTTTGAAGTATTTTGGTAGAGGGTCAATAGATGATGATATATACCAAATATCAGAGCTCTAGGCCTTACCGTTTGGGAGGAGAAGATTTTTTAAGTTTTTTCATTTGGTTGCCATGGCAACCAGAGTTCTTCATGGATTTCAATTCTATGAAGTATTTTGAAAGAGCATGACCTAAGGATCATTTCTGTGAAGTTTTGTTGAAATTCCATGGTTAGTGTAGGAGGAGAAGATTTTTTTGTAATTGTGAACGGACGGACGGACAGACAGACAGACGGACAGACGACGGACAATAACCGATCACAATAGCTCCCCCAGAGCACTTTGTGCTCAGGGGAGCTAAAAAGCTAATTCAATACAGCAATGAAGGCATTGGAATATAGCTGAAACATTATTAGCCCTTTGTTTTTTCATTGCTCCAAGAAACAACAAGAGCAATGTTGGGTATGGCCATCCCCTGCCGTAAAAGCTTGAAAGTAAACTGAAGCCAGTTAGATTTAGGCTTCTTGTGCACTGCATTTCTTGTCAATGAGTTGGATAAAAGCTTTTATACTTTCAGAGATATGCTCTGGACAAATTCAAAGTCTTAAAAACAAGAAAGGGCAATAACTCCAAAATTATGCAAGCAAGAGTCGTGGTTCTTATGCACTGCACTTCTCCTCAACAAAATCTATCCAACTATGAAGTTTCAAGTTCATAGCATTTATACTTTAGGAGATATGCCCTGGATAAAATCTAACTCCAAAATTATGCAAGCAAGAGTCGTGGTTCTTGTGCACTGCACTTCTCCTCAACAAAATCTATCCAACTATGAAGTTTCAAGTTCATAGCATTTATACTTTAGGAGATATGCCCTGGATAAAATCTAAGTCTTTAAAATAACAAAGGGCAATAACTCCAAAATAATGTAAGCAAGAATAGTGGTTTTTATGCACTGCACTTCTCCTCAATGAGATCTATCCACCTATAAAGTTTCAAGTTGATAGCATTTATACTTTGTTAGATATGCTCCCGACAAGCTTAGTGACGGAATGACGGAAATGACGGAATGATGGATGGAGACCTTACTATGTGCCCTTCGCCAAAACGGCAGGGGATAAAAAGAAATAGTGTTCTTAAGAAAAACTATCTGACATTGCCATATGACTGTCTCAACTAACACATGCAGGCTCATGTAAAGACAAGGTTCCTTGGAATAGTCTACATAGTTTGTCATTTTGGGACATAATGATAGCTTATTATGTCCACTGCAACAAAAGATGGTTATTAGGCTGTCATGTAACCAGTCATGACGGTGACGGGAATGTCAATCTGGGCCGTCAATATCTGTTCAGTCTTTAAGAACATTACTCTTTTACAGAGAGAGCCATACAATTTTCAATTTTGTCACTTCAGAAACCTCTTTGGACAGTCAGTTATTCTTCATCTAATTTAATTCCAAGTCTACCAAGTTTAATTTACCCCCGATTTACTATTTCTTAAACCATTAACGGATGGCAAAATTTAAGACTGGTCTAAATTGAAAGGAATATTATTGCAGACAATTTGTAAGTGCATAAAATTTCCTAAAATTAAAGATTTTTCAACTATCTGGGTAAAAAACTTTGTGGAAAATGAAGAAATTGCTCATTGGGAACAATTTCTTCATTTTACACATTGTATTTCCCAATTGTTTTTCTGGGTCGTTGTGTGGAAATGTGTTCATATAGCAGGATAAGTCATATATCGTCATTGTCATTCCAAAACCTCGTAACTACAGCTTGATTCAAGCAGTAATTACGAGGTTTGAGAACAACAAAGAAGATATGTGACCTATCAAGGAAAATAGGGATAGCCTGAGAAATGCAAAAGTATCCACTCTTGTTAGACTGCATAAACTTTGCAGTCTGACCAGGGTTAAATTTAACTTTTTGTACATTTTTTTAAATCAAGAATGGTCATTCTACCTTGCCTATTTAATTCATTACCACATGAACAGCTGCATCCACTTTCAGCCAGTGGAGCTAAGATCTGAAATCTAGTTGGTTCTAGGGTTTGAATTCTCGACATGCTTAAGAAATATATCTCCATTCTTCCAAAATGACATGTTCTTTTATAAACTTGTCAGTGGGATAATAGTTTATGTGTCTACAGTAAGATGAAATTGCCGAAAAACATAAATATTCCTCTATAACAATGACCTCCATTGATTGTTAGACAGCAAACACCACACAGCACTTATATTACTTGGCTTCTTCACAAGATAACATCATACTAATAGGGACCATCAGAGAATTTGAGGCCAAAACATCTTTTCTGACTATAGAGAACAGCATACAGATACCTGGCTATTGTGTGATGGATTATAGACAAAAAATTCAAGGTCAAAAACGAGCATAATTCGGACAAACATGAACAAATTAAAGAGTTATCCCCTTTAACATGTGATTATTTACATACTAAATTTCATATCATTACTTTCAATAATAAAAAGAGATACCACAAAATATCAAAATTTCTTGCTGGTAGATGACAACAACTGTGCACACACTTCAACATTCAGCTCAGGTTAAAGTTATACCTCGCATTTTGAGAATCGAGATGATCATTGGCCCTAAAGGTGCTTTACCCAGGTCAGTGAATATAATTATTAAAGATATTTGAGCCAGAAATGTACCTTCTATACATGTATACAAAGTTAGATCTGACCTAATTTTGACCAAAAGTGACCCTAAATTGAACTTATCCTAAATATCAAAGAATGACTACTTAACCAATTACCAGACAGCAAAATTTTAGACTGGTCCAAACTGAAAGGGGTTGCAGATGATGCGAAAAATGTGCCCTCTACAAAAATTATTCTTAAGGTTTTGACCTGGTGACTTACTTTTTGACCCAGATTGACTACAAATATCAAATGATTTAGAAATAATGCAGCCATGTATTCTGACCAGGTTTGGAGACATTCCAGCTAAATATTGTGGTCTCTGGAGTGCACCAAAGATGTCATATGACAGATGAACGGAAAATAGACGACAGCTGCTTGACAAAGCTAAATCACAAATAACTTATGATTCACGCACTCATGTAAGTGTTCAGGTGAGCTAAAAATCAAGTTTAGACAATATGTCAGCTATCCATCTTCAGCCTGACCAGAATTGATAATGGTCTCTTAACCCTTGTCATGCTGAACCCGGAATATTCCGGTTTTGACAGGAGGTGTAGACTAAGATCAGACTGCACTTATGTGCAGGCTGATCTTAGTCTACACCTCCTGCTTGTACTTTTCCTGCCAGAGTTGTTTATGAAGTTGATTTCTAAAAAAAAAATATTGATTTTTTTTAACAAGTTCTATCAGTGCTTTCAGCCCTTTGATTTGACAGTATTTCAGTTAGGTAATTTATACAGCATGACAAGGGTTAAGTATCAACCAACCATTTTCAATGCTGCAAATTTTGCCTATTCCCTATTTCCAGCATGCTTACTAGAGCTAAATCAGAGAAAGTACTTGAAGTAAATGATAATTCTGCAATCAGAGTACTACCAGCATTATCATTTGTGAATTGGAAACAAAAAAAAAAAAAAACTTCTCACAGAAGTACAAATTTAATGAACCCAAGAAATTGGGGCACATTTTGGATGAAGCTGAAGAATTTAATGAGAGCATCACATATGTAATTTTGTCTAATATTTCCAACTAAATTCTTCTGCCTCAATGTTAACCCTTGTCATGCTGAAGCTGGAATATTCCGGTTTTGGCAGGAGGTGTAGACCAAGATCAGCCTGCACATAAGTCCAGTCTGATCTTGGTCTATACCTCCTGCTTGTATTGTTCTTGCCAGAGTTGTTTATGAAATTGATTTCTAAAAGAAATATTGATTTTTGAACAACAAGTACTCTCAGTGCTTTCAACCTTTTGATTTAACAGCGATTCAATAAGGTGATTTATACAGCATGACAAAGGTTAATCTAGATACTGTTTAGGGCTGCTTCAGATTGGCCAATCACTACTGTCAATCTAAATTGAATTGACCAATCAAATCATTTATTTAGATTGGAAGTGAATGTTGACCTCTAACATTTTGAGAGTTAAGTGTGATATTGTTCCAAGTGTCTATACATTGTATAAACACTTAAAACATTATTGTAATTAATCCTTGATTTATGACACGACTTTTGTTGATTTGGCAACTTCAATGCAGTAATTACAGCTTATACAAGTTGTAGTTATGACATTGAGTTGTCCAACCAATGATTTGTTATGTGTCCATGACCAATGTTTTATAAAATAGATATCATTTGTAACCACAGTAAACTGCCATATTGGTGTTGAGTAGGTGGAGCCATTCATCAATTAAAGTATACAGCATACAGAGAAAAACAAGAGGATCAGCATGTGGGTGCCACTTACCTTTAGAATAAAATTTTCTCATCTAGTCTATTCTGAAATCCATTTGGTTGTTTTTTTCTGGGTATTTACATCCCACTTGTAGCCTTTCTCATCCATTACCCCTTTTTTCACATTTTTGAATCCATTTGTGCTTTATGGATATTTATCATAAAAAACAACATAGCTGCCTTTTGACTTCTAGAAAGGATGTAACACTTCATAATCTTAGGAGAGCTCTGGAATCATCAGAATTAACTACTTAAAGGTAACAAGAGTGCCATAGCCACAATATACACCGCCACTTTGCTGCTGTTTCACGAAATTAATTGTAGACACTACTTATTTTGACAGAACCAAATTCAAAACATTTGCAGACTACCTTTTTAAATTGTCAAGTTCAAACTGTTTGTTATGATTGATTGATTGAATGGGCCCATAGACTAAGTGTCAAGGGGCATAACTCTTGTAAAAATCAATGAACCATAAAATCCTTGATCCATGTACACCTACAAATTATGGTTATGACATTGACCAAGTTTCATTTAAATCAAGACAAAAAGTTAGGAGGAGTTGCGTTCACAAGGCTGCAATTTTAATAAGCCCCAGATACTAAGTTTTAAGGGGGCAAAAGTCAGGGAAAAATTAATGAACCATAAAATCCTTACTTCATGCACATCTACCAATTAAGGTGATAACATCCACCAAGTTTATTTAGCCAGCCAGAGACTAAGGAGAAGTTGCGTTCAGAATGCTATAATTTCAATAAGCCCCAGATACTAAGTTTTAAGAGGGCATAACTGAGGCAAAAATCAATGAACCTTAAAATCCTTACTTCATGCACATCTACCAATTAAGGTGATAACATTGACCAAGTTTCAAAAAGATCAAGCCTGAAACTTAGGAGGAGTTGCATTCACAAGGCTGCAATTTTAATAAGCCCCAGAGACTAAGTTTAAAGGGGGCATAACTCAGGCAAAAATCAATGAACCATAAAATCCTTCCTTCATGCACATCTACCAATTAAGGTGATAACATTGACCAAGTTTCAAAAAGATCCGTCCAGAATCTTAGGAGTTGCACTCACGAGAAAAGTGCAAGTACGTACGTACAGACGGACAGATGTAGAAGATGACGCCAATATACGACCGCCTCCGGCGGCGTATAAAAATGTATTTAATTCATTAATTGCCATTGCTCCATGCATAATAGTAATGGGTGGCTTATCTGGGATTTGATATTTACTGATGAAAAGTGATGGTGATTAATCTCGACAAACGAGCAAAATTGAGGTGTATTTCTTTAAGAAATGTGTCTGTACTCTGAAAGCTGTATAGTTTTTTGTGGAATGGATGGGTCAAGGTTACAAATGATTATATGTGTGACGAATATGCACAACTGTAAAATGTGTAAACAAATAAGTGTAATTTTTAGAGGCGTTTAAAACAGACAGGGTGGGATCTGAGGAATTCTGAGTTGTATCCCTTGTCTAAATATAATATTTCTAAAAGGCCTGGTTTGACTTTTGGGTCATTTAAACTAATATCTAGCATACCTAACTGCTCCCTGTGCTCCTAATATCTAGCATACGTAACTGCTCCATCACTCGTACCCTGATTTTGCAATATCTATATTAACCCTTGTCATGCTGAACCCGGAATGTTCCGTTTTTGGCAGGGGGTGTAAACTAAGATCAGACTGCATGTTTGTGCAGGCTGATCTAAGTTTACACCTCCTGCTCATTCTTTCCCTTCCCGAGTTGTTTATGAAGTTGATTTCTTAAAGAAATATTGATTTTTGAACAACAAGATCCATCAGTGATTCAGCCCTTTGATTTGACAGAAATTCAGTAAGGTATTTTATACAGCATGACAAGGGTTAGGAAGGCCCTTGTTTGCTTTAGTTTCCAAATAAGAGATAGATTATTTCAAATATTTTTCATTCCTCGGAGGGCAGGTATGGCTTTAATCAAGATGTGTTAATAATGAACACAATTATGTATCTGAAACTGAATAATTTTAGATGGTCATGACCTTTTCAGCTGACTTTTATCTTGTCATCAACTGCCATGGAGCAACCAGATGTATAATGTTCATGTGCCTGATCTTACCCTTATCATGCTGAATAAAATCTTCTATGGACTTGCATTAAAATCAAAGGACTGAAAAGACTGGAATTACTGATTTTGGGTTAATGCTCCTTTTAATGATTTCTCTTACTTATAACTCTGGTTTAAGAGGGACAAACAGGTGATGAAAATTAAGATCAGACTGCACATGTGCAGGTTGATTTTTGCTATACCTCCTGCAAAACAGGAATACTCCCTCATAGTTCATCATGACAAAGGTTAACAACATACCATAGTACTGATGATACATCAGAGATGGTTTTTAGTTCAAAGGTTAGTTTTGGACAGACAGACAGACAGAAAAACTTACAAAATTCAAACAATATTTCCTAGATGTTATCAATGTAGGGGCATATAGTGATCCAAGACTCCTACAACACCTATAAACCCATTACCATACAAAAACTATTTTCAGACATGTCTAACTTTAAAGAAGTAGTTGCAAACAACTATTTTAAGTTCATTAATCTTTAAAGATCTTTGTCTTCTGGTTAGGAAAATATAAGGGGAAATGAAAATATGCTTGGTAAAAGCAATTTCTTCATTTTCCACTTTTTTTTCCTAATCTTTTTTTCTTGACAAGTGTTAAAAAGCAGGATTGGGTGGGAATGGGTTAATTAAAATTTATTAGAAAGAATAAATATTTCTGACTTGAAATAACAAAATTAATATGGAATTAAGCATTAATTCTGTGCATATTTTGGAAACCAGGCATGTTTTTATGAATTCAAACACCTTCTTCAAAGTTTGTATAAAATATAAAGTCAAATATTCTTGTATAAAATTGTCCCCCTGAGGAAATCATGTAAAGAAATCTTTGTTACAACTTGTGAAAATTATCTACCAAACAATACCACAAGGAGAGCATGTCCTATAAATATAGGCTGTTCAACATTTTTTACCAGACTCCATAGAATAACGATAAAACAAGCTTTTTACCACACTAGTACATCCCCAAGGAAATTATTGAGATATATTATAGAGTAATATGATTATTATGTAAAATGAATGTCACATTCACACAAACAAACCACTCAGGAGCCCAAATAAGGTCACAAGGATCATGTTTATATATATGCCCATATAATGCATCAGTGCTCCTAGGACTTTAATATTGCCAAAACTGACTTGAATCCATTCCTGGTGATGACAACAAATTTTCAGACTTGCTCAAATTCACAGAATTTGTAGATCAAAACTTCAGTTGATGAATATGTAAAAATCTTTGTGTTTTTGGTTAGAAACATTCTGAATAATGAAGAAATTGCTTGTAACAAGCAATGCCTTTGTTAACCACAATGTTTTCCACGAAGCTTTAATCAATGGCATAAAAAAGTGGGATTATACGGGACAGGGTATAGAAACATAATAAAATAAATCTTCCTATAAAAGAATGCATCATGCAAACTTTGAAAGCTTTGAGAGAAGACTTATAAGATTGCCCCCTTTACTTCTTTGTACAATTTTGGTATCCACCAAAAAGTAGCCCCTTCATAGCAGAGTCGGTAGAGCACCAGACTCCTAATCTTCAATCATGGGATGTCATGGGTCCGATCCCCAACGGCAGCACATATTCTTCCCGACATTTGTCTCTCACCAATTGGTGGATAATCGTAAACCTAAGTGGGATAGCAGCTGGAGCCTAGGAAAGGCTGTCGTGGTAGTACTGGTGTAAGAAATACCAGGAATCCATTGTTAGGTGCTCCAGCGATATGAGTGAAATACTGTTTAAATGCGGCGTTAAACCCAATTCAATCAATCAATCAATCCACCAAAAAGTATTCATTTTTATTTCAGCGAAATAATTTGAACTATCTTGGTAAAGAATCAGACGGCATCGCTCTATTATTGATTTCTAGTTTCATCTATCAAGATTCAAGCATTTTGAGCAAGATTTTGAGCATGCAACTATTTGGTCTGCTTGTGCACAAAGTAGATCTACAAAATTTCACTAAAAATTAGTAAAATATTTGCTTTGTTTAGCTAAATAGCATTGAATTAAAAGAATGTATTTTAAGGGGCAGTAACTCGATAGTTAAAGCGAATCAGACTGAAACTGTGGGAGGAGATGTCCAGACAATCATTTCTAAGTACAACTAGGGCAATAAAGAAAGTAATGTCATGCACATCTACAACTCCTAATGAACACTTCTGTCAAGAAAGAAGTAAATCATACTGTAACTGTAGGAGTTGTCCAAATAACACGTTTGCAGACAGACTGATGGACTGCCTACAGGCTGATTCTAGTATACCCCCCCCCCCTTTAAAATAATTTGTCGGGTTTTAGGGAAAATAATGGTATAAATGACATTTTCGTAATCTTTGAATTAGAGGAAAAGAATAAGCATTAATCTAACCCATTACAGGTTGACAAAACCATAGACTAGTCCAAAGTCGTAGAGAGCATTTTGTATAATGAAAGAATAACATGACATGTTCAAGAATATTTTTGAAAGCTTTCTTCTGGACAGGGTAAACAAACTGGATTATGAAGGAATGGATACAGGAAATATTCATAGGACAGATTTTTGCTACATAAACCAAATTTAAAGAAAGTTTCTATACAATAAATAGCCACTCTGTAGATTTATGTTAAACTTTCATTGGAAGAATACTAAGCTGTGAAGTCTACAGTACAATAACTAGACTAGTACTGGAAGGGATAAATACCTTCTAACTGCTTCACGTCAAAGCAAAAAAACATTTTATTAATGAAACAAAGCCTTTTGTCAGATTTTTCAACATAAGTCATTACTATAAGAAAAGTACATGCATTGTAACTAAAATAGTATATGCAGATCTTAGGTTTATAAAGATTGCACATGTGGAATTTGAATCAAATCCAACAAGAAGCTTAGAAGAAAAGAAGCTACAGACCACTGACTAACCAACAAGCTGACTCCTATAATTATACCCCCTAAATATATAGTAGTGTTTTTTAAAAGGGGGGGGGGGTCAAAATAACAATACAGGGGATAAAAACACTTAGAACAAACCCCAAGAGCCATTGAAGGCCATTAGGACACTCTTGTTATTAAGGTGAGTTTTAATGAAGGGTCAATATAGACAAGATAAAAACGATAATCTTACAGGAGCTTAACAAAGGAAATCGGAGCGGACGTTTATGTAGTAATGCTGAACCAAGATAGGTTTGTAAATGACAAGATTTATCCGCTCTAATATCGAGGAGGAAATTGGATCATGCGGACGTCCAGGACTTACCGGAGATAGGTTTCTCTCTAACGATGTGTTATATACTTTGTGTACTAAGCCAATTATCTCCTTCTCTATATATAACCCATAACCCTACAATCAAGACTTTTTTACACTCTCAAGGAATTATATTGAGGTAAACATTGTGAGCAATATTGAATTGCTTGTCTCAAGCAATTTCTCCTTTTATCACAATATTTACTACCTAATCAGATGTTTATCATCAAGGAATTATATTATTATCTCACTGCATTTAACAAATTACCATTCATTCAAGAATTTTACACTCTCAAGGAATTATATCGGAGGAAACATTGCAAGAAATAGTGAATTGCTTGTCTAAAAGTAGCTTCTCCTTTTATTTCAACCTTATTTGACTTTTTATCCTCAAGAAATTATATTGCGGAAAACATCATTAGAAATCGAGGATTTTTGCTTGTTTTAAGCAAGTGCTTCTTTTATTGCAATGATTTCTATATTGTAGGAGACTTAATTTTAATTTAACCCATCATCAATCAGTGATGCTATTGGGTTGTACCCAAAGGAAAACGATTTGGAAAAGATTGTGTAGAATGAAGAAATTGCTTGAAACAAGCAATTTCTTCAATTCACACAATGTTTTCTGCCCAGATACTTTAAAAAATTCTAAAAAAATCATAAACTTTCAAATGTCATCTTCAATGCCTTTCAATTTGGCCCAGTCTAAATTTTTGTCATCTGGTAATGGGTAAATAGTACTTTGAAAATAGCGGCGCTTGAGTGGGCCTGATTAAGCCAAATGGTATTTTCAGGAATTACAGATAAATCAAATCATATTCGTCAATGGTGGCAAATAAATCTTATACTGTAAATTAATTTTTTATAAATAGTTCTAGAGAAGCATTTCCAACTTTTCATTGTTTTACAAAAGTCAAGTTATGTAAAATTCATTTACATAGTCAGATGAAATATTTAACAAAATTTTAAAATAATCACACCATTGGCTATGGTCATTAAAGTATTGTTTTTCAACCAATCCAGAATAAAATGATGGAATCTAAAAGATTTATTTTTTGAAATTTGTTTGAAATCCATCCACTGGTTTCTCATTAGAAGATTTTCAAAGCTTTCACCATATATGGAAATTAGCCCTGTCCATTAAGGCCATACTTTTAATCTGATCAAAATTCTTTGGAATCTGATAAAGGGTCACCCAAGGATCATTTCTGTGAAATGTGGTTGAATTCTGTTTAGTACTTCCTGAAGAGAAAATTTTAAGGAAAATGGTTACAGATGCATGGACAGAAGGATGCACAGATTATTGCATCACAAACACAATGCCATGCCATCCTTGTGTCCTTGAACTAGGACTATTCTAAAATTTTGCTGTTTGGTAATGGTTTAAATGGATCAAAACTTTTCTGAATTTCGAATAGTCATTATACCTTTACATATAATTATTTTACAAATATTTTAATCAAATCAACCTCAGCATGATCTAATCTGTCAATAAAATATTTGCTTTAACCCATTACCACACATCAAATTTTTAAGCTCGTCCAAATTGAAAGAAATTGCACATGGCAATTTGAGGTCGGTGCAATAAATAAATCTTCACCTTTAAGGGCAGAAAAACCAGCTTCTTTCTTGAGGGGCGTCAAAAAGTATCATTGTGTAGGAATGGGTTAAGGAATTCCAAGAAGATCCCTTTTAACTTTTCCAAGTGACAGATCAAGTAAAAGTTATATTGGAGTCTGCATGACATTTCAAATGATTTCACCTTCTCTTGAAGTGCAGACACTGAGCAGTCTCAACAGTCAATCAGGTCAAGTAAAATGTTTGCAGTGGGGTCAGCACAGGCTGATTCTAGTCATAATACTTGGAGCACAAGTGTAATGGTTGGAAATATCATACACAACCTCATTTTTCCCCTGCGCTGTTTTGGAAGTACGCAAAACGCCTTTAGTAGCACCAAATGGATACCAAAAATTTCTCTCTTACAGATGGATGATATATGGACTTTGTCTATAAGGACAGATAACCCCAAACGGTTCTACTAATTCAATCACCATACTTGATGTCTATCATTTAAATTCGTCAGACTATTTACAGTGTGTGCAGAGGGAATGACTTATAAAAGATTCCTATGTCTCGTGTCATCTAAATAATCATTTTATCACCACACCAGACAAATCGCGTAATCGTTGACTGACTGATTTCCTCTGGTATTAACCGTCTCTTATGGTTTCAGTCATGCAACATAAAAACTCATCTTAACAAATATTACCAGAATATTGGGTTGTCTGATGTCATTTGTGTCACAATCTTTTTTAAGACCAATCTTTAACATGAATTCATTTGTATTCTAGCAATTATATTTCTGAATTTACCCATTATAATCACATCCCTTCAAGTATTTAGCAATATATCCATAAAATGATTGCATAAATAAATTGAGTTTTACGTGAAAAACTTAACCATTGTCATGCTGAATGAAATCCTGTTTAGAATTGCACTAAAATCAAAGCACCGATATCTCCATGGGCATTAGTTTCAGCTCAATATTTCTTTTGCAAACTAGCTTTATACAAAAAATCTAGCTTGAAAGGACAAGCAGGTGGTGTAGACTAAGATCAGACTGCACAAATGGGCAGGCTGATCTTTGCCCATACCTTCTGCCAAAACAAGAATATTCCAGGACCAGCATGACAAGAGTTAAGATGCCAATAAATGTCTTTGTATACTAGCAGATTTTTGAAAGCCTAACATTTACAGTTGACCTTAGTAATTTTGTCAATGTTCGCATATTGTTTCTTTACGAGGAAATGTTAGGATTTTAGTTAAGTTTTTGTACAGTTGGGCATATAGACACCAATTTAACACATTGGGAGGGGATTGCAGGTATAAATCATTGGATTTCTACAAAATTATATGTATTCAATCTGCTACTAAAGGTACAAGAATCAGAAATAAAGATTTCCAGAATTATGTGTTTAACCCATTCCCACACAGTAATGCTTTTAAAAACCCCTCAATATGAAAACTTGGGAAAAACATTGTTGAAAATGAAGAAATTGCCTGTTACAAGCAATTTCTTCATAATCCTCAATGTTTTTTCCCCAAAAAGACAAAGATTTTAAAGATTTCATTATTCTTTCAATTTGGACCAGCTAACATTTTGTCATCTGGTAATGGTTTAACCCAGTACAAGATGGCAAGATTTTAGACTGGTCCAAATCAAAAGTTGATTGATGACAACTTTACAGTATGTTTATATTTGTTTTGCATTGTAACAAGAGGACCATGATGGACCTGAATTGCTCCCCTTAGTATTGCTCCCCTGAGTATGATGGTTCATCATGTTTTATGATATATACAAAATAGTAAAGCCCTAATTATTTTGGAGAAGATGTTTAAGTATTTTCTCTTTTAATCCTAGGTATATTGATGATCCCACCATTAAAAACTAATTTCCTGAATATGGTAATGCCTTTTAGTATAGAAATCAATACATACCAAATATCAAAGCTCTAGGCCTAATGGTTTAGGAGAAGAAGGTTTTCAAAGATATCATTCTTTATTCCTATCTAAAATTAGGGATTGCATAGAAAAGGACTAATTTTCAGAAAAGGGTAGTTCTTTGAAGTATTTTGGTAAGGGGTAGATAGCTGATGAAAAGTAATAAATATCAAAGCTCTAGGCCTTATCGTTTGGGAGAAGAAGACTTAAAAGATTTCCTTCTTTTTTCCCTTGAAAAATCAGGGATTGCATAGAAAAGGGCTAATTCTCAGAATACGGTAATTCTTTGAGAAGGTCAATTACCAAATATAAAAGCTCTAGGCCTAATCATTTGGGAGAAGAAAACTTTAACCCTTTCCTATACAAACCCGGGATTTTACGTCTCTATGATTTTTTACTTGAGAAAACATTGTTGAAAAAGGAGAAATTGATTATAACAAGCAATTTCTCCTTTTCACACAATATTTTCTACCACAAAGGATTGTTTCATTTCAAGATGCATCCAATTTTTGTTGTCGTCTGCAACATCTTTCAATTTGGACCAGTCTAAAATTTCAAACAAGAGGACCATGATGGTCCTAAATCGCTCACCCGAGGCATCTGCAAATTATAGTACTTTTTTCTATACAAGAGGACCATGATGGTCCTAAATCGCTCCCCTGAGTATGATGGTTCATGGCTTTATGATATAAACAAAATGGCAAAGCTCTCTGTCTAATTATTTTGGAGAAGATATTTTATAGATTTCTCTTTTAATCCTAGGTATATTGATGATCCCACCATATACCACTAATTTCCTGAATATGGTAATGCTTTGAAGTATAGACATCAAAACATACCAAGTATAAAAGCTGTAAGCCTAATGATTTAGGAGAAGAAGGTTTTCAAAGATATCATTATTTATTCCTAACTAAAATTAGGGATTGCACAAAAAAGGGCTAATTTTTTAAGTAATTTGGTAGAGGGTCAATGGCTGATGATATGTACCAAATATCAAAGCTCTAGGCTTTATGGTTTGGGAGAAGAAGGTTTTCAAAGATTTTCTTCTTTATTCCTTTGTAAAATCAGGGATCGCACAGAAAAGGGCTAATTTTCAGAATACAGTAATTCTTTGATGTATTTTGGTAGAGGGTCAAAAGGTGATGATACATACCAAAATTCAAAGCTCTAGGCCTTATGGTTTAGGAGGAGAAGATTTTTTAAGATTTCCTTTTGAAAAATCCGGGATCGCACAGAAAAGGGTTAATTTTAAGAGTAAAGTAATTCTTTGAAGTATTTTGGTAGAGGGTCAAAAGGTGATGATACATACCAAATATCAAAGCTCTAGGCCTTATGGTTTAGGAGGAGAAGATTTTTTAAGATTTCCTTTTGAAAAATCCGGGATCGCACAGAAAAGGGTTAATTTTAAGAGTAAAGTAATTCTTTGAAGTATTTTGGTAGAGGGTCAAAAGGTGATGATATGTACCAAATAATATCAAAGCTCTAGGCCAAATGGTTTAGGAGGAGAAGATTTTTTAATATTTGTTTACCGACGGACAGACGGCTGGACTGACAGACAGACGCCAGATAATAACCGATCACAATAGCTCATCTTGAGCACGTTGTGCTCAGGTGAGCTAATAAAACCACTAGGCCTAATGGTTTGAGGGAAGAAGATTTTCAAAGATTTCCTTCTTTATTCCTTTGAAAAATCAGGGATTGCCAAGAAAAGGGCTAATTTTCAGATTACGGTTATTCTTTGAGATATTTTGGTAGAGGGTAAATAGTTGAGGATGCATACCAAATATCAAAGCTTTAGGCTTTTTCATTTTGGAGAAGCTGCTATCCCACATAGGTCTTTATGTCAGGTAATAAGAACTTTTGGCAATTTGTAAAGGAGGTATATTTGAAAATCAATTACCTTGACAATTTGACCTTGACCTTGACAACTGACCTTGAACTTAGTCCAACAGAAAGGTCATATCATAAGCAATGCACAAAGGTTATATCACTTACTATTGTAAACTTATAGACCATGTTTAAGTTAAGATTTTCGAAATTTTGACTTTGAGAAATGACCTTGATCTTGTCAGATGACCTTGAACTTAGTACCAACAGAAAGGTCATGTAATAAGCAATGCACATGTGAAATATGAAGGCTATATCACTAACTATTGTAAACTTATGGACAATGTAAAAGTTAATAATTTTGAAATTTTGACCTTCAGAAAAGCCCTTGACCTTAACAGATGACCTTGACCTTAGTACCGACAGAAAGGTTTTATTATAAACAATGCACATTTGAAATATGAAGGCTATATCTCTTATCAATCAAAAGTTATGGCCAAAGTAACTTTGTTGCAGAGAAATGGAGAGCTAATGAAAAGCTATCAAACATTAAGCCCCCTTTTTTCCACGACACATCATATTTCCGCAAATTTCAAATAGTTCAAGGTCAAAGGCATCTGATTTGCTACTCATATAAGAAATTTCATTAAATTCTGACCATTAGACTAGGAGAAATTTGAGACAAACTATATTTTACCCCAAGTCCCCTTTTTCTGTAATGAGGCCTCAAATCCAAAAACCAGGAAAAAAATCAGCATTTTATCATAGGGAGTTCACACAATAAGTTTCATTTGATTTGGTCCAAGAGTTATGGAGAAATGGCTCTGGACGGTCAGACGGACGGAGCGATGGACAGACAGAGCGGCAGCTTTATGCTCTTCCTTCGGGGAGCATAAACACAGTAGGGTAGAAAATATTGTGGAAAAAGAAGAAATTGCATATTGCAATTTCATCTTTTTCCACAATGTTTTCTTGAGTTTAAAATCACAGAGACGTGAAAACCAGGGATTAAACAGGTAAGGGTTAAATATTTTTTCTCCTTTACATTTCCTTCAAAGTATTGGACTTCATACCTCGGATTACTCTGTTAAAACACAATACAGTCCAAATATATTTCTTCTTCAAGAATATTTAACTATTCTTATGAAAGATTCAGCTCATGCAATACTTCCATTTCTCACCATCAAACTGTCATTCTATAATGGAGATGTTTCTATGGTATATTTCATGTAAGTATTATGTTGTTTAGCTTGAATTTTAGTAACACATTTGAAAACTCAATGATGCAAGATTTAACCAAACTAATCATTATAATGTAATCTTAAACAATTTAAGTGATTACTGCATAATTCAACATTTTGACACACCGAAGAAAGGTATCAGTTAAACATTATGAGATTACAGAAGAAATATTGCTAGATAACCCATTACCAACCAATGCCAATTTTTTGACACCCTAAAGAAATAAAGTTTTGGAAAACTTTGTGCAAAAAATAGAAATTACTTGTAACAGCAATTTCTTCCTTCCTGAATATGTTTTCTACCTTATTTTGGGTTTTTATTTCAATTTCAGCGCAAATATTGTCATCTGCGACTTCATTCAATTTTGACCAGTGGAAATTTTTGCTATCTGGTAATGGGTTAAAATCAATTCCTCCTTTTGTAACCACAATGTTTCTAGGCTATTTGACAGTTATTTCTCATTGATGTGTTCTTGAACATTAAGGAACTAGTTGAACTTTTTTGTAAGGGGATTTCTTGATTATCCACAATGTTTTCTACCCAAAAGATAATGAATTTCATAAACGACGGCATTTTCTTTGAATTTGAACCAGTCTAAAATTTTGTTTTTTGGTAATGGGTTAAGACTTAATTAAAGAGTCTATCTGGAAGAAACTCACATCTAATACTGTGTCAATTTAAATTGCCATTACTCATGAAACACATTTCTTTTACTCTAATAACATGACCAGGCTTCAGTTGCCATTCGTATAAAGTCAAAATAGCTCAACACAAGACTTTTATGAAATTAATTAATCACAAGCATACGAGACCGTGCTTAGAATTTGTATACAAAAGTCAATTCGTTAATATATGTCTTATAGTTTTTCATTCATGGTAAGTAACATAGCCATAGATTTCAAATAAGTGGAAATCCGAAGAATGCAGATAATTTGAACATAAATGAAAACGACTGCTTAATGATATCGCTAGTTCCGTCAATACAATTAAAGAAACAACAAATCATGAAATCTTGCTTCAGGGATGGAAAATGTCTGAATAATAAATCGTCGTCTGCAGCTTCTTTGAATTTGAAATGGTCTAGAATCATATCATGTGGGAATAGGTTAATAATTAAATCGGCGTACGGGGTGGGTGGGGTGGATTTGATAATGAAATTTATTTGTCTATCTAATTTTACAATCTATTGGAATTTCATGGATTGACGTGCACATTGCTGGAATTGCAATAAATGCACAGCCAAATTTTCAAAAACAATATGAAAGTAGGATTTATCAGTTGTTTTCATCTATATTCCTATCATTGAAGATCAGAATCATCTTCGGAGAATTTGAAAAAGAAGGTATTTACTGAATGAAGGATGAATCCTTTTACGTACGGGGTAAGGTGAAAAAAAAAGGCAGGGCTTTGTGTTTTTGATGGCAGAGGGGGAATTCCGTTTTGCCTGCAGAGGGGGGGGGGGGGGGGCATTTGTCTTGACCATTTTAAATTTCAAATTTTAGAAGACAATGTGGACAGGATTTTCCAGAATGTTTTCTAAAGCTCTTTTCTTGAAGGGCATATATAAGTTCAGAAATCAAACAAGAGGACCATGATGGTCCTTAATTGCTGACTTGAGTCTCCTTGCGAATTTCTATAAAACAGAGCAATCAAGAAACAGCACTTGTCCATATACAAGTGCTATCCACCAAAGGGCCGTAACAGAAAATGGGCTTTTTTTTTTTATTGAAGGGCCATAACTCTGTCAAAAACCAATGGACCATAACCACAATAGGATATGCACATGTCTGACTTATACCGAGCCTTTAAGTGAAATTTGAATCAAATCCATCAAATGGTAGCTGAGAAATTGAGCAGACACGATTTCTCACCAAAGGGCCATAACTCCGTCAAAAATAAATGGACCATAACCAAAATAAAATATGCACATCTCTTCTAAATACTGATAATATTAGTTTGATTTGATTTGATGGGGTTTTACGCCGCTTTCAACAATCTTTCAGTTATATCCCGGCGGCTGGAGCACCTAACAATGGATTCCTGGTATTTCTCACACCAGTACCGCCATCACATCCTTTCCTAGCCCCCAGCTGCTATCCCACATAGGTCTACGATAATCAACCCATTGGTGGGAGACAAATAGTCGGAAAGGATGAGTGCCGCCGTCGGGGATCGAACCTGGGACCTCTAGATTGACAGTCCGACGAGCTACCAACTGCGCTATGACGGCAGCTAATATTTGTTTGACTAAAATCTGTCCAATAGCTGTTTAGAAATTGAGTGGACATGAGAAAGCTACAGACGGACGAATGGACCAACAAGCCGACACCTATATACCCCCCAAACATAGTTTATTATAATGTCAGGGAGACATGAGATAAATAATGTATCATTGCTTGAAATACTAATTTGGACCAGTCTAAATAAAGTCAAGGAGACATGGGTTAAATAATGTATCATTGCTTGAAATACCAAATCAATACCAGAAGACTTTCCCCATGACTGAACTAAAATTGAAGTAAACTTACTGAAAACTCTTATAGACTTCTTACAGCTTAAAACATTTTAACGATGATATATTTCCAGATGGGATGAAAGAACTTTGTAATAACATTTTGACATGTTTGCAGCAGGTATTTCAAAACATGGCTCTATAAGAACAACAAAATTTGGACTCAATTATGTTTCAAGATGTTTCCAAAACAATTGTAATATCTCAATTCAAAACAAACTGATCTGCAGCATGAGGAAATGAGATAACTCAGAGTTGAAGTAAATGCACTGCTTTTCTCAAAAGAAAAGTTTCCTTAGACAAGAGCACCATGATGGTCCCAATTCACTCACCTGAGGCAATCTGCATATTACAGTATTTTTTTTTAATAACAAAGGCACAACTTGAGCCAAATAAATAAAGCAAATGTAAGATTTTGGGCATTATTACAAAACTATATAGTAATGCTATAAAATAATATGAATGCCTATGGCTTTATAGTTTAATCCATTACCAAACTATCCCACATTCAACACCTTCAGGGAAAATAGGTTTATAAAACATCATGAGAAAGGGAGAACATAGTAGTTACAAGCAATTTCCCTATTTCTCACAATGTTTTCTACCCTAAAAACTCCTTGTATTTATATTTCTATCAATTTTTAATTACTGTCTGCAACTTCTTTTAATGACAACCAGTGTTAAGAGGAGAAGACTTTGAACTTGTTTTAATTGAGCATTTTACCAAACTTGGGGTCTCTGGGGTGAGGCCATTTTGATCCAATGGGTATTATTTTAGGAACAAGGAGGATGTACTATAAACCAAATATAAATGCATTACAACTTATACATTAGGAGAGGAAGATATTTGAACATGCTCTTATTCATAACTTTTGATGCCTTGGGAAGGGCCGTTTTTGTTCAAAGGGGACTATAACTTCAAGACACATGGTAGATAAACATAATGTTATGCTATGTTTTTAAAATAAATGCTCTAGGCCCTATATCTAAGTTTGTTTTTTTCAAATTGAACTATTTATGCATTTTCAACCCCTTGAAAGGCTTTTGATCCTAAGGGTATATTTTCCTGTAACATAGTACAAATTTATTTAGTAATGCTACATACCAAATACGAATGTCCATCACCTATTATTTCAGAAGTTGATGATTTTTGAAGTTGCTCTAATTTTGCATTTTTTACCACTTGGGCTGAGGACCATGTTTTATCCCAGAACTATGATTTTAGCAAACATAGTAGAAAAACATCTGGTTATGCTATATACCAAACATGAATGCCTTAGACTTTGTAGATTGGGAGGAGAAGACTGTTGAACATGGTCTAATTGAGCATTTTTTATGAACTTTTTACACCTATGGAAGGGGTGTTTTTTACCCTACAGGCATAATTTAATCAAAATTGATAGATAACAGCCAGGCTATGCTACATTCCAAATATAAATGCCCTCGACCTTAAAGTGAAGATTTTTTTTTAACTTACTCAAAGTTTGCGCTTTTCCCTATTTTGGTCACCTGTTAGAGGGCTGTTTTTGACCCTAGGAGAAAGATTTTAGTGATACAGTACAAAACCATCTAGAAATGCTACATACAAAATATGAGTGTCCTAGACTGTACAGTTTATGTTGAGAAGTCTTTTGAACTTGTCTTATTTAGCATTTTTCCAAACTGCGGACCTCAGGGGCAGGGCCATTTTTGCCCCATATGCAGGGATTAAATTTTTGAAAACTTGGCAGAGAATCATGTGATAAAATATGAATGCCCTTAGACTTGTAGTTCTGAAAAATAAATTTCAAAGATTAACTAACGTAACCAGACTTTTTCACAGCATGAAATTCTTTTAACAAATGTTGTAGAGCTTAACCCAAGCAACATCCCTGCAATGTTTCAGCCTGATTGACCAACTGGTATTGGAGAAGATTTTTAAAGAAATTGTGGACAGATGGACGGACAGACAGACATACAGCGGACATTGACCTATCACAAAAGCTTTGTGCTCAGGTGAGCTAGAAAGAGGGACTCTGCATTAATTTGTATACTGCATCACCAAGCCAATTCTGTTTGGGGTTTTTTTCTGGACATGAAATAAAAGGCTAGTCGTTGGTTGGCAACCCACATGTTGTAATTACAATGTTTAACACATCTGAAGCGATGACGCTTTTTGACGCCTCTCAAGAAGAACGAATGGGAAAACATTATGCAAAATGAAGAAATTGCTTGACACAAGCAATTTCTTCATATCACACAACGTTTTCTACCAGTCCAAAACTTTACTGTCTTGTAATGAGTTAAGTTGCCAAACTAACAAAATGCTTAACGTTAAAAGAGTTTTCTTGTGTAAATAGAGTTTTTAGATTTAGGTGTTGGTCAGTCAATACTTGGGAATTAGAAAGTCATCCAGTGACAATTTGTCAAGTCCGCCAAATATTTGACCTTTAACTTTGACCTTCAAGCTATCTGAAAATTGATTTCAAATGACACTCAAGATGGGAAAAAAAAGCCCCCCCCCCCAAATTTGAATAAATAGGAATATTACTCTGGACAAGTTCTATTTAAACGTTGGACCTTCGGCTGTAACATTGACCTGAGAACTATCCGAAAATGTCTTTCAAATGGCACATCTCCTCATGATAGAGAACAGCAGTTGTGCTGTGTTATTTTGAAATCCATCCATAAATGTAAAAGATTTGCTCTGGACAAGCTCACTTCGAATCTTTGACCTCCAGGAACTATCAGAGAAATTTGTTTAAAATGGAATATCTACTCATGAAGGAGAACAATTTAGCACAATTAATTTTGAAATCCATTCACAAATGTAGAAGATATAATATGGGCAACTTACTTAAATCTTGTCATGCTGATTATTCATCCTTTCTTCACAATATTTCAATTTTTTCCAGATTTAGATTTACCTTGTGTACAAACATTTCCTCAACACTAAAACAGGTAGAGTAGAAAAAGATCAGACTACACATCTATGCAGGCTGATCTCAGTCTATACACCTTCCATTGTTATCAGAATAGGAACAATTTCCTGGAACAGCATGACAAGGGTTAAAAAAAATACTTACCTAACACACAACTGCTTACACACATACACCAACTTGTAATAATGACAACTTTGTCTTAATTAAAGCAAGCTGGCTCATCAAAGACTACTGAGTATTTCATAGTTACCAGTGACCAAAATGTAAACAAACTTGAAGACCAAGTTAGGCCTACATCATTCTCATGAATTCTTTATTGAACAGAGAAACACGAGTCTGAAATTTCATAAAGGGTCATGTATTTCAAGAAACAGCCAGAAGTAGCAAGGCATTATGATGAAAATTGTTAAAGGATTGTGTGTGACAATATTTTACAAAGATTTGACCTGCATTAGTGACCTTTATAATTTGACACATCATCTTTCCTTGACAAGTTTTGACAAGTTTCATAACATTTAATCTGAATTTGAGGCCTTTAAAGAAAGAAAAATATTCATTTAAGATCTGACCATAGCGCTCTATTTATTAAGGGCTAAATTTAAATTCATACTTGACCTAATAATAGATAAACATTCAGAGTAAGTTTCAAAATGGCCTGGACAAAAAATGTTACCACAAGAACATAGTATCCTAATATTTCACCTTGAAACCAGAAATTCAAAGTTGACTTAACCCTTCCCACACAGTGACGCTTTTTGAAGCCCCCTCAAGGTTAACCATTGGGAACACATTGTGCAAAATGAAGAAATTGCTTGTAACAAGCAATTTCTTCATTTAATACAATGTTTTCTACCCAGAAATATGAAAAAATCTAAAATTTCATAAACTTTTAATTGTCTTCTGCAACTCCTTTCAATTTCGACCAGTCTAAATTCTGTTGTGTGGGAAAGGATTAAATATCAAGATAAAGTGCTTGAGAAAGTTTCACAATGATTCACAATCTCTTGTACGCCGTTGCATTCGTCATTCGCCTCTGTAATGTGCTCAGTAAATATCTTCTTATACGTCATCATGTCATCACATGCTCTCTTTCACCGCAATTGAATTCAATTTAAAAACTGGTACATGAATATGTAAGTTTTTTCCACTAGCCATTCAAACAAGCTTAAAATCTTTGTTTTTTAAAAGGTTTAATGAACATATAGTGTATCTTAAATCATATTTTATTATGTCCGATAATTATGTTTCATTTCTCATGAACCAACAGAAAAATAAATAATCTTCCATTACCTGGCATTACAAGAATCTTGTCATTTAGATGTATGGTGAGTACAACAAATGACAACATTCTTGGAGATTGGATGATTTAGCAAGAATTGTAATCTCTACAGTGTAAACAGCAGATTGGATGACAGAATAGTCAGATACTAGTCTAACAGTTTAAAACAGGGAAAAAGGATATGCCATACAACCATATTAATGATATTACAAATACATAAATGGATGCTTTTCAATCATATAGATAACGATTTTGTAATTCTGTTAATGATGCGTAAACCATCACATCATCTCGTCCAGCGGTGTTAGAGCTTTTGTCACCTATCCCACGGGATCCATTTCAGTTCATTATCACTCTGTCATAAATTCATTTGTTATATTTTTTAGTGTTGACAACTACAATATTTGATAGAAAGCTTGGAAGGATAAAACGGACAACAAGATGTGTTTGTGAAACACCATGCACAGTAGCAGCCTTTTTTTTTTCAAATGATATCTTGATAAGCGACCTTGACCTTGTCATGTGACCTTGACATCTGCAATGACAGATAGCAGAAGTAAACAAGAGGACCATGATGGTCCTAAATTGCTAACCTGAGGCATCTTCAAATTACAGTCCTTTTTTGTATAAAAAAGACACAACTTGAGCAAAATAAATAAAACAAATATAAGATTTTGGGCCTTGTACAAAACAATCCAGTAATGCTTTACAAAAAAAATGAATGCCTTTGGTTTTATTGTTTAACCCTTTCCTGTTTTAAATTTTTTTAGACCTGTCCAAATTCAAAGGATTTGCAGACGAGAATTTAAAGTGGAATTAATTTGAAAAATCACCATTCAGTAGGGTAGAAATTATTGTGGAAAAAGGAGAAATTGCTTTTCCCACAATGTTTTCTCAAGTAAAGGATCACAAGGACGTAAAAACCAGTGATTGTACAGGAAAGGGTTAATCCATTACCAAACTATCCCAGAATTTGTCACCCTCAGGGAAAATAGGTTTAAAAAAGCATTGTGAGAAAGGGAGTGACAAGCCATTTCTCCATTTATATAAATTTTAAGAATTCTTTCAATGCGATATATGCAATTCTCGACCCCAGGAGCAGAGGCATTTTTTATCCTAAGAGCATATTTTCCTGTAACATAGTACAAAATTATTTAGCCCCTGTCATAGCGCAGTTGGTAGCGCGTAGGACTGTCAATCTAGAGGTCCCAGGTTCGATCCCCGACGGTGGCACTCATCCTTTCCTACTATTTGTCTCCCACCAATGGGTCGATAATCGTAGACCTATGTGGGATAGCAGCTGGAGGCTAGGAAGGATGTGATGGTGGTACTGGTGTGAGAAATACCAGGAATCCATTGTTAGGTGCGATTTAACTGAAAGATTGTTGTAAGTTGCGTAAAACCCCATTCAAACAAACAAAATTATTTAATCATGCTACATACCAATTATGAATGCCCTTCATCTTATATTCAGAAGAAGAAGACTTTCGAAGTTGCTCTAATTGGATGTTTTCCAAAATTTTTGACCTATTGGTCAGTGCCATGTTTTATCCCAGGGCTAAGATTTTAGCTAACATGGTAAAGAACCATCTGTTCATGCTATATACCAAATATGAATGCCTTAGACTTTGTAGATTGGGAGGAGAAGATTGTTGAACATGGTCTAATTGAGAATTTTTACTTGATTTGGACACCCAGGGAAGGGGCGTTTTTTAACCTACAGGCATTATTTAATCAAAATTGATAGATAACAGCAAGGCTATGCTACATTCAAAATATAAATGCCCTCTGCCTTAAAATGAAGATTTTTTTTTAAACATACTCAAAATTTGCATTTCCCCAATTCTTAGACCTCTAGTGCAGGGCCGTTTTTGACCCTAGGAGGACAACTTTAGGTGATATAGTACAAAACCATCTAGTTATGCTACATACCCAATATGAATATCCTAGACCTCATAGTTTAAGAGGAGAAGTCTTTGAAATTACTCTAATTAAGCATTTTACCAAACTTCGGACTTCAGGGGCGGACCATTTTTGACCCCAGAGATTATATATTGAAAAAAACAACAACAAAGATTTACTAAAATTTCCTATTTTATATGCCCGGTTTCAACAGCTTTTCACGGAATGAAACTCTTTTAACAACTTTTAAAGAGCTTCAACCAAGGAACATCCCTGCAAAGTTTCAGCTTGATTGGCCTACTGGTTCAGGAGAAAAAGATTTTTAAAGATATTTAAAGAATTACTAAAGATTGATTTTGAATTGAAACAAACATTCTGACCAAATATCAAGTAATATGAGTCCGAAATGTGGCCTTTAGAGAGCAAACAAGGTATTCCTAAGATTTGATCTAGTAACCTAGTTTTTTTACCATTTGAAGTTCAAATTTAAACTGGCAAAAGAGTTATTACCAAGAAAATCATCCTGTAGGCAATTGGGGGTTAGTGGGTGTAGGCAGTTGGAGGTTATTGGATGTGGGCAGTTGGTGATAAGTGGATGTGGGCAGTTGGAGGTTAGTGGGTATGGGCAGTTGGAGGTTAGTGGATGTGGGCAGTTGGAGGTTTGTTGATGTGGGCAGTTGGAGGTAAGTGGGTATGGGCAGTTGGAGGTTAGTGGATGTGGGCAGTTGGAGGTTTGTTGATGTGGGCAGTTGGAGGTTAGTGGATGTGGGCAGTTGGAGGTTAGTGGATGTGGGCAGTTGGAGGTTAGTGGATGTGGGCAGTTGGAGATTAGTGGATGTGTGGGGAGTTGGAGATAAGTGGATGTGGGCAGTTGGAGGTTAGTGGATGTGGGCAGTTGGAGGTTTGTTGATGTGGGCAGTTGGAGGTTAGTGGGTATGGGCAGTTGGAGGTTAGTGGATGTGGGCAGTTGGAGGTTTGTTGATGTGGGCAGTTGGAGGTAAGTGGGTATGGGCAGTTGGAGGTTAGTGGATGTGGGCAGTTGGAGGTTAGTGGATGTGGGCAGTTGGAGGTTAGTGGATGTGGGCAGTTGGAGGTTAGTGGAGATGTAGGCTGTTGGAGATAAGTGGATGTTGGCAGTTCGAGGTTAGTGGGTATGTAGGCTGTTGGAGGTTAGTGGATGTGGGGGCATTTGGAGGTTAGTGGTTGTGTGCAGCGATCTCTCAGTTGAATGACACAATGTCTCACATGGAAGTCATTTACAGTCAAATCCATTAATTTTATACAGTTAAAATAAATGAACCTTGGAATAAGATTGAAATCTCCTGTAGTTCCTTGACCATTTACAGAGAACAGTTGTTTGCTCTGCTTTAAGACGCCTCTTACAATTAAGACAGGTCACATAGAAAGGCCAAGATGCTATAGTAACTCTAAGAAAAGCTCAGGAACCAAAGGCACTTATAAATTCACAAAAGGACTGCATGTGACACCTAGAGTTCCAGTAAAATAACATGATTAATGACTGTAGAGATACTAATACAATTTTAAGCGAAAAAATATAAGTAAGATGTAATTGGTTCAATTAGATCTACCTTAACCCATTACTAGAAAGCAAAATTTAAATTGGTCCAAACTGAAAGAGTTGCAGACGAAAATTGTTTTCAATTATCTGTGTAAAAAACAATGTGAACTATGCCCCTGCAACAGGACTAAATATTGACCTTGGTATGTGACCTTGACCTTATCACTTAACCTTGACCTTGACATGAAGAGATGCGTATTATAGAGATGTATCATCATGCCAAATATGAGCATTGTATCTTGAATAGGCTGGTAGTAATTTGCAATGTTAAATTTTTTTGTTAAGTTTTTCACAGACAGACAGACAGACCAACAGACTGAGAGACTGACAATGGTAAAACAATATGCCCCCCAATCTTTTGTTACATAAAGCCATGAACAATCATACTCAAGGGAGTGATTTAGGACCATCATGGTCCTCTTGTTTAGGAATCTGATAGAAGATCTCATGAGGATTACTCCTGTGAAGTTTCATAACAAGAGGACCATGATGGTCCTAAATCGCTCCCCTGAGTATGATGGTTAATGGCTTTATGATATAAACAAAATAGCAAAGCCCTCTGTCTAATTATTTTGGAGAAGATGTTTAAGGATTTCTCTTTTAGTCCTAGGTATATTGATGACCCCACCATATAGCACTAATTTCCTGAATATGGTAATGCTTTGAAGTATAGACATCAATACATACCAAGTATAAAAGCTCTAGAAAACAAAGGACTGAAAGTCCTGAGAGTGGTTTTGCTGGTTTATCAGTAACCGCGCTCAATAATGAGAGCATTTTACATCAATATAAGTAGGAGGAGCAGCTGGTGGCTCGATAAGGATGTAGTGGAAGTATTGGTGTGTGAACTACCAGGAATCCATGGTTAGGTGCTCCACCCGCCCCGATATAATTGAAATACTATAAAAAGTTGCGTTAAACCCTATTCAATCAATCATGACCTATTACTGTTTCCCGAAATCACTATTTTGAATTAATCGCAACTTTTTCTTCTTAAGTGCATGAAAAATTGTGGTTGTGTGGTAAAAGGTTAAATGATAAAAGCTAAAGAAATCAGAGCTAACATTCAATTCTTTTTTCGTTGAGCATATTATTATCACAGTTGAAGTAGTTAAATGTCCGTTTCAAAGATTTAGTCGAATTTGAGAGGTAAAAGGTGTTTTATTTGATGGGGTTAATATAGGCGCTTGAATATAACAGGGTTGTAACATGCTACATATACTGTGTATACGGGGTGTAAATTTACCCAGCCCTGCCAGGTCAAAACACTAACAGACAGTTTACATGTATTCGCTACCTCCACTAACCACTGACCTAGATTCTATCTTGAAACGGAGGAAATAATTTCTCTCATTTTGACAATTCATAAGACAATTTACCAGGGATATATTAAGTTTTAAACCATTTTCCTGGATATTCATGATTAAAAGGAGGCTGTTGGCATTCAGCAAGTAAGTTATTTTCTTCATCAGCGATGAAACAAGATGGAGGCGATCACATAGATTTTCACTTCACATTTATGAGCATGCATGGAAATGAGCGGAAATGTGTGAGAACTTGTTTCCGGTTGATTGATATGAAATACCGGTTTTTCCTAAAAAAAAACGCTAAAAATGGTTTAGGAGAAGAAGGTTTTCAAAGATATCATTATTCATTCCTAACAAAAATTAGGGATTGCACAGAAAAGGGCTAATTTTTTTTAGGAATTTGGTAGAGGGTCAATGGCTGATGATATGTACCAAATATCAAGCTCTAAACTTTATGGTTTGGGAGAAGGAGACTTTCAAAGATTTCATTCTTTATACCTTTGTAAAACTAGAGCTGTCGCCCTCAAGGGCTGACAAGAATTCCCCCCACACCGCTAAAAAGGCTTTTCTATGAAGGAGTGGAATTTGAAGGGGCATTTTATGACCCCTTTTTAAGTAGGAGTGGAAAAGTAGCAATTGTGTATGTAATTATGTTTTCAGCTTCTCCCCCCCCCACCCCGATCGCGTCTTTCTTTTGCAAGTCTCTCTCTCCAACACTTCTGACCCTTGAAAGCTATGTACCAAGTATTAGAGAGGACGGAATTGTTCAGTTAATTGTTAAGTGTAAATGACTTACAGCGTTTTGATGTCAAACATGTATATATACAAGATGATGTTACTTACCAAATTTGGTAACTCCCCTTATGGTTACTGAGTTTTGCAATTTTAAATTTGACTACTCCCCCCCCCCTTAAAAAGTTCAAAATGGCATAACTCTGAAACTAACGACTGGATCAAGATGAAAATTGCAGGTGCACAACTTCATATGATAGGAAACAACCTGATAAAATTTCAGCAAAATTGGTCAAAAATGTGGGAGAAGAAGACACAAAATTATGTCCCCCCCCCCATTAAAAAGTTCAAAATGGCATAACTCTGAAACTAACGACTGGATCAAGATGAAAATTGCAGGTGCACAACTTCATATGATAGGAAACAACCTGATAAAATTTCAGCAAAATTGGTCAAAAAATGTGGGAGGAGAAGAGGACACAAAATTATGTCCCCCCCCCCCATTAAAAAGTTCAAAATGGCTTAACTCTGAAACTAACGACTGGATCAAGATGAAAATTGCAGGTGCACAACTTCATATGATAGGAAACAACCTGATAAAAATTCAGCAAAATTGGTCAAAAAATGTGGGAGGAGAAGAGGATACAAAATTATGTCCACGGACGGACGGACGGACGGACGGACGGACAACCTGATTCCAGTATACCCCCCCATAACTTCGTTGTGGGGTGTATAATCAGGGATCGCACAGAAAAGGGCTAATTTTCAGAGTATGATAATTCTTTGAAGTATTTTGGTAGAGGGTCAATATATGATGATATGTACCAAATATCAAAGCTCAAGGCCTTATGGTTTGGGACGAGAAGATTTTATTTTCCTTCTTTATACCTTTGTAAAATCAGGGATCACAAAGAAAGGGCTAATTTTCAGAATATGGTAATTCTTTGAAGTATTTTGGTAGAGGGTCAATAGATGATAATGTATACCAAATATATAAGCTCTAGGCCCTATGGTTTGGGACAAGAAGATTTTTGAAGTTTTCCTTCTTTATTTCTATGTAAAATCAGGGATCACAAAGTTAAATGCTAAAAACTCAGACTACAGTAGTTCTTTGAAGTATTTTTGGTAAAGGGTCAATAGATGATGATTTGTACCAAATATCAAAGCTCTAGGTCTTATGGTTTGGGAGAAGGCGAGTTTCAAAGATTTCCTTCTTTTATTCTATGTAAAATCAGGGATCGCACAGAAAAGGGCTAATTTTCAGAGTATTTTGGTAGAGGGTCAATATATGATGATATGTACAAAATATCAAAGCTCTAGGCCTTACGGTTGGGGACAAGAAGATTTTATTCACTTTCTTTATACCTTTGTAAAATCAGGGATCACAAAGAAAGGGCTTATTTTCAGAATATGGTAATTCTTTGAAGTATTTTGGTAGAGGGTCAATAGATGATAATGTATACCAAATATCAAAGCTCTAGGCCTTATGGTTTGGGACAAGAAGATTTTTAAAGATTTCCTTCTTTATTTCTATGTTAAAACAGGGATCACAAAGAAAAATGCTAAAAATTCAGAATACAGTAATTCTTTGAAGTATTTTGGTAAAGGGTCAATAGATGATGATTTGTACCAAATATCAAAGCTCTAGGCCTTATGGTTTAGGGCAAGAAGATTTCTAAAGATTTCCTTCTTTTATTCTATGTAAAATCAGGAATTGCCCAGAAGAGGGCTAATTTTCTGAATACGGTAATTCTTTGAAGTATTTTGGTAGAGGGTCAATAGATGATGATTTGTACCAAATATCTAAGCTCTAGGCCTTACCGCTTGGGAGGAGAAGATTTCTTAAGTTTTTTACTCCATTGCCACAGCAACCAGAGTTCTTCATGGATTTCAATACTTTGAAGTATTTTGAAAGAGCATGACCTAAGGATCATTTCTGTGAAGTTTTGTTGTAATTCCATGGTTAGTTTAGGAGGAGAAGATTTTTTGGTAATTGTGAACGGACGGATGGAAGGACGGACGATGACCGATCACAATAGCTCCCCCAGAGCACTTCATGCTCAGATGAGCTAAAAATCCATCAACTGGTATCTTGGAAGAAAAATTTCTAAGTTTTTTTTCTCAATACCATATACGGAGTTTCGGCCTACAAATAGAAGTTTACAGACAGATGGCTGCACACATCTTTGAAGGGTCATCCAAGGATTATTCCTGTGGAATTTAGTTGAATTCAAGTTTAAATCCAGTTAGTGGTTTCTGAGTTGATATTTTTCAAAGTCTTCAGATGGACAGAATGTGATGAATGGATTTACAGACACACACAAATTGTAACCCCCATGGCAACTAAGCCCCAGTTGGTCTTTGGCAATTTGAGCTTAAATCTGCTATTATGCAATAAACAAACAAACCCCACATTACCTTTAACTCTTTCCTGTTTTGCAAAACAAGAGCCGTCAGAGAGGGATTATGCTCGCCGAATTATGCTTTTGTCACAAAACTGTATGCCAATATAGGAAAAAAAACTTCTTATTGAATGTAACTATTGTTTGAGAGATCAGTTCACAAGAAATTTGGAAGTTTGACAAACATTGAAGGAATCTGTTTGGCTTCACAGGCCTAATTCTAGTAAAATTCAATATCATTATATGGTAAAGGGTTAAATATTTAACCTTGATCATCAAAGTTATCAATGAAAATGTCTCCATATAAAAAATGAAGACTCTAACTTGAAAAGTCTTGCGGAAACAATAGACTGATTTTTATTCAAAAGAAGGAAATATACAAAATGTAAAGCTACATGGCATTAAGCCCCCTTTTAGCATGGTAAGGTTCATTGGGTCAAAAATTGAAATAGATATTACCTAGGGCACTTAATAAACAACATTTATGTAAAGTAACAAGAAATTTTGGCAATTTGTAAAATTAATGACCTTGACAATTTGACTCTGACAAATGACCTTGAATTTAGTACCAACAGGAAGTCCATGTGATAAGCAATGCACATGTAAAATATGAAGGCTACATCACTTACCATTCTATACTTATGGGCAATGTTAAAGTTAAAATTTTCGAAATTTTGACCTTGCAAAATGAACTTGATGGATGACCTTGAACATAATACCAACAGAAAGGTCAAGTCATAAGCAATGTGCATGTGAAATAGGAAGGCTATACCACTTACCATTGTAAACTTATAAACAATGTTAAGTTAAGATTTTCAAACTTTTGACCATGAGAAACGACCTTGATCTTGACAGATGACCTTGATCTTAAGACCAACAGAAAGGTCATGTCATAAGCAATGCACATGTGAAATATGAAGGTTAAATCACTTACCATTGTTAACTTATGGACAATGTAAAAGTTAAAAATTTTGAAATTATGACCTTGAGAAACATCTTTATCCTCAACAGATGACCTTGAACTTCATACCAAAAGAAAGGTTTTGTCATAAGCAATGTAAACTTATAGACAAAGTTAAAGTTAAGATTTTCTAAAATTCTGACCTTGACACATGACCTTGAACTTAATACCAACAAAAAGGGTTTTTCACAAGCAATGCACATGTGAAAAAATGAAGACTATATCTGAAACCAATCAAAAGTTATGGCCAAAATAGGTTTTTGCAGGAAAAAAGAGAGCTTATGTAAAGCTAATAACATTAAGGCCCGATTTTCCATAACCCTTTAATTAAACTTAAATTTTTGATAGTTTAAGGTCAAGAGGATCTGATTTGCTACTCAAATAAGACTAAGAGAAATTGGCAAAAAACTAATTTTTACATTAAGACTCCTTTTTCCATGATGCAGAATTGAGAAAATTCAGAAAAGGTCTCTTGGAAATATCATAGGAAGATAATATATGAAGTTTCATCCAATTAGGCCCAGGGGTTCCTGAGATTTAATGTCGGACGGCCAGACGGAAGGACAGACGGAGGCACACACAAGCCGACAACTATGTGCTCCCTCGAAAAAATTTTTGGGGAGCATAATTATAGATCTGTCCAAATTCAAAGGTTTTGCAGGCAAAAACTTAAAGTGGATTTAATTTGAAAAATAACCAATCATTAGGGTAGAAAAAATTTTGTAGAAAAAGAAGAAATTGCTTGTTACAAGCAATTTCTTCTTTTTCGATGATATTTTCTCAATTAAAAAGCAGCAATTGAACAGGTTAGGGTTAACTTATTACCAGCCAATAAAAAGTTTAACTCATCTAAATTGAAATAAGTATCAGAGTTCAATTTAATTGATTGAAAAATAAGTGTCATATATATTAGAAAAACATCTAGATATTAAGAGAAAGTGCTTGAAACCAGTTTCTCCTTTCCTCACAATTTTTTCCTAGATATAAATCTTCAGGGTTGTAAAAAACAAGGGATTGTGTGGTAAAAGGTTATTAAGAAACAATTGGGAAGTTTTTCTGTTTTTCCCACAATATTTTCTGCATCAGTCCCAAGCTAGGTCATAGAAACCCAGACTATTTTTCTTTTTTGAAAATCAAATAAGAGAAGTTAACTTGTTTATTAAGCAATCAAACCTCCTCTTACATAGCTGAGGTACAAATCTACACACATCTTGCCAACACTAATGGTTTGATCCGTAATAGAATAGGATAAGACTAAATGGAAACGATTACGTTCCTATAATTTACTATCATTTTCACAGAAAAACAAACATTGAAATAATAACTTGATTGGTTTTTAATTGATAACATAATACTAGAATTACTTTGAAGGTGGTCTTAATTTTCTTATTCCATTAAGAAAACTACAAAATTGTTTCCGAAATGTTTAACCAGCTGACTTGAGAATATATTTCAACACTTTATTCTATTTCAAATGACCTTGCTTTCGAATTCACAATTACCTGCTTTTAAAGTGTATCTAGATCTAGATAAGAGGAAACCAAATCAAGGCCATATGTTGTGGGTACTCATTTAAATCTCATCAATGAGATAATTTCAATTAGTACTGGCAACATGGGGCTTAAGAGTGTAGAATAGATATTTAAATCTAAAATTGGAAAAGAAACCCAACCTCAATTGTAGATCTAAATGTGGTAACATTTAGTGAGTGAGGGGACAAAATGATAACTAAAACAAGATGAACTTCTCTCAGAATCTTAACCCACACTTGTTGATGACCTCAAGAAAAAATGCTTTAGAAAACATTAATGGTAAATGAAGAGATTGTTCGTTTCAAGCAATTTCTTCATTTATGCAATGATTTCTACCCCAAAAGACAACAAAGTTCAAACTTATATTATATTGAAATTATCTTCTTCAACTTCCTTCTTCAACTTCTTTCTGTTTAGACCTGTCTAAAAAAATTAAGTGGGAACAGGTTGAGTCATGAATATAGAAAAGCTTGCTGGAGCAACCACCTCCAATACGCTACCATATTCAATAATTGACCATAATCAAAATTTTACTTTCTAAAAAGGAAAGCTCTTAAACAAGAGCATCGCCTACCGGTGCCTACGCTCGGCTGTTGGGTGCTGGATAGTGGACAAAACGTATCTAGAGTTATCCCCCTTGATGGTAAAGGTTGCTCTTTGATAGTGAACAAGTGTGCTAAGTTTCAAGTGAATGCCTCTAGTAGAACCAGAGATATCATAAAATGTCAAAGTTTTCGTGCGACGACAACAACAACAACGACACCAAGGCCATAGCAATACCTCAGGTTTTCTCCGAAAACAGCCAAGCTAAAGAGGAACACTCTCGAGGCATTGAAGAACTGTATATAGGATACTGTTAACATGTAAAGTAAGTGTATTTACCCATTCCCACTTAATCCCTCCTTTTTACGCCCATCAAGAATAAGCTTTGGAAAACATTGTGGAAAATGAAGAAATTGCTTGTATCAAGCAATTTCTTCATTATCCATAATGCTTTCTATCCAAAAAGTTTAAAAAAATAATATTTCATCACCTTGAAATTGTTGTCTGCAGCTTCTTTTAATTTGGACCAGTCTAAAACTTTGCTATGTGGGAATGGGTTAACCCTTGTCATGCTGATTTAAATCCCTTCCAGATTTGTATTAAAATCAAAGGACTGATAGCACGGGAAATGTGGTTTTCAGGGTCAATATTAAGTTTGAAAATTGATCTCATTAACAATACCTGGCTAAAAAAATGAACAAATGGAGCAGACTAAGATCAAAATATGCTTTTGTTTTATTTGAATCGGGTTTTATGCCGTTTTCAACAATCTTTCAGGTAAATCATGGCAGCTGGAGCACCTAACAATGGAATACTGGTACATGTATTTCTCACACCAGTACTACCATTACATCCTTTCCTAGCCTCCAGCTGCTATCCCACAATATAATAGGTCTACGATTATCGATCTATTGGTTACAGACAAATAGTTTAGAAAGGATGAGTTCCACCGTCGGGCATCGAAACCCGGAACCTCTAGATTGACAGTCCGACACGCTACCAACTGCGCTATGCACAAAACAGGCATATTCTTGGTTCAGCATGACTAGGGTCACACCAAGAGTTCACCATTTTGGTAGTCCATTAAATAGTAATAACCCATTATAACAGATGATAAAATTTCAGACTAGTCCAAATTGAAAGATCTTGAGACCTTGATTCAAGCTGATATAATCAAATTATTTTGTCTTTAAGGGGAAAAAACATTGTAGACTTAGAACAAGAGGGCCATTGGCCCTGGGGTGCTCACCTGAGATGAAGGCTCTTTTTATTTCAACAGTCTAATTTCATGTTAATGTAAGGATTATGATACAAGCTGGCCATAAGTTATACACATATAGACTGTGTACCTGGGGATCCCAAAGTCTGAATTACAAATTCACAGGCTTAAGGGCAAATTTAAATGAAGGAAAAAACTTTGTCCTCCCTCTGGATCCATGCAAAATATCAAGGCTCTATGCCTTCTAGGTTAGGAAGAGATTTTAAAAGATCATTTTAAAAGTTCACCTTTGTTGTCATGGCAACCAGAGTTTTTAATGGATTTCAATTTTTTTTAGCTATTTTGAAAGAGGACCACATAAGGAACATTTCTGCCAAATTTGGTTCAAATTGGCTCAGTGGTTAAGGAGGAGATGTTGTTTTAAAATCATTCTTTATTTCTATATAAACCCCATCCCCCTGGGGTCCCCCCCCCCCCCCTGGGGACCCAAGGATCATGATTTTAGCTATTTTGAAAGAGGTCAATATACTGATGCTTCATGCTAAATATCAAGGCATAACGCCTGCTGGGTTAGTAGATTAAGATTTTTCAAGATTATTTTAAAATTTCACTTTTGTTGCCATGGCAACCAGAGTTTTTAACAGGTTTCAATTCTTTAAGTATTTTGAAAGGGGACCACCTTAGAAACAGTTCTGCCAAATTTGGTTAAAATTGGCCTAGTGGTTAAGGAGGAGATATTTTTGAACATCGTTCTTTATTTCTATATAAACCCAATGCCCCTGGGTCCCGAGGCTTATTATTTAGTTATTTTGATAAAGGTAAATATACTGATGCTTCATGCAAAAAATCAAGGCTCTAAGCCCTCTGGGTCAGGAGAAGAAGATTTTTAAAGATCATTTTAAAAGTTCACTTTTGTTGCTATGCCAACCAGAATTTTTAACAGATTTCAATTTTTTTAGCTATTTTCAAAGGGGACCATCTAAGGAACATTTCTACCAAATTTGGTTCAAATTGGCACAGTGGTTAAGGAGGAGATGATGTTTTAAAATCGTTCTTTATTTCTATATAAACCCCACCCAACCGGGGGCTCCCCCCCTGGGGATCAAAGGATCATGATTTTAGCTATTTTGAAAGAGGTCAATATAGTGATACTTCAAGCAAAATATTAAGGCTCTATGCCTTCTTGATCAGGAGGAGAAGATTTTTAAAGATCATTTTAAAAGTTCACTTTTGTTGCCATGGCAACCAGAGTTTTTAACGGATTTCAATTCTTTTAGCTATTTTCAAAGGTGACCACATAAGGAACATTTCTGCCAAATTTAGGTCAAATTGGCCCAGTGGTTTGGATGGAGATGTAGCTTAAAAAAATTGTTGACAGACTATGCACAATGTACGCCGGACGGATGCCGGAAGGAAGGTGATCACAATAGCTCAGGTGAGCTAATAAATGCTTTTCAAAATTAATTTCTTCATTTTCAATCTTATACTGAGATTGTACTGAGATTGTGTCTCAATTATGCAACAAGATTTTACCCTGTAAAAATCTGAAACTGAGATTTTCCCTGTAAACAATCTTGCACTAAGATTTTACCCTGTAAAAATCTGATACTGAGATTTCCCCTGTAAACAATCTGACACTGAGATTTTCCCTGTAAACAATCTTACACTGAGATTTCACCCTTTAATCAATCTGACATTGAATGTTATCTTTTAAACAAGCTGGTACTAAGATTGTACTGAGGTTTTATTCTTTAAAATTCTAGTACTGAGATGTTAGCCTCTTAATAATTTCATTATAAATTCAAATCATTTAACATAGATCACAGCAAGTATAGCAATGTAACAAAATGTAATAAACATGTGCAATCAAACTAAGAGAAATAATTTTGCAATTAGCAATAGAAAATGTATCTCAGAGAGATGATTGGGACAAAAAGATAACAAAATAATCAAGATAATCCACGACAGCCCAGAGATAAACTCTGCTGTATGATTGATACGGTCACGTTCTGCTTTGACACATCTGAGGATCTGTCTAGCCAAAAGATACTTTCTTGGAAGAGAGGAAGAGAAAAAGTTTCTTCTAAGACAGTAAGAGAATCAGATTTCAGTTTCTTAAAGGTAGGTATCGATGTTTTTTTCATGTCACAGTTTTTGATTATTTTTATTTCCTCTCATATACTATTTGAATACAATATGCCCCAACGTAGTTTTGCAAAAATCTGAGGTAGCTTATCAGAAAAAAGCAGGGTATTTCCCTAATAACCTACGTAGGCTATTAATCTATTTTTAGATTAATCCGAGACAGTTGCGAATGATATAGGACATTCACATGGCGGGAATAGCCATTGGAACCTTGCATTTAGTTTAATTACATCAAATCAATGTCATTGTTACTTCATCAGGAGTTACATTCCCTAGCCGGTCTGTTAAGATCAGTACAAAACTGTCATAAGCGTGGTTACGAATATTGACACTTACCGTAGTTTTGCGCTTAGCTTTTCATGTGACATGATTTAGGACGTTGGCTGTTTTGCTAGTAAATTTGTTACCTTCATTTGACTTTGGGTCATATGCAAATGAGGTCATTTGATGTCGACAGCCAAATTCTTTGATATCTAAAAATAACCTGGAATACCGCTGAACCTTTCCGATATAAATACAAAAAGCCACTTTAGGTCTATTAGATTACCACCAAGACAATACCTGACCTAACTTAAATATTAAATTTTCGTTTGAGTCTTTTTTCGGCACTTGGTAATTTTTTCTTATCTAGGTTTCAGAAACATCGATACCTCCCTTTAAAGGTAACAGCATTAAAATACGTTGTCATGATACAATATTACGGCAATGTTAAAGTGTATCTTCCAAACATTGATCAGTTACAACTTTTACATGGAAACTCTATAAAAACAATAAGTGTATGCTTCAGTAACATGTGATCCTGTTAAGACTTCACAAAATATGTTGTTATGTTCTGCTTCAGCAAATGAAATTTCCCTGACCATTGGCCAGATCGACTTCTGGAAACTCTACTTGATGTATGGTATTTAGTTGTAGATATATGGCTTTTAACTTAACCCGTTCCAACAAAATACTGTTTTTTAACACTCCTCAAGGAAAGAGCACAGTACAACCATGTGGCAAATAAAGAAATTGCTTGTTACATGAAATTAATTCATTTCTCTCGACCCAAATACACCTATAAATTTCACTAATTAACATTTTCCCAGAAGGCAAAACATAATACTGGTCCTATTTGAAAAACGTTTCTGACAACGTAAAAACTTATTTAAGTTGAAAATATACCCCAAATAAAGGGTAGAAAACATTGTAGGGAAAAGTATTTATATGAATTGGGTTTAATACCACTTTTAACAGTCAGTCAGTTGCTGCAGCTTGAGCACCTAACCATGGATTCATGGAGCATCTTGAGGCTTGATTGATTGATTGATTGAATGGGGTTTAACGCCGCTTTTAACAGTATTTCAGTCATATCGCGGCGGCTGGAGCACCTAACAATGGATTCCTGGTATTTCTCACACCAGTACTACCACTACATCCTTTCCTAGCCTCCAGCTGCTATCCCACTTAGGTTTACGATTATCAACCCATTGGTGAGAGACAATCTTGAGGCTTGGAAAGGATGTATTGGTAGTACTGGTGTGAGAAATACCAATAAGGAATCTATGGTTAGTGGCTCCAGCAGCAGCGATGTGGCTGAGATACTGTTAAAAGTGGCATTAAACCCCATTCTATTTCAGCAATTCCAACAAAGGATTATGTAAGGTTCATTTCTGTTAAATTTGGCAATTTCCCAGCCAGCTTGTGTTCTATAGCTATTGGTAAGATTTTATAACTTTTCACTATTTTAGAAAATTGGCCCCGTCCATAAAAGCTGGTTTTCATCCAATAAAAATTATTTGAAGAAACCTGTTAAAAGGTTAGCCAAAAAAACTGTGCGATTTGGGTAAATTCAAATAAAATGGTTTCTGAAGACAAGTTTTTTAAAGGTAAAGAGCTTTGCACAGCGGAATATATTTACATCCGAAGGGACCGGTCAGTGAAACGAGAAATATCATATAACACTAGCACTCATCAAGTAGAACAACTGTGCCTCATTATTTTCAAATCCAGCCATAAAAGTAAATTCTATGCTCCAGGCAAGGTCAGTTTTGTCGCTTCACCTTCAACTATGACCTTGACTTCGGAGGTATCACAACAAATATTCCGCATGACACTAGCACTCATTAAGAAGAACAACTGTGCCAAATTATTTTCAAAACCATCTATACTTGTAGAATTTATGCTCCGGACAATGTCAAATTTGTTGTTTCATCTTCAACTGTGAGTATATCACAACAAATATTTTGCAAGACACTAGCACTCATCAAGAATGGCAACTTTGTCAATTTTTAAATCCATCCATACATGTAGAAGTTATACTTTGAACAAAATTCTGAACACCTCACACACGCACTAACACACTCACACACTAACATCGAAGCGAAATTTTGACAACTTTGCCTTGCTGACCACACGGGGGCTTGACAAAAACATTGTACTTTACAACTATGAGAGGAAAAATCATAGAGATTCATAGTGGCAAGTTTAAATTCATTCCACTTGCAACAGTAGGAGGAATTGTGCACACAAAAAACTGCTAATGAATGGATGGACAGACAGAAAGATAGGTAGAGACAGACAGATGACCAGGGCCATATCATAATTGGAACATTCTGGCATCAAAAGAGCTTATAGATGGAGTTAACTGTATAGTGACAATCAAAAGTTGTTTTGGAAGGAAAATGTTCTTTTCGCAAGCCATGACTTTGATTGACATTTGGCCTGTTAACCAATAATTATCATTTCATTATGATTGGTTCACTAGAGATAATGAAATATCTAGAACAAATTGCCTTCTTGTAGTTACAGGTCATTTGGAAAATTGTGTTGCTAAGATTGTTTAGGATGATTAGCTTTGTGGAGAGAAGAAATTCGTTTTAGCTCTACCAAGCAGTCAAATTTGATAGATCTTTAGGAACATCTTTCTTTAATACATGCATAAAAACAGAAAAAAACTTTTGCACTTCTACATAGCATACTGAACGTATGCCAAGTTTCAAGACATTTAATCCATTGCCAGATAGCAAAATTTCAGACTGGTCGAAATCGAAAGCAGTTGCAGATGAAAGCTTAAAGTTTATGACTTTAAACTTTCTGGGTAGAAAACATTTTGTAAAATGAAGAAATTTCTTGTGACAGGAAATTTCTTCATTCAACACAATGTTTTCCAGATCGTTTTTCTTGAGGGGAGTCCAAAAGTCTAACTGCGTAGGAATAGGTGAAGCTAAAGTTGTAACCTCTAGAGAGCACATAAGATGTTGGCACATGACGGATTATCGATGCCAGACACAGCTTAAGATCACAAATACACACCTTGATCGCTTTGTGCCAAGGTGAGCTAACAACAGAGGGATATCAGACTTAAAGTTACCTGCCCCTGACCACATGCTACTGTACAGAACTTGAACCACTTACCTGTAATGAGAAATAAAACATCTTCCATCAAGCTAAATACAAAAACAGGGAATATTATGCTACAGTACTGATACAACATCTTGTATTTGCTTTCAGCTGCATAGTAAAATTTTGATATTTCACGAGACCTAAGGTCATGTGGAGTATCTAAATTTTCCTCCTGAGTAAGAAGCAAATACAAGCTATCATATTGCTATTGTAATGTTATATTCAATTTATAATATACCTACATTTAACATTATAAATAAAATCGATAAAATAATAAAAAATCTGTATTTCTACATGTATTTCAATTCTCCTTCAACAATCTGATAATGTTTATTCGTATTATGTCACTATAAATAGTAGCAAGAGCCATGTCAGACATGGCCATCCCCCACCTAAAAAGCTTGATAGTAAACTGAAGCCAGTTAGATTTAGGCATTGCATTTCTTCTCAATTAGTTCGATAATAGCTATTATACTTTCAGAGATATGCTCAGGACAAATCTAAGACTTTAAAACAACAAAGGGCAATAACTCCAAAATGATGCAAGCAAGAGTTGTGGTTCTTGTGCACTGCACTTTTCCACAACGAGATCTATCCACCTATGAAGTTTCAAATAAATAGCTATTATACTTTCAGAGATATGCCCCGGACAAAATCTTAGTCTTTAAAACAACAAAGGGCAATAACTCCAAAATTATGCAAGTAAGAGTTGTGGTTCTTGTGCACTGCACTTCTCCTCAACAAGTTGTAATCACCTATGTAGTTTCAAGTTAATAGCTATTATATTTTCAGAGATATGCCCAGGACAAAATCTTAGTCTTTAAAACAACAAAGGGCAATAAATCCAAATTATGTAAGCAAGAGTTGTGGTTCTTTTGCACTGCACTTCTCCTCAACAAGTTGTAATGATCTATGTTTTTTCAAGTTGATAGCTATTATACTTTCAGAGATATGCCCAGGACAAAATCTTAGCCTTTAAAACAACAACGGGCAATAACTCCAAATTATGCAAGCAAGATTTGTGGTTCTTGAGCACTGCATTTCTCCCCAAAGAGATCTATCCACCTATGAAGTTTCAAGTTAATAGCTATTATACTTTCAGAGATATGCCCCGAACAAAATCTTAGTCTTTAAAACAACAAAGGGCAATAACTCCAAAATTATGCAAGCAAGAGTTGTAGTTCTTGATAGCAATTATACTTTCAGAGATATGCTCCAGACAAGTTTAGTGACGGAAGGACGGAATGATAGAATGACGGAAGGACAGAAGGACGGAAGGACGGACAGAGACCATTACTATATCCCCTTCGCCGAAAGGGCGGAGGATAATTATAGACTACCTGTATATGGCACCGTATTTGACACTATCAGATACGGATTTTTATTCTGACATATTTGATTTTTCTGTGTGAAGTGCACATATTTCTTATTATACTAACAAATCAAGATATTCAATATCCTTTATTCATAATATGACCTACAGCATAAGATTGGACAAAAAAATAGTTGAATATTTTTTATATTAAATGGGTAAATAACACTAGCGTTATAACCATACCAATTACACAGAAATGTGTTTGATATTACATGGATAAATTACACCAGTGTTATTACCATGCCAATTACATGAAAATCTGTTTGATATTACATGGATAATTTACACCAGTGTTGTTATTACCATGCCACTTACATGAAAATCTGTTTGATATTACATGGATACATTACACAAGTGTTATTACCATGCCATTTACATGAAAATCTGTTTGATATTACATCGATAAATAATACTAGTGTTATAACCATGCCAATTACATGAAAATGTGTTTGCTATTACATGGATAAATTATACTAGAGTTATAACCATGCCAATTATACATAGTAATGTGTTTTAAGTTACAGGGAACTAATACAGTTTCCCATCATCTGTCACATTTTGTATAGGGAAAGTCCGGGCATGTAAACAAAGATCAAGGTGAACTCTTATTGGTCCATTAAATAACAAGAAGAAATCTAACGATTTGATCCGGTCAATTGATACTCTTTTTATAACTTAGGAGCAAAAAGGATAACATTTAAATGCTTTTCGGCCCTTGAGGGGCGGTTTCTATACCCTAGGGTAGTTTTCGAAAAATGAAGTAAAACTAGCTGCGCGAAGAGGGTTATCGTAAAAATGACGTCCATTATGCCACATCACAATCCAGTTATTCTGACGGATGAATGGTTGTTCTTGAACTTGATATATGGTTTGACTCCCTTGCAATTTTTGGAGATGAGCTATTTGCTATTTTCTTATAATGGTTGCCTATGGAAAAAGCAATAGTTCCCTGTAAAATGTCGTACCAGTCCATGTTGTGATGCCATTTTACAACAAGAATGCCATAGTCACTATATACACCCTACTTTTGTATTAAGTGCCCTTTTACTGTGACACAGCCTAAAATGGCAAATCCTTACAAATATGCACAAAGTCAGGTGCTAAGAAAGATTCTGAGAAAATTTCATTCTAATTTGTCCATAAGTATAGGAGAAGATATATTGACAAGAAATTTTGCATTAAGCCCCCTTTCTGTAATGCAGACTAAAATAGCAAGACCCTGTCCGGCGACTATAGGAACATTTTGTAAAAATTTAATTAAAATTTGTCCATAAATATAGGAGGAGATGTGTTAACATAGTGTGGCTGGATTGACAGATTACTGGACTGACGTCAGGATGGACAGATGGAGGTGATACCAATATACCTCCACTATCAGTCACCTACAAAAATAATTATAAGTTTCCCCAAATATATATACATGTATATCAGCTCTATGAATTTTATCAATTCATTGCAAAAATTAAGATCATATTAAACTAGAGGCAATTCAGCGCCTAATTCCCTCCACATGCCTGAATTTATTAACCCATTACCACACAGCAAAATTTAAGACTGGTCCAAATTGAAAGAAGTTGCAGACGACAATTTAAAGCATATGAAATTTAGTTTTTCAACTTTCTGGGTAGAAACATTGTGGAGAATGAAGAAATTGCTTGTCACAAGCAATTTCTTCATTTTCCACACTGTTTTCCAGAGCAGTTTTCTTGAGGGGCGTCCAAAAGCATCTCTTTGTCGGAATGGGTTAAGATAGGAGGCCACTTAGTTTTATGCAACAAATATTGCAGGCAAGCAGTATCAATTACATATATTTCCCTTGCATCACTATGTGACCTGAACCTGTACTTTCAAACCTATTGAAAATTCTTTGAAGTATAATTATCACAAAGCAGACTAATACCCCCCCCCACACACACACACACACCAATGCTTTGTCACCTAAAAAGAACAGTTACCATTGACCTGTATCCTTAATTACCCCAAAACAGATCTTTGTCTACACCTCCTGCCAGAACAAGAATATTCTGGGTTCAGCAAGGGTTTAGTCTGAGAAAATCTGCACTGCAATGATATGCCATGTAACAATTGATGTATTTCTAGCCACACTCACTGACCTCCGGTAAGGTTGTTTGACGGAGGTATCAAACAACAGAAATTTACAAAATCTGTCATTACTGCAGCTTCAACAAGCTGTAGTTATTATGCTATAAGTTATCCTCGAATGAAAATGCCTTAAATCATTGTTGGATGTCAACATTGCAGCACTTTTGGTGTAATAATGATATGAGAGGTTAATATATTTTTGATTGACAGCCAAGATTCATCAGTTATTTCCAATGATCAAACATTTTACCCATCTTAAGCCATTGCCAGATACAAAAAATGATCATACTTCTTCATGGCATCTGAAAGGGTCATTTTGTGGTAATGGGTTAAGGTATGGCACCAAGATTGGGAACATAAAACCAGTCAAAACAACAACACAAAACTACCATCTTGATGATACATTAATGACAGAAGAGTGATTCTGATGATATATCCTATCTATAGGGTCAACAGGCATATTACTGACAATAGGGGTAAACAACAAAATTTGTTTAACCTATCACCAGACAACAAAACTTTAGACTGGTCCAAACTCAAAGATAAAGCAGACAATAACTCCTAAATGATTAGATTTTTTTTTAACTTTGCTGTCTTTGAGGTTAGAACACATAGTGGATTGTGAAGAATTTGCTTGTTTAATCCATTACCGGACGGCAAAATTATAGACTGGTCCAAAATGTTACGAAAAGTTTATGAAATATTAGATTTTTTCAACTTTCTGGATAGAAAACCTTGTGTAAAATAAAAAAATTGCTTGTTACAAGCAATTTCTTCATTTTACACAATGTTTTCACAAAAGTATTTCTTTAGGGACTTCCAAAAGCTTCATTGTGTAGGAATGGGTTAATAGGATTTCATTTGTCCAAATCAGTCAAAGATCCCTCTGTTTTTTTCCCTACATTTTATCCACATAATCAGTCTGTATAGAAAATTACATTATTTTCGTATTTGACTTGATTCCAATAAAAGGCCACAAAAGTCCATTTGCTTTTATCCATCCCTCGTAAAATACATCATCACCTCCAGCAAAATGTTCCCCCCCGAAATGACCAGAATATGATGACCTAATTAATAGGGTATCACATATGATGACCTAATTAATAGGGTATCACATATATATATCATAACCATTTTTAATGCAAAATATGATCCTGTATATTAAAAGTACATTTTTGCAACAAGGGGCCCACGAGAGCCTCAATTGGTCCACTGGCTTTAAAACAAAGAAATACAAGATATTCTTGACTAGAAAGGTGCTAAAGATCTAATAAAAGGTGCTCAAGATTTGGACACAAAAACTGATCTTGAGTTATCAATTCTTTGCATAGCAAATAACTCTCCTATGGCCTTACCTGCGTGCAAATTGGCTTGGGACAAACACTTTTTGAACTACTCTCATAAAATAGTTAAAGGGGAAAGCAGGAAATTAAGGCAAACAACAAAATTTTATGAAGGAATCCAATAAATCTTGACCCAAGAATCATTCAGTAAAATTTGGTTGAAATCCATTAAATGGTTTCTGAGAAGAAGATTTTTAAAGGTTTTACAATATATGGAAATAAGCCCTGCCCAGGGTTTTCCATGACGCAAAAATCGCGCATCATTGTCGCAATTTCAAAACAAATGACCCGTAAAAATTTTACCTGTGCGTCATAAATGACGCAAGTTTTTAAACCTAATTCTTTGTGAATAGAATCGTCGGTAAAGGCCAAAATGTTGAAATAAATCCTTTAGAAGTCTGAGTTACGACAATCAATCAAATTAGCGACTGTCGGTAAGTTGGGTTTCCAACATTTATTTATAGAAATACCCTGTTCTATTTTTAGTTGATTTTATTTATTTTAGGTTATAGTGATTTTTATCAAATTCAGACTCGGTTTCCTGTGATAAAACATATCGTTTACCCGACTACTAGAAAATGTAAAAATGTCGCATCAAAAAAAGATGTCGAAATTTGTCTCGTCTGCATTGGGCAGTCATGGCAAGTAGACTACCAAAGAGAGCTCTGGTAGCGAGTCTGATGGTGAAACCCTGGGTCCGTCTTCAAAAAAGACCCGGGGGTCTTTCAGTCAGAAATGGTTAAAAACCTTCAGTTGGCTTAAATTTGCCGATGGTGAAATGCTGTGACCCGTGTATTAAGACGAAAAAAATGGCTGTACGAACTTTCGTCTTACATGTCTCTTTTGTTATTTTTTAAATTATTGTAATCTCTGGCAGTCTTTCAGATTTGACCCCCTAAATTGGAAAAAAGACCCCCAGTTCTGAAGGCATAGGGGTCACAATGACCCCCAAATTCTTATGCCAATGGAAAACCCTGCCTGCCCATTAAAGTTTTTCATTCAATCAAAATTCTTTGAAGGAATCTGATAAAGGTTCACCCAAGGATCATTCCTGTAACATTTGACTGAAATCCATCATCTGGTTTCTGAGAAGAAGATTTTTAAAGGTTTCACCATTTATGGAAATTAGCCCTGCCCATTAAAGTTTTTCATCAGATCAAAATTCTTTGAAGGAATCTGATAAAGGGTCACTTAAGGATCATTTCTGTGAAATTTGTTTGAATTCTGCTCATTACTTTCTGAGGAAAAATTTTCAAAAAAAATGTTTACTGAAGGACGGATGCGGACGGACACAACGCAATGACAATAGCTCACTGGCTCTCAGCCAGTGGAGCTCAAAATAGATGAGTACATTTTACATGTCGACATTCTAAATATAGATTACACTTAAATCATTTTTTACTTTTTAACACCCTCAAGAAGAAAATCTTTGGAAAAACACCATGGAAAATGAAGAAATTGCTTATTACAAGCAATTCCTTCGTTATACACATTGTTTTCTACCTCAATAAAATAACAATACAAAAATAAATTTATCAACTATCAACTATTTTGCAGCTTTAACCCACTACCACAAAATACAACATTTTGACCAATGAAGATAAATTATTCACTAATAAGCTTTGGAAAATATTGTGAAAAAATAATTTCATCTTTGCTCCCAATATTTCAACAATAACAGTTTTTAGCCTGAGATTGCGTAAGCAATCTGAGGTTAAAGTTACCATGCTAACAAGAGGCCCAGTGGGCCTTAACGGTCACCTGAGTAAAAGAGCATCAAGACAAGTGATTTGTTTGAAAGAATTAGAAGAAGGTCCACCAAAGGAACATGACCATTCTGTGGTGACGTAAAAAAAAGAATTTCTTAACAAGATGAACTTTGAACCCTGGGTGTAGCCCGTTACATGACCCCAGGTACATAAATTTCACAAACTTTAGTTTACCTGTCCTACCAGTCATGCACATAAAATATTTAAGCTCTTGCATTTAGGGTTTATTACAAAAAGATTTTTTAAGAAGTACAAAAATTTACCCCTTTCTGCCCCCGACTAGGGCCCCTTTTACCCCAAGCCCCCCCAACCTCTTTTCACAAACTGGAATTGGCATCCCCCAATGATGCTTCCGACCAAGTTTGGTTGAAATCCCCTCAGTAGTTCTTGAGAAGAAGATGAAAATGTTTAAAAGTTACCAAAAATGACCCCCTTTTGGTCCCCATTTTAGGCCCCCCTGATCTCCTGCCTTTTAATTTTCACAAATCTGTATAATCATTACCCAATGATGCTTTTCATCAAGTTAGTTTGAAATTGGCTTTGTACTTCATCAGAAGAAGATGAAAATGTGAATTTTTTAACATGATGAACTTTGACCTCTGGGTGTGGCCCCATACATGATCCCAGGGACATTAATTTCACAATTTATTATATACCTGTCCTAGTTGTCATTGCACACAGAATATTTAAGCTCTGGCATTAACGGTTTATTAGAAGAAGATTTTTAAAGAAGTACCAAAAATTACCCCTTTTTGCCCCCTATTTGGGCCCCTTTGACCCCCAGAACCCCTATTTTCACAAACTGGAATTGGCATCCCCCAATGAGGCTTTCAACTAAGTTTGGTTGAAATCCCCCAGTAGTTCTTGAGAAGAAGATGAAATATTTAAAAGTTACCAAAAATTACCCCCTTTTGGTCCCCATTTTAGGGCCCCCTGACCCCCAGCCTTTTAATTTTCACAAATCCTAATAACCATTACCAAATGATGCTTTTCACCAAGTTTGTTTGAAATTGGCTTTGTACTTCATCAGAAGAAGATGAAAATGTGAAATTTTTAACATGATGAACTTTGACCTCTGGGTTTGGCCCCATACATGATCCCAGGGACATTAATTTCACAATTCATAATATACCTGTCCTAGTTGTCATGCACACAAAATATTTAAGCTCTGGCATTAACGATTTATTAGAAGAAGACTTTTAAAGAAGAACCAAAAATTACCCCTTTTTGCCCCCTATTTGGGCCCCTTTGACCCCCAGAACCCCTATTATCACAAACTTGAATTGGCATCCCCCAATGATGCTCTCTACCAAGTTTGGTTGAAATCCGCCCAGTAGTTCTTGAAAAGAAGATGAAAATGTTTAAAAGTTAACGGAGGACGGACGACGACGGACAAACGATGATTGCAATAGGTCACCATGACCATTCGGTCAGATGACCTAAAAATTCAAACCAGCGCAGACTTTAATGTGAAATCATAATGTAAAAACATCTACAGCAATCAATGTGATCTTATGTCACTTGAAAAGTAGATCTGATCTGACCATAAATTAATACGCCTGATTGAGGCGAGAAGGACAGAGGCGAGATATTACTCAATGAAAGCTGTTGGCTTGACACACAGTACTTTCGTGTGAGTGTTCTGAATTTGGCAAAGTTATCAAAACAGTTTGGTCGTACTAGGACTTTGTGTCTATATATTTTTAGCTCCGAATATGCAACGTCTACATACTGCTTTTGAGAGGTGTACATAATCATGTTAACCTGGAAAACGACCACCCGCCCTCTCTCGCTCTTGATTACTTCTCTTTATCTGGAGATTATAAAGGGCATATTTACATAACGAAATTGGTCTGTCTGGTAGAATACTCACATCGCACGCAAGAACCTCCTAGTTCGAACCTGGCTACATGCTCCATTCCCCCATCTCTCTCACTCTCTAGCTCTCTCTCGCTAGCTCCACTGGCTGAAAGCCAACAAGCTTTTGTCATGATGTGGTGTCTGTTGTCTGTCTGTCCGTAAACTTTTACTATAAAAATTTTCTTCTCAGAAAGTACTAAACATAATTCAACCAAACTCAACCAAAATTCACAGGAAGGATCCTTGGGTGGCCTTTATCAGATCCCTTCAAATCATTTTGATCGGGTGAAAAATATGTAACGATATATACATGTAAATTTATCGTTACAATACCTCAATGGGATGAAAATTATTGCGGGCAGGTTGTGTCCCCTAGCACACAAATTGGCAGATCTGCGCATAATTGACAGTAGATTTGGGTAGAAAGTGGCATCTACGATAATGAGACCATCAAACTTTTTCTGCCCATATTATATATCTCCTGTATACATATCTCAGGCTTTCAGCTCTTTCAGCGCTTTGATTATGTCTTCTGTCACCTCTTTTGATGAGACCATCAAACTTTTTCTGCCCATATTATATATCTCCTGTATACATATCTCAGGCTTTCAGCTCTTTCAGCGCTTTGATTATGTCTTCTGTCACCTCTTTTGATCTCGGCCAGTCTAAAATTTTGTTGTCAGATGATGGATTTGGCACTGACAAACATCAGGCAATCATTTATCAAGATAGCTCAATGCAAACACTTCGTGCTCTAGGGAGACGAAGAACTTACAAATGGGAAAACAGAAAATGATATATCACTCTCAGATAAGTATAAATATATAAAATTGTCTCCAGTTACACAAAAGGCCTTTTAAAAATCAGACATCATAAATCATAAACATACATCAGGTCTTGAAATTTGCTCTCAATAGTACAAACCCATATTTAGAACTTCTGTTTTAGTTTCATCATAGTTCTGATAAAGCTTTCATTTTAACAATAAACAAAATTCTTCTTTTCAAAGTATTTTCTATTCTATGATATAAACTCCATTGTTTTAAAAATGCCTATATTGCTATACATACCTGAATCTTCTTATCATACATTGAAGCAAGTGAGACAACTCATGCCAGGGCTTGAAACCAACTTTTTTAACTACTGGCAATATTTTGCTAGTAGGAAGAATTTCAACTAGCCAATATGAAACCTGACACTAGCATAATGTATAAGTCCCTGACTGCCCCACCATAGGCAAATTTGATATTCTAGAGGTGCCTAAGATTTGCTCTAACAGCCTGGTACAATTATCACAGTTATTTTAGTTTTCTTAAACACTGGAGGCAACTGGTATAAGAAAGATCTACTTTTACATGCCAAGAAAAGTAAGTACCAAAAGTCCACTTTAAGAAACCGCAGCAAAAAGATCCTATCTAGCTATTTGTCCGTTAACATCTCATTAAAGGTCGGCAGCGAATAGCTAGATGCTCCCTCAAAATAATGGATTCAATTTTAATTACTTGCAGGCTCATAAAGGGGCCGTTAACCCAAGTCTGTATCTTAGTCAGGTATGTAGCACTTCCGACTGAGATAATTTTTCTACCATAACCCGTCTCAATCCAGATCTAGCGCGATTAATATTATCATAACAACATTTGCCTTATTCATGTATTATTATTATTACTATTATTTTATTTTTATTATCGATGTGGTCTGTCACTAAGCTCAAACAAAAACTATGATAGAGACGGACAGACAGAGATTAGAACTGAGACAAGTTTATTATCAGGCTGCGCTAATTACGAACCTAATTGACCTCTGCTGAATATGATATCTTTTAAACATTTTTTCATATGGCTTTCGGGTGGTCCTTTTGATTCTGATCAACCTGCACATTCTGTGTCGTACCAAGGGCAGCGAAGGTTCTACTTACCTATATTAGAGAAAAAGTTGGTCTCGATATCCCTTCACTCGTAAGGATGATAACCGACCGACAATATTTTTATTGACCGTTTTATTGACCTGAACATAGAAAATTCATTTACAGTTACTTTCTTCGGGAAATTTCTGGTTGGGTGTGACTAATATGAAAATAGTCGAACTATTTTCTTTTGACGAGTATACCTAAAAGAAAAACATTTCACCTTTTTAATACGATTCAATTTACAAGGGTGGATTAATGAGAAATAGCCAGAAAACAGAGATTTGTGATAACTGAACATAGAAAATTCATTTACAGTTACTTTCTTCGGAAAATTTCTGGTTCGAAGTGACTGGTATGAAAATAGCCGAAATATTTTCTTTTAACGAGGATACTTTAAAGAAAAACATTTCCCGTTTTTTTTTTGTTTGTTTTTGTTTTTAATACGATTCAATAAACAAAGGTAAGTAAATTAGAAATAGCCAGAAAACAGAGTTTGGTCTATCGCATAAATCAGGTTTTGAGAAAATGCATATAGTTTTCGTCATGTTGGTCAAAGAGGATATGTGCTAGCTACAATCCTTCGTCATCATTTCTATGCACTGACTAATCCAAAAATAAAAGCAAAAATGCTTATAAATCCTATGTTGTCACTTCCATTTCATAAATCACTTAAAATGGTAAGGCAAAGTATTGTAATATTGTAATTGTCGTTTTATCTTATTTTATTACGCTTTATTATCTATTACACGTTATTGTACTATTTGTACAGTTGTTAGTCAGCAGATCAATTCTAAACTGTTTAGAACGCAATTTCGTACTATAGAAAGCAAAGGTGGATGGCAAGTCATGATATTGAACACTTAAATCCGATTTGCCATGAGTACTCGTGATGACACGACTAAAAAGATTGCTATTTACTTAATTTTATACATCTATTACATGTTCAAACAGAGGTAATTTTTGTAGAACTTATGGAAAGAAAGCAACAAAAGAAACATGTTACTCTTTACTATCCAAGTTATTCGTTCCCACGAGAGAGAGAGAGAGAGAGACAGACAGACAGACAGAGAGACAGAGACAGAGAGAGAGAGAGACAGACAGATAGACAGAGAGAGAGCGAGAGAGCGAGAGTGTGTTTTTAGTATTTATTTAAATGGTATGTAGTGTTTCTATTAAGAATGTATAATTCAATGGCAAGTATCTTGATTTTTCTGTTAAGACAGATATACATACAGATAGACAGACTAAAAAGGTTAATATCTTAGAGAAAACGAGAAAATTTAGTTTAGCGATCAAGGAATGTTACCATAGAAACTCATCTTGGACTGGCACTTTGCACTGATATACACAAAAATAATGACCATTAATTACCAATTTTCCAGGCAGCTGGAAGTTGGAGCATTCACAGAGAATGACTGGGGTATGGGGATATAGTTGAACCTAGAGAAAATGTGTTTGGCTTTCAAGCTCTTATTTCAGTCATGAACGAGTAAGACAAATATTGCGAGAAAATGTATCGATCAATGAATATAGCACTTCAAACTATAACCATCCGGGGTGCCGTTCTTTTACTAAATAGCTCTCATGATGGGGGGACATATCATAAATCAGAGATAAAGAAGACAACCACCAGCCTTCATAGTTCGCTCAGTCTGATCAGATCGTAAAATTTCGCAACTATTTTTTTTCCGTGACGATTCACACATCTCTATATTTTCAAATAATGTAAAATAGGTTCGTGTAGAAAAACAACAACAGCAACAACAATTGAAGAAAACACGGCGAAAGTTAAAAAGTTTTGACTCCGGTCAGTCTGAGCAGTGTGACCATACACGCCGTAAGTCCTTTAGATCCGCCACCGGCCAATTCATGTTAGCTTTTTGAAGACAAACCGGATAAACTCGCAAAAAGTTTCCATCGCATTAAGAGGTACTCTTGGGAGTGCGCAGGCTTACTAGGATCGAGAGTTTTCCCTATCGCCTTATTACAATTGTAGAATGGTTATTCTACCTTGATATACACTCAGTTCTTAAATACCACTTATGTGATTGGTTTGTTCTGGGTTCGATCTATTTCCTAACCATCCGTATGTCTGTCTCTCTATCCCTGTCTTTGTCTCAGGGCAGCTGTAGTTACGATGTTAATTTGGCTGAAGAGGATATATGCTAGTTACGATGTTAAGTTGGTCAAATAACATACATGCTAGTTAAAATGTAGATCAAACAGACTCACAGACAGACATGCGGAAAAAGTTATGATTTTACATGGTTAGGAAAAATGTGTAAATATCTCTATTGGTTTTGTAATCAAAGAATGTTACCATAGAGCCCCGTTACCATGGAAACACCTCTAAGACTGTCCCATTGCAATGGTATACGCTAAAATAATGAGTGTCTGACCATTGAATACCCATTTTCTAGGCAGCTGGAAGTTGGGGCAATGTACATTGAGAATCAAACCGAGCAATATTTGAAAAATATGTTTCGTTTTCACGCTCTTATATACGTGAACGAGTATGACATTTATTACTTCCCATCATAACCATCCTTTTAGTATAAAGTCCAAGTTCTTTTTAGACAAGAGTTCAGCCCGAACATTTAATGTTTATTTGCCATTCGGTAGATTTCATGTTATATTTTAAAAATTTGAATTCAAATATTAAACTTTGTATACTTTTTAATTAAATATTGGGATAAGACGTAAAAATATGAAGCATTTTCCAAATTATTCCGTTCGAGCCAAAATGTCACCGGGGCTTTGAAGATTGAGGGAGGAAAATAAATCAATGATAAGAAAGACAACTTTATTTCTAAGATAAAACTTACACTGCTTCAAAACTTTCCCGCTGCATCTATGATCGAACTACAACAAAGTTTTGGTCGCCCTCCAACGATTAATATTATAAGTTTATTTCTTTGCTTTTTTCCATATCTGCCTGTCTACCCCTCTCTTTCCCTCTCTCTATCTCTGATTTGCAAGTGAGCTTCCCTACGATTGTTCATATTAAACCCGATGCAAACGCATACGCTTAGCCTGCTCTCTCTTACACAATATCCTCTTCTTTTTATGTGGCCAAATCCATAGGGCAGTGGTGGCGCGTATGACTCCTAGTCAAGGGGTCCCGGGTTCGATCCCTGGTCGCGGCGAATATCCTTTCCGACATTAGTCTCCCACCAAAGGCTGGATGATCGTAAACTTAAACTGGATGAGCAGCTGGAGGCTCGAAAAGGATGTAGTATTAGTACTGATGTGATAAAGATACCAGGAATCTATGGTTAGGTGCTTCAGCCGCCTCGATATGACTGAAATACTATCAAAAAATGACGTTAAACCCGATCCGCCCAACAACAACAATTTTAATAACTTTCTTTGGGACATTTCATCTCTCATGGCCGATATCTATCAGTAAATAATTTAATTTTTAGTTTCGTCTATCAAACACGAGCGTTCTGATTGGTGGAAAAATATTATTCAGAACTCCATGAACAAAATTTTGATCACGCAGTGATTTTGTAGCTTCCGCACAATATAGTCCCATACAAAAGGGTATCAACATTTATAAAGCTTTTGTTGTTTTTTTCGCTCGATGCTATTAAATTATAAGAAATAAAGAGAATATTTTTGTTTTCATTGAGGTATGAACCGAAAAACCTAATCACACAATGTATGAATCCGCTTCGCGTATTCATACAGTGTGATTAGCGGTTGATACCTCTATGAAAACAAAAATGTTTTCTTCATTTTTTAAATGATTGGACGATTACATTACAGAACTACAACTACTTTTTTTTTTCAATTCAAATGATTTTAGTCTGAGATTAAACTAAGAACCCGAAATGAATGACTTTTGCTAAGTAACATGCATTAGAACTATCTCTGTGCATACAAAACCAGATGCTTTAGACATTAGAATTTAATGATCTTACAAACATACATCACTATCAAAATGACAGTCGTATTTGAGTTACCATGGGAACCAACTATGATGTCCGAAATAATTAGGTCCCTTCTCAATTCTTTCTCAGTGTTTAACATCTTCATATGTCCGCCTTTCTCAGTCGATATATCGAAATGATTATTCTTACATGATATATTCTTAGTACAAGGAGGGGTGTAAAGTGACGGACCTCGTCTGTCAATCAAAAATGGATTACCAATGAAAGCGTCCAATTATGCCGGGAGGGAACTTTGCATTTTTGTTGGTTTGACGACCTAAACGTCTTAACTACAGTACATTCAACTTGTAGATACGACATTTAGATCGTCATCCAAAGGATCGCCTGTTCATAATTCATGTCCAAGACAACATATTTTACAAAGTAACGCACCTTAAATAACCTTTCTTTCATTATGGCTACATTTTAAATTATATGTACGCCTTACATGTGCACACACTATTATTCTTTAGATATTATCTCTCTGTTTTGTCTGTTTTTTTTTCAATTCGCTCATCTACCAAACTGCGAAGAACAATCAAACAAAAATGATTTTAGTTAAAAGTAAGGTGATTTAGAATCACAATTATGAAGAAGGTATAGTTAATCATGTTTCACTAGAAGGAAGCATTGACTATAGGCATCCAAAATTAAAAATGATTATTGTCGAAATATACATATATTGCTTGTCAATGAACTATATCTAGACCTTGAAACCTTCCACAAGCCAATCATAATTGTTTCCTTTTCAAAATTGAATGTATATCAAGATAGAATGTCCTTTCTATGACTGAAATATTGAAAAGAGAAAAGTCTGCACTATGGTCAGCCTGCGTACCCAGAATAGTAGGTCAGAAAACGATCGAAACTTTTTGCTTTTCCGAGATGATCCGTTTTTGTGATCCGTCAAAAAGACATTTCGGGACTTCGACCTTTAAATGTCGTCCATGGTCACTCTGCGCTGACTTATCGGTATCCAAAATTATAATTTTTACCGAGTTTTTCCAATTTGGATTGCATTTCCTCTTTCACGTGCGCAAAACCAAACTTTTTCTACTTATTAGTATTAACTTTATTTTCAAAATAGAATAAATAAAATAAAGTGTAAAGTGTTCAGTTACCCCGTGGATATTGAGAAATGTGAATCGATCAGGGAAAAAGATACAAGATATGAGTTGCTAAATGTTCTGATCTGATCAGACTGCGCAAAATATAAAGGTTGGCGATGGTCGAATCTTTGTTCTTTTTTCAGTTTCTAGGTTGATCGATAATCCTACCTCTATTCAAGTTTTGGATCTCAGATCTTATGCATCTCATTTCACATCTAATGTGTTCTTTTCTTTATGCACAAGTAGTTACTTTTTTGTCAGAGTGAATATGATATTATCAGTATGCGACCAAAATGTAGTAAACACAGGTTAAATAAAGCTGTATTTGCCATATTTTGGTTGCACAACTACGATATTTGATGCACTTCTGAACAGATTCAATAAGATTCACCCTTTCTATAAAATAAACAAAGACCAAAGACTATGAACTATGATTTGTATTTGACCATTTGAGTGTTACGGGGCACCAGTTAATTAGCAACTCACACTTCTCCAATCCCTTTGGGACTCATTTAAAACACCCTTTTAACTAAAGCTACTATTTACGCAGAACTATCGAATTATCAAATATCCCGCCGCGTTTTCAAATACAAACACTAATTAATTTACAATCCATTCAATATAAATAAATATTTTACATTTTTATTTATTCATTTTCCTCATGAATTTCAGACGATATGTTTTATTATTATTATTATTTCACATTGGTTCAAAATTCCATATCCATTTGGTGGGCTAATGAAACCACGTAACTACAGCCGAGTAGAAATTGGATAAGATTTAAACCTATTTATTTTACATTGATTGGGAAACAAGCTTTTCAAGCCTCGATTCTGCTTCCTGGAGAACATACCAGTACCAGCACCATTTATGTAGGCCAGTGACAAAATCAGTATCGATAGATGCTCAAAGGAATCGAACTCTGGATCTTTTGATCGTGAAGCCAATGCTCTACATCTTAACCACGTGTTAAAATTCGCTTTAGTTAAAACGTTTCGGAGGCTCATAGACCGTTGGTTTAACTAAATAATTCCTTTTCTGATCATCTTTATGTTTAATCATTAGTCCGAGTTTGAAAAAAGTATGTTAAGTAATGTCGGCATACATATTCCAATCACTAGCTAAAAATAATTCTGATAAAAAAGCCTAAAATGTGATGTGTGATGTCGTTAATTATTTTGTAAAACAGTCAGAGTTCTGCGAGACTTAAGTCACTCCCACACAATCCCGCCTTTTTTAACACACATGAAGAATTATATCAAGGAAAAATTGTGAAAATGGAGAACTTGCTGTAATCAGGCGATTTCTCCTTCCTTAACAATGTTTTTACGGTGTTTAGCCCTTTCTTTTCAGCTCCAAAGCAATTTGTATTTATATCTGCTACTTCTTTCAATTTCTATCAGTTCTATTTGTCGTCTGGTAATAGGTTAACCCGGGTCATAATTGTTTTAGAATTACAGAGGAATGAAAACGGAATCATCCACCGATTAAAACTACATACAGACGACATATTTCTATCCCTTTAACGAGGTGGTCGTCTACTGACCGTTAACTAAAAATTAATGTGTGTCTGGTTTATTTCACACTGACTGGCTGCTGCAAGAAAGGTGTATCGATAACGCTTAGTCCGTTAGCCAATGCAATCTTAAAGTGGAGGAGATTTCTTGGCATGTTTTTCAAATCTACTTCAAGGGAGGTAACTTTCTTTTATACATGTGGTAGAGAGGTAGACCATCAGCTTCCTGATCAAGAGGTAATGAGTTCTGATTCCCAGGAGAGGCTATCATTCTTGGTTCTGTCACGGGCCCACATAATTGGTGCATTCTGACCAGCAGAAGCAGAGGTAGAATTGAGAAGAATCATTAAGAATTAAGTTGGAAGAACTTGCTTCACAAATGATGTAAAATATATACCATTCCTGTAAAATTTGCGTTGAAATCTAACGGCTAGTTTCTAACAGAAGATCTTCAAAGTTTTCATTATATTCCCAATATGAATTTAGTGCCACCTATAAAAGGCATGCTCTTTTTATCCAATCAAAATTTTACAGGACTTGGATAAAAAAAAAGTCACCCAAGGACAACACCTATAAAATTTTATTCAAGTCCATCTACTGATTCTAAGATGACTTTAAAAGTAATCACTAAATACCATAATAAATAGAAATTATCCTGCCGTTAGTTGCCATAAAGGAATCTGATAAAGGGTGCCCAAAAGACATTTCCTGTGAATTTTTGTTGAAATCTATCCACTAGTTTCTGAGAAGATTTTCAAAATTTCACTATACACCATGATTTTCATCCGATCAAATTCTTTGCAGGAATCTGAAACAGGGTCACCCAAGGATGGTTCCTAAGAAATTTGATCCAAATCTGTCAATTATTATCTGAGGAGAAGACTTTTAATGTACAAGTTTACGGATTGGCACAGACAGATGCACGCACTGCACACCAGACAATAATCAAATTCAAATTTTAGCAGGTTAATAATTCAAATTCATGGTATTTCTGACACCAGACAATAATCAAATTTGAATTTTAGCAGGTTAATAATTCAAATTCATGGTATTTCTGACTAAATTTTTATAGTATATATAGTAATGGATTACAAATGCTCCCAAAAACCTATAGAATTGAAACTATAAATGTTTATAATTACAAGAGCTAAAACCCTTTGTTATCAGCCACAAAAGATGTTATCCAACTTTACAGAAACCTCTGTGGACATTTATGTACTGATAAGCCATAGAGGCTTGACTGGCTTTTGGAAAGAAAGATTGATAAAAATGTTGTCTAACAAAGTACAAACATGAGTAATTTTGTTATCTATTGTATGATTTCTGTTAGGAACATCATCTAACATGATTAAATGACTTGAAATCAGCCAATGAAACACTGACAAGAGAGTTTCCATGGCCCTTGTATGCTCACATTTCAGATATACAGTCTTCTGCTGGTACTAGAATAAAGTAATGTGCAAATATACTCGTAGCAAGAAAACCATCAGTCGTAAAGGGCTCATCAAGTCAATGACACTAAATGTAAGATGCTAGTGACCTAGTTTTGGCCCCCAAGTGAACCCTTATTATCAAACTTGTCTGAGATAAAACATAAGATCTGTCATGTGATTATCTTTGAGGCAAGTGGATTAAGCAACCCTTAATCTTTGTCGTTGTAAGATCAGCTTGCCGTAAAGAAAATAGAGTCTCAGGTTGTTTTTCATAAATCAAATCTTTGAATCCTTTGACCAAATACATCATGATGATGCCATTTAAAAAGTCATCCTAAATGTGTGTAAGATGAGGATATTTATTACAATATGAGAAATAATGAACATAAACATTCTGACAAAGTTTCAAGATATTTGACCCTAACCTGTTGCCTTCACATTCTGCACCTTTCTTAACCCTTGTCATGCTGAATCCGGAATATTCTTGTTATTGAGGTAGAGACAAAGATATATGTGCAGTCTGATCTGAATCTACACCACCTGTTCATCACTTTCAAACTAGAGATGTTTATGAAATAAATTTTCAAAATAAATATTGTACTTTCAGCCCTTTGATTTTAATGAAAATCTGAAAAGGATTTTATTCAGCATGACAAGGGTAAAGTGACCTTGTAAACTAAGCTCTCTCTTGACCCTATATCAAGCTTGTCAAGCTTTGGAGACAGACTTTGTGATAAAGTTTTCTAAAATCTTAGCAAAGAATGTAGCTTTTACAGTGCAAAATGTTTCAAACAGTATTAAAATTTAGAATTTATAGTAAACTTAATGAAAATTCAACAGACAATTCTAAATTCAGAGAAGCTACATACAATAATTCTTAGTTGCTGGAATTTAAAGAAATCTTGTACTTTGGGGTAGAAAAAATGCCGATAATACAAAATTTAATTACACAAACCATTTATCATTTTCTACAATAATTTCCAAAGCCGATTTCTTGAGGGGTGTTAAAAACAGGATTGTGTAGAAATAGGTTGATTATCAAAGCAATTCTGAGTCCTAAGGCCCTAATTACTGGTGTAAGTTAACCCATTCCCACTCATTGACGCTTTTGGTGCCCCTCAAGAAAATGTTTTGGGAAACACAATTTGGAAAATGAAGAAATTGCTTGTTACAAGCAATTTCTTCATTATCCACAATGTTTTCTACCCAAAAACACTTGAGATTTTTAAAATTCATTCAACCAAATATTTTCGTCTGCAATTTCTTCCAATTTGGACCCGTCAAAAATTTCGTTGCGAGGTAATGGGCTAACACACAACTAAATAGCCAGACTTTTTTTTATACTCTACGAGACTACAAACTTTTAGACTAACCAAACTGAAAGTTGCAGATGACAAATTATAGTTGATGAAATTTCATATGAAAAGCTGAAAACAAGAACAACAACTGACAATGAAATTATCAAATTGATAAACTCTCTGCTAGGAGTGATTTTACTTTCCTTCCAATTCTCCCTATTAAGGTGCTGTCCAAACTTTTCCTACTAAACATGCCGTCACCTCAGCAGGACCAGACACTGATGACATCAGGTTACCATGTACTCCAGTAGGGAAATAGATTTTGTCCCCCCAAAATAACATCTTTTTTGCACAAATGGAATAGACTATTTGTTTTTGTGTAAGATTGACTTATCTTCTATACAGCAAACAACAAAAGCTATAGTTTCACAAGTTAGTTGTTCACTCAATAAAAGATAAATTGATCTTACACTGAAACAATTACATTACTTTCCTGTGATATTACCAAAACAGAAATGGAATAAAACTTAACCCATATCACTGTGACTATAACTAAGAACATTTATTTAATGCCACAAGCAGTTTTAGAATTTTGAAAAAACAACAACAAAAAACTATCATATTATTGCTACAGATCTTTTTTATTCAAAGAAAACATTTTTTTTCTAATTGATCCTCATTTGCAACAAAAGTGTAAACACTTCATTTGATCACAATATGTTGTTTCTATTATTCTATCTACTTCAAGACAGATTTCACAAAAAATTTAGGCTTAATTCAAATTGTATTTCTTTTGTGGGTGTAATAATTGGTAATTAAGGCACATATTTATGGCTACATAAATCATCAAAATGTCAAGACCAAGGAATATAATATTATTTCCGACAGTCATCTTACCAACAAAGGTAATAAACTTCAAGGAGCTTATTTACCTTGGGGTAAAGTTAATCTGTGCATTTTGACTAAAATATTGATACTCTTTGAGAAATCAAAGGACTCAATGGAATAGAGAGAATCATAGGCTGATATACAATTTTTTTCTTTCCAGAGAAAACTAAACTATCACTGACTGTCATTTAACCCTTGTCATGCTGAACCAGGAATATTCCCGTTTGGCGGGAGCTATAGACAAAGATCAGCCTGCACATATGTGCAGTCTGATCTTAGTCTATACCACCTGCCTTTCCCGTTCAAGCCAGAATTGTCTACAGAATCCGTCTTAAAATGAAATATTAACCTGTAACTAGTACTTACAGTGATTTCCGTCCTTTGATTTTCATGCAATTCTCAACAGAATTTTTATTCAGCGTCACAAGGGTTGAAAAACTCAACGGCTCCATGTCACAGAAAAACATTTTGTCACTGGATTAGAGTCTTTTTTAACAAAGGGCCAAAACTTCCAGAAAAGTCAATTGACTATATCCAAAATGAGACCTGCTCATTTTTCGTTAACCCATTACCACACAAGAAAACTTTAGACTAGTACGAATTGGAAGGAGTTGCAGACAACAATTTATAGTTTATGAAAGTTTAGATTCTTTTAACTTTCTGGGCAGAAAACATTGGGGAAAATGAAGAAATAGCTTCTTACTAGCAATTTCTTCATTTTCCACAAGCTTTTCCTAATGAAGGGCATCCAAAAGCGTCACTGTGTGGGAATGGGTTTAAATACCGAAAGTACTAGTCAAATCTATTGAGTAGTTAACCATGGTCATGCTATATAAATTACTTTAATAAATTACTGTAAAATCACAGGGCTGAAAGCACTGACAGAACTTGTTGTTCAAAAATCAATGTTTCTTTTAGAAATCAATTTCATAAACAACTCTGGCAGGAAAAATTACAAACAGGAGGTGTAGACCAAGATCAGACTGCACTTATTTGCAGCCTGATCTTGGTCTACATCTCCTGCCAAAGCGGAATATTCCGGGTTCAGCATGACAAGGGTTAAAGATGAAATGAGTGGACAAGATCTTTCATCAAAGGACCATAACTCTGTACAGTGTAATATAATTATGGACTGCAACCAAATTACAATATGCATATCTCTACTTGATTCCTAGTCTATCTGTAAAGTTTGAATCAAATCCAGGAGATAGTTGTGGAGAAAATGTGTGGTACAGACAGATTGACTGACAGACTGACCGTCAAGCCTACCAAACAGCGTTTAGGAGGGTATAAAATCTCCCACAAAAACGACCGCTTTTGACAGCATTTCAGTTGTAACGCAGTGGCAAGCGTACAAGTCCACCTAACCCTTGCTTCCAGTTGTTTCTCATACCAGTACAACCACATCATTCGAACCGATCCACCAGCTGCTCATACAACGTAGGTGCACAATTTATCATTCCTCCACTAGCAGGAGACTAAGGATGCCTGTAACAATGACCAGGGTATAACTATTCTACTGTTCTTCCATTTTTCGTTGAAGATTTATTTCATTACAAGACACTAACTGCTGGTGTAGACTTAGATCAGGCTGCAAATATGTATACATCCTGCCAAAACAGGAATACTCGAGGTTGAGCATGGCAAGGATTAAACAATATCACGGAATAACCTTCCGAACACAGAAAACATTTTAGCTTTCAAGACATACAGTCCTTTGATTTCTCCTTTTTCTGAAAATAATCAGATTTATCGGAGTTAGTTTGCACAAAAAGTTGATGAAACTGAAATCAGAACCTTTCATTAATTAGTTATAAATGATACATAATACTCTGGTTCATGAGTTATGATAGGTAATAAATAACAATTTTATTGCTCCTAACAGAATATTTGCCATCAAGAGACTCAGAAATTCTGCAATTAATGCTAATAATATTGGAAGATGATTGTTTTATGCTGGTGTTTGGTTGATGGATTTATATCCCAAATTATATCACTTTTTGTCATTTACCTAACAGAATAATGTAATGATGTATGACATTACAAATAAACACTTTTTCTAAGCAATATACAAAACATGGTTATCTGTGTTCATGATGCAGTGTTCTCACTCTTGCAGTCACTAGTTTGAACCTCTGTTTGGGCAATATTCTTGCTGACATTTGACAAAATTCATGCAATATGTGTGTCATTTATCTCTCACCATGGGCAAATGATAATTATTTGGCCTGAATTAGATGAGCAGGTGGTGGCTTGGAACAAATATTGTGGCTGTACTGATGTGTGAAACATCAATAAATGGTTAGTTGTGCCAGCCTCTGTAACATAATTCAAATACTGCTGAAAAACTTCTTCCTTTTCCACAATGCTTTCCAAAACTTTTATTCTAAAACAGGGGGATAAAAAAGCAGGATTGTCTGCAAATCGGTAAATACAATTTTTTGCCATATATATGAAGGATCAATTTGATTGCATACATGAATAAGTTTAGAATTTTCACTTAGTTCTGTCAAAAGCGAAAAAGTTCAAGAACTAGATTTCAGTTCTAGAACTTGTCCAAGGTTGAAGACAGTTCTAGTGTCTTGAAGTTCTTCAACTTCAGTTAAAGAACCTAGAAAAATCTAGAACTTGGTTCAAGAACTTCTTTTTGAACTAGATCAAGAAAATTAAATGGCAGTTCAAGAACTACACAGTTCTAGAACTAGTTCTTGAAATGCCATTTAAAGTTCTGGAACATCAAAGAACTAGTTCTTAGACTAGATATAGAATGTTAAAAAAACTAGTTCATTTCAAGAACATTAAGTTTTTGAACTGCTATTTGACATTCTTGAATATTCTAGAACTAGTTCTTGAACTTTACATAGGGGTATGTTGATTGAATTAAATAGAATCTACCCATATAGGGCTAATCTTTAAGTGCTCCAACAACAAAGGATTTAATTATTAAATAAACTTTGCAAATTCATCCCTTTTTAACCTGTTCCTGAACAATAACACTTTTTTGATGACACTAAAAATAAAACTTTCAATTTTGACTAGTCTAAAATTCTGACATCCATTAATGGGTTAAGAGCTTTTGCTTTTGAAAGATTGATTGGATGGGGTTTAATGGCACTTTTAACAGTATTTCAGTTATTTTACGGTGGCTGGAACACCTAACAATGGATTCCTGGTATTACTCACACCAGAACTACCACTAAATCCTTTCCTAGCTTCCAGCTGCTATCCCACTTAGGTTTATGATTATCCACCCATTGGTGAGAGACAAATATCGGAAAGAATATGTGCCGCCAGCTTTTGAAAGATGAATAACCAGATGAAAAAATCTTAGCCCTGTCCAAATTGTAAGATTATAGACAACAATTTCAACTTTAATGAATTTCAAATATATCTCAGTCTTTCTGGGTAGAAAAAATTGTGGGAAATAATAATAAATGCTTTGTTCTTGGTGAGCATGTATTGTATTTGAATAACTTGTGTAAGAATGGCTGTATGAATTACCTACTTTTGTCTCTCTTTACTACATTGACCCATAACTAGTGCTTTCAGTGTTTTCAAACCTTTGATTTAATTGCAATGATTGAAAAGGATTTAAATCTATTCATCATGAGAAGGGTTCAAAAATCTGAATATACAAATTTCGGGGTATATTTTCAATATACTGATTTGATAATTTAAAATTACATCTTATATAATATGGTGTCAAGAGTCAAGACTCAGCTGCAGTATTTTCACAATTTGAAGCAATTTTCTTCATTAAAGCCATAATCTAATTAGCAAATGTCAGAAGTATACTGCACCTGATGGTGGTCTGATGACAATCCTTGAAATTCTCTTTCCAGGAGAATTTAAATTCATTTAATCAATTAGCCATAAATATTTCAATTCATGTAACATTTAGATATAATAAGAATAGGTTTGTTAATTGTCAGCTCAATTACCCTACATACAAAGTATCACATTTATCAATTCCCCACCAAGTTTTAGTCCTTATTACAAACTGCATGAAATAACTTAACATAGGTAAAACTCATTATAGCTTGAATTGTAGACTTGAAAAAAAAATTGTCATCTGCAACTCCTTTCAATTTGGACCAGTCTACAATTAATTTTACCATTGAGGTGATGGAGTTCAAAGTACACTTCCAGTCTAAATGGTTTGATTGGTCATTTGATTGTTTTGACGGACAGGGAAATCTGTCAATATTTTATCATAGAAGTATCCTCCTAACTAGACAGCTATTTGTTTTTCATCATCTCCAGTCTACCATTTAGCTGCTTCCATCAGTGTCTAGGGATCCCAGTCAATAAACAAAATAGTTCAATGATTCTATATATATGACACAATGTACTTCATCACATTACCAGACAACAAAATTCTAGTATGGACAAATTTGAAAAAAAGTTGCAGACATCATTTCTAATTGCATTAAAATTGGAAAAAATAAATAAAATAGAGGGTAGAAAACATTGTGATAAAAGGAGAAATTACTTGCTCTAAGCAATTTTTCCTTTTCCAATAAAGTTTTCCATAGTCGTTATTGTTCAGGGCATCAAAGAGCATCAATGTGTGGTAATGGGTTAACCTTTGCCTTGCTAAATTGAACCTTTTTCAAAATACAAACAAGAAATAGGTTTTCCAGGAACAACATGTGGAGCCCGCTTCAGATTTGCACAGAGATTGTGGTGCACAGAATGTTTTTTTTAAACTTTGACCTTGACCTTGGATCACAACAAACGTTGTGTATGACACTATCACTCACCAAGTAGAGCAACTGTGTCATCCATCAATAAATGTAGAAGTCATGCTCTAGACCAGGTGGTTTCACCTTCAACAGTGACCTTTACCATGCACGTATCATACGACATTTGCTCTCATCTATCAAAACAAAGGTTATTCTAAGATTTGACAAGTTGACCTAATTTTTAACTCCACATGACACATTTTCAAACTCGTCCAAGGTATCACATAGACAAACATTCTGACCAAAATTACAGACATTTGAGCCAAAAATGTGACCTCTAGAATGCTCACAAGGTTTTTCTAAAATTTGACCCGGTGACCTAGTTTTTGACTCCATATGACCCATTTCATGTGTCAACAAACATTCTGACCAAAATTCAAGGCATTTGAGTAAAAAATGTGACCTCTAGAGTGCAAAAAAGGTTTTTAAAATATTTGACATGGTGACCTAGTTTTTGACCCTAAATGACCTATTTTGATGTTTGTTTGAATGGGGTTTTACGCCGCTTTCAACAATCTTTCAGTTACATCGCGGCGGCTGGAGCACCTAACAATGGAATCCTGGTATTTCTCACACCAGTACTACCATTACATCCGTTCCTAGCCTCCAGCTGCTATCCCACATAAGTCTACGATTATCAACCCATTGGTGAGAGACAAATAGTCGGAAAGGATAAGTGCTGCCGTCGGGGATCAAACCCGGGACCTCTAGATTGACAGTCCAATGCGCTACCAGACCTATTTTGAACTCGTCCAAGCTATCATATAGACAAACATTCTGATCAAGTTTCAAGACTACATGGTCAAGTGAACTTAAAACAACCATGCAAAGTTATTTTCAAATCCATCCATCAATGTAGAATTTATGCTCCAGACAGGGTAAATTTTGACCTTCAGTTTCAACTGTGACCTTGAACTTTGAGGTATCAAAGCAAATGTTTAGCACAACACTAGCACTCATCAAGAAGAATAACTGTGCCAAGTTATTTTAAAATCCATCCATTTATGTAGAAGTTATGCTCTGAATGAGATAAATTTTGATCTTAGACCTTCAACTGTGACCTTGACCTTGAGGTATTAAAACAAATGTTTCGCACAACACTAGCACCAACAACTGCACTTTCAGATCCATTCATAAATGTAGAAGTTATGCTCTGGACAAGGTCAATTTGACCTTCAACTGTGACCTTGACCTTGGAAGTATCACAACAAACGTTTTGCATGACACTGAGTACTCATCAAGAAGAACAACTCTGCCATGTTATTTTCAAATCCATCCATAAATGTAGCAGTTAAGCTCCGGACTAAAAACCGGACAGACGGACGCATGCACACACTAAAGTATACACGCATTAACAATGAAGCGAAATTCTGACAATCATGTCTTGCTCACTGCAAGAGTGCTAGACAATAAAAACCAAAGGGTTGAAAGCACAAAAATGCCTTTTATAGGGTGTGTGTGTCAATATTTCATTTGAAAATCATCCGTTTTAACAACTTTGACAGACAAGAGGGCCGTTGGCCCTGGGGCGCTCACCTGAGATAAAGGCTCTTTTTCTTTCAACAGTCTAATTTCAAGTAAAGGTTAGGATTATGAAACAAGTGGGCCACAATTACGTATAAAGACTATGAACCTGGGAATCCAAAAGTCCAAATTACAAATTCCAAGGCTTTAGTGCCGATTTGAAAGAAGGAAATAACTTTTTCCATGGGTTATAATTTCAGAAATAAGAAAGAAGTCTGTGAACTTATGCTTCATGCCTATACCCCCCCCCCCCCCCTGGGTCTTCCCCTGGAGACCCGAGGATCATGATTTTAGCTATTTTGTAAGAGGTCAATATACTCATGCTTCATGCAAAATATCAAGGCTGTACGCCTTCTGGGTCAGCAGGAGAAGATTTTTAAAGATTATTTTGAAATTTCACTTTTGTTGCCATGGCAACCAGAGTTTTTAACTGATTTCAATTCTTTTTGCTAATTTTAAGGGGGACCACCTAAGCAACATTTCTGCCAAATTTGGTTCAAATTGACCCTGTGAATTGGGAGGAGATGTCATTTAAAAAATTGTTCTTTATTTCTATGTACCCCCCCCCCCCCCTGGGGATCCGCCCCTGGGGACCCGAGGATCATGATTTTAGCTATTTTGAAAGAGGTCAATATACTGATGCTTCATGCAAAATATCAAGGCTCTACGCCTTCTGGGTCAGAAGGAGAAGATTTTTAAAGATTATTTTAAAATTTCACTTTTGTTGCCATGGCAACCAGAGTTTTTAATGGATTTCAATTCTTTTAGCTATTTTTGAAGGGGACCACCTAAGCAACATTTCTGCCAAATTTAGTTCAAATCGGCCCAGTGGTTTGAGAGGAGATGTCATTTAAAAAATCGTTCTTTATTTCTATATAACCCCTCCCCCCTGGGGCTCCGCCCCTGGGGACCCGAGGATCATGATTTTAGCTATTTTGAAAGAGGTCAATATACTGATGCTTCATGCAAAATATCAAGGCTCTATGCCTTCTGGGTCAGGAGGGGAAGATTTTTAAAGACCATTCTAAAAATTCACTTTCGTTGCCATGGCAACCAGAGTTTTTAACTGATTTCAATTCTTTTAGCTATTTTTGAAGGGGACCACCTAAGGAACATTTCTGCCAAATTTGGTTCAAATTGACCCTGTGAATTGGGAGGAGATGTTGTTTAAAGAAATTGTTGACGGACGACGCACGACAGACGCCGGACGGACGCCGGACAAAAGACGATCACAATAGCTCACTTGAGCACTACGTGCTCAGGTGAGCTAAAAAGGAAGAAAAAGGTGGTATAGACTAAAATCAGACTTCATATATGTGATCTTTGTTAGCACCAAAAACTTCTGTTATTGTTCAGGTATGAAGTATTATACCTCATCAAGATTGCTCTAGCTTCAGAAATGTTTTCAAGGAGCACTCAGCTAAATATTTGTTTCCAGTAAATTTTGGATGACCTAAAATCCTTGCCATGATCAACCCTTTCCGGTTTTGAAAAATTCTAGACCTGTCCAAATTCAAAGGTTTTGTAGAGGAAAATTTAAAGCTAAGTTCAGTAGGGTAGTAAATATTGTGGACAAATAAGAAATTGTTTGTTACATGCATTTTTCCACAATATTTACTTAAGTATAAAAACACAGGGACGTAAAAACTTTAAGCAGTATTTTAGTCATATCGCAGTGGCTGGAGCACCTAACAATGGTTTCCTGGTATTCCTCACACCAGTACTACCATTACATCCTTCCCTAGCCTCCAGCTGCTATCCCGCTTAGGGTTACGATTATCCACCCATTGGTGAGAGACAAATGTGGGAAAGGGTATATGCTGCAGCCAGTGATCGAACCCATGACATCCTATGATTGACGTTTAGTCTGGCGCGCTACTGACTGTGCTATGACAAATAGCTTGGTCTACAACACCTGTTTCTCCCTTTTAGATCAGAGTTATTTACAGAGTTACTTCTCAAGAAATATGGGACCACCATGATCCCTTTCAACTTTTCAAGATTTTATCCAGTCCAATATGGGATAACCCATAACAAGACTGCAAAAATTTAGACTGGTCCAAATTCAAAGATGCAGATAAAGATGGTTCTTACAAGTTGATGAAATTTCAACATCTCTTTTTTTTTGAGGGAAATCATTGCAGATAATGAAGAAACTGCTTGTAACAAGCAATTTCTTCATTATCCACAGTGTTTTCTGAAACGTTTTTCTTGGGGGGTCAAAAAGCGTCATTGTATGGGAAGGGTTTAAGAGAGTTAATTAAAAACTTAGTTTCCTCTCCATTAGTTTATTTGTATTACTCACACATGGCTAAAAGTTTTCTTCGAATGCCAATTAAAAAAATAATGGAATACACTTAATGATTGAAATAAAATAAATTAAGAAAAAAAACCCCAAAAAACTCAAATTGCAACATTTTCACATTAGAATAAGAATCAGTCAAAAGGCAAAAGAGAGGCCTACGAAGGCCTAACATACTTTACTGGAGTTCAAAGTAATTTCAAGTCCCTTTTCCCCTGGAAACTCTGAATACTAACCCTAAGAAAAACAATAGCCTGTAATTTTGATGGACAATTTGTTCTGTGAAAGTAAGAACAAATTCATTCAGAGAAAGCAAAAAAAATGTTCAGAGAAAGCAAAAGCAAATTCATACTGAGAATATAAAAAAAACAAATTTGTCTAGAGAAAGCTAAAAGAAAATTCATTCTCAGAAAGTTAATAGAAATTCGTCCAGAGAAGGCTCATTGTAAGAAAGTTAAAACTTGTCATAATTTCATGCTGAACCTACATTAGTTTTTGCAGGAAATAGAGATACTTGTGTGCAGTTCAATCTTAGTCTATACCAACAGTTTGATGTTTCAAGCCAGAGTTGTTTATGAATTAGATTAAGAAAACAAACATTCATCTTTCTGTGCTTTCAACCCTTTTATTTGATGCAACTTTGATTGATGGAATGGGGTTAATGCCATTTTAATAGTATTTCAGTCATAGCACAGTTGCTGGAGCACCTAACCATAGATTCCTGGTATTTTGGTACACTAGTACCAACATGACATCCTTGACATCATGAAATGAAACATAAACTGATTGATCACATTTAATTTAAAAAAAAAAAAAATATGGGAAAAGGAGAAAATACCTATCTGTGAATGACCTAATAAGCTACTCTATCTATCTATTTACGTATAAGAATTAGGAAATAAGTGCAAAATAAGGTAGAAAACATTGTGAGAAAAGGAGAAATTGTTTATACCAAGCCATTCCTTCCTTTCCCATAAAATTTTCCATGACCATGTTTCTTCAGGTTGTCATAAAGCTGGATTGTGTGGAAATGGGTTAAAGAGCTCAATAAATGTGTGGGCAATCACCAGGTGTAAGCTCTAAACAAGCTCTAAACAAGTGAACGACCGACTATTACCAATTTTCATGTGCCAATTATTACACAAGGGAAACATACAGACTACAAATATCTGTTTTTTCAACTAATTCTCAGAAATAAGGCACGTTAAACAAGTAATAATGACCAGTTTATATAGCACATTATCACTGGAAATTGGCCACAGGCTAATGTGTTTTACAATACAGGGTAAATGACCGCAACTTATTTCATCTCATTTCTTTTTCTGTCTGACAGATTCTATGATTTTTGTTATTTTTTTCCTATGGAAAATATTCTAAAATGAATTGTTGGATGGTTAACCCTTGTCATGCTGATTAAAATCATTGTTCAGAATTGCATTAAAATCAAAGGACTGATAGTACTGTAGGTCTTGTCGTCAGGGTCGATATTTAGTTTGAAAATTGATCTTCTGAACAATTCTTGCTTGAAGAAGACAGACAGGTGGTGTAAACTAAGATCAGACTGCACATATGTGCAGGCTTATCTTTGTTTGTCCCTCCTGCCAAAACAGGAATATTCCGGGTTTAGCATGACAAGGGTTAAGGAACAAGGGAGAAAAAAACAACACAAAAGTTCTTTTCCAAAACATATGCAAACCATTCTAATAATCCTTGCATGCACTAATAAAAGCCAATCCACTGATTAAGAAGACGTTAAAGTTGACTGGGGTTTTTTGCCTAAATTTCAGACATCCTAAAGACGCGTACCTACCCGAGTAATTTAGCAAAACTTTAAACCAGGTCTCCAGAAAGATTTCCAGCCTTGAATAAATAAGCTTTAAAAACATTCTTAGATTTCTACAAATATTTAAACTATTGTTAACAATTAATCCATATACACAGGTTCTTTAAAACTCCTGAATCGTCAAATTAACTTGGAAATTAGACCAAGAACATTATCTTTACACTAAATCATTGTCATATAAAATAACTTCCTTAGCAATTTACTTACATGGAAGACTTGTTTTTTTTAAAACAAAATTCTTTATTTCTGTATATGTGGCCGCCGTCATAGCGCAGCTGGTAGCGCATCGGACTATCATTCAAAGGGTCCCGGGTTCGATCCCTGACGGCGGCAATCCTCTTTCCGACATTTGTCTCTCACCAATGGGTAGATAATCGTAAACCTATGTGGGTAGCAGCTGGAGGCTAGGAAAGGGTCTAGTGGTAGTACTGGTGCGAGAAATACCAGGAATCCATTGTTAGGTGCTCCAGCCGCCGCGATATAACTGAAAGATTGTTAAAAGTGGCGTTAAACCCCATTCAAACAAACAAACAAATTTCTGTATATGCTATTAATCCCTATTGGACTCACCCTTTGGGACTCATGGGTAATGATTTTAACAATTTTCAGATAACTTTTAAATATTCTGTATTAGTAATTCACTTTTATTACCAAGGCAACCAGAGTTTACTGCCAATTTTGGTTGAAATTAGACCTAAAATTGGAGTAGTTTTGGGCGGTGATTGGGTTCTAAAAATCCTTCTTTAACCCATTCCTAAACAATTCCGCTTTTTTACACATCTCAAGACAAAGTTTGAGAAAACATTGTGGAAAACGAAGAACTTGATTGTAAGAGGTCAATGTAGTGATGCTTCATGCAAAATATCACCGCTCTACACCTTCTCAGTTAGGAGGAGATGACTTTTATTTTTTTCTTAAAAATCACTTTTGTTTTCAACAGATTCCAATTCTTAGCAATTAAGCAATTTCAAAAGGGGGCTACCTATGGCTCAAACTTGCCTTATTTCTTTAAAATTGGAGCTGTGGTTTGGGAGAAGATGTCAAGAAATTGTTGACACACTACAGACTATGCAAATGAATGTCAAACTGAGTGTGACCACAATACCTTAACTATGAGCGTTTTGTGAACATCCAAAAGTTAGCCTAAAAGTAAGCCCTTAGCCAATGAACAATTTTATCAGCTTTTCCAGTTGTTTTTGTAACACTGATGCAAGTCGTGCTGTAAAATACAAATTGAGGAAAACTGACCGCATGATAGCAGTACCTTCTCTCTTTGACCAAACTTTAATATCACTCACACACTGTCAATATAATTGTCAAAACACTGAATTGAAAATCAATCATGGTATTTACTCAATATCATGTCAATCATATTGATGATGTATGCAGACCCTTTCAACTGACTCATGAAGGAAAAGCAAGGAAACAGAAAATTATTTAAATGGCTCCCAAAAATTGGAAGCAATTTTTCAATTAAAGTTTGACAACCGAGTGTTAGGAATAACACCCACAGAGACAGGTTGCTGTCAATTTCTCTTGGAGATAATTTACAAATCCACATGTTTTGTCAGAAAACATGCTTTTTCATGCATGTCAATTGAACAGCTGTGAAAAATAAGGTTTATAACCCCAATTTTTCATTTCTTAAATGTAATTTGGAATTCCTATTAAGATATTTATTCAAGGGGTCTTGCAAAGGATCTATCAAGAGGATAAAATGATTGTTAGGGGTTCAGTTATCATCTTCAATGTTTCAGTATAACTTCAGGAGCTTCTAAAGCACTAAATTAAACCATCATGAGGCCAAGTGTAGTTACCTCAACAGGTAAAATGCTGTGCTCTTAACCCTTAGCATTATGCATTGTACAGTTGATGAGAACCATTAGGTAATTTTGGAAAGTCATAAAACAGGAAGTAGTTAACTTGAAGCCCTAAATTGGGTAAGCTCCACCTAGGACCCGTAAAATTGTGAGAAAAAACTGACAATATGTTAAAAAAAGTCGTAAAACAGGAAGTAATTACCTAATGGATTTTAATTCTGTAAGCGGAATGTAAAATACCTAGAGGAACCTCCACTCCAAGTTTCAAGTCAGTTGTTTAGAAAAATGCGACGTAAATATACCACTATACAGGCAATGTCCAAAAATAAACTAAGTTGTTAAAACAGAAAGTAGATTTCTTGCGCACCTAAATTAGGTAAGCACCATGTACGACTCCAAGATGAACCAGAACAATAAATTTCAAGTTGATACTATGAAAGGTTGCTAAGAAAAATGAGACAAACAAAAAAAAATCGACCAGATGGATGGACGTAGGGAAGGACAGACACGGGTAAACCATTATACCTCCCTCTTTTCTGCAGCAGGGGTATAAACATCGGCCCAATATTAGACGCTTGGTACAGTCTCTGTCCGACATTTGACACATCTCGCAACACCTGGTTGACAGGTCGATGCAGCCTCTGTCAATTAATAAATCAATAGACCAACCATATCATTTATTTAGACTGGAACTGAACTTTGATGGTTGGTTGGTTGAGTGCGGTTTAACACCACTTTAACAGTATTTCAGTCAAATTGCCTTTCCTAGCCTCCAGCTGCTATCCAACTTAGGGGTACAATAATGAACTTTGAACTCCGACAAAGATCACAATTTTTGTGAAGCATTTTGTTGGTTTGGTGACTCAAACATAATTTTCCTTGTTTGGGGGCTAAGCAATTTGCCAGTTGCTTAAGTGGAATGAGCAGCTTGAGGATCCAATAAAACATGTTGTGGTAGAACTGGTGCGAGAATGAGGAATCCATGGTAAGGTACTCCAGTGAATCTAATATAGTGTTCAAAGTGGTGATTATACCAAAGTGTGAAGTTTTAACTTCATACCTGGATAAAAACAAAATATATTCATATTATTTCTTCAAATTAAGTAATAGCCCTCATTATTTTAATGAAGGTATACAGTTTGAATTGTTACAAAGCAGATTAGTTCCCCCCCCCCCAGTACTAAGTCTTGACAATCAAGTAGCACAGTTGACCTTTGACCTAATTTACCCAAAAATAGAAGGGTGTCTCCGTGGGTCATGGGTAACATGTATAAAGTTTCAAGGTCCTAGATCAAATGGCTTAAGCGTTAGAACAAGGTGGCAGTTTTCAATTAAAGTTCAATTGTCACCTTGACCTTTGACCTATGTGACCCAAGAGCACTGCCTTGGATCATTGGCACCCTTTGTATGGAGTTTCAAGGTTGTAGGTCAACTGGTTCTTGAGTTTTCACTTCTAAAAAGAGCAAATGAGCATCCATATGTTTTTTGTCAGCATTCACGCCATTTCATTTGAAAACAAGTTACCCAAATGGATACAACTGCTCAAACATCCATGATTTTCAAAATAAACAGAACATGAATATTAGGTTTACAGATATTCATATGTATTAAATTAGTTATACAAGAGTGCTGTTGGCCCTGGGGCGCTCCTCTGAGATAGAGGCACTTTTTCTTTCAACAGACTAATTTCATGTTAAGGTTAGGATTATGATAAAAGTGGGTCATACTTACAGATATAGTACCTGGGGATCCCAAAGTCTAAATTACAAATTCTAAGGCTTTAGGGCAAATTTGAAATAAAGGAATTAACTTTTTCTCCCTCTGGATCCATGGGTTATAATTTCAGAAAAAGAAAGAATTTTGTGATCTGACGCTTCATGCCTATAACCCCCCCCCCTCCAAGGAATCGGCCCCTGGGGACCCAAGGATCATGATTTTAGCTATTTTGAAAGAGGTCAATAAACTGATGCTTCATGCAAAATATCTAAACCTTCTGGGTCAGGAGGAGAAGATTTTTAAGGATTATTTTAAAATTTCACTTTTGTTGCCATGGCAACCAGAGTTTATAATGGATTTCAATTCTTTTAGCAATAATTAGAGGGGATCACCTAAGGAACATTTCTGCCAAAATTGGTTGAAATTGGCCCAGTGGTTTGGGAGGAGATGTCATTTAAAAATCATTCTTTATTTCTTTATAAACCCCACCCCCTGGGGCTCTGCTCCTTGGGACCCGAGCATCATGATTTTAGCTATTTTGAAAGAGGTCAATATACTGATGCTTCATGCAAAATATCAAGGTTCTATGCCTTCTGGGTCAGAAGGAGAAGATTTTAAAAGATTATTTCAAAATTTCACTTTTGTTGCCATAGTAACCACAATTTTCAACAGATTTCAATTCTTTTAGCTATTTTTAAAGGGGGCCACCTAAGGAACATTTCTGCCAAATTTGGTTGAAATTGGCCCAGTGGTTTGGGAGATGTTGTTTAAAGAAATTTTTGACGCACGACTGACGACGCACTACGGAGGGATGCCGGACAAAAGGTGATAACAATAACTCACATGAGCACTTCGTGCTCAGATGAGCTAAAAAGTAAAACTTGCATAGCCAGACAAGTTCTACAGAGCTTCTAATGCCATTAAACTGCTTCTTCTTTGATAAAAATATCTCCCCATTTTATAAATATCAATATTTCAAATCTAAACTCAGTTCGTTCAACTGTCCATTTGTCACACTGGTAAAGAGAATCTTGCATGTTTTGTTGAAATCAGGTTTCTTCTGCTTTTCTGCAATCACCTATGATTGACCCAATTAACATAAACAGCGCATGCACTTTACTTTCCATCAGAATTGTGTCAAATTAACCCAGACAGCATTAATCATAGACTGTTCAACAATTGACAAATCAGGGCTGCCAATTACAGAATCAATTGACCAATCAAATCATTAATTTAGAACTTTGAACTCCCACATTGGATGAAATTTATGTGAAGCATATTTGTTAGTTTGGTGACTGAAACCTTGTAACTTCAGCTTATTCATTCTCTTTTATGTTAGATATTACTGACCATAAATTTTGCATAAAAACTTCCTGTATAATGTCAATGTACATTAATGATAATTGAAGTCAATACAGATAATGCATGAGCCTTGGATTGTAAGTGACTGCATCTACCTTTGATTAAAGTTAGAGCCATTAAACCAAAAGTGTAATTTGTCTCTTATTGAATATTTGAATAGTAATGTGCAACTTTAAATTCAGATGTCAGGCAGCTATGAGATGGCTCAGATAGAACTAGAATTATCACAAATCATACCCCAAACTAGTGCTTTGTAGCTTAAGGAGCAAAGTTGAACTTTGACCTACATTTTCCAAAAAGTTCAATTGTGACTTTGACCTATGACCTACATGACAAAAAAAGAATAGGACACCTCCTTGGGTCATGGACAACATTTGTATGAAGTTTGAATTGATTGATTGAATGGGGTTTTACGCCGCTTTCAACAATCTTTCAGTTATATCGCGGTAGCTGGAGCACCTAACAATGGATTCCTGGTATTTCTCACACCAGTACCGCCATCACATCCTTTCCTAGCCTCCAGCTGCTATCCCACATAGATCTACGATTATCGACCCATTGGTGGAAGACAAATAGTCGGAAAAGATGAGTCCCGCCGTCGGGGATCGAACCCGGGACCTCTAGATTGACAGTCCCACGCGCTACCAGCTGCGCTATCACGGCAGCTTTTATGAAGTTTGAAGGGTGCAGGTCAATTATTTCTCAGAGAAAAGAAACCGTTTTAAATCAAAAGCAGTTTTAAACCAAAGTTTAATGTGACCTCAACCTTTGAGACACCAAAACAACAGGGCATATGATTCTGTCATTGAAAACAATGGTGTGGAGTTTGTAGGTTGGTTATTTTTCATATCAAATCAACTTTAAAATTTCGTTTGCAAAACCTTTGAATTTGAACAGGTCTGAAATTTCACCAAACAGGAAAGGGTTAACCTCCAATCATTGAATTGCAAGTCGACTATTAACTCATTCCCACACAAGACTGATTTTTGATGCCCATCAAGAAATAAGGCTTGGAAATCAGTTTGGAAAATGAAGAAATTGCTTATACTAATAAATTTCTTCAATTCCGACATGTTTTCTACCCTGAGAGACTTTTAATTCATCATCAACTATAAATTGTCATCTGCAATCTCTGAATTTGAACCAGAATTTTGTTGTCTGGTAGCAGTTTAACCCATTAACACACGGTAAAATTGTAGACTGGTCCAAATTGAAAGGAGTTGCAAAATAGGATTTAAAGATTATGAAATTTTAGATTTTTTTAACTTTTTTTGTAGAACTTTTCCCAAGTGTTTTTCTCGAGGGGCATCCAAAAGCGTCACTGTGTGGGAATGGGTTAACAAATGGAGTACCTGTCAGCCTCAGAATATAGCCCTCACATACAACCCTCACAGGTACCCATTTATACACCTGGGTAGAGAGGAGCAACATGGAGTTAATGCTTTGCTCAGAGGAATTCCATCAGTCCAGATGGGATTCAACCTGGGACCCTCAGATGCTGACGGTCCCCATCTAAGAAACAGACCACAGAGGCCAAATGTCAAGTTCACAGTTGTAGACAGACAGACACCAGGAAAACAATTTGGTGCTGATATATCAATGCAGGGGGAGCAGTACGTACTTAAAAAGTGGTAATTCATTAGATAAATTCTGGCCCACACAATAAGAGGTAGGGGGTGGGGGTTGGGGGTTGATAAATTTGTTCAATTCTATCCAGAAAATGTTGTTCTACCCTCAGCCCTTCTCAATGAAACAAAACAATAATCATAAATGATCCATAACAAAAATTAATGAGAAAAACAAGGTACAAAAAATCTTATTTCAATGAGGTCAAAAGTATCATAATTTACACTCATCAAAGACGAGTCAGTCATTACATCTCAAATGGGCCAGAAAAGGAGGAGCCTTTTTTTTGCTCAACAAGATAGGTGAAACACTGGCATTCTCTATCTTATTAGCTTCATCCACTACCCAATGACAAAATTTACAAAATTTGAAGAAGCTGCAGACAATATGTACTAAATGAAATTTCAAAACATCCTTATCTTTTTAGGTAAAAAACATTGTGGATACTGAAGAAATTGCTTGCTACAAGCAATATCTTCATTTCCATAATATCTATTTACAAATGTTTTTGCTCTCGAGGGACGTAAAATGAACAGGATTGTGTGGGAATGGGTTTAGACAAACATTACTTTTTGTAGCTTATTTCATCATTTATGTTGTGTTGGATTTTGATTTCATTTAGGAAGAGGGCAAAAACTGAATTAACCTTGAAAGGAATTATTATTTTCTACAACCTATTTCAACCTGGATCTTTCTAAAATGTTGTCTCCTGGAAATGATTTTACCAAAAGCTCCTAGTATGACAGCAGCTAAGCCTACGATATTTACTTTTTTTTTCAATGATATTTGCTTTTCAACGCCTGGATGCTTGAGAAATCTTTGAACTAAGAAATGATAAAAACTGTTATAATCATCTTGAGCAGCTCTAACAATCAATCATTATCTTACCTAATTTACCCTTTTTCTCACATAAATCCTTTTCTCCACAGTCCCTTGTTTTTTACGTCCCTGTGATTTTATATTATTGAGAAAACAATGTGGTACAGAAGAAATTGCTTGTAATAAGCAATTTCTACTTTTCCCACAATGTTTTCTACCTGTAGCTCGGTTACTTAGCAAACTGCACCCACTTTTAATAGTTGTCTGCAACTTCTTTCAAATTGGAGCAGTCTAAAATTTTGAAAAAAGCGAGAGGTTTCAGAAATCTTTACAAATTTGTTTTCTTTGCACCATGTAAAACTACAAGTCTCTAGAAATACACTAATTAGTGTACTATAGAAACAATTTTTTCACTTTTTGTAATATATATAAAATAATCCCCCAAGTGAAAAGAAAGATTTAATGATTAATTGAGAATATATCTTGGATATTTGGCAGAATTACAATTTTATGAAAAAATGGAGAGTAATGCAAAACTAGAGGCGCTTGAGCGCCTGTACCGCTCCATAGGCATGAATGAAATGATTAAGAAAATTCTATTCATGAATTCAATATAAACTGAATATAATGAAAATAAATCTAAGTCATTGAAATCTTTGAAATAGTTCTAGAGAATTGATTCAAACTTTACATTGTTTTTACAAAAGTCAAAACAAATTATGTAATATTCATTAAGGGTATATAGAAATTAAGAAGTTTTCAGTATATAACATATATAGAAATTAGCCTTGCCCATTAAAGCCATATTCTTAATCTAATCAACATTCTTTTTTGTAATCTAATAAAAGGTCACCCTAGGATCAATCTAGTCAAATTTGGTTGAAATCCATCAACTAGTTTCTGAGAAGAAATTCAAAGCTTTTACCATATACGAAAATTAGCCCCGCTCATTAAAGCCATATTTTTCATCCAATCAAAATAATTTGAAGCTATTCAATAAATGTCCACCCAAGGATCTGTGAAATTTGGTCAAAATCCATCAACTGGTTTCTAAGGGAAGAAGATTTTCAAAGCTTTCACCATATATGGAAATAAGCCCTGCCGATTTTAGCCATGATTTTCATCTGATCAAGATTCTTTGAAGGAATCTGATAGAGGTTCACAATAGGATCATTTCTATGAAATTTGATTCAAATCATTCCACTATGTTCTAAGAAGAAGACGCTCAAAGCTTTACCAAATTAGCCCCGCCCATTAAAGCCATATTTGTTACCAGATCAAAATTCTTTGAAGGAATCTGATGAAGGTTCACCAAAGGATCATTTCTGTGAAATTTGGTTGAAATCCATCAGTTTCTGAGAAGAAGATTTTCAAAGCTTTCACAATATATGGAAATTTGCCCTGCCCATTAAAGCCATGCTTTTCATCCAATCAAAATTCTTTAAAGGAATCTGAAAGAGGGTCATCTAAGGATCATTTCAGTGAAATTTGGTTGAAATCTGTTCAGTTCTTTCTAAGGAGAAGATTTTTAAAGGAAAAGTTCATGGACTGACAGATGGACAACCAGTCGGTCGGACACACGCACAACAGACACCAGCCATGGTAACAGCTCTCTGGCTTTCAGCCAGTGGAGCTAATAACATTTTTTTAAAGAAAAAAAAAAAAATGTTGTACCATTTAGATTTTTCTCATTCCTTTAAAAAAGATATTTAACCCTGCCTGTTTAACAAAATTTCTGACATGTCCAAATTCAAAGGTTTTGCAGACAAAATTTAAAGTAGATTTAATTTGAAAAATAACTTTTTAATGGTGTAGAAAATATTGTCGAGAAAGAAGAAATTTCTTGTTACAAGCAATTTCTTCTTTTTCTAAAATGTTTTCTCAATCATAAAATCACAGGGGCAAAAAAACCAGGGATTGTACAGGAAAGGGTTAAGTAACTAGAACTGTCACCTGTAAGGGCTGACAAATACCCCCCACTGCCGCCTCTTTTTAAATGAGGCCAAATTGTAACCAATGAAATGTTGGCCATTCATGATTTATATTTTTCACAAATTTTAAGTCAATGATTGGCAATGACTGTGTAAAAAAGTAGGGATTTTGTTCAAGGAAATTATGGATTTCGTGCAAGGTCGAGCATGATGTTTATGTTCTGGAATAAACATGTGAACCACTTTTATTTTCTTAATCAGTCAACCTGTTCAGGAGTTATGATTTATTATCTATATATTGTATAAAAGAAAATAAATCAAAGGGGCATAACTCCTGAAACAGTTGATTAATCATTAAGAAAATTGCAGGTGAACAAGAACCCATTGCAAGGAAGATTTCTGTAAAGTTTCAGCAAAATTGGTCTGGAAATATAGGAGGAGATGAGTACACAAAATTATGTCCACGGACATAATTTTGGACAGACGGACAACCTGATTCCAGTGTACCCCCCTCCCTATAACTTCGTTGTGGGGGGGTATAATAAACTTCTAGTAAAAAGTATTGCGAGACATTAAATATTGCCAATGTGTCTCCTGAAAAGTCCGACATCATCAACAGAGGCTGAAGTTTTTAAACACTTAACCTAATACCAGACAACAAATTCTAGGCTTGATCAAATTGAATGTATTTTCAGACAATATTTCAAAACTGGCAAATGAGTACCAAATAATGTAGACAGTATTTTAAGACATGGAGGAATTACGGTAACAAGCCAACTTTTTTTTTATCATTTTCTCATGTTTTCCATGATCATATTTCTTAATGTTGTGAAAAAATGACATTATGAAGCTATGGATTAAATACGCTTTACCAACAAAGCCTAACAGGTTGAAACCACACAATCACCAATGTTGTGTTTTGAAAATTTTTGGGATCAAGTGACCCTTTATCCTTATTCAAGTACTGTATTTATTGTAATCCTTATTTAAGTACTGTATTTATTCTAACAATCACCTGTTTATATTTTGGTACAAATGTAGGTGATTATAAGAATAAATACTGTATATTAGAACATTAGCAATCCTATTCGAGACACACCTGTGCACTTGGATATAGAATCTGGCCCCATTTTGTAAATAAACAAGAGGATCCCCAAGAGGTTCCCCTAAGTAAGATGGCTCAACCCTTTATGATACAGTCAAATACCTTTACCTCAAACGTCCCTTAGCCGAAGTTCTCTCTAAGTCGAATTTATTCTAAAGTCCTGATCTTAGTACTCTTTACTACTATATATTTGAACCTCCATACGTTGTTCTCTTTATCTCATAAACTATTTTCAGAATACGGTAATTCAATTGAAGTATTTTGGTAAAGGTCAATAGGTATTGATTCAGACCAATTATTAAAGCTCTTGGCTTATGGTTTGGGAAGAGAAAGATTTTCAAAGATTTTCTTCTGCATTTCAATGTAAAATCAGGGATCACACAGAAAAGGGCTAATTTTCAGAGAACAGTGATACTTTGAAGTATTATGGTAGAGGGTCAATAGGCGATGATACATACCAAATATCAAAGCTCTAGGCCTTATTGTTTGGGAGAAGAAAATTTTCAAAGATTTCAATCTTAATTACTATGTAAAATCAGGAATTGCACAGGAAAGGGCTAATTTTAGAATTTTAGATGTTAATTCTTTGAAGTATTTTGAATGAGGGTCAAAAGATGATGATTTATATCAAATATCAAAGCTCTAGGCCTAATGGTTAGGGAGTAGGAGATTTTCATAGATTTCCTTTTTTAATTTTTAAGTAAAATCAGGAATTGGACAGAAAAGAGCTAATTTCCAAGATAATGTAATCCTTTGACATATTTTGGTAGAGGGTCAATAGACGAATATTTATTTCATACATTAAAACTCTTAGCCTAATTGTTTGGGATTCTCAAAGATTTTCTCAGTAACTTTATTTCTTTGTAAAATCATGGATCATACAGAAAAAGGCTGATTTTAAAAATACAGAATTTCTTTTGAGTATTTTGGTAAAGGGTCAATAGATGATGATTTATACCAAGTTTCAATGCTCTGGGCCTTACGGTTTGAGAGGAGAAGTTTCTTCACTCAGTTGCCATAGCAACCAAATTTCTTCATGAATTTCAATTCTTTGAAGTATTTTGTAAGAGTATGACCTAAGATCACTTCTAATAAGTTTGGTCTAAATTCCATGGTTAGTTTAGGAAGAAAAGATTTTTTGTAATTGTGAACAGACAGATAGATGGATTGTCGGACAGATGCCAGACAATGACCAATCGCAATAGCTCACCCAGAGCAGATTGTGCTCAGATGAGCTAAAAAATGCAATTTTCAATGATACCTTTACCACAGTATATACTTTGATCTGTATAAGTCTGTAGTTGGAACTTACCTGAAAGTACAGAAAATATGATATAGAGTATTATGCAATCTATAAATCAAACTTAGGAATAATAGATCAACCCTTGTCATGCTGAACCTAGAATATTCCTGTTTTTGGCATGAGGTATAGACAAGTATCAGCCTACACATATGTGCACGCTGATTTAAACTGCACCACCTGCCTTTCTTTTTGAAACCAGACTAAAAGATGTTAACCCACAATTAGTGATTTCAGGGCTATCAGCTCTTTAATTTATTGAAATTCTGGATTGTCCTCTGCATGATAAGGGTAAACGCTTTACAAACAAGAAAAACTAAAACTGGTCCAAATAACAAGAGTTGTCAAAGCACAGCAATGCTCGACTAATCTGAGTGCTGGATAGTAACAGCAATTCAATGTCAACACAAGGCATAATACCCAAGTAGTAATAGAGATAAAAAATCTTTCAAATAAAATTTTAAGTCAGACAAGAATTTTTAAGTCCAAAAAGGGTTAAAACTCCACTATAATAAATATAGTTGTAATGAATCTTTGCCTAGATGATGATATGATGGTCACAAATGCATATGCAAAGTTTCAAATAGCATTAGTAGAAAGATATATATGACAGTTGCACATAAGGTTTAACCAAGAACTTCTAAGTCCAAAAGGGTTAAACTTCCACTAAAATGAATGTTAGAGTAATGAAACTGTGTCTAGAGGCTGATATCATTGTCATCAAAACCAGTGCAAAGTTTCAAAGTGATAGCATTGGTAGAAAGAGAGTTATTAAAGATATAAGACAGTTGCACGCAAAGTTTGACCAAGAGTTTGTAAGTCCAAAAAGGGTTAAAACTCCACTATAAATAATGTTAATAGGATGAATTTTTGCCTAGAAGATGATATGAGTGTCACAAAAGCATGTTCAAAGTTTCAAAGCAATAGCATTAGTTGAGAAAGAGTTATCATGGACATATGACAGTTGCAAGCAATGTTTAACCAAGAAAATCCAAAAAGGTTAAATTTCCTCTAAAGTGAATGTAAGAGTAATGAAACCTTGTCTAGAGATTGATATTCCTGTCACAAAAACTTGTGCAAAGTTTCAGAGCAATAGCATTAGTAATAAGTGAGATATGACACTTGCATATAAGGTTTGACCAAACCATTAAGCGGACACCAAATTACACCCTGATTACTGGAATAGCCTCCCTAATGTTCTTCAAATATGATGGTGGTGTATATAATAGGAAAGAGAGCCTAAAATGAGGGATTGTGACGTAATGGTCCTAAAGCCTACACAACAATTCAAATCAAATTGTGTGGTAATGGTCCTAAAGCCCACACAACACAACAACATTTCAAAATCAAATGGTTATACATTCCAATTTGAAGGATCACTAGGTCACACTCATACCTCCCTTTTACCCTTTGATATTTTACTCAAGAAACATTTTGCTTGTAACAAGCAATATCTCATTTTCCACATTTTCTATCATACTTTTTGAATTGTACTTACTTTATAATTTCATCTTTGAATTTGGACAAATCAAAAACTCTAACAAGAGGACCATGATGGTACTAAATCGCTCACCTTTGTCATCTGGTACTTGAAGAAATTTTGGGTATTAAGTAGATGCAACTGAAGCCAAGTAATTTTAATAGTATTCATGATTCAATGGGCATAATTTTTAGAAAGTAACTATAGACCTACAGATATGTTATCATTAATTTGACAATCATTTCAATCACATTACAATATTTTTGCTTTAGATAATTCTCGATGGTGTAGAGATTGAATGAAATGTTGCAATGATTGAACAATTGCATTTAAACTAGAAAGTGTTTTGAACCTGCTCAGAGTGAAAAAATATTCACCGTTCAAATACAATCATTCAAGCATGATCCTGTATTGTTCAGCATTCAATCTGGTTCCAATCAGATTGTCAAATTAACAATATTCTGTACTGTATCTATGTAACAGAGTCTCAGAAAGTGATTTTGTTATATATTCCACACATGAAAACAAGAGGGCCATGATGGACCTGGATCACTAACCTCAGATACTGCAAAAGTCCTTAGTCCATGTAATGGCAATGTTAAAACTTTTTTCTAACCCCCCCCCCCCCCCCCCTTATGGTTTTCTTTTTATCCCCTTTCCACAGCAAATTTTTTAGACTGGTCCAAATTCATAGAAGTTGCAGATGACAATTTTAAGTTGTTAGAATTTTAGAAATCTTTGCCTACTAGGGTAGAAAACATTGTGGATAACCAAGAAGCAATTTCTTCATTTTCCACAGTGTTTTCCTAGGCTCTTTCCTTTAGATGCGTAAAAAGTGTAATTGTGTGGGAATGGGTCACTATACAACTTGACTTCCTTCTGAATTCAATGATCTCTCTTAAATTCTTCACAGAAATTGAACACAGTGGACAACATTTTTCAAAACGTCGGGGGTGATAAAGCACAGTGTGACCAATGAGTTGATACACTGCACAGTCTGTCCTGGGTCAACATAGCACAGTCTGACCTGGGTCGTTGCATCAGAGTCTGACCTGGACAATACAACACAGTCTGACCTTGGTCAATACAGCACAGTCTGATCTGGATCAATACAGCAAAGTTTGATCTGGATCAATACAGCAAAGTCTGACCTTTATGTCCTTTACTTTATGTCAGTCTCAGCAAGTTCCTCTTAATTAGCCTGGAAACAATTTTAAGCCAATTACAACCCCAACAAAATTTTTGACTGTGCCAAATCTGAAAGTATTTCAGAGGACAATTTCAAGTTCATGAAATTTTAGATTTTTTTAATAGTCTAGGTAGTTAAAATTGTGTGAATTTTTACACAATGTTTTCCTTTTTGTTTTTCTTGAGGGGCGTCAAAGTATGGGAATGGGTAAAACAAACAGAAGACTATTCAAATCAACAAGAATTTTTACTTAGCAAGAGAGAGCTCAGACTAACTTAGTTAATGGTTTTTCTATGTTTTATGTTTTCACTGGGATCCCCAAAAGTGCAAAATGGACAGAATTTAAGTAATTTGATTTAATCATATACTTGTACTCTTGCACGGCTTCTTTCACCCTTTCCTGATTAATCGCTCGTTTTTGTGTCCCTTTGTTTTCATACCTCAGAAAACATTTTGGAAAAAGAAGAAATTGCTTGTAACAATCAATCTCTTCTTTTTCCACAAATTTTTTTACTCTACTGAATGTTTATTCTTCAAATAAATTTGAAACATTAGAATTTGTACGAGAATAAAATTTAACAAAAACAGGAAAGGGTTAACCAATCACCAGCTAAGACACAACATCAGACTAGCAGAAAAATTCATTTTTTCAGACTAAAATAGGATTCTCATGTTAGAGCATCCCCATACAATCCATGATAGATTTGGTAAAATAAAACCATTACTTTTTACAAAATTTGAAAGCTCTATGGGCAAAAATAAAGACTTTGGAGAACTTCAAGGTTTTTCAAATTTCCTTCTTTTTCACAATTAAGAGATGAAGAGTATAAATTTTGTTTTCATGGAGGTATGAACCAAAAAAACAAATCACAATGTATGAATACGCGAAGATTGTTCGTTGACAACGTAAATGCTGTAACCACATCTTATTCAAGCTGTAGTTATGATGTTTAAGCTACCAAACCAACAAAATGATTAACATAAATGTGGGATTTCAAATTTCTCATACGGTCTAAATGGATTATTTGATTTTTTTTAATGACAGCAGCCATCCATCAAACAACAAGCTGCATTTCTGATCATGTTATCTTCATAAAGTTAACCCATTACCACACAAGAAAATTTTAGACTGGTCCTAATTGAAAGACATTTCTGGTGACAATTTGAACTTCATGAGTTTTAGATTTTTCAACTTACAGGGTTGAAAACATTGTTGAAAAAGAAAAAATAGCTTTTGACAAGCAATTTCTTCTTTTTCAACATGTTTTCCCAATTGTACTTCTTGAGGGGCGTCAAAAAGTGTTGTTGTGTGGAAATGGGTCAAGCAATATAGTTTTTTTGCTTTTATGAGTGAGTCTCAGACACTGAAAAAGAATCTATTTTTAAAATCTATTCTGGTATCCATGAATAATAAATGGAATTCCCTTTCATGTTGGCTTCATATTGCAGATAATAAATCTTGCAATTCAACCTTTCAACCCAAGACAAATTTTCACAAATCAAAAACAAATCTCTGTATTTATTTTTTCTTTCTGATTGCAAATATAAAATCAATACATTTCAGAATCTATTACATATTTTTGTAATTTAAAAGTGCTTACGTTTTTGTTTTCCAATTGAAGAGTTTAATCAAGAAAGATAATCCAATTACAGATTCAGACAGACTGGTACATACCAGAGTCTATTAGACAGCACTAAAACTACTAGATAGCACTAAACACAGTCTAATTGGTGGAAAAATTCTTCAGAAGTCACCATAAAATACAGTGATAAGTAATTAATCCTTTTTCACACTGTTTTAATGAGTCTCTTGCTATGCCAATTAGCCTTTATTTGAACCTTGACCTAGAGAATACCATTTCTAGTAGATAAATGAAATGATTCCCTTGCTTTTCAAAGGGGATTATATACTTGTAATATTCCTATTCCAACAGAATGTCTCTTTCTAAAGCTATTGAAAACTTTGTGGCAAATTAAGAAATTTTTTGGGACAAGTAATTTCTCTATTTTCCAGAATGTTTTTATCTTGTAAGAGAAAGATTTTTACAAGAGCACTGCCTGTGGATGCCAACACTCGGCTTTTCAAGTACTTGATTGTGGGTCAAACTGAATCAAAATGCATTTACAGTTATCCCCCTTGTTGGTATAGATTGCTCTTTTGATGGCAAATATATTCTGACTTTCAAGTAATACCAGAGAAACGGCAAAATGTCAAAGTTTTTTATGACCATGATGCAGAAACAGATGCAAACGGTAACCAGGGAGTAACAATACTTCCTGCTTTCTCTGAAAACAGCTGAGCCCAAAATTCTATCAATATAAAACTTTGGACTTCAAAATTTTTCAAATTGAGCTTTTCTGAAATTTTGGAATTTGGAATTTGGGTTGACTTGAATACAAAGTAAAAACCTTGTAGACAAGCTATGGGCAACCAAAACTGTGCAACTATTCTCAATTCAAGCTTTGTTCATACATCAGCCTCATCAAATTTCATTTCAAGAAGAAATTCCGTATTTGGACAAAGACCAACTATAGTAATGTATTTTTGTAAAAATATTGACACCAATTTCCTGTACCAAGATTACATTCCATGCAAGACTGCAAATTATGATAAACCATCAAATTGTTTGTTGTTTTCAGATGTCTTGACTCCTTACACTGTTTGAGAAAATGCTTCATTTGACTGATTACCAGACAACAAAATTTTAGACTAGTCAAAACTGAAAGATGTTGCAGAGAACAGTTCAAATTGCGCTAAAAATTGGACTATAAGTGTCAAATAGTGTAGAAAACATTGTGATAAAAGCAGAAATTGCTTCCCATAAAGTTTTCATGATCATATACTGAGGGTAAAATTTTAGCAATTTCGTACTTTACAGCCAATTTCTCCGGTGTCTAGCTTTGGATTCATACCATATTTTCACACATCGATCTTATATGTGTTAGCCACAGTATTTAAAAAAATTAGATGATTTCAAGGTCATACGTGTTTGTTGTACAGCGTTAAACATGGTAGGGGTAGGGAAGTAAAAGTAACACAAAGATTTAATATCTTGTGTGTCCACCGTTTGCGCCAATAACAGCATCACAGCGTCTCCTCATGCTGGAAATGAGCCTATGATTAATGGCCATAGGGATACGACCCCATTCCTGACGCAGAATACGTTCAAGGTCTCTAACGTTATTAACGTCATTCCTGTCTCTTACTCTCCTACCCAAATGGTCCCGAAGGTGTTCGATCGGAGACAGATCCGGTGATTTGGCAGGCCAATCCAACACATCAACATTATTAGTCTGTAAAAGGTCCAACGTGTGCCAAGCGACATGTGGCGGGCCTTATCTTGCTGAAAAATGGTAGCAAGCCCTTGACTCAAGAACGGCAATACCACTGGCTGGACAATTTTGGTGCAGAATCAAACGGTATTTAAGTTTCCCTGAATAGCTACCAAGTCAGTCTTGCCTCAGTATGATATACCACCCCAGACCATGATGCTCCCGCCTCCAAAATGGTCATGTTGAATGACGTTGGCGGGATCCATCCTTTCGCCATCACGCCTCCAAACACGTACCCTGTCATCCGCAAACATCAAATCAAAACAGGATTCGTCTGTGAATAGGACCTGATTCCACATTCATCTTGGCCATCAACAGTGTACCCTTGTCCAATTCAATCTTGCATGTCTGTGTGCATGTGTCAAAGGAATGCAAACGTAAGGTCGACGTGGTGTAAACATGCCCAACGAAGTCTGTTTCCTACAGTACAAGCACAGACCCGTGTTCCCATTGCATTTAGGCCAAACTGGTTATACGAGTGCTATTGAGGTAGTGATTACATCGTGAACACGTCACGATGTAATTGTCCTCACGTTGGGTAGTCTTACGTGGCCTGCCTGAAAGTGGCCTGTCTTTGACGGTGCCTAATTGACGATACTTTGTTCTAAGTCTTGAAATGAAATTTTGGCTCACGCCAATATGTTGAGCCACCTCTTTTACCATCAAACCACCAGCCAGCTTACCGATGGCTACGTTCCATTGGTCTAAGTAAAGCCCTGGGCGACGTCCCATTTGAATTTTTTTAAATGTTTTAATGAGTTATCTTGTTATTGATGCTAACCAATAAACTGGGATAGATATCGTGGATATAGACTTCACGTACATGTGGAAGCAGGTGCAGAACGTGTTTCAGCAAAATTGCGTCAGACAGCCTTTAGAAGCGAGGAAAACGTGCTCTTAATGCATAATTAGTTAGTTAGCTTTTAAAAATTGCAATTGAGACTCATTTTATAAGGTTTATACATTTACGTTGAAAAATAATGTAGGTCGAAAAAAATGCTAAACTTTTTTCCCTTAGTATATTTCTTCAGGGCATCAGAAAGTGTAATATGAATTTACATAAAGCAGTTGTTTTTGTTTGGTGACTTATTCAAAATGTACCAATTGTATGTGTACATATTAATACAGTACTTTTCTAACAATTTGGTAAAATTAATCTGATCAAGCGCACTTAAAAGATGCGTAAACAATACAAAATTTACTCACAAAGTCCAGAAATGCACCCCAAAGACTGAGCTTGCACTTACATAAAATGTATGAGTGAGCATTAAGTGTGCTCCCTCAAAGATTCAGTGTGAACATTTTACTACACCTGGATTCTAGAATTTATGCATGCACAAGTTCTTTAATGCTTCTTATACAACTTAATGGATTGATTGAATGGGGATTTTACACCACTTTTAACAGTATTTAAGTCATATTGTGGCAGCTTGTGCACCTATCTATGGGTCCCTGGTATTTCTCAGTACTACCACTACATCCTCCAACGGCTCATCAAAGTTAGGTTTACGATTATCAATCCACTAGTGAGAGACAAATGTCAGAAAAGATATACCGGGACCCCTTGATTAGGAGTCCTACATGCTACCACTCTGCTACAGTTGTGACAACTTAACCCTTGTCATGCTGAACCCAGAATAAACTGGTTTTGGCAGGAGGTCTAGACTGAGATCAGACTGCACTTATGTGCAGGCTGATCTTAGTCTAGACCTCCTGCTTGTACTTTTCCTTCCAGAGTTGTTTATGAAGTTTTTTCTAAAAGAAATATTGATTTTTGAACAACAAGTTCTATCAGTGCCTTCAGACCTTTGATTTGACAGCAATTCAGTATGACAAGGGTTAAAGTGGACCTCTGAACCAAATAGTACATCACACATTGCTGTTTGGCAGTTTCTACTGAACTAACTGTGACATATTATTTTAAACAGCGTTTACAAAATTTATGAACAGTAACATGTAACAACAAGAGTTGGCTGCGGAAAACATAGCTCGCCCTCTGGGTATGGAATTCGAAACAGGGTTATATGTTCATAGAGTCAAGATCATCTCATTTTGAATGTATGTGTAAAATATGAGCATCCTAGGATAAGTAATGACCAAGAAATATAAAGTGTTTGTAGATCTGGAGTTTTTGTATAAAGTGTTTATAAAGGGTAAAGGGTTCAGGCCATATGGTCAAGGTCATTGTCTCAAATGAAAGCCTACTTCCTGATGAGTACATGTGTGAAATATGAGCCTCTAAGACAAAAAAGGACTAATACAGAATAGGTTAAAGTTTTTGTTTATAAAGTTTTATAAAAGGTTGAAGGTTGAAATCACAAGGTCACAGGGTAAGGGTTATCATCTTAAATGAAAATCAATCTCTTGATAAGTGTATGTGTGAAATATAAGCTCACAAGGTTGAAAGAATGAACAAGATAGAAAAAGGTAAAAAATTTTGTTACAGATTTTGATAAAGTTTTTTACTAAAGTTTTTTAAAATGGGTAAAAGGTCAAGGTTAATAGGTCACAGTGTTGATGTCATTGTCTCAAATAAAAGTCTATGTCCTCATAAGTGCCTGTGTAAAATATGATTGATTGATTTATGCCACTTTAGACAGTATTTCAGTCATATCATGGCGGCTGGAGCACCTAACAATGGATTCCTGGTATTTCTCACAACATACTACCATTACATCCTTTCAGAGCAACAAGCTGCTCATCCACCATAGGTTTACGATTATCCACCCATTGATGGGAGACAAATGTGGGAAAGCATATTCACCCCTGGCCGGGGATTGAACCTGGGACCCTATGACTAGGAGTCCTTCACTTACCACTGTGCTACGGCTGCTGCCGTGAAAAATGAGTACTGGTTATAATAGAAATATAACTAGAGGCGCTTGAGCACCAGTATCACTCCACAGGCCTGATTGTACTGATTAAGCAAATGGTGTTTTCAGGAATTCAATATAAACCAAAATCATATTGACCATGTGTGGTCAATGAAATCTTTGAATATTTCATAAGGTTTGATTATTTTACAAAAGTCAATTCATTTACTGAGTCAGATAAAAAAGGTATAAACAAATTCTGTGAAAAAAATTCACTGTATACCAAAAATGGACTGAGCCAAGACCATAAAAGCTATGTTTTGACCAATCAAAATTAATTGATGGATTCTGAAAAAGTGTCACCAAAGGATTATTTCTGAGAAATTTGGTTAAAAACTATCAACTGTTCTCTAAGAAAAAAATTCAAAGCTTGAACCATACATTGAAATTAGCCCCGCCCATTTAAGCCATGCTTTCAATCTGATCAGAATTCTTTGAAGGAATCTTATGAAGGGTCACCAGAGGATCGTATCTGAAAAAGTTTGGTTTCTGAGCTAGAAATTTTTAAGGTTTCACCATATATGGAAATTAGGCCCGTCCATAAAAGCTATGTTTTTCCGATAGAAAATTTATGAAGGAAGGATAACTCAAGGATAATTTTGTGAAATTTGGTTGGAATCCACTAACTTGTTTCTGAGAAGAAGTTTTTTAAAGATTTCACCAGATAAGGAAATTAGACCCACCCATTAAAGCTATGTTTTTGATCCATACAAAATTGTTTGACGATCCCCGGAGGCGGCAAATATTCTTTCCGACAATTGTCTCTCACCAATGGGTTGATAATCGTATACCTAAGTGGGATAGCAGCTGGAGGCTAGGAAAGGATGTAGTGGTAGTACTGGTGTGAGAAATACCAGGAATCCATTGTTAGGTGCTCCAGCCGCCGTGATATGACTGAAATACTGTTAAACGCGGCGTTAAACCCCTGGTTCAATCAATCAATCAAAATTGTTTGAAGGAATCTGATAAAGGGTCACCCCAGGATCATTTCTGTGATATTTAATTGAATCCTGTTCAGTACTTGATGAGACGGACACAGTGCTATGACAATAGTTTGCTGGCTTTCAGCAAGTGGAGCTGAAAACCTTGACCTAGTGGGATGTCGATGCTGTGGCCAAGGGTACAACAATACTTCTCCTGAGACATTCGTCCAGGGCAAGCTAAATATAGTCATATGGTTGGTTTGCGACTAAACCAACACAAATGCTTCAAATAAATGTTGACCAATGTTGGAGTTAAAAGTTTACTTCTTGTCTAAATGAATGATTGATAGGTCGATTGATTGTTTGATTGACAGCCATGACATGTCAATTATGAAGAGGCACTACAGATGTAACATGGCAAGAGCTGTAATACAGTCAACAGTTATATACGAATATAATCCCCTTAGAGAGCCTCATGTTAACCCATTCCAACAAAACAAAATTTTAGACTGGTCCAAATTGAAAGAAGCTGGGGATGATCATTTCAAGTTGATGGGATTCTAAACTCTTTTTGTTTTATTGAATAGAAAACAATTTGGATAACGAAGATTTTCCACAATTTTTTCTGAAGTATTTTACTTAAGGGGTGTAAAAAGGAGAGATTGAGTGGGAAAGGGTTAAAGAAATTGTGGTGTTCATTCATGTCCAAACAAGCTACCATAGATTAACACAACTGCCCAATTTCATATAGCAACCATTGTCTATGACATAGACAATAAAGGCTTTTAGTAAAACATACTACATGTAATACACTAATCTGATAAGGCAGGACAAACAATTCAGAATATCTTGTCCCTTGAATAACTTTAGCTTGAACAAAATCAGAAGGGGCAAATAGATTCCCTTAAAATAATTAAAATATTTTTTACTTGAGTTTCTACATCTTTTATAATAATCAAATGGAAGGACATTGTGTGTCCTTAGTAACCTTTTGGAAAGCCCAAAGGCTGTTTCTAATATTTGTAACAAATATCTCAAACAAACGCTGCTATAGAGCTAACCATGATAACAGAATGTGATTATTTTATCCTGAAATAATCTACTTACAGAAGAGAGAACTCTCGAATCCATCTAAATCTAAAATAGCGTAGACAAAAATCAAGGTGCATTCAAATTATGATATTTGTGACAGAGGGTTCATTCCCAGATCGAGCTTTGCAAGATTTTAGGTTGAGGAAACTTCTTTTCTCATGCAATGTTTTCTTAACTCGCTCGGCACAAGTGTAAACAATAAAGTCCAGAGTTCACTTCTGTATTTTCATTTATTGAAGTAAAGACAAAGTTATTTGCATAAGATATAACAGTTCGACAAGCACTGATACAATGTTATTTCAAGCAACAATTTTGTCTTAAGTTTCAATTTCAATTCAATTCTTCATTTTGGACTGTTTTTAGATTGATTCTTTTTAGATTTTAGAATGTATGGATATCTGAATATAACCAGATTATATACTTTTGATGTTTTCATTAACAAAACCAATAAAATGCAAGATTCAAAGGTTACAAAATTTGACCAGTGAAAATTTGAGACTTAAAAATCAATCTACACCACAGATAACAAGAGGATTCTGATCGAACTTGGAATGTCAAACTTTCACGCCTAATCACTAACAATCAAAGTTTGCTTTAGTCACTGATTACAATGATCAAATAGCTATTTGATAGGAACATAGAGAGGATCCTGACATGTTTTCAGAATTGAGATAATGTTTTTACTGGTTGATAATAAATCATAAAGCCATTACATTAGAACTTTTGAGAAGAAAATACTTCTAAATACAAATTTAAACTTAAATTTTCATGCAAATTAGTACAAAGTTCTAAATATTGTGTAAAAATGTGAAACACATAATTTCTTTTTTTAATTGCATTGTTACATATATTTGCAAAATTTGGTAAAAGCATAGTATGGAGAGTAGACATTGCTAGTTCAAAGCAAAGTTTATAATCTGACTCGGTAGAGTTTTAAAATGCCTAATTGAATAGTAGGGTGTTAACCCTTGTCATGCTGAATCAAAAACCCTTTCAGAAATACATTAAAATCAAAGGACTGAAAGCACTAGAAGAATTAGTTGTGTGTCTTTATTTCTGGGTAGAATTATTACATGAACAATACTTAAATTTGACATACAGGTGGTGTAGACTAAGATCTGACTGCACATATGAACTGGCTCATCCTTGTCTATACCTACTGTAAAATCAGAAATATTCCAGGTTCAGGATGACAAGGGTTAATAGAAATACCAAAGGGCTGCCTATTTTTCTTGGAATTCTATCTAGAACATTAATTTTGTCTCAAAGGAGTTATTGAGTGCCTGGCTATTCATCATTTTATCTTTAAATTGTTTTTAAATTCCAGAAACTGAGAAAAAAACAAGTTAATCACAAATTATGGCAGTAGAATAATGTAGGTCATTTCATCAAGAAACTTAATATACATAAACAAGATTCCTTCATTTATTTGATGATTTCTGCATTCTTTTTTAATTATACACCCCCCCCCCCCTTGACATATCCCCTTAAACACCCCCTCCCCCTTAGTGACACTAGATAATGCAAATTTTGATTTGTTAAAAAAAGTTTACTTTTATTTCTCCTTTATTTAGATAATCAAAGTACTGAAAGTACTGTTGGAGAGCAAATTTGATAGTTATGCTTTCAAGCTGTCTAAACATTGTTCGAAGAAGAGTATCATATGCTTTTCCTTTCATTATATACAGCGCTGTCTAAGAAATTTGCAATTTTTTTTTTCTTGACAGAAAAAAGAAGAGTTTGAAATTTCATGAACCTGCTGTCAGCATTTGCACTGAGACTATTTTTATCATCTAACTCAGTGTGAAAGTTTCAGTAGCATCTCAGAGATTATGCTGCTTGATACCATCCTCCTGATGAAAAAAGCTCTGAAAACATTGTGAAAAATGTAGAATTTGCTAAGAAAACACAGTTCATTCCTTACCCACACATTTTTCTTTCCAGTAAGGGAAAGATTCTAAAATCATATACTTCTGTCATCAGGTAATGGGTTGTTTATAAAGTGACACTTTATTACCTTATTTCACATGTGAAGGAATTAACTGTACAAAATTTCTAACTGACATTGGTATTACCCCAATTCAACTCATTACCAGGCAACAAAACTTTGTACTAGGGCTGAAACTGGTAGCCGTTGTCTGTGAGAGACAGTATTGGTCGATAGATATATAGGGGCAATAACCCAGTCAACTTTGAACTGATCCAGTTTCAAAGATGTTGCAGATGATGATTTTATGTTTGTAAAAAAATTTTTAGGTAGAAACAAGCAATTTCTTAATTTTCCAAGGTGTTTTCCAAAGGTTTTTCTTCTTGAGGGCATTAGCAAGGGAATGAATTCAGCATAATCTACTACACGTACAATGTACATATCTATTTTTAGAATAACAGCAGTAAAAATGCACTGTTGAGTGAACTCTATCGTATGACCTGATTTTCAATGAAATTCGTTGAACCATAGAAAGGCAAATTGCTTCATCATTTTCTTTTATTGTTTTAAGAAATATCAGATGAACAAGCAAATGCATTCTGTATAACTATAAACTTGAATCGAGAGAATATTTGATTGTTGTTCGTCTTTATTCCCTATTTTCCCCCGAACTATTTTCTGGGAGTAGTAGTTTGTCCCACGCCACTTTGCATACGATTAATGCTAAGGGAGAGCTGTTTGCTCTCCAAAAAATCGTAACAAAACAATTGATAGAGTAATGCCCTGAGTGATATGAATTTGAAATCAAACAAGAGGGCAAAATGGCTCATTTGAGTATCATTTCATAATGTCTCTTAGACTGCTAAGCCGAGCCATGTCAAATCCATATTTTGTCACCAATAAAGATTTCACAAACAAGTTTTTGATAAGTTGGGTCACTTAACCCATAACCACTCAATATATATGTTTGAAAATGTCGTCTGCAACTCCTTTCAATTTGGACCACTCTAAAATATTGTTGTCTGGTAATGGGTTAATCCATTACCAGACAACAATATTTGAGACTGGTCAAATTTGAAATAAGTTGCAGATGGCATTTCAAATTGCACTCAAATTAGAGAAAAGGTGTCACTACAGAAGAAAACATTGTCAGAGAAGGAGGAATAGCTTTTTACAAGCAATTACTCCTTTCCCACAAAAACTTCTATGATTGTATTTCTTCTGTGCATCAGAAAAAATCATTGTGGCATTTGGTTACAAATATGTTTTCACAGATTTCAAGTGCATCAATTTTCAAAATTACATTTAACCCATGTGATATTTAGGAGTTCTTAAAGCATCAGCCATTAATTCATATGAACTGTAAAAATGATCCCCTGTGAAATAGAAAATAGATTTACACTAAATGATCCCAGTCTCTAATGGGGTAAGAAAAGAATAAGAGTCCATAGTCACAATACATGCCACCACATAATTTCATTTTTTAGAAAGTAGCTATGCACAAATGTAAGAGGAGTTGCAAAAAAACACTTTTCCATTAAGGTCCCTTTTTCTGTGAAGCTCACAAAGTCAGGTGACAAGGAACGTCCTGTGAAATTTTCAATCAAATTTGTCCTTAAATGTAGGAGATGTGTTAACCCTTGTCATACTGAATAAAAATCATGTTCAGAATTGCACCAGCCGCCATCATAGCGCAGTCAGTAAGTGGGATAGCAGCTGGAGGCTCGGAAAGGATGTAACGGTAGTACTGGTGTGAGAAATACCAGGAATCCATTGTGAGGTGCTCCAGCGGCCACAATATGACTGACATACTGTTGAAAAAGCCGTTAAACCCCATTCAATCAATCAATCAATGATTCTGTGGATTTCCTTCCAAATAGTATGTGGATATCTCTTACTAGACAAATTCTTATTTCAGATTTCTTCATTTGTTCAATATAAATATGATCTGGCTGCTGTTGTATTGTAGGACCTTGGTTTCTCGGCAAGACAAGGGTTAAATTTTCCAACAATCAGGCCATCCTAAGTGCTTATAGCCCTTTGATTTTAAAGCTGTTAGAAAAACAAGAGAGCAATAGAGTGCTCAACTGAATCAATGACTGTAGAAGTAAAATAACACAAGCGACTTTATCTTATCCTTACCAAACTTGCTACCAAAATCTTGTCTCAGAAATTAACCCATTCCCACACAATCCCTCCTATTTACGCCCCCCAAGAAAAAGACCTTGGAAAACATTGTGGATAATGAAGAAATTGCTTGTATCAAGCAATTTCTTCATTACTCACAATCTTTTCCATCCTTAAAGAGGATAAAACTTATAATTCCATCAAGTCTAAAATTTTGTTGTGTTGGAATGGGTTAAACTAAAAAGACATTCTTATCATGGTTCAAGAAGTATAGAGACATCATAGCAAGGAAGGTTATTATAAGATCTGACCTAGTGACCGACTTTATCATCCAATGTGACAGAGAGGGTGGAGCCATTCTGAATAAATATGAAGACCTTTGATAAAAACATTTTGCCTTGATTGCAAACAAAGTTTTTCTAAGGTTTAAACTTGCAACTTAGTTTTAAGCCCAATGTGAGCCATTATATTATCTTGACTGAGATATCATAGAGAGCAGCTTGCAAGCAATTTGAGCAAACAAGAGGCCCAGTGGGCCTTAACGGTCACCTGAGTAAAAGAGCACCAAGACAAGTGATTTTGTTTGAAAGAATTAGAAAAAGGTTTGGTTGAAATCCCCTAAGTAGTTCTTGAGAAGAAGATGAAAATGTTTAAAAGTTACCAAAAGTTACCCCTTTTGGTCCCCATTTTAGGGACCCCTGACCCCCCAGCCTTTTTATTTTCACAAATTCAAATAACCATTACCAAATGATGCTTTTCAACAAGTTAGTTTGAAATTGGCTGAGTACTTCATCAGAAGCAGGTGAAAATGTGAATTTTTTAACATGATGAACTTTGACCTCTGGGTGTGGCCCCATACATGACCCCAGGGACATGAATTTCACAATTTATAATATACCTGTCCTAGTTGTCATGCACACAGAATATTTAAGCTCTGGCATTAACGGTTTATTAGAAGAAGATTTTTAAAGAAGTACCAAAAATTACCCCTTTTTGCCCCCTATTTGGGCCCCTTTGACCCCCAGAACCCCTATTTTTACAAACTTGAATTGGCATCCCCCAATGATGCTTTCTACCTAGTTTGGTTGAAATCCACCCAGTAGTTCTTGAGAAGAAGATGAAATATTTAAAAGTTACCAAAAGTTACCCCTTTTGGTCCCCATTTTAGGGACCCCTAACCCCCCAGCCTTTTTATTTTCACAAATTCAAATAACCATTACCAAATGATGCTTTTCACCAAGTTTGTTTGAAATTGGCTTTGTACTTCATCAGAAGAAGATGAAAATGTGAATTTTTTAACATGATGAACTTTGACCTCTGGGTGTGGCCCCATACATGACCCCAGGGACATGAATTTCACAATTTATAATTTTCCTGTCCTAGTTGTCATGCACACAAAATATTTAAGCTCTGGCATTAACGGTTTATTAGAAGAAGATTTTTAAAGAAGTACCAAAAATTACCCCTTTTTGGCCCCTATTTGGGCCCCTATGACCCCCATGACCCCTATTTTCACAAACTTGAATGGCATCCCCTGATGATGCTTTCTACCAAGTTTGGTTGAAATCCGCCCAATAGTTCTTGAGAAGAAGATGAAAATGTTTAAAAGTTACCAAAAATTACCCCCTTTTGGTCCCCATTTTAGGGCCCCCTGACCCCCCAGCCTTTTTATTTTCACAAATCCAAATAGCCATTACCAAATGATGCTTTTCACCAAGTTTGTTTGAAATTGGCTTTGTACTTCATCAGAAGAAGATGAAAATGTGAATTTTTTAACATGATGAACTTTGACCTCTGGGTGTGGCCCCATACATGACCCCAGGGACATGAATTTCACAATTCATAATATACCTGTCCTAGTTGTCATGCACACAAAATATTTAAGCTCTGGCATTAACGGTTTATTAGAAGAAGATTTTTAAAGAAGTACCAAAAATTACCCCTTTTTGGCCCCTATTTAAGCCCCTATGACCCCCATGACCCCTATTTTCACAAACTTGTATTGGCATCCCCCAATGATGCTTTCTACCAAGTTTGGTTGAAATCCGCCCAGTAGTTTTTGAGAAGAAGATGAAAATGTAAAAAAGTTAACGGACGACGCACGACGGACGACGGACGACGCACGACGACGGACAAACGATGATTGCAATAGGTCACCATGACCATTCGGTCAGGTGACCTAAAAAGAGTTTCAATGGTTTGACCATGTGACCTACTTTTGACCCCCTATGAACAAATGTCCACCTTGATCGAGATATTTTACAAACAATCTGAACAATGATTGATTAAATGGGGTTTAACACCACTTTTAACAGTATTTCATTTATATCGCTGTAGCTGGAGCACCTTACCATGGAATCCTGGTATATCACACTACCACTACATCCTTTCCGAGACTCCAGCTGCTCACATTCTGAATAAAAGATCTAGCCTCTAGACTGAACCAAAGATATTTCTCAGGTTTAGCCAAGTGACCTAATTCTAGGTCCCATGTGAAATAATGTTGAATTTGAACAAATTATAAAGCAGGCAAACAGTTTGACCCGTAATCAAGCCATTTGGGCCCTAAAAATAGGGCCCATTTTTTTCTAAGTTTTAGCCTGGTGACCTAGTTTTTGACCCCATGTGACAAAATATGGAAGTTGACCAAAATCAAGACATTCCAGCCAAATATTATGCCTTTTCAGTGCACACAAGGTTTTGCTAAGATTTGACCCGGTGACCTAGTTTTTGACCCTATGTGACTTAATATGGTACTTGACCAAGATATTATGAAAACAAACAGTAACTCAAAGAGACCCAATTTTATCTTGTCCAAGATATCATGCAGACAAACATTTTGACCAAATATCAAGACAACTCAACCCAAAATAGGGTCTCTACAATGCATATAAGGCTTTTCTAGGATTTGACCGGATGACCTAGTTTTTGACCCCATGTGACTAATAATGGTACTAGATATTATGGAAACAAACATTTTGGCCAAATATCAAGAAATTTGAGCTTAAAATGAGGCTTCTATAGTGCACAACATATTTTCCTTAGATTTGATCTGATGACCTAGTTTTTGACCAAACATTACTGATTTCTAACTCATCTGAGATCTTACGCAAGCAAAGATTCTTACCAAATACGAAGACATATGAGCCTAAAATGTGACCTCTAGAGAACACACAAGATTTTAATAAGATTTGACCCTCACATGAACAATTTTGAACTTGTCTGAGATATTGATTGTTTGAATGGGGAATAACGCCACTTTTAACAGTATTTCAGTCATATCATGGCTGCTGGAGCACCTATCAATGGATTCCTAGTATTTCTCACACCAGTATTACCATTACATCCTTTCCTAGCCTCCATCTGTTATCCCACTTAGGTTTACCGTTGGAGAGAGACAAATGTTGGAAAAGATATATGCTGCCGCTGGGGATTGTGTCTGAGATATCATGTAGACAAACAATCAAGTGTGGCATCTAGGGTACACACAAGCTAACAGTTGACGCCGGATACTGGACACAGCCTGATCACAATAGCTCACATTGACTACTTTGTGGTCAGGTGAGCTAAAAAAGAAAATTACTCAATCAGCATGACAATTGTTCATTAAGTAAGCCCCAAATTCTTCAATAGAAACATTTGGATTTAATAAAAAAACAAGGTGCCAAATTGTCACAAGATACGCCCGTCACACTGCTTAAAATTAACTGGAGGTTTGAATAGAACTGAGGTTATTTTGAATGAATATTTTTTCTCAAACAAAGTATGGAAAACAACAAAGGACAAAAACTCAAATTATACGCTAGGTTGAGTTATGGTTCTTGAACACTGCACCCCCCCCCCCCGGTGAGATCTATCCATCCATGAAGTTTCATGTTTCTAGCTATTTTACTTTTAGAGATATACTCCGGACAAGATTCAAGTATGAAAAACAACAAAGGGCAATAACTCAAAAAATAGGCTAGGTAGAGTTATGGTTCTTGTACACTGCACTCCCACTTGGTGAGCTCTATCCATCCATGAAATTTCATTATTCTAGCTATTATACTATTGGAGATATACGCCGGACAAGATTTAAGTATGAAAAACAAAATAGGCCAGGTAGAGTTATGGTTCTTGTACACTGCACTCCCACTTGGTGAGCTCTATCCATCCATGTAATCTCATGATCCTAGCAATAATACTTTTAGAGATATACTCCGGACAAGATTCAAGTATGAAAAACAACAAAGGGCAATAACTCAAAAAAAAGGCCAGGTAGAGTTATGGTTCTTGTACACTGCACTCCCACTTGGTGAGATCTATCCATCCATGAAATTTCATGATTCTAGCTATTATACTTGAGATATACTCCGGACAAGATTCAAGTATGAAAAACAACAAAGGGCAATAACTCAAAAAATAGGCTAGGTAGAGTTATGGTTCTTGTACACTGCACTCCCCCTTGGTGAGATCTATCCATCCATGTAATTTCATGATTCTAGCTATTATACTTTTAGAGATATACTCCGGACAAGATTCAAGTATGAAAAACAACAAAGGGCAATAACTCAAAAAATTTGCTAGGTAGAGTTATGGTTCTTGTACACTGCACTCCCACTTGGTGAGCTCTATCCATCCATGTAATTTCATGATTCTAGCTATTATACTTTTAGAGATATACTTCGGACAAGATTTAAGTATGAAAAACAACAAAGGGCAATAACTCAAAAAATTGGCTAGGTTGAGTTATGGTTCTTGTACACTGCACTCCCCCTTGGTAAGCTCTATCCATCCATGTCATTTCATGATTCTAGCTATTATACTTTTAGAGATATACTTCAGACAAGATTTAAGTATGAAAAACAACAAAGGGCAATAACTCAAAAAATTGGCTAGGTTGAGTTATGGTTCTTGTACACTGCACTCCCCCTTGGTGAGATCTATACACCCATGAAGTATCATGATCCTAGCTATAATACTTTTAGAGATATACTCCGGACAAGATTCAAGTATGAAAAACAACAAAGGGCAATAACTCAAAAAATAGGCCAGGTAGAGTTATGGTTCTTGTGCACTGCACTCCCCCTTGGTGAGATCTATACACCCATGAAGTATCATGATCCTAGCTATAATACTTTTAGAGATATACTCCGGACAAGATTCAAGTATGAAAAACAACAAAGGGCAATAACTCAAAAAATAGGCCAGGTAGAGTTATGGTTATTGAGCACTGCACTCCGTATTGATGGGAAGAATATAACTGCCAAGTTTAAAGTCAATCGGACTTACGGTGACAGAGTTATGCTCCGGACAAAAAAGTGGACACCACCTGGACAACCGGACGCCCGGACGCCCGGACATCACGGGTGATCCCATAATACGTCCCGTCTTTGACGGGCGTATAAAAACATCCTATGCAACCTGAAATAGGTGGTAAAATCAATTATAAACATCTAATTGAATTTTGAAATCGTTTTTATGCTATAAATCTTCAACACTTCTGAACTTAATCATCTGTAATTAAGTGAACTTAAAAATTGTACATCTGGGTGCTACATGCCAATCCATCTCACCTTTATTTTGTGTAACTACAGGAAGTTCCTTTTAATATTTAAAGATAATATTTTGCAAAATTTATAAACAGTAACAAAGAAGTAAAATGGTTGGTTGGTGACCTAAACAGCTTGTTTAACCTTTAGATTTGACTTTTAAGTCGCCAAACCAACAGAAATATTTTTCATACCTTCAGCCAATGTCAGAGGTCAAAAGTTCATTTCTGGTCTAAATGAATGATTTGATTGGTTGATTGACTCTTTGATTGATAGCTGTTATTGGTCAGTTGTCCCTTTAAATGTAAAAGCTAACAGCTGGAGTGTTTTTGTGTGTGTGTGTGTGTGTGTGTTTATTCATTCTGTTTTAAGTTATGGTATGATACTGGTCAAACAAATAGATAGCTAACATATTGAGACACCAATGAGAACAGAAATCATCTAAAATATGCATGTGAGATTGGTATAAATAACTAAAATCAGTATAAAACTGCAGTAATTAGGGTATAGCATGCAATATACAAATTAAGGAATCTCAAATCTCACTTACAGCACAATAAAGCTGATGTTTCATTATCTTTGTAATAATTCATTATTAATTTCTGGATCCAAATTGTCTTGAGAATATTGTCTATATAACGGTATCTCTCTTGCTAAGTGAATAAAGCTCTAGTCACAACATTTAGTCACATACTGTCCATATAATTCACACCATTTCAATGTAATTTAATTCTACTTTCATCTATCAAGACTCAAGCATTTTGATTGGCTGAAATTTTCTTTTCATACTTCAATGATAAAATTTTGAACATGCAACTTTCTTGTATGCTTGCACACAAAAAATCAAAATCACAGGGACGAAAAACAGGAAAGGTTTAACCATGTAACCTAATAGCAAATATGAAAGAGATCATGGAAACAAACGTCCTGAACAAATATAAATACCTTTGACACAAATGTAAGGGCCTCTACCAGGTTTTCTTTAAGATTGATCTGGTGACCTAGTTTTGACCCCACTTGACCTATTTTTAACTCCTCCAAGATATCATGTTGACAAAAATTCTGACATAAATTCAAGACATTTGAGCCAACAAGAGCCATGTCGGACATGGCCATCCCCCGCCTAAAAGCTTGATAGTAAACAGAAGCCAGTTAGATTTAGGCACTGCATTTCTTCTCAATTAGTTCGATAATAGCTATTATACTTTCAGAGATATGGTCAGGACGAATCTAAGACTTTAAAACAACAAAGGGCAATAACTCCAAAATAATGCAAGCAAGAGTTGTGGTTCTTGTGCACTGCACTTCTCCACAACGAGATCTATCCACCTATGAAGTTTCAAGTTAATAGCTATCATACTTTCAGAGATATGCCCCGGACAAAATCTTAGTCTATAAAAAATCAAAGGGCAATAACTCCAAAATTATGAAAGGAAGAGTTGTGGTTCTTGTGCACTCCACTTCTCCTCAACAAGTTCTAATCACCTATGTAGTTTCAAATTAATAGCTATTATACTTTCAGAGATATGCTCCGGACAAAATCTTAGTCTTTAAAACAACAAAGAGAAATAACTCCCAAATTATGCAAGCAAGAGTTTTCTCCAAATAACAGCACACAAGGTTTTTCTTAGATTTAACCTGTCATCCTAGTTTTTAACACAACATAACCTAATTTTGAACTTGTCCGTGATATACAAACATACAAAGTTTCAAGACATTTGAGCCAACTGTGACCTCTAGAATGCACACAAGGTTTTTCTAAGATTTGACCTTGTGACCTAGTTCTTTTACCCCTCATGATATATGTACTCATGTACCCATATATGTACTCCCTCAAGATATGTAGACAAACATTCTGATATGAATTCAAGATATTTGAGCCAAAAATGAGACCTCTAGAGTGCACAAAAGGTTAATGTAAGATTTGACCTTGTGACCCCATATGACCCATTTTCAAACTCATCCAAGGTATTGTGTGGGCAAATATTCTAACCAAGTTTAAAGACATTTGAGCCAAAAATGCGCCCTCTAGAGTGTACACAAGGTTTATTTAAGATTTGACCTGGTGACCTAGTTTTTTACTCCACGTGTCCTAATTTCATACATGTCTGAGATATCATGTAGACAAAAATTCTGACCAAGTTTCAAGACTCTAGAGTGCACACAAGGTTTTTCTCAGATTTGACCTGGTGACCTATCTTTTTGACCCAGCATGGCTCTTTTTCGAACTCATTTGAGCTTATATGTAGACAATGATTCTGACCAAGTTTCAAGACATTTGTGCCAAAAATGTGACCTCTAAAGTCCACACAAGGTAACAGTTGATGCCAGACGCTGGACACGGGAACAGCCCCATCACAATAGCTCACCATGACCGCTTGGAGGTCAGATGTGCTAACTTGAGGTGCTTGAGAGTCTGTATTACTCTACAGGCATTAATGTACTGTTTAAGCAAATTGTTTCATGAATTTGAAACAAACTGAATATAATGAAAATAAATCTAAATCCTTGAAATCTTTGAAATAGTTCTAGAGAACCATTTCAAACTTTACATTGTTTTTACAACAGTCATCTAGTTATCATTCTTGTGAAATTTGGTTGAAATCAATCAGGTTTCTGAGAAATTTACAAAGTTTTCAGTGTATATATGGAACTTAGCCCTGCCAATTAAAGTCATATTTTTCATCTGATCAAAATTCTTTTTTATAATCTGATAAAAGGTCACCCAAAGATCAATCGGTCAAATTTGGTTGAAATCCATCCACTGATCTCTTAGAAGAAGAATTTCAAAGCTTTGACCATATATGGAAATAGCCCCACCCATTTAGGTCATGTTTTTCATCTTTGAAAATTAAAAATTCTTTGAAGGAATCAGATAGAGGTTCACAATAGCATCATTTCAGTAAAATTTGGTTGAAATCCATTCACTGGTTTCTGAGAAGAAGTTTCAAAGATTTTACCATTTATATAGAATTTAAGCAATGTTATCATCTGATCAAAATTCTTTGAAGAAATCTGATAGAGGTTCAACATAGGATCATTTCTGTGAAATTGGATTGAAATCCATCCATTGGTTTCTGAGAAGAAGATTTTCAAAGCTTTTACCATATATGGAAATTAGCCCTGCCCATTAAAGCTATGTTTTTCATCTGATCAAAATTATTTGAAGGAATATAATAGAGGTTTACCATTGGATCAATTCTGTGAAATTTGATTGAAATCCACCAGCGAGGTTGTAAGATGAAGATTTTCAAAGCTTTTACCATATATGAAAATTAGCCCCACCCATTTTTCATCTGATCAAAATTCTTTGAAGGAATATGATAGAGGTTTACCATAAGAACATTTCTGTGAAATTTGGTTGAAATCTATTCAGTACTTTCTGAGGAGAAGATTTTCAAAGTAAAAGTTTACGGAAGGACGGATGACCAGACGGACTAGTGGATGGACGGACAGACGCACACAAGACAGGCACAATGACATGACAATAGCTCTCTGGCTTCCAGCCAGTGAAACTAAAAAAATTACTACTTTTGTTGTAACTAAATTAAGGGAGGCAACTTTTATGCAACAAAATATTCCAAGTCAAGCAATATCAATTATTTTCCTTGCATTACTTTGTGATTCCTACCTGAAATTTTGCCAGTCTTCCATACCTTTATAATTAAAACTAATAACATTTCTTCAAAAATCTGTTAAAGGATTACTGAGAGATCATTCATGTGAAATTTGGTTGAAAACCATCCTCCAGTTTCCTAGAACAAATGATTTTGAAAATTTTCACTACCCATAAAAGCAAAATCCTTTGAAGGAATCTGATAAAGGGTCACGAAAGAATCATTCCTGTGAAATTTGGTTGAAATCTATCCACTTGTTTCTGGTAATAAACAAGAGGACCATGATGGTCCTAAATCGCTCACCTGAGGCATCTCCAAATTACAGTACTTTTTAGTATAAAAAAGACACAACTTGAGCAAAATTAATAAAAGATATATAAGATTTTGGGCTTTGTACAAAACAATCCAGTAATGCTTTACAATAATAATGAATGCCTTTGGCTTTATAGTTTAATCCATTACCAAACTATCCCAGAATTTGTCACCTTCAGGGAAAACAGGTTTGAAAAATACATAGTGAGAAAGGGAGTGACAAGCAATTTATCCATTTCTCACAGTGTTTTCTACCTGAAATTCTTTGTATTTAGATTTCAATCAAACTCTTATTACTGTCTGCAACTTCAATGGGTGTAATTTTAGCAACCATGGTAGAGAACAATCTGGATGTACTATAAATCAAAATATGAATGCATTACAACTTATACATGAGGAGTGGAAAATATTTGAACATGCTCTTATTGGGCGTTTTTCATATCCTCGGATGCCTTGGGAAGGGCCATGTTTAAATATTTAAAAAAACTTGGTTGAGAACAATATGATTGAGCTCTATATAAAATATAAATGCCTTTGGCCTTGTAGTCTGTTAAAAAAAAAGACAACAAAGATTTTCTAAAATTTCCATTTTCATATGCCGCAGTTACAAGAGTTCACGGAATTAAATTCTTTTAACAACTTTTGAAGAGCTTCACCTAAAAAACATCCCTGCAAAGTTTTAGATTGATTGGACCAATGGTTGAGGAGGAGAAAATTTTTAAAGATTTTTACAGATTTACTAAAGATTCCCATTTTCACATGCCGCGGCAACCAGAGTTTTTGACGGAATTAAATTCTTTTAACAACTTTTGTAGAACTTCACCCGAGGAACATCCCTGCTAAGTTTCAGCTTGATTGGCCTACTTGTTTAGGAGGAGAAAATTTTTAAAGATTTTTACAGAATTACTTAAGATTCCCATTTTCACATGCCGCGGAAACCAAAGTTTTTGACGGAATTAAATTCTTTTAACAACTTTTGTAGAACTTCACCCAAGGAACATCTCTGCAAAAGTTCAGCTTGATTAGCCTACTGGTTTAGGAGGAGAAGATTTTTAAAGATTTTTACAGATTTACTAAAGATTCCCATTTTCACATGCCGCGGCAACCAGAGTTTTTGACGGAATTAAATTCTTTTAACAACTTTTGTAGAACTTCACCCAAGGGACATCCCTGCAAAGTTTCAGCTTGATTGGCCAACTGGTTTAGGAGGAGAAGATTTTTAAAGATTTTTACAGATTTATTCAAGATTCCCATTTTCACATGCCGCGGCAACCAAAGTTTTTGACGGAATTTAATTCTTTTAACAACTTTTGTAGAACTTCACCCAAAGAACATCTCTGCAAAGTTTCAGCTTGATTGGCCTACTGGTTTAAGAGGAGACGATTTTTAAAGATTTTTACAGATTTACTAAAGATTCCCATTTTCACATGCCGTGGCAACCAGAGTTTTTGACGGAATTAAATTCTTTTAACAACTTTTGTAGAACTTCACTCAAGGAACATCCCTGCAAAGTTTCAGCATGATTGGCCTACTGGTTTAGGAGAAGAAGATTTTTAAAGAAATTGTGGACGGACGGACAGACGGACGGACGGACGGACGGACGACGTTCAACGACCGATCACAATAGCTCACCTCGCACTTTGTGCTCAGGTGAGCTAAAAAATCAAAGTTTTCACAATATATTTGATTAAGCGCCACCCATGTAAGCAATATTCTTTATCCAATCAAAATTCTTTGATGGAATCTGATAAAGGGTCACCAAATGCTCATTCCAGTGAAATTTATTTGAATACCATTGACTGGTTTCTTAAAATAAGATTTTCAAACCCTAGTTTTCACCATATATGGAAATTAGCTCTGCCCATTAATTCTTTACAGCCAGGGAACCTGATAAAGGGTCTTCGAAGGATCATTCCTGTGAAATTTGGTTGAGTTCTGTTCAGTACTTTCCTAGAAGATTTTTAACCAAATCCCACACAATCCCTCCTTTTTACGCCCCATAAGAAAAAAGCTTTCTAAATATCAAAGCTCTAAGCCTTTTAGTTTGGGAGAAGAAGAGTTTTAAATTTTCATTATATAAACCCTTTGTAAAACTTGCGACATCCGGGGATTGGGCTAATTCTGTCTCTTGAGCCATAATTTATACAATCTTGATAGAAATTCAACAGATGATGCTACGTACCAAATATACCAGAGGGCCATAATGGCCCTGGAGCGCTCACCTAATTTCATGCTACGCCTTCTGGGTCAGGAGAAGATTCCTATAGATTGTTTTGAAATTTCATTTTTGTTGCAATAGCAACCAGAGTTTTTAACAGATTTCAAATCTTTTAGCTAATATTAAGGGGGACCACCTAAGCAACATTTCTGCAAAATTTGGTTCAAATTGGCCCAGTGGTTTGGGTGGAAATGTCATTTAAAAAATTGTTCTTTACTTTTATATAATCCCCCCCCCGGCTCTGCCCCTGGGGACCCGAGTGTCATGATTTTAGCTATTTTGAAAGAGGTCAATATACTGATGCTTCATGCAAAATATCAAGGCTCTACACCTTCTTGGTCAGGAGGAGAAGATTTTTAAAGATTATTTTAAAATTTTACTTATGTTGCCATGGCAACCAGAGTTTTTAACAGATTTCAATTCTTTTAGCTTTTTTTGAAGGGGACCACCTAAGCAACATTTCTGCCCAATTTGGTTCAAATCGGCCGAGTGGTTTGGAAGGAGATGTCATTTAAAAAAACATTCTTTATTTCTATATAACCCCCCCCCCCCTGGCTCCGCCCCTGGGGACCCGAGGATCATGATTTTAGCTATTTTGAAAGAGATCAATATACTGATGCTTCATGCAAAATATCAAGGCTCTACACCTTCTGGGACAGGAGGAGAAGATTTTTTAAAGATTATTTTAAAATTTTACTTATGTTGCCATGGCAACCAGAGTTTTTAAATGATTTCAATTCTTTTAACTATTTTTGAAGGGGACCACCTAAGCAACATTTCTGCCAAATTTGTTCAAATCAGCCCAGTGGTTTGGGAGGAGATGTCATTTAAACAAGAGGCCCATGAGGGCCTGAGACGCTCTACTGGTTATCAAGTTTTCCGTTAAAGAAATCTGATATTTAAGGAAGTTAATTGCTCAAAGAAGAATGCATAAAGAAAAAAAAGGAGCTTTATCCCCTTTATCATTTTAAGCAACAATCCTCAAGGCCCCTTTTCCCATGTTTCATGACGGATCCAGTCCATTTCCAAAAGAAAGTTACCTTATGACCCTACAATCATTCTGTGAATATTTCATCAGAATCTGACAATAATTGTGGACTTTTTCACATAAACAGGATTGTTTTGAATGAAAATCAATAAGGCCCCTTTTCCTGTGTTTTCTGATGGAACAATTTCATTCCAAAAGGAACTTTCCTTACAACCCGACAATTGTCCTGTGAAATTTAAAAGACAACTTGATAATGATTGTGATCTTCATCACATACACAAGAATGTTTTGAATGATAATCTGTAAGGCCCCTTTTCCTGTGTTTCAAATGCCACAATTATTCCATGCATCTTTGAAGAGAATCCAATAAAACTGTTGACTTTATTGTGTTAACAAAGATATTAAATTCAAGTTCTCATAAGGCCCTTTTTCCCATGATATTTCACTGTTGGTTTTATCATTCTATGAAAGTTAAAAGTGAATCCGATGAAATATTGGGAATTCATTATGTTTACTAGAGTATTAAACAAGAGGCCCAGTGGGCCTTAACGGTCACCTGAGTAAAAGAGCACCAAGACAAGTGATTTTGTTTGAAAGAATTAGAAAAAGGTTTGGTTGAAATCCCCTCAGTAGTTCTTGAGAAGAAGATGAAAATGTTTAAAAATTACCAAAAATGACCCCCTTTTGGTCCCCATTTAAGCACCCCTGACCTCCAGCCTTTTAATTTTCACAAATCTGTATAATCAGTACCAAATGATGCTTTTCACCAAGTTAGTTTGATTGAAATTGGCTTTGTACTTCATCAGAAGAAGATGAAAATGTGAATTTTTTAACATGATGAACTTTGACCTCTGGGTGTGGCCCCATACATGACCCCAGGGACATGAATTTCACAATTTATAATATACCTGTCCTAGTTGTCATGCACACAGAATATTTAAGCTCTGGCATAAACCGTTTATTAGAAGAAGATTTTTAAAGAAGTACCAAAAATTACCCCTTTTTGGCCCCTATTTTGGCCTCTTTGACCCCCAGTTTGGTTGAAATCCGCCCAGTAGTTCTTGAGAAGAAGATGAAAATGTTTAAAAGTTAACAGACGACGCACGACGGACGACGCACGACGACGGACAAACGATGATTGCAATAGGTCACCATGACCATTCGGATTGTACCCAGTTATGAAAAGAACCATCTAAGTATTTGTACAATCATTCTGTGAAATTTTGAAGTGAATCCGGTGAAATCAAGGGACATCATTGTGTTAACCAGAATATTTAAGAGAATTTTTCATAAGGCCCCTTTTTATGTGACCCTTGCTATAGTCAGATCCACTGTCAAAATCAACAATTGGAATGATGGTACAATCAATCTGTTAATTTATTGTGTTAATGAGTTTATAGTGAAATCTTCATAGGGCCCCTTTTCTCATGATACTTTAAAGAACAAACCAAATTTCAAAAGCAACAATTCTAACGAAGGTAGAATCATTCTTTAAAAGTTCAAGAGAATCAATGAAAACAGTGGACTGAATTGTGTCAAGAATTTTTGTAACAAAATTTTCATAAGGCCCCTTTTTTCATGAAACTTAACAAATCAGACCCAATGTACAAAGGAACAATCCTAATGATAGTTTGAAGAAAATGATAAAGACTGAGGACTTTATTGTAATAATGATGTTTTGTAATAAAATTTTTATAAGGTCCCTTTTCTTGTGTCACTTAACCAATCAGACCTAATTTACAAAGGAACAATCCAAATGATGGTACAATCATTCTATTAAAGTTTGAAGAGATTCTGATAAAGACTGAGGGCATTGTTGTGTTTATGAGGATTTGGTAATAATTTTTCATACAGCCCCTTTTCCTATGATACTAGACAGATCAGGCCCAATTTGGAAAGAAACAATCCTTATGATGGTACAAACATTCTGTGAAAGTTTGAACAGAATCTGATGAAACCTGCAGACTTTATTGTGGTACAATGATTTTAAAATTAAATTTCATAATGCTCCTTTTCCTGTGATACTTGACGGATCAGGTCTAATGCAAACATCAACAATCATTATTATTGTACAATTATTCTGTGAATGTTTGAAGAAAAGCCGATTAAAGCTCTGGACTTAGTAACAAGGATTTATAAATGAAATTTTCATAAGGCCCCTTTTCCTGTGCTTCTTGACAGTTCAAACCCTGTTATGAAAAGAATGATAGTTATGACCTTCCAATCATTCTGTGAAAGTTTCACAAAATCTGATCAAAGCTGTGGGCTTTATTGTGTTAACAGGGTTTTATTAATTGAATTTTCATATAGCCCCTTTTCCCATGTTACTTGATGGAACTGAACCAATTCCAAAGGGAACTCTTCTTACAAAAGAATAATAATTCTGTTTGAGTATAAAGACAACCCCATCTCATCTGTGGACTTACAAGCATTAATTAAGATTTTTTTAATTGAATTTTCCTAAGGCCCCTTTTCCTATGTTTCTCAATGGATCAGACCCAATTTGAAAGGAACAATCCTTATGATGGTACAATCATTATGTGAAAGTTTGAAGTCAATCAGGTGAAATCTAGGGCCATTACGTGTTAACTAAGATTTTTTTCATTAAATTTTCATAGGGCCCCTTTTCCCATGAAACTTGATGGATCAAACCTACTTCCAAAAGGAAAAATCAATTTAATGTAATAATCATTCTGGGAATGTTTGAAGAGAATTTGTTGAAAACTATGGACTCTATTGTGTTTTTGAGGACTTTTTCAATCCAGTTTTTATCGGGCCCCTTTTTCCCGTGGTCCTTGACTGATCATACCAAATTTTGAAAGGAACAATTCTTATGATGGTACAATCATTCTGTGAAAGTTTGAAGTCAATCAGATGAAAACTGTGGAATCTAGAGTGTTAACAAAGATCTTTGAATTAAATTTTAATAAGGCCCCTTTTCCTATGTTTCTTGAGGAATCATATCCAATTCCAAAAGGTACAATCCTTATGATGGTACAATCATTCTGTGAAAGTTTGAAGAGAATCTGATGAAAATTGTTGGCTCTAGATTATTAATGAGAATTTTTTATTAAACATTTCATAAGGCCCCTTTTTCCTGTGTTTCTTGAAGGATCATACCAAATTTCAAAAGGAATAATCCTTATGATAGTACAATCATTCTGTGAAAGTTTGAAGAGAATCCGATGAAAACTGTAGACTCTATCACATAAACAAAGACTTTTAATTGAATTTTCATAAGGCCCCTTTTCCCATGTTTCTTGACGGATCATACCAAATTTCGAAAGGAACGATCCTTATTATGGTACAATCATTCTGTGAAAGTTTGAAGAGAATCCAATGAAAACTGTGGACTCTATTGCTTAACTAGGATTTTTAATGGAATTTTAATTAAATTTTCATAAGGCCCCTTTTCCCGTGTTTCTTGACGGATCATACCAAATTTCAAAAGGAACGATCCTTGTGTTGGGAAAATCATTCTGTGAAAGTTTGAAGAGAATCTGATGAAAACTGTGGACTCTATCGCGTAAACTAGGATTTTTAATGGAATTTTTAATGAATTTTCATAAGGCCCCTTTTCCAATGTTTCTTGACGGATCATACCCATTTTCGAAAGGAACAATCCTTATGTTGGTACAATCATTCTGTGAAAGTTTGAAGAGAATCTGATGAGAACTGTGGACTCTATCGCGTAAACGAGGATTTTTTAATTAAATTTTCATAAGGCCACTTTTCCCCGTGTTTCTTGATGGATCATACCCATTTTCGAAAGGAACGATCCTTATGTTGGTACAATCATTCTGTGAAAGTTTGAAGAGAATCCGATGAAAACTGTGGACTCCATCACATAAACGAGGATTTTTAATTGAATTTTTAATTAAATTTTCATAAGGCCCCTTTTCCCGTGTTTCTTGACGGATCATACCCATTTTCGAAAGGTAAATCTTTATGATGGTACAATCATTCTGTGAAAGTTTGAAGAGAATCCAATGAAAACTGTGGACTTTATCGCGTAAACGAGGATTTTTAATAGAATTTTTAATGAATTTGCATAAGGCCCCTTTTCCTGTGTTTCTTGACGGATCATACCCATTTTCGAAAGGAACCATCCTTATGTTGGTACAATCATTCTGTATGAGTTTGAAGAGAATCTGATGAGAACTGTGGACTTTATCGCGTAAACGAGGATTTTTAATTGAATTTTTAATTAAATTTTCATAAGGCCCCTTTTCCCGTGTTTCTTGACGGATCATACCCATTTTCGAAAGGAACGATCCTTATGATGGTACAATCATTCTGTGAAAGTTTGAAGAGAATCCGATGAAAACCGTGGACTTTATCGCGTAAACGAGGAAAAGTTTAACGGACGGACGCTGGACAGACGGACGCCGGACGGGAAAAAGCCATTGCTATAGCTCTAGTGGCCTTCGGCCAGTAGAGCTAAAAATTGTTCTTTATTTCTATATAAACCCAATCCCCCTGCGGCTCCGCCCCTGGGCACCTGAGGATCATGATTTTAGCTATTTTGAAAGAGGTCAATATACTAATGCTTCATGCAAAATATCAAGGCTCTACACCTTCTGGGTCAGGAGGAGAAGATTTTTAAAGATTATTTTAAAATTTCACTTTTGTTGCCATGGCAACCAGAGTTTTTAACAGATTTCAATTCTTTTAGCTTTTTTTGAAGGGGACCACCTAAGCAACATTTCTGCCAAATTTGGTTTAAATGGGCTCAGTGGTTTGGGAGGAGATGTCATTTAAAGGAATTGTTGACGGATGACGCACGACGCATGACCGACGGATGCTGGACAAAAGGGAATCACAATAGCTCACTTGAGCCCTACGTGCTCAGGTGAGCTTAAAAGTTCTAGGCCCTCTAGTTTGAGAGAAGAATGTTTTTGAAATTTTCACTATATAAGTCCTTTGTGAAACTTGTGACGTCCAGGGAATGGGCTAATTCTGACCCTGGGGTTATAATTTATACAATATTGATAGAGGTCCACTAGATGATGCCACATACTAAATATCAGAGCTGTAGGTCTTTTGGTTTGGTAGAAAAAGATTTTCAAAGTTGTCCTTATGTCAGCTTATGTACCCCCCCCCACACACACACACCTTTGGTCCACCCCCCCGCCATTTCTTGACAGATTTCTTTTTCTTGTACAATCTTGATAGTCCTTGCCCAAAAGACTCTAAATACCAAATGTGAATCTAATCTGACAGCCAGTTCATGACAAGAAGAGTTTTTAAAGATATACCCTTTTTGGCCCCTTATGGAGCCCCAAGGGCAGATAACTCCATGGTGTGTACAAATCTGAAAGCCTTCCCATAAGGTTGCTTCCTGCCAAGTTTACTTGAAATCCATCTAAGGGTTCTTAAGAAGAAGTTGAAAATGTAATAAGTGAACACATGACGCACAACTCGCGACACACGATGCACAACGATGGACAAACACGATCGCAATAGGTCACCATGACCTTCGGTCAGGTGACCTAAAAAGAGAGAAAAATGTAAATCTTCTGCAGTACTCAAACATGCAAAAGTCAGAGTAAGACACAATTTTTAATTCAAGGTGAAAGTCATAGGTGAAATTTCAATGAGATTTTAGTGGGATTTTGGTGTAATCCCAGTGAGATTCTGTAGAAACAAGAGGACTATGATGGTCCTATACCACTCCCCTTAGTATGATGACTCAACGTTTGATATATACAAAATATCAAAACCCTAAACCTAAATATTTTGGAGAAGAGGATTTTTTAAAGATGTTTTCCTTTAATCCAAGGTATATTGAAGATCCTACCATTTAGAGCTAATTTCTAGAGTATGGAAATTCTTTGAAGAATTTTGGTAAAGGGTCAATAGGCATTGATTCATACTAAATATCAAAGATCTTAGCCTAATGGTTTAGAAGGAGAATATTTTTAAAGATATCCTTCTTTATTCCTTTCTCAAATGTTGGACTGCACAGAAAATGGCTTATTTTCAGAATATGGTAGTTCTATGAAGTATTTTGGTAAAGGATCAATAGGTATTAAACCTTGTCATGCTTTATAAATTACCTTACTGAATTTCTGTAAAATTTAAGGACTGAAAGCACTGATAGAACTTGTTGTTCAAAAATTCTTTTACAGATAAATTCCATAAACAGCTCTGACAGGAAAAGTACAGGGGTGTAGATCAGGATCAGACTGCACTTATATGCATGCTGATCTTGGTCTACACCTCCTGCCAAAACTGGAATATTCAGGGTTCAGCATAACAAGAGTTAATGCACACCAAATATTAAAGCTGTACATGTATGGTTTGGGATAAAAAGGTTATCAAAGATTTTCCTCTTTATTTCAGAATCAGTGATCATACAGAAAAGGGCTAATTATCAGAGTAGGGTAATTATTTGAAGTATTTTGGTAGAGGGTCAATAGATAATGATTTATACCAAATATCAAAAATCTGGGCCTTATGGTAAAGGAGAAGATTTCTTTAAGTTTTTCTTAAGTTTTTTCACTCATTTGCAATGGCAACTTAAGTTCTCCATAGATTTCACTTCCTTGAAGTATTTTGAAAGAGAATGGCCTAAGGATAATTTCTGTGAAGTTTTGTTGAAATTACATGGTCAGTTTCTTGTCAGTTTTTGCTCCATTTTATCTGTGAAATTTCAATAAGATTTGTGAGAATATTATTGAGATTTTTGACATTTCACCCAGATTTCGGTAATACTTCACTGAGATTTTGGTGAGATTTGGCAAAACTTTTTCAGGAAAATTTCAATGAGATTTTTAAACCAGATGTGTTTGTGAAACACAATGCCCCCACAACAGGACTAAACATTTGACCTAGGTATGTGACCTTGACCTTATCACATGACCTTGACCTTAGGCGATGGGAATTATGGAGATGTATCATCATGCCTAATGTGAGCATTGTATCTTGAAAAGGCTGGTAGTAATTGGCAATGCTAAGTTTTTTGGTTAAGTTTTGCAGACAGACCAACAGACCGAAAGACGAACAGACAGACAGCCAACGGTTACAATATATATAAAACAATATGCCCCCCTATCTTTCGATGCCGGGGCATAAACAAGAGCACCGCCCACAGGTGCCAATGCTTGGCTGCAGGTGCTGGATAGTGCAACAAGAGGACCATGATGGTCCTAAATCGCTCCCCTGAGTATGATGGTTCATGGCTTTATGATATAAACAAAATAGCAAAGCCCTCTGTCTAATTATTTTGGAGATGTTTAAGGATTTCTCTTTTAATCCTAGGTATATTGTTGATTCGACCATATAGCACTAATTTCCTGAATATGGTAATGCTTTGAAGCATAGACATCAATACAAACCAAGTATAAAAGCTGTGAGCCTAATGGTTAAGGAAAAGAAGGTTTTCAAAGATATCATTATTCATTCCTAACTAAAATTAGGGATTGCACAGAAAAGGGCTAATCTTTTTAAGAAATTTGGTAGAGGGTCAATGGCTGATGATATGTACCAAATATCAAAGCTCTAGGCTTTATGGTTTGGGAGAAGAAGATTTTCAAAGATTTCCATCTTAATTCCTTTGTAAAATCTGAGATTGCACAGAAAAGGGCTAATTTTCAGAGTATGATAATTCTTTGAAGTATTTTGGTAGGCGATTTGTACCAAATATCAAAGCTCTAGGCCTTATGGTTTGGGAGAAGAAGATTTTTAAAGTTTTCCTTCTTTTATTTTATGTAAAATCAGAGATTGCACAGAAAAGAGCTAATTTTAGGAATATGGTAATTCTTTGAAATATTTTGGTAGAGGGTAAATAGATGATAATTTGTACCAAATATAAAAATTCTAGGCCTAATGATTTGGGAGAAGAAGATTTTTTAAGATTTTCTTCTTTTATTCTATGTAAAATCAGAGATTGTCAAAAAGAGGGCTAATTTTCAGAATACGGTAATTCTTTGAAGTATTTTGGTAGAGGGTCAATAGATGATGATTTGTACCAAATATCAAAGCTTTAGGCCTTATGGTTTGTGAGAAGAAGATTTGAAAAGATTTACTTCTTTATTTCTATGTAAAATAAGGGATTGACCAGAAGAGGGCTAATTTTCAGAATACGGTAATTCTTTGAAGTATTTTGGTAGAGGGTCAATAGATGAGGATTTGTACTAAAAATCAAAGCTCTAGGCCTTATGGTTTGTGAGAAGAAGATTTGAAAAGATTTACTTCTTTATTTCTATGTAAAATAAGGGATTGACCAGAAGAGGGCTAATTTTCAGAATACGGTAATTCTTTGAAGTATTTTGGTAGAGGGTCAATAGATGAGGATTTGTACCAAATATCAAAGCTCTAGGCCTAATGGTTTGGGAGAAGAAGATTTTCAAAGATTTCCTTCTTTATTTCTATGTAAAATCAGGGATCACAAAGAAAAGGGCAAATTTTCAGAATACGGTAATTCTTTGAAGTATTTTGGTAGAGGGTCAATAGATGATGATGTATACCAAATATCAGAGCTCTAGGCCTTATGGCTTGGGAGGAGAAGATTTTTAAAGATTTCCTTCTATATTCTATGTAAAATCAGGGATTGCCCAGAAAAGTGCAAATTACCATAATACGGTAAATCTTTGAAGTATTTTGGTAAAGGATCAATAGATGATGATTTGTACCAATTATCTAAGCTCTAGGCCTTACAGCTTGGGAGGAGAAGATTTTTTAAGTTTTTTCACTCTGTTGCCATGGCAACCAGAGTTCTTCATGGATTTCAATTCCTTGAAGTATTTTCAAAGAGCATGACCTAAGGATCATTTCTGTGAAGTTTTGTTGAAATTCCATGGTTAGTTTAGGAGGTGAAGATTTTTTTGTAATTGTGAACGGACGACGGACGATGACCGATTACAATAACTCCCCCAGAGCACGAAGCTAAAAATTCAATATTGAAATAGGGGCATAACTCTTACAAAAATGCTTTTGGATAGTCTAGATAGCTCTTGTGATTATCAATACACATGCCAAGTTTCATAAGGATATCTTCAATAAGAACAGAGATATGACCAAGGTTAAAGTTTGTCACGCTATCACCAATGCCAAAGCCAACGTTGACGTGTACGACGCCAAGGTGATAACAATACCTCAGGCTTTCTCTGAAAACAGCTGAGCTAAAAATCTCTGTTCCTTCACTCAGATTTCACTGAAATCTCAGTGAAATTCACCTTTGCTTTCACTGGGATTTAGCAGGAGGTAGAAATTAAGATTAGCCTGCATATAGGTGTTCTTTGAAAGCCAGGGTTGTTTATGGTTCAAACTTAAAAAATAATAATGATAATTGAGCCCCTCCACATTTCAGGCCTTCAAGTGCTTTCAGGCCTTTCATTTTTGTACAACTCTGAAAAGATTTGCATTCAGCACGACAAGGGTCAACAGTAATACAGAATTCACTTATGAATAATTAAGAGTATTTTACTGTCTTCATTCTAATAGCGAATGATGAAAGCTTCAAATATTCTGATACAAAAAAATGTTCTAATTTCAATATTGTTCATTAATTTCATATAAAAAAGATCATAAAGCCCAATTTATCTTCAAGCTGCATTTTATCAAATAATGACATTCTGCTGCTTAAGCACTGTGGTGATTATAAGCAGATATCAAGATAATACATAATGGATAATGGTATTTATCAGGCAATGTACTCAAAACTTTAAATATATTGACAAAGTTCCTTTATCTTTGAAGAGCTGCTGAGGCGAAATTCCGAATGAAATAATTTGTATTACTAGGACATGTTATATGCAGCCTAATGTAAAGTGCAATTCAACTGAGCACTGAGAAAATTTTCTCTGAATTTTCATGTCCTTAAGGAATTTTTATCTGCTTGAGGCTATTTCTCATTTTTTCACAATATTTTGATTTCAATCGACACTTATTTCCCCCCTTTAAAATTACTGTTAACTGCTGACAGCATCTTCTTTAAATTCGGGCCAGTTTTAAATTGGTTGTCTGTTAAAGAGCCCAGTTAAAATTTGCTTACTGTACAATAATCTGTTATCAAGAAATTTGACATTATTAGACTGTTTAGTGACATTATCATTTCAAAAGATAATGATATTCATTTTTTATATTTTCTGATATTGCACACTGAAAATAATTATGATCTTCTGCTACATGCAACCAAGTCATTAAAGGAATCAAATTAATGTTCCTTATCATCTCTTCAAAATTATCTTCAAACGTAAGAGTTTAAAAGAGAACTGCATGAAGATGCCTGACGCTCATTTGTCAAGTGCTAGAGAGGAGAAAAAAGTCTAAGATGAATATTAGGGAATTAAATTACTCTTAACCCATTCCCACACAGTGACGCTTTTGGACACCCCTCAAGATTAACAATTGCAAAAACATTGTGTAACATGAAGAAATTGCTTGTAACAAGCAATTTCTTAACCCGCGTCATGCTGAACCCGGAATATTGCGGTTTTGGCAGGAGATGTAGACTAAGATCAGACTGCACTTTTGTGCAGGCTGATCTTAGTCTACACCTCCTGCTTGTACTTTTCCTATCAGAGTTGTTTATGAAGTTTATTTATTGAAGAAATATTGATTTTTAAACAACAAGTTCTATCAGTGCTCTCAGCCCTTTGATTTGACAGCAGTTCAGTAAGGTAATTTATACAGCATGACATGGGTTAATTTAACACAACCTTTTCTACCCAGAAAGCTGAAAAATCTAAAATTTCATAAGCTTTAAATTGTGGTCTGCAACTCCTTTAAATTTGGACGGGTCTAAAATTCTGCCATCTGGTAATTGGTTAAACAAAATGAAATATTAACTTTATCTTTAAGGCCGTTTCACAAACCAAGTGGAACAACGTACACGATTCATCCGGACCAAGGTAGCCACCTGAGGTTTAACCTATAGTTAACCTCCTTGTTAAGTCTGATCATGATCATATACTGTAGTAATACTAGAGATATTACAAAATGTAAAAATTTTAGCACAACAAGGATGTTAGTATAATGACAATGAAATCAAGGCTAAAGCTGGGATTTTCTCCACAGAATTCAAAAGTTTTATAGTTATTTGTTCATGATTCATTTACTCAACATGATCTGAGGCAATATCTAATGCAAATTTAAATTCCCTTCCCTTATAGACTGTTACTACCGTCTGACAAGGTTACTTACTACTGTCTGACAAGGTTACTTGGCAGTCAAATTTTTTGAAAAATAGCCGTACCATTGAAAGGGGAGAAAAGTATAAGTGTTATTAACACTGGTATCTTTTATGGAGATTAATGGAAATAGTTATCAATGTTTTCATAGGGAATTCAAAATGCAGTTTGTTCTGCTACCCACAAAAAGCAACTAAGCCTTAAATAGTGAACATTTTTGATTCTCTGAATCTTTTGTAGAAAAATGTACCCCTGCATAAAAAGTTAAAGAACTAGTTTTCAAGTTCTAGAACTTTTGTTCTAGAACTTTTATTGAGCTTCTAAGCTTTCAGTTATAGAACCTGTGCAAGGTTCAAGAACTTAAGGTCTACAACCTTGAATTCTTGAACTTCTGTTCAAGAACCTACTTCAAATTTCTAGAACTTTGTTCAAGAACTTAGTAAGTTATATAACTGAAGAGCTTGAAGACCTCATAGTTCTCAAACTTTGGTAATATCTACAAAATTCTAGAACTTGGTTAAAAAACTTATCAATTTCTTAAACTTAACCCATTCCAACAAAATGACACTCTTAAACACCACTCAAATGAAAGCTTAGGAAGAAATTGTGGTAAATGAAGAAAATGCTAATGTTACAAGCAATTTGTTCATTATCCACAATGTTTTCTACCCCATAAGTCAAAGATTTTAATGATTTCATCAACTTAAGAGTGTTGTCTGCAACTTCTTTGAATTTGGACTGGTCTAAAAAAATTGTTTGGTAATAGGTTAAGTAAAGTACCAAAAAATAAATGTTCTAGAACTTTAAGGCCCTTATGTGCAGGTTGATCTTTGTCTATACCTCCTGCCAAAGCAGAAATATAACGGGTTCAGGATGATAAGGATTAAGGTATATGAGTAAAATGGTTAAAAAAATCCCTATGTGATTAATGAATATTTTCTATAATTCTCTAGATTGGTTCACGATATCAATAAATCAAGTTTTTGATAAAGATTCTAATAAAATTTTATTGAAATATAGCTAGAGCCAAATAATCTAGCAGCCGTACTTCATCTTAAAAGGCATAAATCGTCTGATGAATTAAGATATCCAGTCCCAAAAACTCCCAAATCTTTTGTAATGTTCCCTTCAATTTGTTACACTTCTCATATTTCAAACATGGAGTATCAACCCACATATAGACATTTATAGTGGATATCCTTATGGTACAGCCAAAACCTCCTAAATTACCACAGCTAGCAAGATATGTGGTTTAACCAGTTTTTATACCATAAAGCTTTCTGACAAAAAAATAAAGAAAAAAATTCCATCATCTAAAAATTGTCATCTGCAACAGCTTTGAATTAAGACCAGCCTGAAATTTTGTTTTCTGGAAATGCATGATTAATTGTCCACTGACAATATTCAAGCCAAATTGTCTTGAAATAGAAATTACTTCCAGTACTTCTAGATATAAATCAATCTCAAAATTTAGTACATTAACTTTACTAAGGTGTCAAATATGATTTACCTTAATTCCATCTTTTATGACCCTAAAAAAAAACACAAGAGGCCCAAAGGCCCTGTATCTGAGGCTCAAATGGCTTGAAGATCTAAATCCATGAAAATTTGAAAAAATTCTCACTGATGTGTTTTAAAAAGACAAACAAGAGCACCGGCCACAGGTGCCAACGCTCGGCTGCAGTTGCTGGATAATGCAAAACTCTGAAGTCGAAAAAGGAGCATAACTCTTACAAAATTGCTTTTAGAGTTATCCCCCTCGATAGTCTAGATAGCTCTTGTGTTGGTCAATACACATGCCAAGTTTCATGAGGATATCTTCAATAACAACAGAGATATGACCAAGGTTAAAGTTTGTTATGCCAATGCCAACGCACACGATGCCAAGGTGATAACAATATTTCAGGTTTTCTCCGAAAACAGCCTAGCTAAAAAATGTATAAATGAAAAGCCTCACCCTGCTTCAACCCAACCACAACCTTACTTATTGGACAATCAAAATTTCATAAAAAAACAGTTTTTGGGGAGTCACCAAATGAACATTCCTGAAAAGTTTGGTCCAAACTGGCCCAGTTAAAGAGGAAATGTTGTTAAAAGAATTCAAAGTGGGCCCTCTCCGCCACATCTGTATCTAATTAAATTTCATGATCCATTTTTAGAAGACACACAATGGAAAAATACTGCTTAGTTTGGTCAAAATTAGTTGAAATATCTAAGAGAAGTTGTTAACTGCTTTTAAAGTGAAAACTGTCACTGCAATTTAATGGCCAAACAAAATATTGTGATCTATGTTTTGGGAAAATCATCACAGGAACATTACTGTAAACTTTGGTCAAACTGGCCAAATTGTTTAGGAAGAGATGATATCCCCCCTCTTTCCCTACACCGCCTACATTTAGTTTCATCAAAATTGAGATAAATTGAGGCCCCTATAGAGTAAACAAAGAAACTGCCATTTAGGCCTATATTCCCGTGTTTTCCAACTGAACCAATCCATTTTTGATAGGTTTCATCCTTATGATTTAACATTTATTCTGACAAAGTTTTATCAAGACTGAGATAAAGCTGCAGCCTGTAGAGTGTAAACACTAAAATTGTTGACACCACACACCGACAGACAACAGACATTCAAGTATCACAAAAGCTCACCATGAGTAAGTTGTACTCAGGTGAGTTTAAAGGGGCATAATTCATTAAAAAGCAGTAAGAGTTATCATCCTTCTTTGTATAGATTTCTCCTTAGTAAATATATATTCCAAGTTTCAAGTGAATGTTTTCAGTAATACAATAGATATAACAAAATGTTGAAAGTTTTCGGAAGACAGCAAGGCTGACACAGACAGCAAGGCTGACACAGACAGCAAGGCTGACACAGACAGTAAGGCTGACACAGACAGTAAGGCTGACACAGACAGTAAGGCTGACACAGACAGCAAGGCTGACACAGACAGCAAGGCTGACACAGACAGCAAGGCTGACACAGACAGCAAGGCTGACACAGACAGTATGGCTGACACAGACAGTAAGGCTGACAAAGACAGTAAGGCTGACACAGACAGCAAGGCTGACACAGACAGCAAGGCTGACACAGACAAACATCTGGCTATAGCAATACCTGAAGATTTCTCCAAATCAGGCCGAGATAAAGATTCTAGCATTTGCTTTCTGCTTGTCTTCAGTCAAGAGAGGGGTAGGTCAAAGCAAGTTAGCCCTTTACTACACATCCCTACTTTTTTAAACATTCAAACAAAATTTGTTGGTTTATTTTGTTCAAAGAAATACTGAAGTTTTCAATTTCACCCCACCCCCTAATTTGAAATGTTGTCTGCAAATTCTGTCAATTTGGACCAGTCTAAAGATTCGTTGTCTAGTAATGTGTTAATTGTAGTCACCAGAAACCTTTCTATTATTCCTAGCTTGCTGCAGTTCTGATGGTTTTTGCCAAATTTTCTCCTAAATTCTATTGTGAGTGATGACAATAAATTATGTAAGTTAGAAAATGAAATGACAATGTTTGATTTATACGCTACATTGAAAGATTAAGCAAAGCTCTTGATTTCAAAGTTATTTCTCTTTTTTATTGATTAAAATCTAAACAAACATTTTGCAAACATTAACTCATAACTACAGTCTTTAAATGACTGTTTTTTGTCCATCACTACTTACAGCTTTTTCAGAGTAAAAATGAAAATAAAACCACATTTCCATACAAAGTTCTTGTAACCAGATCATAATCAGACTGTAAGATTAAATCAATTCATTTATTGTAGAATATATGTGAAATTGTCTCCCAAGATGCCAGAATCATTAAGAATTTGTATAACAATTGTAGTCATAGATCTTCTAGAATAACCATAAATATTGCACAATAGGATACCAACCACCATTTCAGGCACCACATCCTAGAAGGTTTTTAGATAAATGAGAACTGTGTGATTCCAGTCACTAAACTCTTCACAAGCTGAATCTGCTTTGGACAAAGATAATAGACTAGGATTAGCCTGCACATACATGTATGTTTTTACCACACATGTTTGCTGTTTAAGTCTGGGTAGTATATATAATGAATTAATAAAAACAATGAAATAAAAAGCAGGGCAATAATCTGGGCTTGAGGATGAGATTTTGAAAGATTATTGTAAAATTTCACTTTTGTTGCCATGGTACAAGAGTTTTCAACAGGTATCAACTTTTTTTAACTATTTTTGACCAAAGGAACATTTCTGCTGAATTTGTTTGAAACTGGCCAATTGGTTAAAATTCCTAAGTCTTTGTTGATAGAGTAAATGTTCAAAATGAAGTAATTGCTTTTGACGTTTTTTCCAAACCTTGCGGCATAAAGAAAGCAGTATAGTGTCAGAAAGGGTTCAGAATTGAAAATTATTCACATTCATTGATTTACTTATAAACAGCAAACCTATGTTCTGGCCTACTGAAGATATAAAGCTTTATGGAAAACATTGTGATAGAGTGATAAATCACACATAACTGGATGGTTGTCCCAGGACAACTGCTGTCGAGCCCGCAAAGTTTTGTAGGCATCATGCTCCAGATAAGCACAATTTTGGTGTTTGACCTTGAGCTTTGACCTTGAACTTGAAGCTATCAAAAAATTCTTTCAAATGGCACATCTACTCATGATGGAGAACAATTGTGCCAATTTATTTTGAAATCCATCCATAATTGTAGGAGAAATGCTTCGGACAAACACAATTTTAGTGTAGGACCTTGAGCTTTGACCTTGAACTTGAAGCTATCCAAAAAGGTCTTTCAAATGGCATATCTACACATGATGGAGAACAATTGTGCCAATTTATTTTGAAATCCATCAATAATTGTAGGAGAAATGCTTTGGACAAACACAATTTTAGTGTTTGACCTTGAGCTTTGACCTTGAACTTGAAGCTATCCAAAAAGCTCTTTCAAATGGCACATCTACTCATGATGAAGAACAATTGTGCAAAGTTATTTGAAATCCATCCATAAATGTAGTAGAAATGCTTCGGACAAACACAATTTTAATGTTTGACCTTGAGCTTTGACCTTGAACTTGAAGCTTTCCAAAAAGTTCTTTCAAATGGCACATCTACTCATGATGGAGAACAATTGTGCCAATTTATTTTGAAATCCATCAATAATTGTAGGAGAAATGCTTTGGACAAACACAATTTTAGTGTTTGACCTTGAGCTTTGACCTTGAACTTGAAGCTATCCAAAAAGCTCTTTCAAATGGCACATCTACTCATGATGGAGAATAATTGTGCCAAGTTATTTTGAAATCCATCCATAATTGTAGGAGAAATGCTCCGGAAAAAGCACAATTTTAAAGTTTGACCTTGAGCTTTGACCTTGAACTTAAAGCTATCCCAAAATTTTTTATTCCAAATTGCACATCTACTCATGATTGAGAATAAATGTGCCAAGTTATTTTGAAATCCATCCATAAATGTTGGAGTAATTGTCCGGACAAATTCGGACGGACGGACTAACGGACTAACAGACTAATGGACTAACTGACTAACTTACGCACATACACTGACTTGTAATAGTAAGCGGGTTTGACAAAAAGTACTTCATCCTTTTTTTTAGCCAGCAAAGCTAAGTTAACAGACAAAATCCTGAGGTTTTCTAAGAGTTCAACTAGTGCAAACTGCCACTGGAGGCTTCCACTAAATCCTTGGAATGCCTACGCCACAAAAAGCAGTTCTGGTGTTTTTCAGAAATATTTCAAACTCTGACTGCAAATTCATCTGCTAGGTATTTTAGCTCACTTGAGCATATGGTGTTCAAAATGAGCTGTGTAATCATGTCTGACAATTCCTTTGTACCATCTAGGGGCAATAAATGGGGCCAACAATTTCTCATTTGCGCCAAATTAAGAAATGACTTAGTCTGATCAGAGTCTGCACTTTGCGCTGGGTTTTGTATGAAATAATGCCAAACAAACAAACTCCTGCTATTTAACTCCTGGGCTACTTTAACCTTGTTTATTTATCATGATAACCTTTGACAAAGAAGAACACTTAATAACAACTAGAGGTGCTTGAGCGCCTGATTCGCTCCACCGGCCTGAATTTACTTATCATTCCTGAGAAATTTGGATGAAACCCATCCTGCAGTTTGTAGCTTTTCACTGTTTACCATATATGGAATTTAGCCCAATCCATTAACCCATTCCAACTCAATCCCTCCTTTTTACGCCCCTTGAGAAAAAAGCTTTGGAAAACATTGTGGAAAATGAAGAAATTGCTTGTATCAAGCAATTTTTTCATTATCCACAAAGTTTTCTATCCAAAAAGACGAAAAAATTCAAAATTCCATCAACTTGAAATTGTCGTCTGCAGCTTCTTTCAATTTGGACCAGTCTAAAATTTTGCTGTGTTGGAATGGGTTAAAGAAATGTTAACATGCAATCAATTCCTTTTTAGCAATCTAATAAGGGGTCACAGTGAAATTTTGTTGAAATCCAAAAATGGTTTCTTAGAAGAAGATTTTCAAAGCTTTCATCATGTATGGAAATAATTCCCCGTCCATTAAAGCCATGTTTTCTGTCCTATCAAAATATCACGCACACATTCTCACTTTAAAAGTTTTCACCATATATGGAAATAGCCCTGCCCATTTAAGGCATGTTTTTCATTCGATCAAAATTCTTTGAAGGAATCTGATAAAGGGTCACCTTAGGGTCAAATTTGGCTGAAATCCATCGATTGGTTTCTGAGAAGAAGATTTTTAAAGCTTTCACCATATATGAAATTAGCTCCGCCCATTAATGCCATGCTTTTCATCATATCAAAATTCTTTGAAGGAATCTGATAAAGGGTCACCCAAGGAGCATTTCTGTGAAATTTGGTTGAATTCTGTTCAGTACTTTCTGAGGAGAAGATTTTTAAAGTAAAAGTTTACGGACGGACAGACAGACTCACGACGGACACAATGCCATTACAATAGCTTGCTGGCTTTCAGCCAGCGGAGCTAAAACCATGCTTTACTAGGTTACAGTTCTTTCAGTACTTTGATTTCTCACTGTGTTCTCTACCATGTATGATACTAGTTAGCACAAGTCTTATATTAACAACTGTGATGCTGAACCCAGAATATTCCTGCTTTGGCAGGAGGTATAGAGAGAGATCAGTCGGCATGCACATATGTGCAGTCTGATGAGTCTACACCATCTGTTTGTCCCTTTCAAGCCAGTTGTTGTATTTGAAATTAATTCCTCACAATTCAAAAAAGTTTTCTGCCCTTAACACATTCACCGACAATAATGCTTTTTAGCACCTGTCTAGAAAAAAAGCTTTGGAAAAAATCCTGAAAAATGAAGAAATTGCTTGTCACAAGCAATTTCTTCAATATTCATGATAGTTTCCCACCCTAAAAGTCAAATATATTTTACATTTCATCAACTTGAAATTGTGTTCTGCAACTTTCTTTCAATTTTGACAAGTCTTGGTGGGAATGGGTAATGAGTGTCATAGTCAAAATATTCCCCATCCCTTTGCATTAAGCCCCCTTTTTATGTGATGCTGCCTAATTTATGTGATGCTGCCTAATATGCTAAACAACAAAATGTGAAAGGTCAGGTGACTAGGAACATTGTGAAAGTTTCATTTGAATTATCCATAAATGTAGGAGATATTTTTAACAAGAAATTTGGCAGCAAGCCCCCTTTTTCTGTAGCTACATCAGATTAAAATGGTACTTAAAGCCCCAATATGCTAAGGTCAGATGACTAGTAATATTCTGTGAAAAATTTCATGCAAATTTGTCCATAAATGTAAGTTTTTAAAGATCCTGTATTTCTACAACTTTAATAATTTGTTTTTTATGTTTGATTGAGGTTTAACACCATAGCATTTCAGTCATATCGTGGCGACTGGAGCACCTAACCACAGATTCCTGGTATTTCTCACACCAGTACTACCAGTACATCCTTTCCGAGGCTCCAGCTGCTTCCAATTTACAATTATTCACCTCTTGGTGGAATACAAATGTCGGAAAGGACATTTGCTGTGACCAGATATCAAACCCTGGACCTAATGATTAAGAGTCTGAGGAGCTTCCAGCTCTTTACTAGTTTCTACTTCAATTTTAATCCAGAAATTTCAGTTTAACCTTAAACTGATCCCATTTATTATAAAGGGTTGATATTTCTAGGGAGTTTGTGATTACATTGGCAACAACTGCAAATTCTCTCTCTTGTAGGTAAAAATCTGATTAAGTTTTCTGAGAAGATTTCAAATATTGCAATTTTCAACCCAACACTTTGATTGACAAATTGCATAGCAGTTGGAAGCATGTCAACTGCGTACTTTATAGTATCAAATAAGTTTTATGCTTTTTGAATTAAGATATGTTGGCAATGACAAAACCAACCAGTTTTCTGTTTAATCCATTCCCAAACAATGGTCCAAATTTAAAGAAGTTGCAGACAGCATTCCAAAGAGCATGTTTATTTGATAAACATCGACTCAATATAGTAGAAAACATTGTTGGAAAACAAGAAATGACTTGTTGTAAGTCATTTCTCCTTTTCCTACAATGTATTCCTTCGTGTAATTTTTCATAGTCTTCAAAATGTGTTGAGTGGTTACTGGGTTAAAAATATCATTTAAACAAATTGTGACATGGTCCAGTGTCTTTGGTCCCATTGAGAACATATTCAGTAGAGTAAAATGCATAAATATCTACAAAAATAGTGAGTCTATCATTTGAACCCTTCTCATGCTAAAAACAATCCTTTCTCTGTAGTGCGATTCAGTCAAAGGGCTGAAAGCACTATAGAAGTTCAAGTAGTCGGTCAATATTTCTTTGAAAATTAATTTAACTCATCACCAGACAGCAAAATTTTAGACTAGTCCAAATTGAAAGAAAGTACAATTGACAATTTAATGTTAATGAAATTTTGGATTTTTTTTCAACTTTCTGGGTAGAAAATAGTTTGGAAAATGAAGAAATTACTTGTAACAAGCAATTTCTTCATTTTCAACACTATTTTACAAAGCTTTTTTTCACTTGGCGTCTAAAAGCATCACTGAGTGGGAATGGGTAAATTAACAATTCTGGCTTGAATTGGACAAACAAGTGGTGAGGACCAAGATCAGACAGCACATATGTGCAGGCTGATCTTAGTCTACACCACCTGCCAAAAACAGGAATATTCCGCATGATCAGCATGACAAGGGTTGATAATGTCACTGACTTTTCTTGTTTGTGATAATTCACCGAAAAATCTTGTTTGTTCAAAGGAAAATAATAAAGAAAATCAAAAAATTACATTGAAGATGATTAATAGGGATTGAAAACCTATACCAAAATAAGGACTTATCTGCTATATCCTTTAACTCTTGTCATGCTGAACCATGATTAATCCTGTTTTGGCAGGAGATATAGCCAAGATGAGTCTGCACATATGAGCAGTTTGATCTTAGTCTCTACACCACCTGCTTGTCCCTTTTAAACCGGAGTTATTTAAAAGACAATTTTTTGAAATATATATCAACAAACATTTAGTGATTCAAATGTTTTCAGCCCTTCGCTCTTTAAATGCATTTCAGTAGAGGATTTTATTCAGCATGACAAGGGTTAAGACTTATCATTCCCTGCGAAAATGTTCAAGAACTAGGTTTCTAGTTCTAGAACTTTTCTATAACTTCTAGAACTTATTTCAAGGTTCTAAAACTTTTGTTGAACTTCTAGAACTTCAGTTCCAGAACTTGTCCTTAGAGAGTAACTTAGCAAGTTCTAGAACTTAATAACTTTAGTCTAGAACGTCCTTGTTCTAGAGCTTTGGTGCTAAAATCTACAAAGTTCAAGAACTTTGTTAAAGTTTTTCCAACTTCTAGAACTTAAGTGCAAAACAATGAATAGTCTAGAACTTAAGGTTCATTGCAGTGTTATTCTGACTTTTTTCTGTCTAGTTTTTCACATCTTCAGATTTGAATGCAGAGATGAATCAAAGTACTGAAAGTAAAGTAAGCTAGAAAATCATAGTTCTGATAAGTATTCTTCTGTGCTTAATGTAATCACGACAAATAAAAGAGGTTTAAGTAACCCAGGAGTTAACCCATTACAACACGACAAAATCTTACTGGTTAAAAAATAAAAGAAGTTGCTGACGACAATTTTAAGTGTAACAAGCAATTTTTTCATTGTCCACAATGTTTTCCAAAGTTTTTTGCTTGTGATGCTTAAAAAGCGGAATTGATTAGGATGGTTTATAGCATACTTTTGAAAGAGTTCTCTACAATTTGAATAGAGTTTGTATTATTCCTGAAATACGTGAGAACTCATACTTTTCATGGCGTAGGCATAAAATGGATAAAGTCATTAAGCCTCCAGTGGCAGTTTGCACTTGTTGAACTTTGAGAGGACCTCAAATTTATCTAACTTAGGCTATCAAAGCTGATGCTTTGCTAGCTAAAATTGAAATTATTCTTATATACCAAACTAATGGCTCCTCCACCAAAACTTATACAGCCCCAACAGTTTTTAAATGGAGTATTGAACATGCTTAACCCTTTCCTGTTTTATGAAATTCTAGACTGGTCCAATTTGAAAGATGTTGCAGATGACAACGAAAAATGCATGCAATTTGAAATCTGACCATCCTATGTGGTAGAAAATATTGTGGGAAAAGGAGAAATTGCTTGTCACAAGCAATTTCTCCTTTTTCCACAATGTTTTCCCAAGTATAAAATCACAGTGACGTAAAATCCCGGATTTGTCCAGGAAAGGGTTGACCAATTACAAGATGAAAGAGTCTTAGACTGGTCCAAATTGAAGGAAATGCAGATGCCAATCTCAAGTTAATGACATTTTATATTTTTTCATAGTTCTTGGTAGAAAATATTGTGGAAAATGAAGAACTTGCTTGTTATAAGCCTTCTCTTCATTTTATACAATGTTATCCCAATTGTTTTTCATGAAGGGCACAAAAAAGCGTCACTGTATGGGAATTGATTAATAACATCATAAACACATCAAGATGTGGTAAGAAACATATTTCAAGCTTCCATATGACTTTGGAATTAAAAATCACATTACTAATTTTATTCCTTTTTTTTTTCAAAAATAAGTCTTGTCATCCAATACGCCTCTCTATCTTGTTGTAATAAAAATAGTTAAGTTCTTGAACCAGTTCAAGAAGTTCTTGAACTGGTTCTAGAACTTGTTCTTCAGTTACTTTGATCCAAGTGTTTGTTGCTGTTGATCAGGACCCAAGTTCTCAGATAATCTAGATAAATTGTGCCAAAACTGAATAGAAATGTTTCTATGAGAAAAAAAATGTATTCATAAATACTTTTTTTTAAAAAAAACAAGAGAGTATTAGATTGTATGGGACATTATCAAAATGACTCCAGTTACCAAGTATATGTTTTTTGAAGACAGGATTTGGAAAAACTAGAGAGTTCATTGTTTTGACTGATCTTATCCACCCACTCTGTTTAACATATAAATCAAGAAGGTTCAAAGTAGGAGTTTTCTGTACACATGGCAAAGTTTATATAAGTCTCAAATTTTACTTTTCATTTTCACTTGCTCAGAGCTTTAACTTGTAAAATTACTTTATGTAAGTGGTTCAAGAACTAGTTTTACAAATGGTTCAAGAAAATTAAATGGAAGTTCAAGAACTCTTCAGGTCTAGAAATAGCTCTTAAACCAGTTCTAGAAGTAGTTCTCATAGAACACCAAGTTCTTTAACTGCCTTTTAGTGTTCTTGAACATTCAAGAACTAGTTCTAAAATGCTCAAAATCTGGTTTTTGAAGTAGTTCTAGAACAATGAGTTATAAGACTGCCAAATAACATTCTTGAACTTTTAGGAAGGGAATTATACAATTAAATCCTCTTTCAGAATTGTATTAGAAATCAGAAGGCTTCAAACACTGATAGCATTGATTGTCTATTAAAGTTTACTCTATAAACATATTTGGCTTCAAAGGGAAAATAGATGATGTAGACTAAGATCAGACTGCACATAAGTCTGGGCTGATCTTTATCATTACTTCCAGGAAAAACAAGAATATTCTGGGTTCAGCATGACAAGGGTTAGAAATACAAGGTAAACATACTAAAGCCACCACCTTTACCTACCAATTTCTGCCCCTCAGTTATTATAAATCAAGCCCTTTCTTCTATCCCTATATTTTGAAGTGCAATCCATTAATTTCCTGCCCTTGACATAAATTTGGCTCAATAGCCATGGGCAGTAGTCTATTAGAGATAATATCAGAGATGTCTTACTAGAGCCAATTTTCAAGATGAAGCCATTTACCAAACACACAATTCTGTATGTCCATGATGATTTCTGTCTTGTCAAAATGTCTGATTTATACTGTGTATTCCTGCTGTCTAGAAAAATGCTGTTTTTGTTGTTGCCCTTATTTGGGACAGAAAAAGTTGAAAGCATTATATCCTTTTCTGGCATAGCTGTATACAGCCAAATTTCATTTGTTGATGTCATCCATAAATTGATTAGTGAATGCAATAGTGTTTTAAGCGTCTATACAATAATTATGTAGACACCTACAACAGTTTGCAGTCAACAGCTAAAAATAGGATTGCATGCTAACAAGATCAGATGAATTCTGAAACATTCAGAAAAAACATTAAGAAAAAAAGCGGCGGTTGTTTTGGAATGGGTTAATAATGGAGAACCCCAAACTATATATTACCCATTCTTCAAAGAAACTTATCAATCCAAATTGTCATGCTCATTTTTTTCTGACAACATAATACCAAGAAATCCCATTGAATGCATACATATGACAGTAAATGGCTATTCTGGTGATTGGCTCTGCAATAAAGACAGAACCTTTTTTGGTCTTCATATTGGCTGAAACCTTATCTTACGCTCTAATACATTATTTCATTGAAATTGTTTCTGCTTACTTTTGACCTGATTGTATTTAATCAACTTTTTAATTATCAATAATTGCACAAAACCTTTTTATAATTGCCACACCCACTGACAACCAACATATAGACTGCCTCGATGGCCGAGTGGTTTAGGTGCTTGACACGTGATCTGAAGGTCACGAGTTCAAGCCCCAACGTCACCGGGGAGTGTTCACCGGCAAGACACTTGATAGCCAGCCCCAGTCTACCCAGCTGCAAAAGTGGGTAGCAGTGGTATTCAGCCACTGCCTCTCTTTCAGGGACGTGAAAACATCTGGATTGTGTCACCTGCCAGTAATACCCGAAAGGGGAGTTAGGCAGTATAAATAGATAGATAGATAGATATTAATACGACAGAGATAATAAACAAATTATTTTGTAAAATGTGTGGTCAGGGAGAGCACCATTATGCCAATATCAGCGTTCGATAGTTCAAGTACTAGATTATAATAGTGGGTAAAATTTTTGAGTAAAACAAGATGTGTATGTGAAACAGGACTAAACGTTTGACCTTGGTATGTAACCTTGACCTTATCACATGACCTTGACATGAAGAGATGCATATTAGGAGATGTATCATCATGCCAAATATAAACATTGTATCTTGAATAGGCTGGTAGTAATTGGCAATATTAAGTTTTTTCGTTAAGTTTGCAGACAGACTGACAGACGGAAAGATGGACATACAATATTCCCCTAATCTTTCGATGTGGGGGCATAAAAAGTGGTATAATTCATCAAAATATGCATTTAGGAAAAGTTTCAAGTGAATGTGTTCACTACTACTAGAGATATTACAAAATGACACAGTTTTAGGGTGATGATCAGACAACAGTAATACTAGAGATATTACAAAATGACACGGTTTAAGGATGATGATCAGACAACAGTAATACTAGAGATATTACTAAATGACACGGTTTTAGGATGATGATCAGACAACAGTAATACTAGAGATATTACAAAATGACACGGTTTTAGGGTGATGATCAGACAAGGTGGACACAAAAGAAGACCTGGCCGTAACAATACCTTCTGGGAAAGCAGCCAAACTAAAGAAGGAAAATTGTTGGTTGGCAACTTAAGGATTATAGTTATAACTACAGCTTTAATTACCATAGTTATGAAGTTTTAAGTGGCCAAACAAAAAAAAAACTTAAGACAAATGTCAACAAGCAATTTCTTCATTTAACACAATGTTTTCCTAAAATTTTTCTTGAAGGGCGTCTTAAAGTGTCATTGTGTGGGAATTGGTTAAAAAATGTCATTTGTAGTTTCTTTCAATTTAAACCAGTCTAAATTTTTTTTTGTGTGGTATTGGGTTAATTGATAATCATATTTGTAACTGAAACAATATAGGAAGATAATACAGTTTTGCACTATAGATGCATTAAAAATCTTGGTTAAAGCAATGACCTTCAAAGCTCTTGTATAGAAACTGACCACAATATACCACAGCCCTGAACCTCAAACCAATTACGCAAGAAGGATATGTAAACGTCAATGACGGGACTAAATTGATTGGTCAACTGTCTACGTTGAGACCCTAGTTGACGTCCATTAAAACCTCACGACCACTTCTGGCGTCACTTGTAGTGCTCCGTTGAATAACAAATATGTCCCAACTGTACTTATAATTACAGGCAAGATCATTTCTTTCTAATACTTCAATTAACCAACTAATTACCTTACAAAATATTTGACGGTCTAAATTGAAAGAAGTTGCAGATGACTATTTTAACTGAATGAAATTTTAAAAATCTTTGTGGGTAGAAAATCTTGCATGAGATGAAGAAATTGCTAATCATACGCAACAAGGATTTTTTTTAGATCTCTTCATTTTCCACAATGTTTTCCCAAGCTGTTTTCTTGAAGGGCATCAAGAAGCTGGATTGTGTGGGAATGGGTTGGGTTTGTAAACATTTCAAACCATGATCAACTTTCAAACTATCCCATACTGTTCCATGTTAACAAACTGAATTGCTCATTACAAACAGGTGGAGTCCAAGTAAGACTAAAAGGGAATTGTATGAATGAAATTTGAAGAGACTTATATACCCAATATCAATGTTCTGAAGTTTCTGGTAGAACCATAACAAATCGTGCTGAATCTTGATGATTCAGGAAACTCCATAGTAGTGCTACGGAAGTTTTAAACTGTTTAAAACATTTGTGACAAATTGTGATGGTTATTGGGCGTGGCCTAATTAGTAGCGCAACCGTAGCAGAATAGTACTTATTCGTACTGACACTGTAGCTATTTTCGCAGCTTAGATTCGTGAGAGATCATAGCCAGTAGTGAATTCTTTGACTCCACAAATGCACACGATTCACCATGATTTGTGTAGGTTGTCCTACATATCATCCACAGTTTTGCTATGCAGCTCCACGATAGTACTTGTACCGTATCAAACCATACAAGCAGCATGAGCATTTGTTGTGCCACCATGGTCTATCCTAATTGACAGTAGCATTGCCGGTATGAATCGCCATCGATTTGTAGCGATACCTTACAGACACTGTAGTAATATCGTGGACATTCTTACTGAAATCATAGTGACACTCAATATTTCTACTTGTCGCCATGATTTATCAAGATCCATCCAAATTTTTCTGACTATATATGGAAATAAGACCCCTCCATAAAAGTCATATGTTTCATCTAATCAATATATTATTAAGGAACCTGATAAAGTGACACCTATGGATCATTCCTGCGAAATTTTCGTGAAATCCATGCACTAGTTTCTGACAAGAGGTTTTTTCAATATTTTCACCATATATGGAAATTATCTCCATCCATTAAAGCCACGTTTTTCATCAGATCAAAATACCCCATGACAACAAAAGCTTGCTGAATTTCAGCCAGTCACTGTTAACAAAAAATTATATCAGAAACAGCAATGTCCCTTTGGTACAGAAATTGGAATTTTGAAATAATAAAGTGTTCTCCATAAGCCGATGTCAAATATTACATCCTAACTTGAAGCGCTTGAGTGGCCATATAGTTCAACAGGCCTGAATGTAATAAAGCAAATGTTTTCAGGAATTTTAATCTTTGCAATATCAGAAAATAAATCTAGTCACTGAAATCTTTGAAATACTTGTTGTTCTAGAGGAGCATTCCAAAAGTTGAGTCAGGTTATGTAAAATTCATTTACTAAGTCGACAGATGAAAATTTCAACATATTGTCACAAGCAACCATCATGAAGACATAATTTTCAACCAATCAAAATTATGTGAAGGAATCAGATGAAGAGTCATCTGAGGATCATTGATGTAAAATTTGGTTGAAATCCATCAACAGGTTTCTGAGAAGATTTTCAAAGTTTTCTGTATATACCATAATAACATAGCCCAGTTTTTATCCAATCAAAACTCTTTGAAAGAATCTTATAAAGGGTCACCCAAGGAAATCCATACACTGGTTTCTGAGGAGCAGATTTTCAAAGCTTTCACCATAAAATGGAAATTAGCCCCACCCATTAAAGCTATTTTTTCATCTGATCAAAATTATTTAAAGGAAGCTGATAAAACAAGGATCATTTCTATAAAATTTGTTAAGTTTTTTCTGAGGAGACTTTAAAAGTAAGATTTTATGGACCCATGGACAACTGGACTCACACATTCACACAATTGGCTGACACCATGCCATTACTTTAGCCCTTTGGCTTTCAGCCAGTGAAGATACAAACCAGACAAAAAATCTGGCAAATCAGACCTGGATGTATTATTACGAACATATTTTGATTCAAAAGATCTTGAATTCAATTCTGGGACATATATATATATATAGTTGTATAGTTTCAATACCTTTGGATGAAATAATGGAAGGCATGACCATTTCAAGGTTGACTGTCTGATCATGTTCATCATTTCTGAGTGGGAGTCAATTCAGTTTGAGTTCTGTCAAAAATACTGTTTAATGCGGCCTGGCCGTCGGGCAACTTTAATTTTTTTTCAGGGCATTTTAGACGTTGAGATATCCAATATCATAGCATCCAAAAACAGACAATTAAAAGATGACAACACAAACACAATCATGTTTTCAATGAGCGTTTTATGGTAAATTAACATGTCACAATGCAGTCACATGTTTGTATGCTACTACTTCTTATGGAGTGTCTAATTGGCCTAAAATTGATCAAAACAGATTCTTGTTCCACAAATTTTTCTTACTTTTTTGCAAAAGAAACAAGACCACTCAATAGAAAACAATATGACATTTGGGATTTCAATCCATTCCTTCACAACAAATTTTTAGACTGGTCAAGAAACCAAAGAAGTAGTAGATGATAATGTCTGGGTTGATGGAATTTCAAAAACCTCCATCTTTCTGGGTAGAAAATAATGTAGAAAATGCAAAAATTCCTTGTAACAAGTAATTTAAGCATTTTCCAGATTGTTTTCCTGAATTTTTCCTAGAGTGGGTCAAAAAGCATTCCAGGTGACTGCACTAGTGTGATGGTTGGTCTAGCGGAGACACAAATTTATTTGCAGTAACATTACACTTGCAGACAGAACAGCCCAGAGAAAGTCCAAGCCTAGAATTAGACCTCCGGATGCAGACTTCCTAATTATCATCCTCCTGGAACAAAATTCCATTAGACACTAGTCATTTGTAACAAGATCTATCAATTTGCAGCAAAGGGCTGGATCCTTCAAACACTATGAAATAACTGACCTGACACCCAATGGCTGGTTACACTGGCTCATGTGAGGAGTATTAGCCTTAACAAATATAAGTTATAGTAGAGTTTTTAACCATTACCTCACAATCCCACTTTTTGATGCCCCTCAGGAAACAAGTACATGAAAAAAAACATTTTGGAAAATGTAGAAACTGTTGGTTACAAGCAATTTCTTCATTTTCCACAATACTTTCAACCCAGAAAGACAGATATCTGAAATAATTTCAACTTGAAAATGTCCTCTACATCTCCTTTGGAAGTATTCAATACAACTTTGTGGATGACAACTGAGTTTGAAATCCATCAATTAATGTAGAAGAGACAAGAAATGGACACATCCAACCAACTACTGCTCGCCCCAACCACCCACCAACATAGACAGAAGTAACTTTATATGCATGTCACCATTACATGGCAGGAGCAGAAAAAAGGAATTCATAATGATACAAAATAAAACTTCCTTTTACGACACAATGGTTACATGCCATGCATTAATTGCTTTAAGGATTCAATTCATTTGAAAATGTTATCAGTAGATGACAACAATCAAAATCAACATCAATCAGACATTCAGCACTGGCAGCACTTTGATCCTTTTACTTGCATGGGAATGCATTATATGGGAGCTGTGTGTAATTTTGTTGAACAAAGTTCATGAACAGAATTTGTATACTTTAGCATGTCGCTTGTTGTGATGAAACTCAAGTATTATTCCTCTTTTGGTAGGAGGAACAAAGATGGGAATGCAATTAAGTGCAATCTGATCTTGGTCTACACCACCTGTTTGTCCTTTTTAAGCCAGAGTTGTTTATAACATAATTTTTTAAAAGTAATATTGATTCACAACTAGTGCGTCTGACGCTTTCAGCCCTTTTGTTATTATGCTAACTCTAAGGTTAAGGCCTGTGTTCTTACATTTTATTTCACTATGGCTCTGTTACAAGCTTCATTTACAACACTGCTCCAGAAGAATCACCTATGGAAGCCTGATACTTGACTTTCAAGGATTAGTAAGTCTTCTCAAGATCTATTGAAATAACCCTCAAATGAGAGGAAAGTAATATGGTGAATACCACAGTGGGAGCACAACTATCAGAGAGGGAGCATTTGTTAGAGAGAATATGGTAGCTGTTACCTTGAATTATATAACCAGCAAGGATCTGAATGAAAGATACTCAAGAAACAACAAACAAAACCAATTCTGTTTTCTGTCATTCAATACCCACTCATTATTTACATACCAGAGGTGTCAGGGTTTTTTGTCCTTTTTATTCTTTATATGAATGGAGTTTTTGGTCATCTTTATAAGTCTCTTAGTGTTATTCATGTATTTCCAGGGTATCTTGCCTAGAAACTTACCCAAATGATCATTGTGGCTGCTGAGACAACAACCAATAACCCCGTCAAGAAAAACTACAGGGAAACCATTGTGTAAAATGGAGAAATTGTTTGTAACAAGCAATTTCTTCACTTTAAACAATATTTTCTATATAGAAAGTTGAAAAATCTGAAATTTCATTAGCTTTTAATTGTCATCTGGAACTCCTTTCAATTTGGACCAGTCTCAAATTTTGCCGTCTAGTAATGGGCTAAGGCCATGAAAGCAATTTCTCCATTTTACACAATATTTTCTATCCAGAAAGTTGAAAAATCTAAAATTTCATTAGCTTTAAATTGTTATCTGGAACTCCTTCGAATTTGGACTAGTCTAAAATTTTGCCGTCTGGTAATGGGTTAGGGCCATGAAAGACATCTCTTTCAGCACTATGCAATAGAAAAGCTAGAAAAACCTTTTTCAATGAATGAATGAATTTTGGACTGGTCCAAAATCAAACAAGAGGGCCGTTGGCCAGGGGCGCTCACCTGAGATAAAGGCTCTTTTTCTTTCAGCAGTCTAATTTCATGTTAAGGTTAGGATTATGAAACAAGTGGGCCACAATTACATATAAAGACTATGAACCTGGGGATCCAAAAGTCTAAATTACAAATTCCAAGGCTTTAGGGCTGATTTGAAAGAAGGAAAAAACTTTTTCCATGGGTTATAATTTCAGAAATAAGACAGAAGTCTGTGAACTGATGCTTCCTGCCTATACACCCCCCCCCCCTCCCCGGGACTGCCCCTGGAAACCCTAGGATCATGATTATAGCTATTTTGTAAGAGATCAATATACTGATGCTTCATGCAAAATATCAAGGCTCTACACCTTCTGGGTCAGGAGGAGAAGATTTTTAAAGATTATTTTGAAATTTCACTTTTGTTGCCATGGCAATCAGAGTTTTTAACAGATTTCAATTCTTTTAGCTAATTTTAAGGGGGACCACCAAAGGAGCATTTCTGCCAAATTTGGTTCAAATCGGCCCAGTGGTTTGAGAGGAGAAGTCATTTAAAAAATCGTTCTTTATTTCTATATAACCCCCCCCCCCCCCCCCGGGCTCCATCCCTTGAGACCCGAGGATCATGATTTTAGCTATTTTGAAAGAGGTCAATATACTGATGCTTCATGCAAAATATCAAGGCTCTACGCCTTCTGGGTCAGGAGGAGAAGATTCTTAAAGATTATATTGAAATTTCACTTTTGTTGCCATGGCAACTAGAGTTTTGAACGGATTTCAATTCTTTTAGCTTTTTTTGAAGGGGACCACCTAAGCAACATTTCTGCCAAATTTGGTTCAAATCAGCCCAGTGGTTTGAGAGGAGATGTCATTTAAAAAATCATTCTTTATTTCTATATAAACCCCACCCCCTGGGGCTCCGCCCCTGGGGACCAAAGGATCATGATTTTAGCTCTTTTGAAAGAGGTCAATATACTGATCCTACATGCAAAATATCAAGGCTCTATGCCTTCTGGGTCAGGAGGAGAAGATTTTTAAAGATTATTCTAAAAATTCACTTTTGTTGCCATGGCAACCAGAGTTTTTAACAGATTTCAATTCTTTTAGCTATTTTTGAAGAGAACCACCTAAGCAACATCTCTGCCAAATTTGGTTCATATTGGCCCAGTGGTTTGAGAGGAGATGTCATTTAAACAAGAGGACCATGATGGTCCTAAATCGCTCACCTGAGGCATCTGCAAATTACAGTACTTTTTAGTATAAAAGAGACACAACTTGAGCAAAATAAATAAAACAAATATAAGATTTCGGGCTTTGTACAAAACAATCCAGTAATGCTTTACAATAAGAATGAATTCCTTTGGCTTTATAGTTTAATCCATTACCAAACTATCCAAGAATTTGTCACCCTCAGGGAAAATAGGTTTGAAAAAACATAGTGAGAAAGGGAGTGACAAGCAATTTATCCATTTCTCACAGTGTTTTCTACCTGAAATTCTTTGTATTTAGATTTCAATCAAACTCTGATTACTGTCTGATACTTCAATGGGTGTAATTTTAGCAACCTTGGTAGAGAACAATCTGGATGTACCATAAATCAAAATATGAATGCATTACAACAGATACATGAGGAGTGGAAGATATTTGAACATGCTCTTATTAAGCGTTTTTCATATCTTTGCATGCCTTGGTAAGGGCCATGTTTGTCAAAAGGATATACAATAATGCTATACTATGTTTTTAATGTAAATACTCCAGAACCTATATTTAAGGAGAAGAATTCTTTCAATGCGATTTACGCAATTTTCGACTTCAGGAGTAGAGACATTTTTTTATCCTAAGAGCATATTTTCCTGTTACATAGTACAAAATTATTTAGTCATGATACATACCAATTCTTCAGGAGAAGACTTTCGATGTTGCTCTAATTGGGTGTTTTCCAAAATTTTTGACCTCTGGGACAGTGCCATGTTTTATCCAAGGGCTAAGATTTTAGCTAACATGGTAGAGAACCATCTGGTTATGCTATATACAAATATGAGTTCCTTAGACTTAATTTGTAGATTGGGAGGAAAAGACTATTGAACATGGTCTAAATGAGCATTTTTACAAACTTTGGACACCCAGGGAAAGTGGTTTATTAACATACAGGCATAATTTAATCAAAACTGATAGATAACAGCCAGGCTATGCTACACTCAAAATATAAATGCCCTCCTCCTTAAAATGAAGAAATTCTTTATTAGCATACTCAAATTTTGCGTTTTTCCCAATTTTGGATCCCCTAGTGCTGGGCAGTTTCTGACCCGAGGAAGACAACTTTTAGTGATATAGTACAAAACCATCTAGTTATGCTTCATACAAAATAAGAATATCCTAGACCTAATAGTTTAAGAGGAGAAGTCTTTTGAAATTGCTCTAATTAAGAATTTTCCCAAACTTCGGACCTCATGGGCGGGGCCATTTTTGACCCCAGAGATTAAATATTTAAAAACTTGGTAGAGAACCATATGATGAAGCTCTATATAAAATATAAATGCCTTTGGCCTTGTAGTCTGTGGAAAAAAAAAACAAACAAACAAAGATTTTCTAAAATTTCCCATTTTCATATGCCGCGGTTACAAGAGTTTTTCACAGAATTAAATTCTTTTAACAACTTTTGAAGAGCTTCACCCAAGGTACACTCCTGCAAAGTTTCAGCTTGATTGGTCTACTGGTTTAGAAGGAGAAGATTTTTAAAGATTTTTAAAGATTTACTAAAGATTCCCATTTTCACATGCCGCGGCAACCAGAGTTTTTGACTGAATTAAATTCTTTTAACAACTTTTGTAGAACTTGACCCAAGGAACATCCCTGCAAAGTTTCAGCTTGATTGGCCTACTGGTTTAGGAGGAGAAGATTTTTAAAGATATTAAAAGAATTTCTAAATTTTCCCATTTTCAAATGCCGCGGCAACAAGAGTTTTTGACGGAATTAAATTCTTTTAATAACTTTTGAAGAACTTCACCCAAGGAACATCCCTGCAAAGTTTCAGCTTGATTAGCCCACTGGTTCAGGAGGAGAAGATTTTTAAAGATTTTTAAAGAATTACTAAAGATTCCCATTTTCAAACGCCGCGGCAACCAGAGTTTTTGATGGAATTAAATTCTTTTAACAACTTTTGTAGAACTTCACCCAAGGAACATCCCTGCAAAGTTTCAGCTTGATTGGCCTACTGGTTTAGGAGGAGAAGATTTTTAAAGAAATTGTGGACGGACGGACAGACGGACAGATGGACAGACGGACAACGACCGATCACCATAGCTAACCTCGCACTTTGTGCTCAGGTGAGCTAAAAATCGTTCTTTATTTCTATATAAACCCCACCCCCTTGGGGCTCCGCCCCTGGGGACCCGAGGATCATGATTTTAGCTCTTTTGAAAGAGGTCAATATACTGATGCTTCATGCAAAATATCAAGGCTCTACGCCTTCTGGGTCAGGAGGAGAAGATTTTTAAAGATTATTTTAAAATTTCACTTTTGTTGCCATGGCAACCAAAGTTTTTAACGGATTTCAATTCTTTTAGCTATTTTTGTGGGGACCACCTAAGGAACATTTCTGCCAAATTTGGTTCAAATTGACCCAGTGGTCTAGGAGGAGATGTCGTTTAAAGAAATTGTTGACGGACGACGCATGACGCACGCCGGACGCACGCCGGACGCCGGACAAAAGGCGATCACAATAGCTCACTTGAGCACTACGTGCTCAGGTGAGCTAAAAAGTTGCAGACAACTATTTTCACTCGATGAAATTTTCAAAAACCTTCCTAATTTGGGTTAGAAAACAATGTGGATACTGAAGAAATTCCTTTTCACAAGTAGTTTCTTCATTTTTCACAATGTTTTCCAAAACTTTTCTCTGTGGGGCCCAAAAACAATACTGTGTGTTAATGGTTCAATTGCTGATAATATATTCTATATAATGCTTCATTCTATACTCCTGCAGTCTGACTAGTTTTATTTGAAAGTAATACTTTAGCAGTCTGTTAAGTATTTTATTTTACATTCATATCTTTATCTATAAGAAATTATTTATTTCTGCTAATATGACTGATATCTCCCAAAACATCCAGGTAGTCTAAGGAACTGTTTCCAAAACAAGAGGCCCATGAGGGCCTGAGACACTCTACTGGTTATCAAGTTTTCCGTTAAAGAAATCTGATATTTAAGGAAGATAATTGCTCAAAGAAGAATGCATACAGAAAAAAAGGGGCTTTATCCCCTTTATCATTTTAAGCAACAATCCTCAAGGCCCCTTTTCCCATGTTTCATGACGGATCCACTCCATTTCCAAAAGAAAGTTACCTTATGACCCTACAATCATTCTGTGAATATTTTATCAGAATCTGACAATAATTGTGGACTTAATCACATAAACAGGATTGTTTTGAATGAAAATCAATAAGGCCCCTTTTCCTGTGTTTTCTGATGGATCAATTTCATTCCAAAAGGAACTTTCCTTACAACCCGACAATTGTCCTGTGAAATTTAAAAGACAACTTGATAATGATTGTGATCTTCAACACATACACAAGAATGTTTTATTTATTTTATACTAATTTATTTTAGTTTGGTTGCGACGAAAGCTTTAAGCTTATAGAGTCGCTCTCGAACACACAAGCCAGATGTTTTCACGTCCCTGAAAGAGAGGCAGTTGCTTATACCCACTGCTACCCACTTCTACAGCTGGGTAGACTGAGGCTGGCTATTAAGTGTCTTGCCCATGAACACACCTCGGTGACGCTGGGGCTCGAATGTTTTGAATGATAATCTGTAAGGCCCCTTTTCCTGTGTTTTGAATGCCACAATTATTCCATACATCTTTGAAGAGAATCCAATAAAACTGTTGACTTTATTGTGTTAACAAAGATATTAAATTCAAGTTCTCATAGGGCCCCTTTTCCCGTGATATTTTACTGTCGGTTTTATCATTCTATGAAAGTTAAAAGTGAATCCGATGAAATATTGGAAATTCATTATGTTTACTAGAATATTTAAAAAAAAATCATATGTCCCCTTTTTACATGATTCTTGATGGATTGTACCCAGTTCTGAAAAGAACCATCTAAGTATTTGTACAATCATTCTGTGAAATTTTGAAGTGAATCCGATGAAATCAAGGGACATCATTGTGTTAACCAGAATATTTAAGACAGTTTTTCATAAGGCCCTTTTTATGTGACCCTTGCTATAGTCAGATCCACTGTCAAAATCAACAATTGGAATGATGGTACAATCAATCCGTTTAATCATTCTTTAAAGGTAAAGAGAATCAATGAAAACAGTGGACTGAATTGTGTCAAGAATTTTTGTAACAAAATTTTCATAATGCCCCTTTTTCCGCGAAACTTAACAAATCAGACCCATTGTACAAAGGAACAATCCTAATGATAGTTTGAAGAAAATGATAAAGACTGAGGACTTTATTGTAATAATGATGTTTGTAATAAAATTTTTATAAGGTCCCTTTTCTTGTGTCACTTAACCAATCAGACCTAATTTACAAAGGAACAATCCAAATGATGGTACAATCATTCTATTAAAGTTTGAAGAGATTCTGATAAAGACTGTGGGCATTGTTGTGTTTATGAGGATTTGGTAATAATTTTCATACAGCCCCTTTTCCTATGATACCAGACAGATCAGGCCCAATTTGGAAAGAAACAATCCTTATGATGGTACAAACATTCTGTGAAAGTTTGAACAGAATCTGATGAAAACTGCAGACTTTATCTTGGTGTCAAATTTTTAAAATAAAATTTTCATAAGGCTCCTTTTCCTGTGATACTTGAAGGATCAGGTCTCATGTCAGCATCAACAATTGTGATTATTGTACAATGATTCTGTGAAGGTTTGAATAAAATCCAATGAAAGCTCTGGACTTGGTTACAAGAATTATAGATAAAATTCTCTAAAGGCCCCTTTTCCCATGATACTAGACAGATCACGCCTAATTTGAAAAGAAAGAATCCTCATGATGGAATAATCATTCTGTGAAAGTTTTAACAGAATCTGATGAAAACTGTTGACTTTATAGTGGTACAAGGATTTTAAAATTAAATTTCATAATGCTCCTTTTCCTGTGATACTTGACGGATCAGGTCTAATGCAAACATCAACAATCATTATTATTGTACAATTATTCTGTGAATGTTTGAAGAAAATCCGATGAAAGCTCTGGACTTTGTAACAAGGATTTATAAATGAAATTTTCTTAAGTCCCCTTTTCCTGTGCTTCTTGACAGTTCAAGCCCTGTTATGAAAAGAATGATAGTTATGACCTTCCAATCATTCTGTGAAAGTTTCAACAAAATCTGATCAAAGCTGTGGGCTTTATTGTGTTAACAGGGTTTTATTAATTGAATTTTCATATAGCCCCTTTTCCCATGTTACTTGATGGATCTGAACCAATTCCAAAGGGAACTCTTCTTACAAAAGTATAATTATTCTGTTTGAGTATAAAGACAACCCCATCTCATCTGTGGACTTACAAGCATTAATTAAGATTCTTTTAATTGAATTTTCCTAAGGCCCCTTTTCCTATGTTTCTCAATGGATCAGACCCAATTTGAAAGGAACAATCCTTATGATGGTACAATCATTATGTGAAAGTTTGAAGTCAATCAGGTGAAATCTAGGGCCATTACGTGTTAACTAAGATGTTTTTTATTAAATTTTCATAGGGCCCCTTTTCCCATGAAACTTGATGGATCAAACCTACTTCCAAAAGGAACAATCCATTTAATGTAATAATCATTCTGGGATTTTTTGAAGAGAATTTGTTGAAAACTATCGACTCTATTGTGTTTACGAGGACTTTTTCAATCCAGTTTTAATCGAGCCCCTTTTTCCCGTGGTCCTTGACTGATCATACCAAATTTTGAAAGCAACAATTCTCATGATGGTTCAATCATTCTGTGAAAGTTTGAAGTCAATCAAATGAAAACTGTGGACTCTAGAGTGTTAACAAAGATCTTTGAATTAAATTTCAATAAGGCCCCTTTTCCTATGTTTCTTGAGGAATCATATCCGATTCCAAAAGTTACAATCCTTATGATGGTACAATCATTCTGTGAAAGTTTGAAGAGAATCAGTTGTAAATTGTTGGCTCTAGATTATTTATGAGAAATTTTTATTAAACATTTCATAAGGCCCCTTTTTCCTGTGTTTCTTGAAGGATCATACCAAATTTCAAAAGGAATAAACCTTATGATAGTACAATCATTCTGTGAAAGTTTGAAGAGAATGCGATGAAAACTATTGACTCCATAGTGTTAAAGAGTATTTCTTAAAAGATTTTTCGATTAAATTTTCAAAAGGCACCTTTTTCCCGTGTTTCCTGATGGATCTGACCAAATTCCCAAAGGAACAATCCTTATGATGGTACAATCATTCTGTGAAAGTTTAAATACAATCTGATGAAAACTGTGGACTCTAGAGTGTTAACAAGAATTTTTTAATTAAATTTTCATAAGGCCCCTTTTCCCCTGTTTCATGACAGATCAGACCCATTTTCGAAAGAAACAATCCTCATGATTGTACAATCATTCTGAGAAAGTTTGAAGAGAATGCGATGAAAACTGTGGACTCTATCGTGTAAACGAGGATTTTTAATGGAGAATTCAATTGAATTTTCATAAGGCCCCTTTTCCCATGTTTCTTGACAGATCATACCCAATTTCCAAAGGAACGATCCTTATGTTGGTACAATCATTCTGAGAAAGTTTGAAGAGAATCTGATGAAAACTGTGGACTCTATCTCGTAAACGAGGATTTTTTAATTAAATTTTCATAAGGCCCCTTTTCCCGTGTTTCTTGGCTGATCATCCTTTCAAAACGAACCATCCTTATGTTGGTACAATCATTCTGAGGAAGTTTGTAGAGAATCCAATGAAAACTGTGGACTGTATCGCGTAAACGAGGATTTTTAATGGAGAATTTAATTGAATTTTCATAAGGCCCCTTTTCCCATGTTTCTTGACGGATCATACCCATTTTCGAAAGGAACGATCCTTATGATGGTACAATCATGCTGAGAAAGTTTGAAGAGGAACAGATGAAAACTGTGGACTCTATTGCGTAAACGAGGATTTTTAATGAATTTTTAATTAAATTTTCATAAGGCCCCTTTTCCTGTGTTTCTTGACGGATCACACCCATTTTCGAAAGGAACCATCCTTATGATAGTACAATCGTTCTGTGAAAGATTGAAGAGAATCAGATGAAAACTGTGGACTTTATCGCGTAAACGAGGACTTTTTAATTAAGTTTTAATTAGGCCCCTTTTCCCGTGTTTCTTGACGGATCTGACCCAATTTCGAAAGGAACGATCCTTATGATGGTACAATCATTCTGTGAAAGTTTGAAGAGAATCAGATGAAAACTGTGGACTTTATCGCGTAAACAAGGAAAAGTTTAACAGACGTATGACGGACGGACGCCGGACAGGAAAAAGCCATCGCTATAGCTCTAGTGGCCTTCGGCCAGTAGAGCTAAAAAACAAGGTGTGTTTATGAAACCCTAATGCCCCCTTTGCAGCAAATGTTTTCAGAAAATTAACCTTTGTAGATGACATTAACCTTGTCAGTTGACCTTGGCTTTGGGATCAGCAGATGCATATCAATGAAAGATTTTATCATCCTGTAACTTGAATAGGATTGAAGTACTACATGGTTAAGTTTTAAGCAGACAGACAACAGGCAGATGGATACTGGTAAAACAAAATGCCCCCAAATCCATCAATCCAGGGGCATAAAAGCAATGATTCAAATCTTCTGTACCCCTTAGCCAGCGGCCCCATTAGAAATCAATTTGTTCCCAGTCTTTGGTCTTCTTGTATCAATATATGTTCCTTACTTGCATGTACTTGCATTGGACTTCTAATCAGAAAATTTTCCATCAAAGTTCCCTCCCTTCTCAATACCTTACATTACTACTGTACAATACCCAAAGATAATTAGATTTGACACTTCACCTCCGATGGATTATACACTGGTGACTAAATAACCTTTTATCAGATGACAGAATTTCAAACTGGTTCAAAATTCAAAGAAATTAGTCAAAAATTCAGTGTGTCAAAAGCAATTTCTACATTTCACACAATGTTTTCAAACTATAATTGACTTCAGCACAGGAAAATGTAAGAGTGTGTGGCAATGGGTTAATATGCATGATTGATTTTAGTTGATAAACGTACCATAACCTTGTCAGAAACTCTTATTTACAGAAACAACATGCAAATAAGACTTGCAAGATCAAAGCCTGAGAACATTATTTCTGCATCCTTGAGTGACTTCCACAGAAAATTAAAACCAAACACACCCATAGTGTCAACATGCAAATAATGGATGTGAGCAAGGCTGTTTTAAGTGTCTATGCTATGAATAATCACCTAAAACAGTCCTGCATTCAACTATTGAAATGATGGATGAAAACATGGAAATCTGACGTGCCTGCTTGAACAGGAAATTAAAGGAAGAGATCAAGTTTTATTTGTAATTTTTTTGCATAGATTGATTGAATGCATGAATCATTCTGAAAACAAGCTGTTAGATAGACAAGAAAATAGAGAATGGGCTGTGCTAAAAATTTTAAGCCATTATATCTTTCAAGAAAGCTGAAAATTTAAGTACAATTTTATGGTGCAGAAAAATAATTGCTTTTATATCAAGTAAATTTGTTTGTTTATATTCGTCTTTGAGCAAACCTTCAGTTATATGAGTGCAATTAAGCTCATTAAGAAATAGCAATTCCTGGGAACATCCAAGGCGTAATTAGTAGTGCCGGTCATGACAAGAGATTTGGAAAATTTATCCAACATAAAAACTAGAGGTGCTTGAGCACCTCATAAAGGTATTTCTGGGAACAAGATGTCAAAATTTTTACTATATACATGGACATAAGCCATGCTCAAAGCCATGTTTTTTAACTGAGACAATTTTCTGTGAAGTAATTTGGCAATGTGTCACCCAAGGATCATTCCTGTGAATTTAGTTGAAATCCATTGACTGGTTTCTGAGAAGAAGATTTTCAAAGTTTTCAGTATATACCATAATTATATGGACATTAGCCAAAGCCATTAAAGGTATGTTTCTTTCATCCAATCACTTTTCTTTTCTTTTTTTTGAATCTGATAAAAGGTCACAAAAAGATCATTTCTGTGAAATTTGGTTCCATACAGTGGTTTTAGAGAAGATCATTTTCAAAGTTTTCATCATTATGGAAATTAGCACCATCCAAAAAAGCCATATTTTTTATCTAATCAAAAACCTTTTGAAGGAATCTGATTGGGTCACTTGTGAAAATTTTGGAGAAGATATTTAAGACAAAGTTGAAGGGCAGACAGACAGACACTAATAGACGGATGCAAAACGGGCACAAAGCCATGACATTAGCTCCAGTGGCCTTTTGCCTGTGAACTGTTAGACTAGTTGTTTTCCTACCATTTAAATCCTCTTTTACTAAATGAATTGTTCACTTTAAAAAGTCTTATGCAAATCTAAAATTCTTTCAGTTTAGATCTATTTACAATTTTGTCTTCTTGAAATGGGTGAACAGTTCGTTTTTAAACTTGCAAGCAGATCAGAAATAACTAGATGGTTGTCCAAGGACAACTGCAGTCCAGCCCACAAAGTTTTGTAGGCATCATGCTCTGGACAAGCACAATTTTTGACTTTGACCTTGAACTTGAAGCTACCCAAAAATTTCTTTCCAATGGCACATCAACTCATGATGGAGAATAATTGTGCCAATTTATTTTGAAATCCATCCATAATTGTAGGAGAAATGCTGTTTATAATCTCAATTTTAGTATTTGACCTTGAGCTGTGACCTTAACTTTAGAACTATCCCAAAAATTCTTTCAAATGACACATCTCATTTGAATGATGATGAAAAATTGTGCCAAGTTTTTTTTAAATCCATCCATAAATGTAGGAGTAATTTTCCGGACAAATTCGGACGGACGGACTAACGGACTAGCCAACTGACAGACGAACACACTAACACACATACACTGACTTGTCATAGTGACAATTATGTCTCGCTCTCCACAAGTGGGCTCCACAACAAGGAAATTTGCTCAAAGAACTGACCTGAACATTTGAACTCTTGTCCTCAACCCTTAACCAAGGGTAATAATAATCTTGTTTTGGCAGGAGGTACAGACAAAGATTAGCCTGCATGCACATTTACTTACCTACACTTAGTGTATCTAGTGCTGTCAGCCCTTTTGTTTTGAATGCAATTCTTCAAAAGAATTCATCCAGGGTGACTAAGGTTAACTTGGACAAAACATCTCAAAAATCTCCTGAATAATCCAGGTACTTAAGGAGACACAGCCCATGATTAATGACATTTTGATCAACCTCTGATAGGACATTAGATTGAAAAGCAGTTACAATACATAAATCTACTGATGGGCTGCAATTATGGTATATGTGTAGTGTTGGAGGAGACCTGTTTATGAATGTTGTAACTACATAGTTTGTATACATTCTAGATACAACATTCTTGTTGTCCAGTAATGACGTGAAGTTCATTTCAGGCAGATGTCTGGGTCACATTTTTTTAAGCAACCATTTTTTACAGGGGCTAGGAGTTCAAATGCATGACTTGTCCAACATGGGATTATCTACTTACTGACATTAAGTACATTTTTCAAGGTTACTTGTGTGCATGCAAGTAAATACCAGAGTAGAATCCTGGAAATTGGTACAAAATAGAGAACTTATCATATGTTGGAAAAATATCAAAATGATTATTGAAGGGTAGAAAATATTATGTAGATTAAGAAAATGTTTGGTTCCAGCAATTTCCTCATTAACAACAATGTTTTTTGAAAAAGCTATTCCTGCATTTTTTTGCAGGAGTTCATTTGAATTCTAGACAAGTAGAAAATCATGTCTTACTTGTCAAAAAACCAGTGGAGAAAATCTGTATTTGTATGGCATGTAAATTAATCTTGTGAATGACTGCGCCATACCCTAAAAGCCATCTGTTTGTAGTTACAACATTTGTTGACTATATGGGGTTTCACGCCACTTTAATAGTATTTCAGTCATATTGAGGTTGCATCAGCACCTAGCTATAGGTTGCTGGTATTTCTCATACCAGTACCACCACTATATCCTTTCCATGCCTCCAGCTGCTTATTAATCTCACTTAGGTTTAAGAATGTCCATCAATTGGTAGGTGACAAATGTAAACAAGGTGCCAAATTGTCACAAGATACGCCTGTCACACTGCTTAATATTAACTGGGGGTTTGAATAGAACTGAGGTTATTTTGAATGAATATTTTTTGTCAAACAAAGTATGAAAAACAACAAAGGGCAATAACTCAAAATATACGCTAGGTAGAGTTATGGTTTTTGTAAACTGCACTCCCACTTGGTGAGCTCTATCCATCCATGAAGTTTAATGATTCTAGCTATTATACTTTAAGAGATATACTCCGGACAAGATTCAAGTATGAAAAACAACAAAGGGCAATAACTCATAAAATAGGCCAGATAGAGTTATGGTTCTTGTGCACTGCACTCCCCCTTGGTGAGATCTATACACCCATGAAGTTTAATGATCCTAGCTATAATACTTTTAGAGATATACTCCGGACAAGATTCAAGTATGAAAAACAACAAAAGGCAATAACTCAAAAAAATAGGCCAGGTAGAGTTATGGTTCTTGTACACTGCACTCCTACTTGGTGAGCTCTATCCATCCATGAAATTTCATGATTCTAGCTATAATACTTTTAGAGATATACTCTGTACAAGATTCAAGTATGAAAAACAACAAAGGGCAATAACTCAAAAAATAGGCCAGGTAGAGTTATGGTTCTTGTGCACTGCATTCCGTATTGATGAGAAGAATATAACTGCCAAGTTTAAAGTCAATCGGACTTATGGTGACAGAGTTATGCTCCGGACAAAGAAGTGGACACCGCCGGACGCCCGGACACCACGGGTGATCCCATAATACGTCCCCTCTTCGACGGGCGTATAAAAAGGACATTTGATGCAACCCGAGATAAAATAGTTGTGAAGTCAAAAAAGGGGCATAAATAATTCAAAATTACATTTAGAGTTATTTCTCTTGCTTGTATGATAGCAGGAAACATATTTACCAAGTTTCAATTAAATGTGTGTAGTACTACAAAATCTCAGTTTAGGATACTGACACACAAAATGACAATCATCTGGCTATGTAACAATACCTTTGGCTTTCTTTGAAAACAGCCAAGCTTCATTACGTTATACTTCTATTCAATACTGCTTTCTTGTTTTCAAAATAGTTCAATGTTTAAAGTTTCATCTATCAAGATTCAAGGGCTTTGATTTGCTTTTTTTCATACTTCCATGAAAAAATTTTGAGCATGTAGCTTTTTGGTATGCTTTTACTCAAAGGAGATCCATAGAATTCTTCCCAAAACTAGAAAAACATTTGCTTTGTTTTGCTTCATTGCTTTATAAGAAATGAAGACAATATTCCTTTTTTGTTTTCATTGTGGCATGAACCTAAAAACTTTAGAACATATGCATCTGCTTTGAGACGCTCTACTGGTTATCAAGTTTTCCGTTAAAGAAATCTGATATTTAAGGAAGTTAATTGCTCAAAGAAGAATGCATAAAGAAAAAAAAGGAGCTTTATCCCCTTTATCATTTTAAGCAACAATCCTCAAGGCCCCTTTTCCCATGTTTCATGACGGATCCACTCCATTTCCAAAAGAAAGTTACCTTATGACCCTACAATCATTCTGTGAATATTTCATCAGAATCTGACAATAATTGTGGACTTTATCACATAAACAGGATTGTTTTGAATGAAAATCAATAAGGCCCCTTTTCCTGTGTTTTCTGATGGATCAATTTCATTCCAAAAGGAACTTTCACTACAACCCGACAATTGTCCTGTGAAATTTAAAAGACAACTTGATAATGATTGTGATCTTCATCACATACACAAGAATGTTTTGAATGATAATCTGTAAGGCCCCTTTTCCTGTGTTTCAAATGCCACAATTATTCCATGCATCTTTGAAGAGAATCCAATAAAACTGTTGACTTTATTGTGTTATCAAAAATTCAAGTTCTCATAAGGCCCCTTTTCCTGTGATATTTTACTGTTGGTTTTATCATCCTATGAAAGTTAAAAGTGAATCCGATGAAATATTGGGAATTCATTATGTTTACTAGAATATTTTAAAAAAATCATATGTCCCCTTTTTACATGATACTGGATGGATTGTACCCAGTTCTGAAAAGAACCATCTAAGTATTTGTACAATCATTCTGTGAAATCTTGAAGTGAATCCGGTGAAATCAAGGGACATCATTGTGTTAACCAGAATATTTAAGAGAGTTTTTTTTTTTCATAAGGCCCCTTTTTATGTGACCCTTGCTATAGTCAGATCCACTGTCAAAATCAACAATTGGAATGATGGTACAATCAATCTGTTAATTTATTGTGTTAACGAGTTTATAGTGAAATCTTCATAGGGCCCCTTTTCTCATGATACTTTACAGAACAAACCAAATTTCAAAAGGAACAATTCAAATGAAGGTACAATCATTCTTTATAAGTTAAAGAGATTCAATGAAAACAGTGGACTGAATTGCGTCAAGAATTTTTGTAACAAAATTTTCATAAGGCCCCTTTTTCCATGAAACTTAACAAATCAGACCCAATGTACAAAGGAACAATCCTAATGATAGTTTAAAGAAAATGATAAAGACTGAGGACTTTATTGTAATAATGATGTAATCAAATTTGTAATAAAATTTTTATAAGGTCCCTTTTCTTGTGTCACTTAACCAATCAGACCTAATTTACAAAGGAACAATCCAAATGATGGTACAATCATTCTATTAAAGTTTGAAGAGATTCTGATAAAGACTGAGGGCATTGTTGTGTTTATGAGGATTTGGTAATAATTTTTCATAGAGCCCCTTTTCCTATGATACTAGACAGATCAGGCCCAATTTAGAAATAAACAATCCTTATGATGGTACAAACATTCTGTGAAAGTTTGAACAGAATCTGATGAAAACTGCAGACTTTATCTTGGTGTCAAATTTTTAAAATAAAATTTTCATAAGGCTCCTTTTCCTGTGATACTTGAAGGATCAGGTCTCATGTCAGCATCAACAATCGTGATTATTGTACAATGATTCTGTGAAGGTTTGAATAAAATCCAATGAAAGCTCTGGACTTGTTTACAAGGATTATAGATAAAATTCTCTAAAGGCCCCTTTTCCCATGATACTAGACAGATCACGCCTAATTTGAAAAGAAAGAATCCTCATGATGGAATAATCATTCTGTGAAAATCTTAACAGAATATGATGAAAACTGTTGACTTTATTGTAGTACAATGATTTTAAAATTAAATTTCATAATGCTCCTTTTCCTGTGATACTTGACGGATCAGGTCTAATGCAAACATCAACAATCATGATTATTGTACAATTATTCTGTGAATGTTTGAAGAAAATCCGATGAAAGCTCTGGACTTAGTAACAAGGATTTATAAATGAAATTTTCATAAGGCCCCTTTTCCTGTGCTTCTTGACAGTTCAAACCCTGTTATGAAAAGAATGATAGTTATGACCTTCCAATCATTCTGTGAAAGTTTCACAAAATCTGATCAAAGCTGTGGGCTTTATTGTGTTAACAGGGTTTTATTAATTGAATTTTCATATAGCCCCTTTTCCCATGTTACTTGATGGATCTGAACCAATTCCAAAAGGAACCCTTCTTAGAAAAGTATAATTATTCTGTTTGAGTATAAAGACAACCCCATCTCATCTGCGGACTTACAAGCATTAATTAAGATTTTTTAAATTGAATTTTCCTAAGGCCCCTTTTCCTATGTTTCTCAATGGATCAGACCCAATTTGAAAAGAACAATCCTTATGATGGTACAATCATTATGTGAAAGTTTGAAGTCAATCAGGTGAAATCTAGGGCCATTATGTGTTAACTAAGATTTTTTTTATCAAATTTTCATAGGGCCCCTTTTCCCATGAAACTTGATGGATCAAACCTACTTCCGAAAGGAAAAATCCATTTAATGTAATAATCATTCTGGGAATGTTTGAAGAGAATTTGTTGAAAACTATGGACTCTATTGTGTTTATGAGGACTTTTTCAATCCAGTTTTTATCTGGCCCCTTTTTCCCCTGGTCCTTGACTGATCATACCAAATTTTGAAAGGAACAATTCTTATTATAGTACAATCATTCTGTGAAAGTTTGAAGTCAATCAGATGAAAACTGTGGACTCTAGAGTGTTAACAAAGATCTTTGAATTAAATTCTAATAAGGCCCCTTTTCCTATGTTTCTTGAGGAATCATATCCGATTCCAAAAGGTACAATCCTTATGATAATACAATCATTCTATGAAAGTTTGAAGAGAATCAGTTGAAAATTGTTGGCTCTAGATTATTAATGAGAATTTTTTATTAAACATTTCATAAGGCCCCTTTTCTTGGTTTCTTGACGGATCATACCCATTTTCGAAAGGAACGATCCTTATGTTGGTACAATCATTCTGTGAAAGTTTGAAGAGAATCCGATGGAAACTGTGGACTCTATCGCGTAAACGAGGATTTTTAATTGAATTTTCAATTAAATTTTCATAAGGCCCCTTTTCCCGTGTTTCTTGACGGATAATACCCATTTTCGAAAGGAACGATCCTTATGTTGGTACAATCATTCTGTGAAAGTTTGAAGAGAATCAGATTAAAACTGTGGACTTTATCGCGTAAACGAAGATTTTTAATTAAGTTTTAATTAGGCCCCTTTTCCCGTGTTTCTAGACGGATCTGACCCAATTTCGAAAGGAACGATCCTTATGATGGTACAATCATTCTGTGAAAGTTTGAAGAGAATCAGATTAAAACTGTGGACTTTATCGCGTAAACAAGGAAAAGTTTAACGGACGGAAGCCGGACGAACGCACGGACGGACCCCGGATGGGAAAAAGCCATCGCTATAGCTCTTAAGTGGCCTTCGGCCAGTAGAGCTAATAATCATTCATTAGGGTAGAAAATATTGTGGAAAATGAAGAAATTGCTTGGGACAGCAAATTCTCCTGTTTACACAATTTTTCTCAAGTATAAAATCCCAGGGTCATAAAAACCAGGGATTGTATGGGAAAGGGTTAAAGGAGACTATATGAGGAACATTTCTGCAAAAATTGGCCCAAGGGTTTTGTAGGTTTTAAAGAAATTGTTGACAGACAACGGATGAGAGATGCCGGACAGACACCAGACAAAGGGTGATCACAATAGCTCATATGAGCACTTTGTGCTCAGGTGAGCTTAAAATTATTCTCTTCAATTCTATTCATACTACAAAAAGTCTGAAGTCACAAAGAACAAATAGCAAAGCCTTCAGCAAAATCCCCTCAGCTTTATTGAGCTAAAAGTGCTTCTCTTATATAAGGACATGTTATTACCTCAGAATACATTCTTGAAGAATTACATAATTTATCTGTTTATAAGTACGTGAGTACCCTACAATAACATGCCTGAAGAAAACAGACTAATAATGATTGAAGATAAATATTCTGGTATAATTCTTGTAACAAACAAAACTGTAAATGGAAATAATGTTTTGAAGTTCCTGTGTACCAAAGAATATCTAGATCAAATTGAACAATTACAGCCCAAAGGGCTTATAAGGCACTAAAGACCTGTGTATATGTTAGGATCATTACTTGATGTTAAGCCCGTATAATTTACTCCTAATTTTTGACAAAGATTAGAATCCACATACATAGATCTTAGTCTAAAACCACCTTTTTGTCCCATTGAAACAAGAGTTGTTGGTAAATCAATTTGATAAAGAATTAAGACACTCGACTAGTGAATTCAGCCCTTTGATTTTAATGCATTTCTGAAAGGGATTTTATGGTTGAATTTGGTATCATCATAAATGAGCCCATGTGTGACATTTCCAACAATTACACATGTGCGCCAAGTAAAGACTCAGATCAGCCAGTGCATCTGCACAGTCTGATCTGAGTCTTTACTTGGCGCTCTGTATAGATACTGACCCAAAGCTTCTTCAAACAATCAGCGAATATTCTAATTTCCCCGAATGGCTGTCCAGGGTGCTCAATGTGTGCGAGTCTCGCACATGTGAAACTGTTGGAAATGTCACGCATAGGCTCATATTATAGTCATACTGGTTCTAGACTCTTAACCCATTACAAGACAACAAAAATTTAAATGAGTAAAACTTTTAGGGTACAAAACATTGTGGATACATTTTTTTAACCCTAAAAAATTGTTTGTAGTAAGCAATTTCTTCATTATCAACAATGTTTATCAAAGCTTTTTTAACCCACGTCATACTAAACCTGTAATATTCTGTTTTAACAGGAGGAATAGACAAAGATCAGACTGCATGTAAATGCAGTATGGTCTTAGTTTTTACCTCCTGTCTGTCCTTTTGAAACCAGAGTTGTTTAAGAAATTAGTTTTCAAAAGAAGTTTTAACAAATGAACAACAAGTACTACCGGTGCTTTCAGCCCTTTGATTTTTATACAATTCTGAAAAGGATTTTATTCAGCATTACAAGGGTTAAATGTGGTCTTCAAAACAAGTCACTGTGGTTGAATGGTTAAGACAAAATCAAAACATACATTAGTAGAAAAGAAGAAATTGTTTGCAACAAGTTATAAAGTGTTCTTCCATGTGATTTTTTCCATAGATACATGGATTCATATCTTCAATTTCATCTCCTTCTATGCAAGTTAATACTTAATAATCAAGTAAAATCACCAGTGACTAGATGGTTGTCCCAGGACAACTGCTGTTCAGCCCTCAAGTTTTGTAGGTACCGTGTTCCAGATAATTAAGCACAATTTTAGTGTTTGACCTTGTGCTTTGACCTTGAACTTGTAGCTATCCAAAAAATTCTTTCAAATGGCACATCTACTCATGATGGGGAACAATTGTGCCAATTTATTTTGAAATCCATCCATAATTGTAGGCATCATTCTTCGGACAAGCACAATTTTAGTGTTTGACCTTGAGCTGTGACCTTGAACTTGAAGCTATCCAAAAAGTTCTTTCAAATGGCACATCTACTCGTGATTGAGAATAGCTATTTTGAAATCCATCCATAAATGTAGGAGTAATTGTCTAGACAAATTAGGACGGACAGACAGACTATTATGCACTAACGCTCATACTCCGACTTGTCATAGTGACAACTATGTCTCGCTCAGGCAAGCGTGCTTGACAAAAAGTGTATTTTTTTTCATTTTAGTCTCAAATGGGTGATTTTATTCTGGGTAAAAACTACAAAGGTATTAGTTTTCTAACCCATTACCAAACAGCAAAATTTTAGACTGCTCCAAATTGATTTAAGGAGTTGCAGACAGCAATTTAAATCATATGAATTTCAGATTTGTTGAACTTTCTTGGGAGAAAACATTGAGGAAAATAAAGAAGTTACTTCATTTTTCACAATAATTTCCCAATTGTTTTTCCTTGAGGGGCGTCTAAAAGCATCATTATGTTGGAATGGGGTTTATCATCATCTTTTATATACCATATTAAGTTGGAGAAAAGAGATCAAACTGTAACTCTTAGATGTCTATCCAGGAAAACAATTGGGAAAACATTGTGTACAATGAAGAAATTGCTTGAAACAAGCAATTTCTTCATTTTTCAGAATGTTTTTCCCAGAAAAAATCCAAAGTTGCAAAACTTTAAATTGTCATCTGCAACACCTTTCTATGAGGAGCAGTCTAAATTTGCTCTCTGATAATGGGTTAATTAATAAATCACTATAATGTCATCATTCCATTTGACACATTGAGTGTAATGTAAAATATCAGACATGAATAGACAAAATTTGAATAATTATATAGATTTAAATTTCATATATATAACATAACATTATTTTATTGGCTTAACATAATACATGTTTTATGCCAAATAAACCTAAGTTTGTGACATATTAGATATATTACATAGAGAATATAAATAGATAAAACTAAAAAGTCTATCTAACCCATAACCAGACAGAAAAATTTCAGAATGGTCCTTATTGAAAGGAACTGCAATTTAAAGTTTATAGAATTTTAGATTTTTCAATTTTATGGATAGAAAACATTGTGTAAAATGAAGAAAATGCTTCTTACAATCAATTTCTTCATTTTTTCACAATATTTTCCCAATTGTTATTTATTGAAGTCTGATTTTAGTCAACACCACTTGTTGGTCCCTTTTAAGAGCAATAGATGTTTGTAAGACAATTTCTCAAAACAAACATTAACCAACAATCAGTCCATCTAATGCTTTCAGCCCTTTGATTTTTACGCAAAATATAATAAAAGATTCCATTCTGCATAACAAGGGTTTTGCAAAATTTTAGACCTGTCCAAATTCAGATTCTTTAATACAAAATTTTAATTTGGATTTAATTTGAACAATAATTGTTCAGTATTGTAGAAAATATTGATTGTTATAAGCAATTTCTTCTTTATCTACATTATTTTCTCACTTACAAATTCACAGGGACATTAAATCAAGGGAAACATCAGGGCTGTCAATCAAAGAAATCAATAAACCAATAAATTATTTATTTAACCCTTTCCTGTACAAAATTTTATGTCACTATGATATTTTACTTGGGAAAAATATTGTGCAAAAAAGTAGAAATTGCTTTTAACAAGCAATGTCTACTTTTTTCACAATAATTTCTACCACATTGGATGGTTTAATTTTGAATTGCATCCAATTTCCATTGTAATATTCACCCTCTCTCAATTTGGATCAGTCTAAAATTTCAAGAAATGGGAAAGGGTTAAGCAGGAAGTGAACTTTAAGCTTCAACATAATGGCCATCATTTATGTGAAGAATTTTATTGATTTGGAAACTGAAACATCTTAACTACAGCTTATTCAAGCTGTAGTTAAGATGATTTAGTCAGCAACCATTTCTCATTTGGTGTTACATGGTACAGGTCATAAAAAGTGGAACTGCCTGTCAGGGTTCAGTAGATTTGGCCACCCTTTTGTCAAAAGTCAGCTCAAAGAAATACTAGAACTAACCTGCATATAGAAGACTGCAGTAAATGATCAATTTATTTCTTACCTGAAAAAGACAAAATAAAATAAAATTATTCACTAAGGTCCTATTCTAAATTCTAACCCTTTATCAAACAGTCAAAACTATAGCATGACACGCAAATGTTTTCACAACTAGAGGCGCTTGAGTGCCTGTCACACTCCACAGGCCTGATTGTACTGATTAAGCAAGTGGTGTTTTCAGGAATCATATTCACCTTGTGTGGCAAATAAACCTTGTCAATGAAATCTTTAAATATTTCAATCTTTTCATTGATTTACAAAAATTCATTTACCAAGTTAGATAAAACAAAGTATTCACACATTTTAAAAGAATATATCACTGGACATAACCGGGCACAACCTTTAAAGCCATATTTTCAACGAATCAAAATTAATTGATGGAATAAGAAAAAGTGTCACAAGGAGGATCATTCCTGTGTAATAATTGGTTGAAATCCACCAACTGGTTTCTAAGAAAAAGGTTTTCAAAGGTTTCACCATATTATATGGAAATAAGCCCCACCCATTTAAGCTATGTTTATCATCCGATCAAAATTCTTTGAAGAAATCTGATAAGCGGTTACCAAAGGATCATTCCTCTAATATTTGGTTGAAATCCATCAACTGGTTTCTGAGAAGCAGATTTCACCATATATGTAAATCAGCCTAGCCCATTAAAGCCTTGCTTTTCATTTCATCAAAATTCTTTGAAGGAATCTGATGAGGAGTAACACAAGGATCATTTCTGTAAAATCTGTTCAGTATCTTTTTAGGAGAAGATTTCTAAAGTAAAATTTTACGGATGCGCAGACCAACAGATGCATTGATAGACACACGACGGACACAATGCCATGACAATAGCTTGCTGACTTTCAGCTAGTGGAGCTAAAAAAAATTGCATCCATTTTAGACTGGTTCAAGGAAGATGTAGATGACAATTCTAAGTAGGTGAAATTTAAAATTCTTTATCTTTTAGGGTATTAATTATAGTGGACACGTCTGCTTTTATTGTTGTTTTTAGCTAGCAAAGCGTTGGCTTAATTGATAGCTTAAGTTAACAGACAAACTTTTGAGGTCTTCTCAGAGTTAAATGAGTGCAAACTGCCACTGAAGAATTAACTACTAAATCATCTAATTGCATACATGCAATAAAATAAAACCATTGGACCAAATACGTGTATGTATTTTGATATTGTTATTATGTTTTGAAACATTAAAACTATTGTTGCATTATAATACAAGGTGCCAAACTGTCACAAGATACGCCCGTCAAACTGCTTAATATTAACTGGGGGTTTGAATAGAACTGAGGTTATTTTGAATTAATTTTTTTGTCAAACAAAGTATGAAAAACAACAAAGGGCAATAACTCAAAATATACGCTAGGTAGAGTTATGGTTCTTGTACACTGCACTCCCACTTGGTGAGCTCTATCCATCCATGAAGTTTCATGATTCTAGCTATTATACTTTTAAAGATATACTCCGGACAAGATTCAAGTATGAAAAACAACAAAGGGCAATGACTCAAAAAATAGGCCAGGTAGAGTTATGGTTCTTGTACACTGCACTCCCACTTGGTGAGCTCTATCCATCCATGAAATTTCATGATTCTAGCTATTATACTTTTAAAGATATACTCCGGAAATGATTCAAGTATGAAAAACAACAAAGGGCAAATACTCAAAAAATAGGCTAGGTAGAGTTATGGTTCTTGTGCACTGCACTCCCCCTTGGTGAGATCTATACACCCATGAAATTTCATGATCCTAGCTATAATACTTTTAGAGATATACTCCGGACAAGATTCAAGTATGAAAAACAACAAAGGGCAATAACTCAAAAAATAGGCTAGGTAGAGTTATGGTTATTGTGCACTGCACTCCCCCTTGGTGAGATCTATACACCCATGAAGTTTCATGATCCTAGCTATAATACTTTTAGAGATATACTCTGGACATGATTCAAGTATGAAAAACAACAAAGGGCAATAACTCAAAAAATAGGCTAGGTAGAGTTATGGTTCTTGTGCACTGCACTCCCCCTTGGTTAGATCTATACACCCATGAAGTTTCATGATCCTAGCTATAATACTTTTAGAGATATACTCCGGACAAGATTCAAGTATGAAAAACAACAAAGGGCAATAACTCAAAAAATAGGCTAGGTAGAGTTATGGTTATTGTGCACTGCACTCCCCCTTGGTGAGATCTATACACCCATGAAGTTTCATGATCCTAGCTATAATACTTTTAGAGATATACTCTGGACATGATTCAAGTATGAAAAACAACAAAGGGCAATAACTCAAAAAATAGGCTAGGTAGAGTTATGGTTCTTGTGCACTGCACTCCCCCTTGGTGAGATCTATACACCCATGAAGTTTCATGATCCTAGCTATTGTAGTTTTAGAGATATACTCCGGACGAGATTCAAGTATGAAAAACAACAAAGGGCAATAACTCAAAAAATAGGCTAGGTAGAGTTATGGTTCTTGTACACTGCACTCCCACTTGAAGAGCTCTATCTATCCATGAAGTTTCATGATTCTAAATTTATTCTTTTAGAGATATACTCCGGACAAGATTCAAGTATGAAAAACAACAAAGGGCAATAACTCAAAAACAGGCCAGGTAGAGTTATGGTTCCTGTGCACTGCACTCCCCCTTGGTGAGCTCTATACACCCATGAAGTTTCATGATCCTAGCTATAATACTTTTAGAGATATGCTCCGGACAAGATTCAAGTATGAAAAACAACAAAGGGCAATAACTCAAAAAATAGGCTAGGTAGAGTTATGGTTCTTGTGCACTGCACTCCCCCTTGGTGAGATCTATACACCCATGAAGTTTCATGATCCTAGCTATAATACTTTTAGAGATATACTCCGGACAAGATTCAAGTATGAAAAACAACAAAGGGCAATAACTCAAAAAATAGGCTAGGTAGAGTTATGGTTATTGAGCACTGCACTCCGTATTGATGAGAAAAATATAGCTGCCAAGTTTAAAGTCAATCGGACTTGCGGTGACAGAGTTATGCTCCGGACAAAGAAGTGGACACCGCCGGACAACCGGACGCCCGGACGACTGGACGCCCGGACGCCCGGACGCCCGGACGCCCGGACACCACGGGTGATCCCATAATACGTCCCGTCTTCGACGGGCGTATAAAAAGTAGTCTTTGTGTATTTCAGGAATATTGCACACTCTGCCTGCAAGTTCATCTCCTACGTATTTTTAGCCCACTTGAGCATGTCGTGTTCAAAATGAGCTTTGTGATCATTGAATGTCTGTCACACTTTTAGTATTAGCACCACAGGGGAGACAAATTTAGCTCAATTTTTATGAGACTTTGGTATCAGTGTTTGTCACAAAGATTGGAGCCTATTGAAAATGAGAAAATTCCATTGCAAAACATGCAAGAAGGGGCCTTAATGACAATTACTTTGTGTGCAGTACAGGGTATAAAAATATGTCTCAATTTTTATGAAACTTGTTCAGCATGTTTTTCCATCCTAAAGACCGACTTGTGGAAAATGTGAGTATTCCAAATGTAAAGAAGGTGAAAGGGACACCCTGTAGGGGCTACAAATTCAGCTTAAATTTTAAATGAAATTTGGTTAAAATATTTGTCAGGGCATCAACATTTTGGACAAAATGAAAGAAAGAACATTCTAATGGAAAAGAATCAAAAAGGGGGTCTTAGTGACATTTCTTTGTTGGCCCAACCATGATGAAACTTGGTAAAATTGTTTGTTTAAAACTTGGTAAAAAGAGGCCTAAATGACCCTCTAGGGCCCACAAATTTCCGGGTACAGGTATTAGAAAGCTTTGATCTGAGGCCCAACTGAAGTTGAAAACAGTCTTCAATTCTTTACAGAGATTGTCCCCAAGGGGCAAGGAGACTCAAGTCAGACAAGGGTCCTGGCAACTTATTTTTGAGGTTTGCTTAATCTGGTTAATTTAAACCCTGTGATTTTTATTTTTCATTTTCATCTAGTAATGAAATACAAGCCCCTGTAAAGCATCAAATGCCTTCTTAGGACACCAGAAACGTCATACAACACAGCTTATCTAAGTTTTGATGAAAGCAGATTTTTTTCCTGCAAACAATTTCTCCTTGCTCAATGATTCCTTTAATTTGTCATTGACAGATGTGCTGTATGAGCAGTGTAACAACATAGATAGTAGATACAACATATTTGTCACTTTTCCCAGATATTTTTGTAAATTACACTAACATCATTGGTTGGACTTAATAGAGTTATAGCTTTTTTTTTTTTGCAAAAAATTTCAACCCATTGTCACACAGCAACGCTCTTTGACACTTCCAATTTGGAAAACATTGTATAAAATACAGAAATATCTTGTAAAAGGACCTAATGTTTTCCAACCAGAAAGTTAAAAATTAAAATCTAATTTAAAATTTCATAAACTTAAAATTGTCGCCTGCAACTCTTTTCTATTTGGAACAGTCTAAAATTTTGCCTTCTGGTAATACAGTGAAAATAAGGCACTGCTGATATGTCTGTTAGACACTAGAGGCACTCAAGAGCCTGAACAGCTCCATCGGCCAGAATCTTCTTCTGGTAATTTATTTTTCTTGAACACTGGAAGCAACTAATTTTACAAAGAATTTTTTTTTTTTGCAATTAACTCTCAGGGAGGCAACTTCCTTCAACAAATATTTTCAGCATAGTGTTCAAAGAGGGCCCAAAGGATTATTCCCGGGAAATTTCGTTTTTAATCCAATAAAAACTCATTTTCATTGATTGATTGAATGGGGTTTAACGCCGCTTTTAACAATATTTCAGATATATCGTGGCAGCTGTACCTAATAATGAATTCCTGGTATTTGTCACACCAGTACTACCACTAAATCCTTTCCTAGCCTCCAGCTGCTATCCCACTTTAGGTTTACGATTATCAAAAAAACTCATTTTGAAGGAAAATGTTAGCTCTACCCAAGAACCATTCCAATGAAATCTTTACGTAATTTTCAGTCTTTAGATCAAGAATTGCCACCTCTCTTTAAGATATAGAGGAAAATTGTTTGTTTCGGGATACTAGATGGCTGTCCCTGGACAACTGCTGTCAAATCCGCAAAGTTTTGTAGGCATCATGCTCTTGACAAGCACAGTTTTAGTGTTTGACCTTGAGCTTTGACCTTGAACTTGAAGCTATCCAAAAGTTCTTCAAATGGCACATCTACTCATGATGGAGAATATCTGCGCCAAGTTATTTTGAAATCCATCCATAATTGAAGGAGGAATTGTCCGGACAAGCACAATTTTAGTGTTTGACCTTGAGCTGTGACCTTGACATTAGAACTATCCCCAAAAACTTCTTTCAAATGGCATATCTACTCATGATGGAGAATAACTGCGCCAAGTTATTTTGAAATCTATCCATAATTGAAGGAGGAATTGTCCGGACAAGTACAACTTTAGTGTTTGACCTTGAGCTGTGACCTTGAACTTGAAGCTATCCAAAAAATACTTTCAAATGGAACATTTACTCATTAGGGAGAATAATTGTGCCAAGCTATTTTGAAATCCATCCATAAATGTAGGAGGAATTGTCCAAACAAATTTGGACAGACTGTCAGACTACCACACTACCACACATACACCTTCTTGTCATAGTGACAACTATGTCTCGCTCACCGCAAGCAGGTTTGATAAAAATCCATTTATCTTTCATATAGTGAACAATAAAAGTTCTATTTTAATCAGTGGAGATCTCGAGGCCACCAAGTAATTCAAATTCACATACAATCCTGCTGACTATATATTCAACCTGCAAAAAGAAAGTGTTACAGGAAACAAGCGCAAAATAAAGAAAACGTTTGTCATAAGCAATTTCTTCAGTTTCACATTGGTTTCTATCCAGGAAGATTAAGATATTCAAAGTTCTGTCAACTTTCAACTGTTGTCTAAAAACATCTTCAAGAACTATGTTACGGCACATGCCATGTTACAGTGATAAAGTGTGTATACCAGAAAAGGAAAGGTATTGTCACACCCCCTGTTGTGACATAGTTCTGCAGTGTCGCAACATCTATTAATTAGGAACAGTTTAAATGTTTGTCATCTAGTTATGACTAAAAATACTACCTGAAACCAAGGAATTGATGAAAGATCAAGTTGGTTGAGATAGCAACACTGACAAATGGATGGTATTGATATCAATAAAATAAACTTCTTAGATCAGTTGAGATCAACTTGGTACAGCATAGATAATGGAAGGTTTGACAAATTACGGTATTAAATGATGATAAAATGAAGAGATTGTAAAAGTCTCCTGTTGTGTGATGGAATCAAATTTTGATAAGAAAGAGCATTGGTTCCAAATAAAACTGATTATCTTTACATCTGTTTTAAATAGCAGGATTTTACCAGGATCAAAGTTTAAATGTCTACATATATCATTCTATTACTTGTGCAAATAATTCAAACTACGGCAATTTGTTTGATTAAAACGATTGATTCATGTAACCCTCATGCATTAAATTTCTTTTTCTTTATTCCTTTAAAAAATCTGAGATCGCACCATATAGGGCTAATTTTCAAAGTCCTTCTTTATTCAGGGATCTCAAAGACGCGGGCTAATTTTCAGAGTACAGTAATTTTTTAAGTACTTTGGTAGAGGGTCAATAGGTCTTATAGTTTGGGAGAAGAAGAATTTCAAAGATATCCTTCCTTATGTAATATTAGGGATCGCACAGGAAAGGGCTTATTTTCAGAGTATAGTAATTCTTTGAAGTATTTTGGCAGTTGGTCAGTAGGTGATGATACAAACCAATTTTTAAAGCTCTAGGCCTTATGGTTTGGGAGGAGAAGATTTTTAAAGTTTTCCTTTTATATTCCTATATAAAATTAGAGATCACACAGAAAAGGGCCAATTTTCAGAGAACAGTAATTCTTTGAAGTATTTTAGTAAAGGGTCAATAGAACTGATGATGATTTTCAACAATTTTCAAAGCTCTAGGCCTTATGGTTTGGGAGAAGATTTTCACAGATTTCCTTCTTTATTCCTATGTGAAATTAGGGATCGCACAGGAAAGGTCTAATTTTCAGAGTGCAGTCATTCTTTGAAGTATTTTGGTAGAAGGTCATAAGATGATGATATATACTAAATATCAAAGCTCTAGGCCTTATGGTCTGGGAGGAGAAGATTTCTTGTTAAGTTTTTCACCGAAGTTCTTCAAGGATTTCCATTTTTTAAAGGTATAATTTTGAAAGAGTATGACCTAAGGATCATTTATGTGAAGTTTGGTTGAATCCCCATTTTTTTAAAATATTTTTTTGTATATTGTGAATGGACAGACGGACAGATGGACGGACGGATGCCGATCACAAAAGCTCACCCAGAGCTCTTCGCTGAGCTAAAAGGTCTGGAAATCTGATTTACTTGACTGACAGACTGTTTTGGTGACTCTATTGCCAGTAAATCTAATATTTAACTTTTGTTACATGTTACCAGCAATAAATTTTACAAAATAACTATGTTAAATATCAAAGTGGAACTACTTGTAGATAGGAGTCAATGGGTGGGGCCATCAATTAATTTGTCAATTATAAGAAATGACTAGAATAATTTTTCTTTTCCTTGAGGTATGGAACTAAAGATGAGTATAAATCCTCATTGCAGAGACATAACTTGACCCATAGTAGCCAGACATGCTTATATACCATGAATCAGGTACGTAGCATACAAAAATATGCAAACTATAACCTCATGAAATTGTCACAAAAGCACCAGCACTTTGTTATTCAAGAAGCACAGTTGACCTTTGACCTGTTTGACGCCCAAACATGCTTAATTTTAAAATGTGATCAATGTGTATATAAAGTTAAATTACTTTTGAAGCAAAAATAGAGGACGAATTAGTTTCACAAAATTACTTCAATTTTAATGTAAAATATAAAAAAAGTGTCTAAGTTCAAGGGGAGATAATCTTCTACCATAGCGAGTTTAGACTTCAAAATTGTGTCTTACAAAAATTTAACATGTGATCATTGTATGTATTAAGTTTAACTACTGTTGAAGCAAAATTAATTGAAGCAGGAGTTCACTAAACTAAATTACTTAAATTTTGGTACACAGATGCACAGACAGACACATAGAGGAATAGAGGGACAGATGGACAGACAGGGTGATTCCAGTATATCCCCAAAAACTGTCTTTTTGCTGGGGTATAAAAAGTTGCAAAATTAATGATTAAAGATTATCTATCTACATAATAAATTAGCTTTAGATTTCACCAAGTCTGAAGTTCCAAATATTGATAAAGTATTTGTTTTCAATGAAATGGAATGAAAACTTAGAAATGATTTGATCTCAGATATGCCCTTTAAGAGTGTTTTTTGAGTTCATTTGCATCACATATATTTTTTTTCTTAACTCTGCGACTTGATCAGCCCACAATCAGCCCACAGTCATAGGAGTTGTCTGATCTTGACCTAGCCACCTGTTTGTAACCTCCAGGCCAGAGTTGGTATAAAACTAATTTTCAAAGGAATAAATGACCCTAAATAATCCGTTCCCAGATAATAGAACTTTTCATGCCCAGAATGAAAAAATATTGTGAAAACCTTGTTTAAAATGAAGAAATTGCTTATAACAAGCAATTTCCTCATTTTCCACTATATTTTCATCCCTAAAACATAAACAATTTTAAAATACCACAAACTTAAAAATGTTGCTTGCAGATTCTTTCAATTAAGACCAGTCTAAAATTTGTTGTAAGCCTTCTAGTGCATTCAGCTATTTTATTTTAATGCAGTTTTAAGCAAGGATTTTTGAAGCATGGCAAGGGTGAAAACTCAAGAGAGAATATTTAAGTAAATTGTAACCTGCCAATTTGTTACATTTCAATATTTTCAAATGGTAGTGAAAGGAAGAATTTGAGCAACCTTGAAACTCAAGCCACATTTTGAATATTTAAGAGTGAAAGTGTTCAAAAGTAGTCTGCCTAGGTTAGAGTGAAGACTACAATCAGACACAATTATAAATGTAAGTTGTGGAAAACTACTTGCTTAATCATGAAATAATTAAACCATGTCATGCCAATTCAAATTCTTTATCAAATTTATATCAAAGATCAAGGACAGAGAGCACTGGAGGGATTATAGTGGGTCATTTTTAATCTTTGTCTATCATACCTCCAGCAAAAACAGGATTATAACTGGCTCATCATGACAAGGGTTAAGCTATAAGGTTAAGGTAGTCCATCAGAGATGTTTCAATAAACAAAACAACACAAAACAGGGTTTCTCTAGTGTTATGTCTTGTTTGAGAGTCAAGAAATTCCTCCAAAAAGGATTTCCGGGCCTTTGAGAGTGTCATGTCACTGAAGTTTTCATCTTTTATGATCGTTATTGCGTGTAAATACATCGTCTGAGGACAGGACCATTACTTTATTTCACACGTCGCTGCAACAGTCTTAGACACGTAAAATATTCTTTGTGGCAAAGACAAATTCTCCAAGGTATTGAGAAATAATACGGAAATTATTCACTGCTGAGGCTTTTCTTTATGAGCCAAAGGATGGTGTCCTTTTAACCCTTTCCCGTTCAAATACTGGATTTTACGTTCCTGTGATTTTATACTGGAGAAAACATTGTGGAAAAAGAAGAAATTGCTTGTAACAAGCAATTTCTCCTTTTTCCACAATATTTTCTACCTCATAGGATGGTTTCAATTCAAATGGCATCCAGTTTTAATTGTCGTCTGCAAACTCTTTGAATTTGGACTAGTCTAAAATTTCTAAAAACGGGAAAGGGTTAATTCTTTCCTGCACAATCCCTGACTCTTATGTCACTGTTATACTCAAGATAAAATTGTTGAAAAAAAAAAAATAGCTTGTCGCAAGCAATTTCTTCTTTTGCCTACAATATTTTCTATCAAGTAGACTAGTAACTTTTTGAATTGTACTTACTTCATAATATCATCTATTACCCCCCTGAATTTTGGACAAGTCCAAAATTTTAACAAGAGCACCGCCTACGGGTGCCAACACTTGGCTGCAGGTGCTGGATAATGAAAAAATTTTAAGTAAAAAAATTGGCATAACTCTTACAAAAATGTGTTTAGAGTTATCTTCTTGATAGTCTAGATAGCTCATGTGATGGTCAATACACATGCCAAGTTTTGTGAGGATATCTTCAATAACAACAGAGATATGACCAACGTTAAAAGTTTGTCATACCAATGCCGCTCAGGGGATGACAATACCTTGGTTTTTCTCCAAAACCAGCCAAACTAAAATCAGTCAATGATTAAAAAAAGATTCTATTGATCATTTGTTAGGAAACAAGATGTGTTTGTGAAACACTATGCCCCCGAAACAGGAATTTATAAGAAACTGGTATAGGGTTAAAATTTTGACCTTGACCTTGATGAAATGACCTTCCCCAGTTGCGCCTTGTTGTGACCTATCTACATACCAAATATTAGCATTGTAACTCAATCAGGGTTGAAGTTATAGGAAACTGTTTAGTTGGCAGGTTAAGTTTTGCAGACAGACAGACAGACAGACAGACAGATAGACAGACAGACAGACGGACACCGGTAAAACAATATGCCCCCATCTTATCAATGCAGGGGCATAAAAAATGTTTGCAGCTGGTACACCTGATTATTTCTTCCTATCATTTCCTACACCATTATAAACATGAAACCATATATAGTGATCATGCAGCCATATCTGCATTAACCAATTCCCACACTATGAGATTTTAGACCAGTCCAAATTTCATAGAACTTGCAGACAATAATTTTAAGTTAATGAAATCTTTAATTTTTTTGTCTTTTGGGGTAGAAAACATTGTGGATAATGAAGAAATTGCTTGTCACAAGCAATTTCTTCATTATCCCCAATGTTTTCAAAGGCTTTTATATTGAGGGGCATTTAAAAGCGTCATTGAGTGGGAAAGGGTTAACCTTTGGAATGCTGATTAAATCTTTGTTTTGATTGCAGTAATATCAAAGGACTGAAACCATTGACAGACCCTAATTGTGGGTCTATATTTCCATTTGCTTATTCATTTCATAAAAAACTTTAGCTTTGAAAGTCAAACAGGTGGTGTAGATTAAGATCAACCTGCACACATGAGCAGGCTGATCTTAGTTTATACCTCCTGTCAAAACAGAAATATTCAGGGTTTAGCATGACAAGGGTTAATTCATACAGAGAAATGGCACCACAAGGTGAGACACAAACTGTCCTAATTTTCTCAACTCAGCGGAAGAACTTAGTTATGTAGAACAAGACACTCCACTAACATAGCTAAGTCAATTATTAGCGAAGAAAAGTGTGAGAAAAAAATGCTGGCATTTGGAAGAACTTTGACTTTCTTCTGTAATGTTTTCTTGCCATGAAACATAAAAATTTGGTACCTTTTATCATAATACTAGTCAATAACTACTTTCCAATTGGACTAGTCCACATTTCTGTTGTCATGCAATGGGCTAAAATATATTTTAGACCCAGTATGCTACATTTTGAGTAATATAAGATTAAAGGAAGTATAATCTTCGTTTAATTCAATTACAATGGGTCATTAACTTTCTGAATGCCTGCAGATATTTGTCTGTTTGACCCCTGATTGTATGATATGGGTAAGTTTGATTGCCATCAGATAAACAGGATCTTATTGACTCAACATCAAATTACAAGGATGGATGGGTTTTTTTGTTTATTAAAGTGAAGAAATATTACAGACATTTCTTCTTTTTTAAACTTTCATTCAAAGCTGTCTCCTGCATTCAACCAATTCCCATACAATGACCCTTTTTGAAGCCCCTAAAGAAAAATAATTGGGAAAACATTGCATAAAATGAAGAAATTACTTGAGACAAGCAATTTCTTCATTTTACGCCATGTTTTCAGCCCTGAAAGTTGAAAAAATCATAAACTTTAAAGTAGCGTCTGCAACTCCTTTGAATTTATTTCAATATAAATGTTTGCCATCTTATGTGGGTTAAGAAACCCTAATATTTGTGAGCCTGAAGAATGCTTTTAAAGGTAAACATGGTGGAAAAAGGAGGATTTTTTTCAAATAATATAAACAAGAGGCCCATGAGGACTTGAGAGATTCTACTGGCTATTGAGTTTTTCCTTAATTCAATCTAATATTTAATATTTAAGGAACTAAATTGGTGAAATAAGAAAGCATGAAATGAAAATAACAAATTGTACTTAATCACCTATATCATTTTGAGCAACAATCATTAAGGCACCTTTTCATGTGCTTTCTGAAATATCTACTCCATTCTTATAAGGAACCATACTTATGACTATACAATCATCCTCTAAAAGTTCCAAGGGGATTAAATAGTAATTCCTTTCAATTTGGTCCAGTCTAAAATTTTGTTGTGTGGGAATGGGTTAAGATCAAACAATATTTCTGAGAAATTTTAAGAGAATCTGATAATAGCCTAAACAAGAATAATGAAAATCAAAAAGGTCCCTTTTTCCATGTTTTCCAATGGATCCACTGCATTTCCTGAATGAACCTTTGTTATGACCCTACAATCATCATGTAAAAGTTTCAATAGAATCCTGTAGTAATTGTGGTCTTAATCTTGTAAACAATAATATTTCAAGAGAAAAGTCATAAAGCCGGCTTTTCCCTTGTTACCCACTCCATTTTAGAAAGGAACCTTCCTTTTGATCCTACAATCAATCTGATGACTTTATTATGTTATAAGTATGATATTTCAATCAAGTTCTCATAAGGCTCCTGATACTTGACAGACTCTACCCAATTTCAAAAAAATCCATCCCAAGGATTATACAGTCTGTGAAAGTTTGAAAAGAATCCGATGAAAACTGTTTCCTTTATTGTTTTAATGAGAATTTTCGAATAAAATTCCGATAAGCCCCTTTTCCAATGATACTGATGGATCAGACTGAGTTTTAAAACTAACCACTCTATGATGGTACAATTATTTTGTGAAAGTTTTAAGTGAATCCAATCAAAGATGAGGACATCATTGTGTAAATGAGGATTTTTAATAGATTATTCTCATGAGGCCTCTAATTTCGGAATACACATGACCCTAGATGGATCAGACCTAATTTCAAAATCAACACTCCAAACGATGATTCAAGCATTCTGTGAAAGTTAAGTGGGGCAACTTTCTATTATTCTACAAATATTCTCATTAAAGCAGTATCAATCATTTCCCTTACATCACTTACATAGTTATTATTCAACGCAACGTCATAAAACCTTGTAAATTTTGATTGTGATTCGGAGCCACCTAAGAAATCTCGTTGAAATCCATCCCAAGTTTCAGAGAAGAACATTTTCAATGCTTTCACCATATACCTATACGTGGAAATAAGTTGTAACAATAGAAGAAATATTTCTAAATCAATCAAAATTCTTTGAAGGAATCTATTCAGGGTCACCACAGGATCATTCCTGTGAAAGCTGGATGAAATCTATCAGCTGGTTTCTGAGAAGAAGATATTCAAAGTTTTCCCTATAAACCAAATAGGGAATTTAGCCAAGCCCATTTAAGCCATGTATTTAATCCGATTGAATGAATAGGGTATAACACCAATTGTAACATTATTTCAGTCATAAAGCGACGGCTGGAGCATCTAAACATGGATTCCTAGTATTTCTCGCACCAGTACATGTACTACCACTACTTCCTTTTCTAGTCTCCAGCTTCTTAAGGATTATCCACCCATAGGTGAGAGACTAATGTCCAAAAGGATACGTGCCACCGCCAGGAATCAAACCCATGGCATCCTATGATTGAAGATTCAGATTCTTACTGGGCACACTACCCACTGGGCTATGATGGTGGCGTATTTTATCCGAGCTAAATTCTTTGAAGGAATTTGATAAAAGGTCATCAAAGGATCATTCCTATTCAATCTGGTTGAAATACATCCAATCCTTTCTGAGAAGTCAGTTTTTCACAATATACTCTATACAGAACTAAGCCCAGCCCGGCCCACAAAAGCCATATTTTTTATCAGGAAATTTTCTTTTGAAGGTATGGGATAAATTAAGACTCACCCAAGGATCATTCCTGAATTTGATTGAAATTATCAACTAATTTTTTAGAAGAAGTTTTTTTAAGCCCCAGACCAGACAATTTTAGCCATGTTTTTTATACAGTTAATGTTCTTTGAAAAATCTGGCAAAAGGTCGCCTAAAGATAATCCCAGAGAAATTTGGTTGACTGTGCTGTACATTCTGAGGAGAAAATTTTTATAGTAAAGTTTAAAAATGGATGGACGGACACACCCAACACAGATACATTGGCCAATATGACAATAGCCTGCTGGCTTTCAGCCAGTGGAGCTTAACCCTTGTCATGCTGTATAAATTACCTTACTGAATTGCTGTAAAATCAAAGGGCTGAAAGCAGTGATAAAACTTGTTGTTAAAAAAATCAATATTTCTTCCAGAAATAAATTTCATAAACAGCTCTGGCAGGAAAAGTACAGGCAGGAGGTGTAGACCAAGATCAGACTGCACTTATGTGCAGACTGATCTTGGTCTACACCTCCTGCCAGAACCGGAATATTCCGGGCTCAGCATGACAAGGGTTAATAATCAGAACATAAACTGATGACAATTTTTTAAGACCCAATCTGGTCTAATGAAGTAACCGTTATAAACAAATTATTGCAAATGGAGTTTCTCTGTATAAAACCTTAAACTGAATTTTTGGTTTTCAACAACTTTAACCCATTCCCACACAATCCCTCTTTCTTATGACCCTCAAGAATTTTTTTTTTTGAAAACAGTGTTGAAAATTAAAAAATTGGTTGGTAAAAGCACTTTCTTTATTATCCATAATGTTTCCCCAAATTTTTTATGTCTTGTACAGAAATAACAGGATTTTTTAAACATGAATGATATAGCTTGTACAATTGTAGTTCTAAAAGCTTTAATCAATAAACAATTACAGATTATAAGGGGTCTATGTATTAATTCTATTATTTTCAGAATGCATGTAATAGCAAGGGGTGGAGTGCATACACATGTACGGGTTGAATTCTAAAGAACTACACTACGGGAATTCTTGTGTCTGGTAAAAATTTGACCCTTATCATGCTGAATAAAATCCTCAACAAAATTGCATTTTAATCAAAAGATCTAAAGCACTGTTATGGTAACTGTATATTCTGATAAATTTTCTTGTAATTAACTCTGGCTTAAAAAGGACAAATGGCTGTTGTGGACTAAAATCAGACTGCATATAATATAAGCTGCAGTTAGGTTGTTTCAGTTACCAAACAAACAAAAATGCTTACCATAAATGTAGACCAAAGTCAGAGTTCTAAGTTCATGTACACAAGCTAGGACTGGTCTTTCAATTTTTTTGACTGACAGCCATCATACACACAAGCTTTCATTGTCATGCTGTTAAGATTACCTTACTGAATTGCTGTAAAATCAAAGTGCTGATAGTACTGATAGAACTTGTTGTTCAATTATCAATATTTCCTTTAGAAATCAATTTCATAAACAACTCTGACAGGAAGTGTATAAGCAGGGGGTGAAGACCAAGATCAGGCTGCACTTATATGCAGTCTGATCTTGGTCTATATCTCCTGCCAAAACCGGAATATTCCGGGTTCAGCATGAGAAGGATTAATATTATATATAATAGTCACATTCACCGGGGGGGGGGGGGGGGAAAGATATCATTGCTAATCTAAAACTGAGGTGAGCAACATCTTACCATTTTTATCCATGTTTATCGTTTATTTTGAAGCAACTCCTACAATATCTGTGTCAACGAGACCTGGATTCCATTGATAAAGGAAATCAATGCTGATCAGTAAGCAGGTAATGATGTGGCTAATCTGCTTATAGAAATTATTGATCATAATGGTTTTGTTTGTTTGTACTCTATAGATCATCTCTTTTTCTTTCATCTTTAAGATTGAAGTCTTGCAAAACCGGTATTTGACAAGAAATAATCCAACATTGAAGTCTATAACATTGAGAATTTTCACATTTTTGCGCTACATTTTTAGGCAGACTTAGTTTGTACTATATATCTTAACCCTTGTCATGCTGAAACCAGAATCATCCTGTTTTTTGAGGGAGGTATAGACAAAGATCAGGAAGCATGTTACTGTTTCTTCCCCTCATAAGCCAGAGTTATTTAGAAGATAATATCAACCCACAATTAGTGCTTCCAGTGCCTTCAGAACTTTGTTTTTTCATGCGATTTTGTAGAGGATTTTATCACCATGACAAGGGTTAACCCATTTTGTAACAATCCTACCATTTTCTGATAAAAAGCTATGAAAAATATTGTGGAAAATGAAGAAATTACTTATCAAAAGCAGTTTCTTCATTTTTCATAGTTTTCTACTGCAAAAGACAAAAAAATTAAAATTCTAATTACTAGCAATTGTCATCTGCAACTTCTTTCAATTTGGACCAGCCTAAAAATATTTGAGAGGGAACTGGTTAATATAAATGCTACATTAAAGCTCCCTGTTTATTTAGTCTCTTAACCCATTCCCATAAAATGACACTTTTTGCTGATAAAAGATAAAAGGCTTTAGAAAAGATTGTCGATAATGAAGGAATTGCTGGTAATACAATCCATTTCTACATTATCAACAATATTTTCTACCTTAAAAGACAAAGATTTTTAAAATTCCATCAACTAAAAATTTTCGTCTGTAACTTCTTTTGATTTGGGCTATTCTAAAATTTTGTCGTCTGGGAAATGGTTAACCCATTCCCACACAGTGATACTTTTGGACACCCCTCAAGAAAAACAAATGGAAAAACATTGTGTAAAATGAAGAGATTGCTTGTAACAGTTGAATAAATCTAAAATTTCATCAACTTAAAATTGTCATCTGCAACCCCTTTCAAGTTTGACCAGTCTAAAGTTTTGCCATCTGATAATAGATCACCCAGCTGACAACGATTTGGCAACTTAAACCTTAAACAGGAGGCTGTATCAATGTTTGTATCTTGCCAATCATCAAGTCTAAGTGACATTGGGGCTCAAACTGTGATGACAAGAACACTTAGGTCAAGCATCGTCAGCACAACCAATAATGTTCAGAAAGTCAGTTGAGGCAAACTGCTTGGAATTGACTTAACATTTCAATTCCACAGATTTCAGATACTATTATTGTTTTAACCATTGTCATGATGAACCCCAAATATTTCAATTTTATCAGGTGGTATAGACAACGATCAGCCTAAATTTTTGTCTACAACACCAACTTGTCCCTTTGAATCAAGATTTTATTTCATATTAGCCCATTCCCACACAGTGACGCTTTTGGACGCCCCTCAAGAAAACAATTGGAAAAACATGGTGTAAAATGAAGAAATTGCTTGTCACAAGCAATTTCTTCTTTTTACACCATGTTTTCTACCCCAAAAATTGAAAAAATATTAAATTTAAAAAAAACTTTAAATCGTCGTCTGCAACTGCTTTCAATTTGGACCAGTCCAAATTTTGTTGTGTGGGAATGGGTTAAATTTTACTAATAATTATCAATAGTAATTACCCCCTCCCCCCCAAGTGCTTTCAACCCTTTTATTTGATATAATTTTATTTAGCATGACAAGGGTTAAAGTCTGAAAGTGAACTGTCAAACAATAATGTTACTTTTTCTGTCTTATTGAAATTCAAATTTTGGATTATGCATGTTCAAACTGCATGGAACTAGCTGTAGACAAGTTTGATACAGTCTTCAATAACAACTCCCTTTCCCACACTTTTCTCTCCATTTTCCCCTCCTCACAATTCTGCTAATTAGTGATAATTTCAAGTTATTTGCCCTGAAAATTGTCCTCGAACTGTCATCGTCACAGCAATAGCCAACTATCACATCAGTCTTTACCATAGAAACCATTCCATGAATATTGATTCCTGACACTTTCTGGTCCAGATATACCAATGCAAGACAGACTTATAGCTCTTCCTTACAGTTTGAATGCTGCAGTATCTTCACGTAGAAACAAGTTCCATGCATCAATAACTTTCTTCATGTTTGACATTCAATGGAAGGATCTATCCATAAAAGATTAGCCAATTCAGATCATGCAAGCATTTAAACAGGAAGTGCAATGAGGAACATTGAAATAATTTTTATTATGCATGTCATACATTTTTGTTATCAAGCTGCTATAATTTCATGACTTAAGTGTATCAGAGCTGCAGTCAAAACCTTTCTCATATTCCTGCTTTTTAGCCTCCCCCTCTTCAAAAATAAACAAAAACAAAACTTTGGAAAACATTGTAATGTGTTAGTGATACACAATACCCCTGTAACCGTCTTTATGTTTTGGAAACATGACTTAAGTAAATGACCTAGACTTTAATAGATGACTTTGATCTTAAACTAACTGATGCCTATCAATGCAAGGAACATTTATCCCAAATGTGAGCCATGTATTCTTTTTCAATCATAGGCCTAAATTACAGAGGGCCTCAACTATAGTCAGGACTAAATATTAATAATTAGGATGATAATTGAAGCTATTATCTGTTAAATGCTCCTTTTCATGAAATCACATCTGAAGTCTTCTATCTTTTCCTCCAAAATGTTTTAAATGACTTGGATACTTTGATAAAGGAACTGGTTTCTGACCATCAAATTAGTCCTAAAGGACCCTGACCTTACAACCAGCCAATGACTATCAATGCAAGGAACCCTATAATGTCCCAAATATGAGCAAAGTATCTTGAAGAGTGTTTCAATAATATGAGTAAAATGTTAAGTTTCTGCTCTCAGTTTACTGCTAGCAGACAGTTGGACAGATAGACACCCCTTTAACTTTTGTAATGCAGGGCATAAATTTGTATTATGGGAAAAAAGCAAAATACCTATAGAATTTCATTTGATGTAATACAGGAACCAGCAGAATCTTAGTTTATCAAGTAGTTGTTGGGAGTGGAAAATGTGGTAACTACAACTTCATTCAAGCTGCAGTTATGCAATTTTGCACACCCAACAATGATATATAAGACAAAAAGAGGAAATATGCCAACATCATATATTATACTGAAAAGGGAAATCAACAAACATCCAAAAAGATTTTATGAAATATAGATTTATGAAGGGAAATAAGCAAGCAACTACTTTATCATTAAAATTGGGCAAGCTGAATAAGCCAATCAGGTTTCAGAGAATTATAGGAAAACCACGACTGGGAGTATTACCAAGGCATTGTCAGCGGTAACAGTTATAGAGGAGTAACACCAGACTTCAATAGTTATCAGTTATCATTGAATAAGGTAATCAAGTCTCTTATTGACTGTAATAATAATTACATTTTGTCATTATCTTCTTGGATATTATGCACTGCTGAATTGGTTATACTTTGCCAGAGGATTTAACTTACTTGCTATGCAGAAAATGGATTCTGGTTTGGACATTTAATTGTTACTTTTGCTTTCTGAAATTTATTTTTTTCCAACCTTTGACTAGAGTAAAGTTATCAAAGTTGTATAGCAGACAACAAGCTCAGGTCAAGATATTTATTTTGAAGTCAATAAAATTGACTTACTTATTTTCATTTCAGAGAATTAAGGTAATTGCTCTTAGTTTTAATAATTAGGCAACAAAACATATCTGAGTATCTTAATTCTATTCAACCCATAACCAGATGGCAAATTTTTAGACTGGTCCAGATAGAAAGGAGTTTCAGAAGACAATTTGAAATTTATGAAATTTTATATTTTTATCTATAACTTTCTGGAAAGAAAACATTGTGGAAAATTTTTACAATTGCCAACATTTTACACAATATTTTCCCATTCTTTTTCTTGGGGTTGTCAAAAAGTATCATTATGTGGGCATGGTTGAAAGATTGTAAAAGAAGCTAGAAAGAGCTGTATGTACGATGCTTTTGAGCCAATTTTAAGTAAAGACATCGGATATATTTCATGTTTTCAAATTCACAGTAATTCTCCTAATAATCACCCAAAGGACCAATCTAAAACACAGACTGTAGAGAACTGTTATTTTGTACCCATTTCTTTTAGCAATTATTCTGTGTTTGAATAATTCTGTTTTGAGTTCCTCTAATTTGAGGATTATTTCCTCTAAACAATAATTTCATTAGTTGTTTAGAGGAAATAATCCTCAAATTGGAGGAAAATCTTTGTAAATATCACATGGATGCTAATTTTAGAGAGTGAACATTTATCAGGAGAAACACAGTATTCCAGTAACATCTTGTCTGGTTTAGATATAATTGTGATCCATCAGAAGAATTTCAAATCCTGTAAAACCCAAAATTAACCCAAATGCCTTTAGATTGCGTATGTCAAATAGGCTCATTTATAAGTTATAAGATTTGACAGAAATAGCATTATTAAGTTAAGTGCTCACTCTGGATCTATAACAGTTATTTATTTGTTCAGTCACTTTGCCAAAATAAGTTATTAATTATCCCAAGATTTGACAACTATCAGTTATCTTAATTCATCAGTTCAGCTGAGTTATCTTATTAAATATCAAAAATACTTTAGATACTAATTCCAATTAAAAGATATTATCCCAAGAGATAACAATTATCAGTAATCAAAATGTTCAATTATTATCTTTTTCATTAAAGATCAACTTCTTCATACAACACAAGTGATCAGCTATCCTAAATTCAGCTTATGACTGTTATCTTATGTAATAATAGATTTCTTTATTTTTCTGATGCAAGTTATCAGTAACAATTAACAACTACCTAAATTCAGTAACAATTATCAACTACCTAATGTTTAGACTGTTATCTTATTCATTTGCTTTTAATCAGTTTTCCCTAAAATCAACAAATATCAGTCATGACTAACTTTTCAATAGTAATCTAAATCCCATAACAGACTTCTTATTCCTATACAAGTTATCATTATCCCAAGATTTAACAACTATCTGTAATCTGAATAATTGACTGTTATCTAATTCATGGTACAGACTTCTAATTATTCCTATACAAGTTATCATTTATCCAGAGACATTATCCATTATCTAATTTACCATGTTGACATAATAGACTTCATTATTCCTATACAAGCTATCAGTTATGCAAAGACCCAACAACTATCTGTTACCTTTGAATTCATTGGCATTTATCTTATTTCATATTATACACTCCTCACTCCAATACAAGTTAACATTTATCCCAAGATTTCACAATTTTCAGTTATCTTAATTAGTGACTGTTATATCATTTCATAAAAAACTTCTTCATTTATTTTATTTATCTCATTCGGATACAAGTTATCTGCAATTTTCCAAGGATTCAACAACTACCAGTTATCGTAATATCTCATTCCCATAGGCTTCTCATTCCCAGAAGCTATGGACAACAGGAAGCAAGCCTTTATGTTCAAAAATATGGTATATTCAAATTTTATCAATTATTTTGGTCTTTTTATCTTTATCTTTTTCTCTTAACCCATTCCCAAATGTCAAAATTTTAGAGTTGTCCAAATTCAAAGAAGTTTCAGAATACAATTTTAAGTTGAAAAATTGTTTGAAATCTAAATGTCTTTTGGGGTAAAAAAAATTGTGGATAATGAAGAAATTACTTGTGACAAGCAATTTCTTCATTTTCCACAATGTTTTCCAAGGCATCATTGAGAGGGAATGGGTTAACCCATTACCACACAATTTTTTTTAGACTGGTCAAAACACAAAGATGTTGCAGATGATAATTTTTAATGAACAGAAGTTTAAAAAGTCCTAAAGTCTTTTTGAGTAGAAAACATCATGGAGAATAAAGAAATTTCTTGCTACAAGCAATTTTTTCTTTGTACAGAATGTTTTCAAAAATCTTTTTTCTTGGAAGGGGGGGGGTGTTAAAAAGTGGGATTGTATGGGAATGGGTAAAATCACCAAACATATGATGCAGACTAGAATCAGATTTCACATATGTGCAGGTTCACCTTTGTTATTACCTCCGGCGAACAAAAAAACACAAGTATTGTAGGTTCAGCATAGTAAGAGTTAATTTCAATCAGATCTGTGGTAAAAAACATTTTTTCTGAAATTTTAAGATCAACTCTTCATTACTTCCCCATATTCATCAGTTTCATTCTCTTTCACAATAGATTTCTATGAAATAAATAATGGAATATTAATGAATCATAAATTTCAGATATTCCCTTAAATGTCAACGAAGGTTGCATGGTAATTATGTACAATTTACTAATTGAATACTCAGGTCCTTCCTTGGGTAATTGAATTATGAAATTATTTGATAATGTTTGAGCTGCAATATATTCTGTTATCAATTATCATAACCAGGTTTTACAATATAAGGTATCATAATCTGTGATATATTCCGTCATCAATTATTATAAACCTGTTACAATATCACATATCATAATCTGTGATATATTCCGTTATCAATTATTATAAACCTGTTACAATATCACATATCATAATCTGTGATATATTCCGTCATCAATTATTATAAACCTGTTACAATATCACATATCATAATCTGTGATATATTCCGTTATCAATTATTATAAACCTGTTACAATATCACATATCATAATCTGCGATATATTCCGTTATCAATTATTATAAACCTGTTACAATATCACATATCATAATCTGCGATATATTCCGTTATCAATTATTATAAACCTGTTACAATATCACATATCATAATCTGCGATATATTCCGTTATCAATTATTATAAACCTGTTACAATATCACATATCATAATCTGTGATATATTCCGTTATCAATTATTATAAACCTGTTACAATATCACATATCATAATCTGTGATATATTCCGTTATCAATTATTATAAACCTGTTACAATATCACATATCATAATCTGTGATATATTCCGTTATCAATTATTATAAACCTGTTACAATATCACATATCATAATCTGCGATATATTCCGTTATCAATTATTATAACAATATCACATATCATAATCTGCGATATATTCCGTTATCAATTATTATAAACCTGTTACAATATCACATATCATAATCTGCAATGTATTCCATTATCAATTATTATAACAATATCACATATCATAATCTGTGATATATTCCGTTATCAATTATTATAAACCTGTTACAATATCAGGTATTATAATTTGGGATATAATTTCGTTAACAATTTATAAACCTATTACAATATTTAGTATAATAATCTACGATGTAATTTCATTTTCAATTATTATAAACCTGTTACAATATCAGGTATTTTAATCTATGATGTAATTCCGTTATCAATTATTATAAACCTGTTACAGTAACATGGTTACAATAACATAGCTTTGTCAAATATTTTGGGAAAGTTTATTAGCTCGGCTGTTTTCTGTGATATATTCCGTTATCAATTATTATAAACCTGTTACAATATCAGGTATTATAATTTGGGATATAATTCCGTTATCAATTTATAAACCTATTACAATATTTAGTAAAATAATCTATGATGTAATTCTGTTATCAATTATTATAAACCTGTTACAGTAACATGGTTACAATAACATAGCTTTGTCAAATATTTTGGGAAAGTTTATTAGCTCGGTTGTTTTCGGAGAAAACCCCAGGTATTGCGATAGCATTGGTAGTTTTTTTGTCATCCGCAGTGTGCCAAAACTGACATTTTGTGATTGTAACCTCTGGTTCTACTATAGGCATTCACTTGAAATTTGGCACACTTGTTCACTATCAAAAGAGCAAATACTAACAAGGGGGATAACTCTAGATGTATTTTGTCCACTTTCCAGCACCCAACAGACGAGTGTAGGCACCTGTAGGCGGTGCTCTTGTTTTTGTTATTCTTTTGGTGCTGCTTTGACTTTGGCTTTTCTCCTGAGAGTCATACTAGGGTCGGATTGTGAGCGGAAATCGGTTAATCAAGACATGATATTCTTACGTGGAAGGGGCACAACTGAATTGAAATACATAACAAGTTATCCACCTCGGAGCAATATTACAAGATTCAAAGAAGTTTCAGACAACAATTCAAATTGTATTTATAAATTGAATAGAAACAGTGTCAACTAGAGCTGTCGCCCTCAAGGGCTGACGAGAATACCCCCCACACCGCTAAAAAGGCTTTTCTATGAAGGAGTGGAATTTGAAGCTGTTTAATCACATGCATGTCATGGTGGATGAACATTGCCAACCCTCCACCTCTTTCTGATTTTGTGTTTGTTGCTAGAGTTGACTGATTAGGAAAGGTTGGTCAATATGAGCCTATGTTAAAGAAAACTGTGTGAGGAGATGATGACACAAAATTATATCCACGAAAAGTCAATATGAGCCTATGTTAAATTTTTGACCCCCGGGGGGCGGGGTCAAATTTGACCTCAGGATATAAACCGTTCGATATTTTGTAAAGGTCAACAAGATGATGTTACTTACCAAATTTGGTAACTCCCCTTATGGTTACTGAGTTTTGCAATTTTAAATTTTGACTACTCCCCCCCCCCCCCCACTTAAAAAGTTCAAAATGGCATAACTCTGAAACTAACGACTGGATCAAGATGAAAATTGCAGGTGCACAACTTCATATGATAGGAAACAACCTGATAAAATTTCAGCAAAATTGGTCAAAAAATGTGGGAGGAGAAGAGGACACAAATTATGTCCACGGACGGACGGACGGACGGACAACCTGATTCCTGTATACCCCCCATAACTTCGTTGTGGGGGGTATAAAAAGGATAAAAAATGATGTTAGAAAAAGAGAAATTGCTTGTTTCTACTCTATCCAAAATGTTATCCTCTAGCTATTTTTTCAATGGCACATCAAGCTGGAGGACTGTGTGAAAATGAGTGAAAAATTAGGAATTTTCCTTTATTTAACCTATCCCTCACAATCCCTCTTTATTACACCCTTCAAGAAAACCACTTCGGAAAATATTGTTGAAAATGAAGAAATTACTAGTTATACAAACTTTTTCTTCATTATCTTCAATGTTTTCTCTCTTTCCCCCCCCCCCCAAAAAAAATATTATTTTTATAGATTTCATCATCTATAAATTGTCAACAGCATCTTCTTTGAATTTGGTGCTGTTTAAACTGTTGGCTTGTGGGAATGGGTTAACAGACTTTTCTTTTTTGATGTGTGTATTTTCTTTTTTGATGTGTGTATTTTCTTTTTTGATGTGTGTATTTTCTTCTGGAGAGTTGAAATTGAAACAATAAACTTTAATAATTCTTAAGTGTTATTATAAAAGATAATTGGTCATAATAAATGTTTACTGGTTCTAGCAATTATCTTGTCATGTGAAAATTTAACAGAAACATGGAAAATAGATGTCTATTACATGGTTAAATTTCTTTCTGCATTAAGGATATATCAATATCAAATTGATTCAATGGGGTCTATAACGCCACTTTTAACAGTATTTCAGCCATTATCTATTATGGCGGTGGCTGGAGCATCTAACCATGGATTCCTGGTATTGCTCACTCAATTCTGAGCCTCCTCCAGCTATTCATTCCATATATGTTTAGATTTATCCACCCATTTGTGGGAAACAAATGTCAGACAGGATAATTATTTGCCCTGTCCGGGTATCAAACCCTTTCTTCATTTTCCGCTATGTCTTTGATTGCTTTTTGTCTTGAGGACATCAATGACGCATGTTAATAAGCATCATTGACCCTTTACAATAAACAATAACCTTTGCTTGGATCAAAAGTACTGGCAAGATGAAAATTTCAACTATACACATAATGCCCTTAAAGCTTAATCCTTGTCAAGCTGAATACGGAATACTCCTGTTTGGGCAGGAGGTATAGACAAAGAGCAGACAAATCTTGGTCTATACCTCCTGCTTGTACTTTTCCCGCTAGAGATGTTACTAAATTGATTTTTAAAAGAAATATTGATTATTGAACAACAAGTACTTTCAGGGCTCTCAGCCCTTTGATTTTAAAGCAATTCCGTAAGGGATTTTATACAGTATGACAAGGATTAAAAGTACACCATCAACCACATAATTGCAATACTTCAAAATAGAGTATTTTCATTGGCCCAAATCGTATCACGTGATCAAATCAATTGCACTTTATACCTCGATAAAAGACAGAACTATTTTCGACAAAAATAGAAACAAAAACACGGTCAGGGATTTCCGATATTTCACTTCCAAGAAATACCCAACTTGTTTTGTTACTATTTATAGTCATCACCCTTTGAATTTCGATTTCCTCGAATTCCTTTATACTTCCTTGGATTTTCAATACATAGATAAACAAATAGTGTCCTTGTAACAATTATAATGTTCGTTTTAAACATGAAGATTTCGAAAAACTCACCCTTATTAGCCGTTAATCCGAGATGTCGAATCGGCTTCGCCACATCAGCATGCATCGTGTCCATGTGGTAGGTTTATATTTCTATTCATCTATTCATAATTCTAACTGTTATCGACCCAGATATCATAGTTTACAGAGTTTAAAGTTAGTATTTGCTCATAATAATTCCAAATAAATCCAACGAATGTTCGAATTTCCATTTCAAAAAATCCAAGCGACGAAATAAAATGTCCGCCGTTACAACGACTCGAGCGATAAACTGTGTCAATGTATCCATACGCCTGTCAAAGAAAAAGTAACTCCGCCCACAGTTCGTTTATTTGTTTTTATTTTCATCTCTCTATCCGTTTCGGATTTGAAAATAGAAAATTGCAATTATATGTGCCGAGTGTATTTTTCACTGCGTTTATTGGATTATAAAGTGCAATTGCCTTAGCACATGGCTTAAACATAACGCCCTACGGCGTTATTTGCCATGTGCTAAGGCAATTGCACTTTATACTCCAATAAACGCAGTGAAAAATACACTCATCCCTATATTAAAATAGTTAACCCTTGTCATGCTGAACCTGAAATATTCCTTTTTTATAGGAGGTATAGTTAAAGATTAGTCTGCACATATGTGCAGTCTGATCTAAGTCCATACCAATGTTTGACCCTTTTAACCCATTCCTGTACAAACCAATGATTTAACGTTGCTGTGATTTTATACTTGAGAAAACATTGTGGAAAAGAATTGTGGCAATTTCTCCTATTCCCACAATATTGTCTACCACATAGGATGGTACATTTCAGATTGCATCCAAATTTCATTGTCATCTTCAACCTCTTTCAATTTGGACCAGTCTGTAATTTCAAACAATAGCACCGCCTACGGGTGCCTATGCTCGGCTTTTGGGTGCTGGATAGTGGATAAAAAGCATTTAGAGTTATCCCCCTTGATAGTATAGGTTGCTCTTTTGATAGTGAACAAGTGTGCAAAGTTTCAAGTGAATGCCTTTAGTAGAACCAGAGATATCACAAAATGTCAAAATTTTCGCACGACGACAACAACACTGACGACAAAGACGACACCAAGGCTAAAGCAAAACCTCGGGTTTTCTCAGAAAAGCGGAGCTAAAAATGGAACATCTACCCATATCAGGTCTTCCAGCCCTTTGATTTTAATGCAATTCTGAAAACAGGGTTCTACTCAGCATAACAGAGGTTTCAGTGTTTTTTCATTTTTTTTCTTTCATAGAAAAATGTCTTCATATTGGACCTGGAAGAGATAATTACACATGCTCAACGTGTCGTATTGAATATTTCCTGGTAATTATGACTTCAGACCTGTAATTTTCAAATGCAGTCGATATGTCAAAAGAATAAATTACATGATTTGCATGCATCTTGACAATCTTCTACATCATTTTACCATTCCATATACGGTAAAAAATTGCTGGCTTTTCACGAAACATATTTGAACATCACAATTTTATACTCGCTCGAAGAATCCTTTGGACATATTTTCCATCTGTCTGTGAATATAAGGAAAGTTGCATTACCTCCAAATTTGTCCCTTAAGCAGTTGACGAACTTTTAGACTGTTGCAATTTAAAGGATTTGCAAACACTAATTCAATTTTCGAAAAAAAATCTTTGTTTTTTCAGGGAAGACACAAAATACAATGTCACAAGCAATTTCTTCTTTTTTCACAATTTTTTTCTAGAACTTTAGTCTGAAATCATTTGAGGATGGGTTAAACTCATTGACTCCTATAATTGCTCCTTTATTAGTGTAGGATGCCTAACCCATTACCAGACGAAATTTTACACTGGTTCAAATTGAAAGAAGCTGCAGAGTTAGAGTTTACAAAGTTTTAGATTTTTGCCACTTTCTGGGAAGAAAAAATTGTGTAAAATGAAGAAATAGCTTGTAGCACGTAAATTTTTCATTTTACACAATGTTTTCCCAATTGTTTTCTTTGAGTGGTGTCCAAAAGCGTCACTGAGTGGGAATGGGTTAAACCAAAAAAAGTTATAGCAAAGAGTATCAAAAAAAGTACATAGTTTTTTTGCTTTATCGGGTTTAACACAGCTTTGAACAGTCTTTCAGGTATATTAAGGCAAAGTTCACTTACTTATCTGCTTCCCGGGTATCACCATGCAGTACTGAAATGACTTGCCTAAGACAGGAATTCAAACCCACAACCCAAGATTTCTCACAGACTTGGACCATGTGCGCCACCCTAACCACATAAAGCCAGTATGATTTTGACACATGACCCGTCAGATAAATGTGAAGGGTGACTATCCTACATCTCTCACCGATTTGCTGTGTGGGAATGGGATAACCTTTGTCAAGTGGAACCCAGAATATATTCTTGGTTTCACTCGACAAAGGTTAAAAGCAGGGTTAAATATCATAGAAGAAACTGAGGTAATTCAAGCTGCATGTCGAAAACATTTTAAGATGTAGCAAAATTTTACAGTATCAAACACTCCTGTAGAACAAATAAAAACAAAATTATTGAAAAATTACCAGGTTACTTGATTCTGCTAGAGATATTTATGAGACAATCTTATCTCACAAAAAAAGCTGGTAAAAATGGTGACCTACTTGAAATTGAAATAAAAGTTCTGCCTGTGCAAATAGTAAGAAAATAGTTTTGTTGCTATAATAACAGATTATATACTAGGGTACAGGAAAAAACACTTCTGTTACAAAAAGTGGTTTTTAGTGCTTTGGAGACAATCAGCTTAGTTGCATTTAAATTAATAGCTAAGACTATAGTCTGCTGTAGACTAGATCTTATTAGTTGTCTAAGTGCACATTCTATAAGACGACCTCACAATTATTATCGCTTTACTTCAACATTACCATTATCCTTATATAAGGTCAGAAAAGCTGTTCTCGTCTTTCCAGAGATCTGATTAAGTAGTTTCACAAGGAAATGGGGTCTAATGTGACATCATTGTTAAGTTATAGATTTTGTATCATATGAAAATGAACTATCTGGAAACTACATGTTTGACCCTTTCCCTCTCAATATCTCTTTTTCATACTCCTCAAGAATACTTTGAAAACAATTTTGGAAATGAAAAAAAAAAAATCCTTATAATTTCCTCATTGTCCACAATATTTTCAAACCTCAAAAGACAAAGGCTTTTAAGATAACATCAACTAAAATTTGTCATCTGCAACTTCTTTGAATTGGTAATTGGTTAAAGGTGAGTCTTCATCAGATATTCATGGTTTCAATTCCTGTTAGAATCTTAGAATTTTTTATCATATGAAACAATCTAGCAATGAAAGCTGCATTCCAGAGAGTAAGTTTTTGTACGCGGCAGCAATATAACGCCAGTAGGAAAAAAAGCCTGATCCATTATACTTTTCCCAAGGGATTACAGGAAAATTTCCTAATGATGTGAAAAACAGACGTCTTTTGTGAAAGAGAATGCAGGCTGATTCAATTACTCCATGCAAGCTATTTCACGGCACGGAACTTTCAACGCATTTGTTGTCTGGCATTGGTAATAGATTCCGATAAAAGATTCTCCAATAAACAGCAAATTTTTGTTTTCTTCCCTTCTAATTAAAACAAATAGATAACGTAGAATTGTCAAAATCAGAGTTTATAAACTTAGGTTGTCTTATATTGATAAGGTACTTACGAATTCAGCAGACTTTAGAAGTGAAATTAAAACTAAATTGAACCTGAACACATTATCACTGAAGAAAGTTTTAGACCAGTCCAAATTGAGAGATGTTGCAGACTTCATTTTCAAAATAGTGATGTCTGGGTAGAAAACACAGAGGGTAATGAAGAAATTGCTTGTTACAAGCAATTTCTTTATTTTCCGCAATGTTTTTCCAAGGTTTTTTTTTGGTGGGATTCAAAAAGCTGGATACTGTGGGAACAGGTTAAAACACTGCAAAAAGCCATTGAATTGATCTGCTTCGTGAAAAGATATATAAGTGAGGAAAGTTTTCAATAATTTGAAGATCAAAATGTATACTACAGTAGAACCTCGTTAATTCGAACGTCACTGGTTCGTAGGTATGTGTTCGTTCGTATACTTTACGCGGTCCCGATCTTTTTTCTTCTTTATCTTTGTTACAAAACTCGGTCTAATTCGAACGTCAGTGGTTCGTAGTTCGTAGGCCATTTAAAGTCCCGGAAGTATGATTTTAGCACAAACTCCTATGTTTAATTCGAAGGTGTGATAAGCAAATTGTCTCAAATCACAACTTAAGTAGATTTTCACACCTGCTGATCTATATGACAAATAATGTGTTATCATTTATGACCTTTAGTTAAAAGAGGCTGTTTGGTTTGTAAGGTTGGTAATTAATCGAATAAATATTTCCGTGATTATCGCCGAAAATTTACTTTAAATTGACGCACCCATATTAGTATCAGTGCTATTGATAATTTTTCTAACCATTTATTTTAATCTGCGTCTGCTTTCTTCACAATCGTCGGTCTTTCATTTTATGATTTGATGATAGAATACTCAGAGTGATTTGATCCAATACATTGCAAAGGGAAATCACTGTAATAGAGGTAGAAATTTGATACAAACACTGCGTTTAAAAAATGCAAAAAAATAACACAAAGATATAAGCAAGAAATACAAGATGAGTAATTTTTCATTTATGTTTTCCTCAATTAATAACTGAGGATCTTGATTAGAAAAAATAACCAATTTAAGATCGATTCCTAAATGGGGGACAGAACAAGTCGTGTCCGATTCCGTGTATCTCAAACAACCGACCACTTTCCCTCTGTTTTGTTCGTACTATGCTTAATTCGTATAAATTTCCTCGGTCCCTTATGCGCTACGAACTACCGAGGTTTTACTGTAATTAAGATTTTAAATCATAACCACATATTCCAGAATGGCTAAAAATTCAAGAGTTTGCAGAAGACATTTACTCCTAGATGAGGAAATTTTAAAAAAAATCTTGGTCTTTGAAGGGGTAGAAATCATTGTGAATTTCCTCATTTACCCATTGTAGTTTTTATCTAGAGGGGCATCAAAAAGTGTGATTGTATGGAAATGGGTGAATTGCAAGGCCTTCGATCGCTATTAGAGACCGAATGTTTTCATTACAAATGAAAATCAACTGTTTTCTTACGGCCCTCAATTTCATCAACTGTTTCATTAACCCATTACCAGACAATAAAATTTTAGACTTGTCCAAATTGAAAGATGTTGCATGCCAACAACAAATTTCAGTTGATGAAATTTTGGATTTTTTTTTACTTTTGAGATGGAAACATTGTGGCTAATGAAAAATTGCTTGCAAAAGCAATTTCTTCACTTTTTACAATGTTTTCCAAAGATTATTTTCTTGTGGGTGTCAAAATCTGGTATTTTACTTGAAACTACCATTTCCTTGACTTAATTTGTTAATTTCTTATCATTTTTAGGGGATAAGTCCTGTTATTTTTCCATTCTTTAGAATCCAAAAAAATGAAACTTCTGATAAATTTTTATGAAATATTGTTCCGGTAAGACGTAAACCGTGAAGTTTTTAGAGCCTTAATCTTTCAAATTATTCTGACGAAAAAGTGTTACTTGGGATTTTAACCCATTTCAACACATTTCCTTGTAACAAGCGATTTCTTCATTTTACACAATGTATTCTATCCCAAAAGATGAAAAAATCTAAAATTTCTTAAACTTTAACTTGTTGTCTGCAACTCCTTTCAATTTGGATCATTCTAAAATTTTGCTGTCTAGTAATTGGATAAAACATTTTTGATAGACGAAACTAAACAATTAAATAAATTATAGAGTACATGTTCAGGAGCTTCCTAACTTTGTACAGATAAAATAGAATTGTAGACATGTAGTTTCTAAATACAACCAATGACAAGGAAATGGTAGTTTCAAGTAAAATACCAGATTAGTGGTTGGTTGGTTGTACGAGACTTTACGTCCTATACAACAAAGAGATCATATATGGAAACGGGGTCTTGGTTGAAAGTCTGATCTGAAGGACCAGAGGGGTAGGAGATCAAACCTGATACTGGAGTAACTCCAAAAGAAACAATAGGTTTACAAATCACAAGTCACAGAAAAAGCACACATTAAGTTTATCTTGTCTCATAAAACACTAAAAGGCATTTTAAAAATTTGATTTGCATTTTACCAGAAGCGAAAGACTTTAACTATGAGGAAAAACAATTGCTGGCATGATGGAAAAACTTATCCTCCTACAATTGATTACTTAAGTGGGTGTTATTGTGTGGTGTTAATCTTCCTTCTCAGGAGATATTTTGCAAAATAGCCACAAAACCAATTTACCACCTAAGTACCATATAGTTGATTTGGACAGACAGTCTTTTTCATACCATTTGGTGTGGACAAATGGTGTCCAATTTTCAGAGCTGTTTTTTTCCCCCAAGAGGTATCATTACATAGCTTTCTATACGGAAAAAACAATATAAGGGTATCATTTAGAAACACATCCTGCTGTAGGGAAGTGGTAGACCAAATAAGTTGATTAATCAAATTTGCCATCAAATACAAAACTCTTCCTTGTCAGTTGTCTTCAAAGGCAATACCGAGTACACACCACTCCTGTGAAACCAAATATTTTCTATACAAGAATAGATCAGCACAATAAAACAGTCCCCTCTGAGAATTGATTCCTTTTTTATTATGACAAGTTTCTCTTCTAACCCATTACCATAGGACAAAATATTAGACTGTTCTGAGTTGAAAGAAGTTGCAGATGACATTTCAAATTGCCCTAATATTGGAAAATAGGGTGAAAAAATTTGTGAGAAAAGGACAAACCTGAGAGAGCCTTTTTGAACATTGGAGTATGATGAAGGAATCATGACACAACCCATTCATGTGAGGTAAAAAAAAAATAAAATAAATAAAACCACTACTTTTGAAGTTAAAATGGCAAAAATTTGTCATCAAGATATTCCAAAGTAAGGTGCATAAATAGGCATCTACAAAAAAACAAGCCTTCAACTCTAAATTTGGGGCATAAAAAAGTGGGGCTTTGTGGTTCAAAACCATCAACATTAGGTGATTGCTAATTAGCACTGAATGGATTAAATCAACACAAAACCCATTTCCACTTGATTAGGAAATTAGAATCTGCTATCTTAAGAATGGCACGCAAGTTTCAGCAATTTTCAAAGAATTAAGATTGTCATCTATTTCAAAGAGAGGATAAAACAATCCAATTTTAAGCCAAAATTTCTTGAAGCCATGCTTCTAAAGTTGAAATTTCAGGACTTCTTTGATCCCGTAAAATTTCTACCAGATTTAGTATCAATTTAAAGGATCTAATAAATCATGCAATTTCAATTTTCCATCAAATTAAGTCATTAACTTTTTTTCATCTATAATTATGGGTATCACTCTATATAGTATTATAAGAATGACTGGATTTTACTTGCTAATAATTCTGTCCAACCCCAGATTAAAGCTTAGCTCAGTTGGTAGAGTACTCGACTTCAAATCTAAAGATCTTGGGTTCTATCCCTGTGATAGTTATATATGTATAAAGTATATTTAACCCTTTCCTGTACAATCCCTAATTTTCACATCTCTGTGTTTTCATACTTGAAAAAACATTGCGGAAAAATAAGAGATTGCTTGTAACAAGCAATTTCTTATTTTTCCACAATATCTTCTACTCTACTGAATGATTAATTCTCACATATAATGGACTTTTAAATTGTCATTTGCAAGACGCTTGACATTGGACAGGTGTAAACTTTTTCAAAAGCAATTTCTTCTTTTTCTACAATATTTTCTCAATTGTAAATTCACAGGGACGTAAAAAGCCAGGCCTTAAACAGGAAATGTTTAAAGTTGGCCTGGCATGGGTTCTGCCATTTTGTTTTAGGTTAAACATTTCAGGAAACAAACAATTTTATGATTTTTTTTTTCTTAATCCTTAATGACAACAATTTCTCAATCTAAGATGAACATATCAAGTGTTCAAATCATCAGTATGTTGCTGAACTATTGCAACCGCAGCTAAAATGAAGTGAAACTACAAGCTTTGGGTACCCCATTAACAAAATTTTTTATAGCAAATCTTTCTTTACGGTCTCATCTAAATAAAAAATCTCTGCTAATAAACAGTGTCTGTCACAATTTGTTGTCTTGGAAAACACTGGACAAATTGTATTGTCTAAGCCAAATGAAGAGCCCTACAGCAAATAATGTGTTTTTTATATCTTCTTTATATGTATTTTCCCCTTCTCTTCAAAAGCAAGCTTATTTGGAGAAAATAACCAATGCATTTAACCCTTTCCTGTTTTTTGAGATTTTAGACTTGTCCAATTTCAAAGAAGTTGCAGATGACAATAAAAGTTTGATGCCATGTGAAATGAAACCATCCTATGTGGTAGAAAATATTGTGGAAAAAGGAGAAATTGCCTGGAACAAGCAATTTCTTCTTTTTCCACAATGTTTTCTCAAGTATAAAATCACATTGATGTAAAATCCCAGGTTTATACGGGAAAGGGTTAAACAACAAAGAGCCAAGAGGGCCTAGCAGACGATATTGTAAAGAAAGGACAATTCAGACAACATCCTATATGATAGAAAAATCTGTGGTAAAAGAAGAAATTGCTCACAAGCAATATCTTCTTTTTCCATAATGTTTTCTCAAATGTAATATCACAGAAATGTAAAAATCAGGGACTTTATTGGGAACAAAGGGTTAAACGAAGATAATCTTGAAAAAAAATATACTGTATGTATGATTTATATATGATCAAGATTAAGTAGGGTGATACTGAAATTCTAATTTATAGGCTGAACATTGGAAATAAATGGACTATTTCTTTTTTGTCTAAATTATATACCCATTTCCAGATGGCAAGATTTTAGCCTGGTCCAAATTGAAAGGAGTTGCAGACAATAATTTACAGTTTATACAATTTTAGAGGGGCATCAAAAAGCGTCATTGTGTGGGAGTGGGTTAACTGCAAGATGTAAAACTCATAAAAATACCATAAGAATTCCAGAGCAATTTGATAAAATAAAGGGTAAACTGTCTGGATGCATTTGAAAAATGTTCATAAATATTATATCTATTTGTATAGAGCAATTCTTTTTCTGAATGATTTTGTTATTTCCTTCTTTTTTTTTTCTGACAATAAATAACCCCCAACTTTCTGTGTAATGGAGTAATGTTGAACAAACCATTTAATTCCAAGAAACATAATAGGCCTGCAGAAAAATAGGTTTTTAACGGCAGTATCAGACAAAACCAATTTCCCTACAGCACAAAAGTGTGACTCCAATTCATTGGTATCACTATATTGTTTTCTACAAAGCAATCACACAGAGACATTAAAGCAGATTTCCCTATCCTCCTCTTGGGGAAAAGGGACCACTTATCAAGTCACTTTTACCAGATCAAAGTATTCTGAGTATGACCCACACGATCCTGCCTTTTCGCTCCCCTTGGAAAATATTACCAACAAGGTGCCAAATTGTCACAAGATATACCCATCACACTGCTTTATATCCAATAGGGGAGGGAATTTAAATAAAAGTTTGAAAAATAACAAAGGGCAATAACTCACAAGATAGAGTTATGGTTCTTGTGCAGTGCACTTCCTCTTGGTGAGATCTATCCACACAGTTTCATGATATGCTTTCTGATGAGATACAATGACAAACACATCTGTGCCCTTTTTTAGAAGAAACTGCCATAGCCACTTTTTGTTTATCCTTTTTCCTTTTTCAATTTGATCAATGAGTTATATTAGATCATCATATAGATCAAAGAAGTTGCAGACAACAATTTCAGGAAATAACAGAGACATGTATATTTATGTCTCTGATAATAAAGGTATATTCAATATTTTTTGGTTAAATACAATACTTGCCTTACAGTATTTCTTCATTTTAATGTGGCCAGTCTGATAAGAAGATATGTTCTTGTATCATGACTGCTCTATGTCAATCAGGTTGTAGAAAATAAACTGATCTGTGTTTAACAGCAAACTGTCGTATGTGACCAGTTTTTGGTCTGTCTTTCGCCATACGACAGGTTCCACTGTAATTTAAACTATCTCTGCCTTTCTGGATAGAAAACAATTTGGAAAATGCAGAAATGGTTTGTAACGGGCAATTTCTACAGTTCCCACATTGTTTTCCCAAACCTTTTTCTAGATGGGCATCAAAAAACAAAATAGTGTGGGAATAGATTAAAGTACCAAAACATATTTTATCTTATGGTAAATATAAAACTTACTAAATGCTCAGAGTTAATCTTATCAACCACTTAAGGGACAACCAAAAAGTAGCCACTTAAGAGACTGGTTGTTTCATACATCTGTTTTTGCCACCTTAACCCTTATCATGCTGTATATATAACCTTATTGAATTGCTGTAAAATCAAAGGGCTGCAATCACTGAAAGAACTTGTTCAAAAATCAATATTTCTTTTTAGAAATCAATTTCATAAACAACTCTGGCAGAAAAAGAACAAGCAGAAGGTGTACATCAAGATCAGACTGCACTTACGTGCAAGCTGATCTTGATCTACACCTCCTGCCAAAACCAGAATATTCTGGGTTCAGCATGACAAGGGTAAATAGATAAAGATTTCTAACATAATTCTTTGTTGTATGATCTCACTGGAGCTTTCAATTAAGTGATTTTCTTTTTTTGAAAAGATGTTTTAATTATGGTTGCTAAATATCCATGGTTTCTTAGTAGAGGAATGTTTGCTAGAGCAAAAGGTTTCAAGTTTGACCCTAATATGTACAAGATCAAGGAGCTCTGCATTAAACTAGCAGACTTCTTAATGGTTAGTACTAGAACTACATTTAGTATCAGCAAGGTAATTAATTATCTACAGGTAAAAATGAAGGATGGGTCTGGACAGAATACTGGTTTACCCATGTTAATATTACTCTCATATCTTTATTATACTATATGATTATTTCATTTGGATTAACCCATTCCCACACAGTGACACTTTTAAACGCCTCCCAATTAAAAGGTTTTGGAAAACATTGTGGAAAATGAAGAAATTGCTTGTCACAAGCAATTTCTTCATTATCCACAATGTTTTCTACCACAATAGACTAAGATTTTAACTTTAAATTGTCGTCTGCAACTTCTTTGAATTTGGACTGGTCTAAAATTTTATCGTGTGGGAATGGGTTAATACAACTTCTTGTGGATTTGAAATATGCAATCTTGTAGGCCAATGATCTTTTTTAAAAGTGGTGGCTTTAATTTGATGTTTTTTGTGGTTGTATTGGTGTAAGAAAATTACAGGATGACATGCTTAGATGCACCAGCTGTAATACAAGTGAAATACTGTTATAAACCCACACCAACCTAACAATGCTTCTTTGGTTCAATTTCCTTTCACCCATTCCCACTCAGTGACGCCTTTAGACACCCCTAAGGAAAAAAAGCTTTGGAAAACAATGTGGAAAATGAAGAAATTGCTTGTTACAAGCAATTTCTTCATTTTCCACATTGTTTTCTACCAAGAGAGTTGAAAAATAAAAAAAGTTCATTCACTTTGAATTGTCCTCTGTTACAAGTCTGGTGCCCCGACAATCAGAGCAATGCAGGGCACCCCTCATTACATCCAAAATATGTTATAACCCATTGACAAGTGATAGGGCTGGGACTTGAACTTACCTGCAACCCTTCACTTCCCTCAGATTACCTGTCTAGTACCTAGATATTGAGCAACGCAGGGTACCCCTTGCTATATCTGAATATATTATAACCCATTGACCTATGATAGGGCCGGGACTTGAACTTGCACGAAAGCTCACTTCTCTAAGATTACTAGTCCATTGTCCTGACAGAGAGCCATGCAGAGCTTCCTCATTATATCCATATATATTATAACTCAGCATGACAAAGATTAAGGCAGTACATGCATGTGCATCAAAATCACTGATTGACTGTAAAAATGCTAATTCAGTAGCTGTATTACTTCATTTTGCATGCCAAAAGTAAGAAAGCATGGTCCTCAGTATCAGGAAGGGCAGACTTAGCAATGCTCGTTAGTAGGTTTGATTAAGAGATGTTCCTTGAACTTATCTGTATATCAAGGAAGATAATTCTGGATTACTTTACATAGTGCCATCAATCATGGCCAAGATATTTCAAAACTTCAAGTTCTTAATCTTAATTTGCAGTATGATTAATTGGACAGTTTCGAGTGAGGAGGGTTTTTCAGAAATACTTTCATATCAGAGCTTCCGATGGTTATATATCTCTATAAACTTTTGAAATATTACAGAATATGAAATATAAAAACTATATAATAAAACTATAAAATATTTCAGCAAATGATCAACATTCACTGAAACTTGAATTAAGATTAATCTTTAGTCAATTACCTAATTTGTCTTTTAGAATAGAAAACATTTTGGATAATAAAGAAATTAGTAAAAGAGAATATTGGATTATAAGCGCAAGTTCTTTAACCCATTCCGACACAATGACACTTTTAGACACCTTTAAAAAAACTTATAAAACATTGTGGAAAATGAAGAAATTGCTTTACAAGCAATTTCTTCATTATCCACAATGTTTTCTATCACAAAATTAAAAAAAAATCCAAAAGTTCATCATCTAAAATTTGTCGTCTGCAACATCTTTGAAATTGGACCAGCCTAAGATTTTGTTGTGAGGGAATGGGTTAACAATTGACAACTGCTCTCAAACAAAAATAAAATAGATGGACCAATCAAATTGTTCTTTTGGACTCTAAATGTAAATACTGACTTCCAACCTTCTTGTCATATCCTTTTTGGAAATCTTAAATTTTGTAACTACAGCTTAAGTGTAATGGTAATTGCATTGAGAAGGTATAAAACTAAGGTATAAAACTAAGGTCATCTTAAGTGTAGACCTGTGATTATTACTTGAAGATCTTTAAGATTTCCTGGACATGGAGATCATTTTAGCTGCTGAAAATTTACTCTTTTTATCTCAGTTTTTCTCCTTTTAGGCTTTTCCGTGAAGAAGGTATCAATAAGGTTTGCAATCATCATCATCTCAGGCGTCACCATCTTAGGCTTCAAGATCTGTAACAGTCCCTGGCTATATGTAGGCATATTTACTCTCTAGGTATTTTGGAGCTTTACATTTAAGGGTTGTATTGAATAAGATATGTAATATGATTTTAGGTCAATATGGCTTTTTTAACCATCTCCACTCAATCTGCTTTTTCATAACCCTCAAGCATACACAACAACACAATAAAATCTCGCATAAACATGATAGAAAGGAGGACTCTCCTTTTATCTACAATATTTTATACTGTAAAATACCAATATCTTCAATTTCATTTACTTTTGTCATCATCTTTTTCAGTATGGACCGCAATCCTGTATTTTGTAGTGGAAATAAAATAAAAATCACCCAAAAGTGACTGATCCCTTACATTGAAGTCAAATTGTTTAAGCTTGATGAGGATTTAATGAACTTTAAGCAATCTTTCTGTTATATAATTCATGATATTCTTGTGCTTCCTATGTATTATCAATATGTGGCTGGAGTTCAGAAATATCTTTCCAGAGGACATGTGGCCTGCATAGATTCGAACCAACAACCCTCATATTTTCTGAATTTATGAGTCCTCTGCCCAGTAAAAGTTCTCCATTCTTGGTCCTATAACTTGACCCTTTGCCGAGAGTACAACAGTAATTATTCATCAAGATCAATAAAATGGTACATAAATTGATTCCCTGGAAATCCATCTCTGCTGCAGAAATATTGATAATATGATTGTATATAATGACCACATGACCATTACAAGGTCACTATGCCATCAATACTTAGTGTAATGCAGTACTCAAGGTAATGCGTCATAGGGAGGAGGTTTTTTAAAGAGTCTAAGAGTCTATACAATGTAAAGAAATGGGCATTTATTCGGCCATGATCTAGAAAACAATTTGGTCCTTAACTCTGTTTTGTGTGATAATTTTATTTGGTTATGAGAAGATTCAAATTCCACTGAGAAGTTGTCATTATCTTACGAAACTGAGGCTTAATTTCAGATCATCAACATAGAAGAAGTTGTTATTTTAGCCCATTCCTACACAATGACGTTTTTGGATGCCCCTTAAGAAGAACAATTTGGAGTACATAGTTTAAAATGAAGAAATTGCTTGTAAAAAGCAATTTCTTCATTTTACAATGTTTTCTACTCAGAAAGTTGAAAAATCTAAAACTTCATAAACTTTTATTGTTTTCTGCAACTCCTTTCAATTTGGACTAAGTCTAAAATTTTGCCATCTGATAATGCCAGGTTAGATAAATGAATTTAATGCCATATAATCAAAAGGAAAACTTCGGGAAAACACTGAAGAAAATAATGAAATTGCATGTAAAAAGCAATTTCTGCATTTTCCACATTGTTATCTACCCAGAATGACTGAGACATTTAACCCACGTCATGCTGAACCAGGAATATTCCTGTTTGGGCAGGATTTATAGAGAAGGATCAACCTGCACATATAAGCAGTCTGAACTTAGTCTACACCACCTGCTTGTCCAATTCAAATCAGAATTTTCCAATAAATCAGTTTTCAAATGAAATATTGACCTGCAATTAGTGCTTCCATTGATTTTGGTCCTTTGGTTCTAAACAGGATTTTATTCAGCATGACAAGGGATAAAATAACATTAACTTGAAAAAGTTATCTGTAAGTTGTTTGAACTTGTGCCAGTCTAAAATTTTGTCGTCTGGCAATGGCTTCTATCCGTTATTTGTATGATTATTACTTTTGAAACCTGGAGAATCTCAATTCTGGTGGTATCTGTTTATTTCTTATGTGGAAAAAAGATTCTTTTACCAATTCCCACACAATGACGCTTTTGGACGCCTGTTAAGAAAAGAAATTGGGAAAACATTGTGGAAAATGAAGAAATTGCTTGTGACAAGCAATTTCTTCATGTTCCACTTGTTTTTTACCCAGAAAGTTGAAAAAATATAAAATTTCATCAAGTTTAGCTTATTGTCTGCAACTCCTTTGAATTTGGACCAGTCTAAGATTCTGTTGTGAGGGAATTGGTCAACTTAGTCTCAAACAACAAAATGTGTTGATTTGTGCAAGAAAAGAGCTTCATAAAACATTGTTGAAATGAAGAACTTCTACATTATCCACAATGTTTTCTACATCAAGAACCAAACATTTTTTTAAGAATTCCGTAACTTAAAATGGTCATGCTACCTCTTGGAATTTGTGCTGTTCTAAATTTTGACATCTGAAAGAAGGTTAACTAGTATATATCATTAGCTTAGTGTAAAAACATCATAAGTGTCTATACTTTGTATAGATACTTATGATGTTTTTGCACTTAGCCACCAATATATAAATTAGTGTTACTTTACTGAGCTTCATAATATTATTAATATCTTGTATTCCAATGTGACCATGAATTCTAAGAGCCTTACAAATATCTTTTTGATTAAGTGGATCCTGGCAGTCAATTTATTTATGACAGTCCTTAAAGATAGCCAACAAGATTCTTTTCAATTAGATAACTACTGACAGCATATATAGAAATAAGGGCATTTATCTCTCTATGATCAATAATTGGTTGATGGTCTGACAGGATGTTATTCTATGTAATGTTTCCTTTACCAGTCAGTCTTGTTTGGAACTTCAATGAAAACCAGGTCAAGGTGAAACTAAGACTGTTTCAAGATTCTTTGAATATTCTTTAATAACAATAACTAAAGCAGAGCAAAACATCTTACAAAATCACAAGTAAACCCCATTACTAGACAACGATGATTTCTGACGCCCTGAAGAAATACGATCATGGGACAACTTTGTGAGAAAAGGAGATATTACTTGTTAACAGCAGTTTCTCCTTTTCTCACAATGTTTCTAACCTATTTGACATAAATTTTCAAATTTTAGTGCAATTAATTTTAAATGTCGTTTGCAACTTCTTTCAATTTAGATTAGTCTAAAACTGTGTTTAAAGATCAGCCCTAATAATGCAGAAATAAGAGCGTAATGCTCATTAGAATGTCACTTCAACTGAAAAGCAAAGGCTACTTTGCCTATCCTTTGCCTATACTTTGCCTAAGTAGACACTACAATTGAGTGAACAAAATCTCATACTGCCTGTGTTTGATGAGACTGCGCTATAAACACAAACTGACGCCTTTCAGGTCTGGGCATGGTAATTATTCAATCTGTAAGTGAATGATGCTGTTTTTATTGAGATTACGACTAAATTAAATAACAGTACCCTATGACACATGAAATTATCTAAAAGGTTTAACAGATAGCTGAAATATGCCTCGCCATGAAAACTCAATTGTCTGAACCAAATTTAGGAGACATTCAATGAGTAAGCTTGGCTTAAGATGGTTGCCCTGTCCTACCACATATTCCTGGAAATTCTAGAAAATTATTCAATGTCATGCATGATCTTTTTAATCCTTTACCAGACAACAAAAGTTTAGACTTACACATATTCAAAGAAGTTGCAGGCAACAATTTCAAGCTGATGGAAATTCTTACATCTCTTGTCATTCTGGGTAGAAAACAATGTTGACAATGTAGAAATTGCTTGTTTTCCTCAAACTGTTTTCTTCAGGGACATAACAATTAACCCATTCCCACACAAAGACGTTTTAAACGCCCATCAATATGAAAGCTTTGGAAAACATTGTGGAGAATGAAGAAATTGCTTGTCACAAGCAATTTCTTCATCATCCACAATATTTTCTACCTTAAAGGACAAATACTTTGAAGATTTCATCAACCTAAAACCAACCTAAAATTGTCGTCTGCAACTTCTTTGAATTAATTGGATATGCCTTAAATTCTATTGTGTGGGAATGGGTTAAGGCAGGCTTGTATAGGAGTTCTTGGGAGTTTTGGGGGGAAGTTTTTCATATTACTGACCACTGACTGCTCCCTGGCAATGACCAGACTGTTTATTATTTTATCCATCAACATCTTGGTAAGACACAAGTATGTTTGATAATACAGGATAATGGCTCCTCTTTAAAATACAAGTGAGACTCACCTTTAACCCATTCCCACACAGTGAAATTTTAGAATTTATCAATTTTTTTTTCAACTCTAACGTTTGAAAACATTGAACACAATGAAGAAATTGCTAGGTTCAAACAGTTTCCTTATTTAACACAATGTTTTCCCAATTGCTGATTCCAGAGTTTTCAAAAGATGTCTACCTTTCACACAATGTTTTCAAAGATATTTTTCATTATAGCCTATGGCTTGGGGATTGCTGGGGAGATAGTAAGCGCCGGCTATAAGCTGGCTTTTACGCAGCTTTTATCCAGCTTGATGGATGAAAAACGGGCAGGGTATTTTCAAAAATCTCAACAAATACAGCAAAAAGACTCAGGCAGGCTGATCTTTGTCCATACCTCCTGGGCTCCTGTCATAAACAAGAATATTCTGGGATTATCATGACAAGAGTTAATTACATCAAGGCCTTTTTCCTGATTATAGTCTCAACTCTCAAAGTACTGATCATGTACTCTGATCTGGAAAGTGTTCCCAACAGCTTTATATTCCAAGCTCAGTGTGAACAATTCACTTATCCTTTCAACATCTCTCTACCACCTGTCAATCAATTAACATAGTGATGGTTTATTGACAAAAATCGGGAGTATGCATACAAGAAATATGCAACATCGTCAATAACAAATGAAAAAATATACAACTGACAGAATTTGACATTAATATTTTGCAAACCATCATTTAGATTTGCTTAAAAAAAGTGACTTTAGAAAACATTGTGAGAAAAGGAGAACTCACTTTTTTAAAACAATTTCTCCTTTTCTCACATTTTTTCTATCCTACCTTTGAATCTCTCGGATTTTCGATCAGTCTAAATCTTTGTTCTCAGTAATCAGTTAGCCCTTGTCTTGCTGTAAAAAATACTTTTTACGACTTGTATTACAATCAAAGGGTTGAAAATATTGGGGGCACAACAAGTGAGTCATCACTTCTTTGAAGAATATTTTTCATCAAACAGATCAGGTTCTGCATGACGAGGGTTAAAAGAGTCCTTATAATTTGTAACCATTTATATAAATTGATTGATAGGAGTCAACCCTTGTCCTGCTGTATAAATTACCTTATTGAATTACTGTGAAATCAAAGGGCTGAAAGCACTGATAGAACTTGTTGTTCAAAAACCAATATTTCTTTTAGAAATCAATCTCATAAACAACTCTGGGTACTATCATAACATCCTTGCCATTAGCCTCCAGCTACTCTTTCCACTAATGTTTACTATTATCAACCTATTTATTAAAACTATTACACCAGAACATTTTAGACTGGTTCAAATTGAAAGAAGCTGCAGACCACAAATTCAAGTAAGACATTTTAGATTTTTTTACTTTCTTGGGAGAAAACATTGTGTAGAATGAAGAAAATGCTTGTTTGCAAGCAATTTCTTCATATAACACCATGTTTCCCCAATGATTTTTCTTGAGGGGCATCAAAAAACATCCTTGTGACGGAATGAGTATCTCCAATAGTGTATGTACCAGGTTCTATGATACAGATTTTTCTCGCCATTGTTAGAAGCCAATGTCATAGTGCGGTCAGTAGCCCATCAGATTTCCTATCTTCAATCATAAGATGTCATGAGTTTGATTCCTGGTGGCTGCACATATCCTTTTCGACATTTGTCTTGTACCAATAAGTGGATAATTGTAAACCCAAGTGGGAGAGCAGCTGGAGGCTAGGAAAGGATGAAGTGGTAGTACTGGTGTGGGAAATACCAGAAATACATTGTTAGGTGCTCCAGTCACTGCAACATGACTGAAATACTGTTAAAAGTGAAGTTAAACCCCATTCAATCAATCAATCAATACCATTGTTACTTTTTGTATGCACTAACAGTATGCATCATTACAGGATTATTATAGGCATCTGCAAAATTACACATTGATCTTATATCATATGTTTTGTCTCTGAAGTAACAAGTTACGATAGATGAAAACAGACAATGTGATTACTGTTTCACCCCTACGGGTTTTCATTCTGATAGAATTTTAGTCTTCTGGCAAAAAAAGTTATCTTAACCCTTTCCCGTTTTTGGAAATTTTAGACTAGTCCAAACTGAAAGAGGTTGCAGACGACAATGAAAACTGGATACCATTTGAAATGAAACCAACCTATCTGGTAAAAAATATTGTGGAAAATGGAGAAATTGCTTGTTACAAGCAATTTCTTCTTTTTCCACAATGGTTTCTTGAGTATGAAATCACAGGAACGTAAAATCCCATATTTGAACGGGAAAGGGTTAAATCCTATATTCTTTCTTCTATTTCCAACAAGTTTATTACAACTTGACCTTCATATCAGATTGTCTCTGAAATTTCTTTTCTGATTTTTTTCCCATGCCTATTCAGACTTTTAATTTCACTTAGTCAACTTAAACCAATAGGGCCTCTGAGAAAAAAAATCTTTAGAAAACATTGCAAATAAAACAATGAAGATCATTTTCCACAATGTTTTCAACCTCAAAAGATGACAAACATTAAGAATTCATCAACTAAAAATAGTCTTCTGCAACTTCTTTGTATTTAGACCAGTCTAAAATTTTATTGTCTGCAGGAAAGGACAAATGTTTGCTTCTTTAGAACGCTATTTTTTTTTCAATGCTGATCTGTGAACAATCAATGTCTCTCAGATAGTTATCACTTGATAATCTCATTGATAGAGCAGTGAAGTTATCAAGACAATAAAATCTTTGCTTTTTTACATTTCAGCCATAGCTTCTGCTCATCCTGTGCTAGTGAATGTCATATCAACTACATTTGACTTAAAACCTACGTAAAACAATTCTTGGTTCATACAAGTATTCATTAAAATCAAATACTTCATAGCTTGAGGAGAATATTCAGGGAGAACATTTTAAATTGTGCCATCTGAGATTCATCTTAAAGTATTTTAATAATCAACAAAATTGAAGAAAATTTGAGAACACATTGAATTATGAAATTTCAAACTTGTTGAAGAAGAATTTCTTTCAATGTGTAATAGTTTCTCTTTTGAAATGCAATGAATAGGAACAGTGAATCAATAATCTCGACAATACTTGCAGAAATTGCGCGGCAGTCCATATAAATTTATTCTATCTCAAACAATTAGTCCCGTTTATTCATCCCAGGGACATTTAAATAGTCCTACGCATAAACTGCCCTGTGACATATGGGAAATCTTGATTTGCGAATTCCAGTATATTCAGATTTTCTCCGGCAGCAATTTTCAGATGCCTAAATCTGAGTTATCAATCGAATTATTAGCCTATTTACTTGATAAGAGAAATCTGTCAGTTTTCATTTAGCTTCAACCAGTTGGCGCTTGCCCCTTCTTTATATATGTACATACTTAACCCTTGTCATGCTGTATAAAATCCTTTAAGGAATTGCATTAGAATGAAAGGACTGAGAGTACAGATTAAGTACTTGTTCAATAATCAATATTTCTTTTGAAAATCAATTCCTTAACTTCTCTGGCAGGAAAAGTACAAGCAGGAGTAGACTGGCTGCAGTCGTTTTTGTTTGGACCTTTAATGTACAATATATTTTCCTCAAGTATGTCTCTTTAATCCAAGTTTATGTTTATGGCTAGTGCTGAACACTTTTTGGAGTCAGGGGACTTAAATGATATCCCTGACCAACCATGGAAAGATTTAATTCCCTTTAAGAAGTCTGGTAGCCGGACTAAAGCAGGAGGTGTAGACCAAGATCAGACTGCACTCATGTGCAGGCTGATCTTTGTCTATTCCTCCTGCCCAAACCGGAATATTCTGGGTTCAGCTTGACAAGGGTTAATAAATCTATAGGGACTTGATATGTTTATTATCCGTAATGTCATATTGCTGAATAAATTTATTTAATCCATTACCAGACAAAATTGTAGACTCATCCAAATTGAAAGAAGATACAGACGCAATTCAAAATTAAGCTATATTTGAAAATAAGTGCCATAAAAGGTATAAAACATTGTGAGAAAAAGAAATTGCTTGTTACTCTTTTCTCACAAAATTTTCCATGGTCATATTTCTTCAGGGCGCTAGAAAGCTTCAATGTGTGGAAATGGGTTAAAGAAATTGCTCTACAATCAACCGGCTTTAAGGCATGCACTCAAGGGAAGCACTAGTTTGTCAATATTTTTTGAAAATTGATTTCTAAACAAATCTGGCTTGAAAGGAACAAAACAGGACTGGTGGTGAAGACCAATTCAGGCTGCACGTAAATGCAGGTTGATCTCTGTCTATAACCTCTACCAAAACAGGACTGGTGGTGAAGACCAATTCAGGCTGCACGTAAGTGCAGGTTGATCTCTGTCTATAACCTCTACCAAAACAGGAATAGTGATTGTGGATATTCTTTAGAGTGGTCTGGCCGAGATAAATCAATGGAGAACCAAACACAGTTTCATTGAGAAATAAAGATTTTAGAAATACCACTACATCACCAAAGTTTTATTTGACAACAATGCTAATATGCATTGCATTAAAGTCTGTATTCATAAGGCGCTGAAATTATCAACTATTTATTCTCTAAAAATTTCCATGCAAGAATTCAATTTGCCCCTGTGCCACAGATTTTAACTAGCAATAAGTCGATAGGGAACTGTTCAAGCCTATCATCTTTATTCAGAGGACAATTTGTAATTTGAGAACTTTTCTAATTTGATTTCATGACTTCCTTCATTTTTTTTTCACTGTTTCTACTGTTTCTTCTTGAATTTATGTTACAAGGCCCTTTAAGTTTGCAAAATCAATTAGGGTACTGCAGAACCAATTATTTTCAAAACAACAAATTCCCAAACAAGTCTTATTCTTAAGTCTAATTAAAAATTTCATAACAGGGACTCAAAATCTGATTGGATGAGGCATACATTAATTTGGTTAACCCATTCCAACTCAATCCCTCCTTTTTATGCCCCTCAAGATAAAAGCTTTGGAAAACATTGTGGAAATTGAAGAAATTGCTTGTATTAAGCAATTTCTTCATTATCCACAATGTTTTCTATCCAAAAAGATGAAAAAATTCAAAATTCCATCAACTTGGAATTTTCGTCTGCAGCTTCTTTCAATTTGGACCAGTCTAAAATTTTGCTGTGTTGGAATGGGTTAATCAGCGCTTTGTAATGAAATTAAAAATGCAAAATTTTGACAAATTTAGCCAAATAAGTGAATACAGACCTGGGTTTTTACATTTACAGTTATCATACAATAGACCAATTGCAGGTCCCACCGGCCACTTATCTCCATCGAACCACCCTATTGACTTCAACGGAAAGTTGAACTTCAATTTCAATCAGTTTTAATTTGCAAAATTTGTGAAGGTACATACCCAAAAAATGAAATGGTTGGTTGGCAATAAAATGTAGTTATAACGTTTAAGTCATCAAACCAATTAAAAAGCTTCTTAAAATGTACTTCAAAATTAACTTTTAGTCTATTAATGAATGATGTTATTGGTCCATTTGTCACTTTTGTACCAAATATAACCCCTTGATGATACCTTATGGCATAACAATAACAAATTATTCAATTATGCTGCCCCTGCCACAACAAATTACAAACAAGCATGGATCATTAGCTCTGTAAGTCTCATTCTGAAGTCCCGAATTAGGTTACTCTTGAATCAATTATTCATTAACATGTAATCAAAGTTGATGGATAATTCCATTATCATCTACCCATAATCCTTTCTGAATTCCTCCGATATATACTAGTTTCTCTAATTAGGGATTGAAATAAGCAGGAAGATGGAAACACAATTACACCTTGTTTTTACTGGGTGTTCATGTACTTAAATGCATTATATAATGAATTTAATGCAAGTTTTTCAAACATTTCAAAGGATCTGTATTTATTATTTGAACTCTTTTATTTTTCATTGACTGAGTGTCTTTTACCTGCTCATTCCCAAACAGTCCCGCTTTTTCACAGCCTTCATGAAAAAAGGTTTGGAACAAGCAAAAAATCTTGATGTCCACAATGTTTTCTAACCTGAAAGGCAGAGATTTTCTATATTCCATCAGCTTGAAATTGTGGTCTGCATCTTCTTTCAATTTGGATGATCCTAAAATTTTGTGGTGTGGTATAGGTACCTCTTGTAGTTCTCAAAGGAAGATACTTTACTTCATAAGCCATCACAATTGCTTTTCTTTACAATAATCTTTTTCTTTTGCCATAAAGGCAAAACACTGTAAAACACTGGATGATTAATCTATTGCTGGTAACAAGCAATTTTGTCATTACCCTAAATGTTTTCTATCTTTAGAAGACAAATATTTTTTTCAAAATTTCAACAACTTAAAATCCTCCTCTGTAACATCTTTGCACTTGGAGCAATCAAAACTTTTGTTGTCTAGTAATGGGTTCAACAAAATTTTCTTTCTCCTAGACCTAGTCATTAAATACGATCATCATGCCCTACATTTTCTGGAAATCTGAACAAAATTGACTAGACTTATTGACAATCAAATCAATTTGTATGAAATGTGTAATTAATTCAAAATAACTAGAAACGCGCTCGGCCAGAAAATCATGGAATTGTTTTTATCAAGACTTATATGAATTCTAATCAACCGCATAGAATTTTGTCCCAAAGGGACTCATATTTCATACATGTTCTTAATAGTTCCATAAGAGACTATTAAAGTGATGTTGCTTTAACTCATAACCAGATGATGAAATTTAGACTGGTCCAAATTGAAAGATGTTGCAGATGTCAATTCTAAGTAGACAAAATTATAGAATTCTTTGTCCTTGCAGGTAGAAAACATTGTTGGAAATGAAGAAATTGCTTGTAACGAGCAATTTCTTCATTTTTCCACAATGTTTTCCAAAGTCTTTTAATTGGGGGTGTCTAAAGGCGTCATTGTATGGGAATGGGTTAAAAAGATTCAGGAAAATGATAGGAATGCATTACTCATTGGCTTTCCTGTAAAAGACACACACACTAACAAATAACACACAAGGACAGCAATACATGTATTTAACTCTATATGGGGGTATAAAAATCTGCTACCTGAGGGCTGAAATATCATCCCAGAGTGTGTGAAATGTAGGGGTACCCATAATATATATATAAAAAAAAGTTGATTAATTAGACCAAATATTGAAATTACATCATTTATTAGATCTTTTAAAATGATACTGAATCTGGTAGAAATTTTACTTGATCAAAGAAGTCCTGAAATTTTAACTTTTGAAGTATGGTTTCAAGAGATTTCAGCTTAAAATTGGACTGTTTAACCCATTCCCACGCAATGACACTTTTAAACGCCCCTCAATATGAAAGCTTTGGAAAACATTGTGGATAATGAAGAAATTGCTTGTTACACAATGTTTTCTACCTGAAAAGATGAAGATTTTAAAGGTTAAATAATCAACTTTAAATTTTCGTCTGCAACTTCTTTGAATTTTGACTGGTCTAAAATTTTATCGTGTGGGAACGGGTTAGTCCTCTCTTTGAAAAAGAGATTCCTTAATCACATGAAAATTTCCAAAATACGTCATTCAATTTATATATTTATATACAAATTATTCACAGGCCTTTCACACAATGTTTTCTATCTTGTTTGGCAGATATATTTCAATTCAAACACAATTTGATGGTACCAATTTGATGTTGTCTCATGATCCCTCTTTCAATTTGGGACAGTCTAAATTTTGTTACCTGGTAATGGGTTAAAGTAGATTAAAGCTGAAACAATGTTGACCAAATAGTATAAGAAACATTGTAAGAAATAAAAAATTCTAGTTTCTAACAATTGATGGATCGTGTCTGTCAATAGACCAATCAAATCATTTTTTAGACCAAAAATAAATTTTGAAGTCAACGTTTACCAGTATTTATGTGAAACATTGTTGTTGGTTAGGTACCTTTAGTGTTGTATATTGCTTATTCAAGTCGCCATCCAAATAAGTTTTTGTACATGCTACTGACCATAATTCTCCAAAATAGCCATGTTAAATTTGAAACAGTGGAAATGGCCAACCGAATTAGTAGACAGGCTAGGGTTAGGGCCAGGATCCATTAATTGTTCTCTCTTATCTAGTTTTCGTAAGAACAATAGAATACACTGGATTGCTTGGGTTTTGGTTAATCATATTTTCTAGAAAATATTGTCTTTATTTTCAATTATTAAGTCTCGATTCAAAGCCTCTTTAAAAAGCTACATGATTATATATTTAAATAGGTGTCTTATATTAATCCTTGTCATGCAGAATAAAAAAACCTATTAGAATCAAAGGGCTAAAAATACTGGAAGCACTAATTGTGGGTTTATATTTGTTTTGAAAATGTATATCATATTAACAACTCTGGCTTAAAAAAAAACAAAAACAAGCAGGTGGTGTAGACTAGGATCAGCCTGTATATTATGTGCAGACTGATCTTTGTTTATACCTCCTGCCAAGACAGGAATATTCTGGATTCAGCACAACAAGCAATAGAACTATATTAGAGAGAAATAATTCAGGAATAATCAAGAGACTTGATTCTAAACAAAGTCCAACCCCTGTTGTTGATGGTTAATCAATAATCAATATTCAAAACAAAATGATAAGAAATGACTCGTTATTATGCAGTAAACATATCTTTGTATACCATATAAGAACGAGGGTACATATCTCTCTCTTGAATCAAATTGTTGATTTTATTGGTGATATTACTTGTCTTTTGCTTGGTAAATCACGATAAATCCAGACCTCGGTGCTAAAATATCATAAGTGCCTAGGAATTACAAATCTTCTTGAGATCTTTTAGTACTCATGGATGTTGAAATAATAACAATCAAAATGTCACTCTGGTCCATTATACATGAATATGTTGTCCTATTTGAGAGGAGAATCAGAAAAATTCTTGCTTAGTGAATAAATGCCAATTTTTTCAGAATCATTTCTGTCTTTCTCACAATGTTTTCTAAAGCTATTTTTCCTTCAAGTCATTACAAAAAAGCAGGATATTATAGTAGAAGCTATATTGAAATTCAGAAAACTAAAGGGAATAACCCATAAATTAAAAAAGTAAACATTTTGAATTCTTTTTGTAACCCGTTTCTCATCCATTTGTTCTTCTTTCTATCTGACTTTCTTTCATTCACTAGAAGATAAACCTATATAGACTTGCAACCCTTGTCATGCTGAATAAAACCTGATCTTCTACTACTTTTAAATTCAAAGGAATGAGAGTACTGACTACCCAGACAGTGGCTCAGAATTTGTTCTTAAATTCATAAACAACCCTCCCTTCATGGATACCATTAAGAGTTGTAGACTAAAATCAGACTACACATATGTGCAGGCTAATCTTTACTCCATGCCACCTATCAAAACGGGAACATTCTGGGCTCACATTTAAGTTTTGTTTATCCTGATATGTCAAGACCTAAACCTGGCTTTTTATCCATGCATTAGAGTTTCTTCTTTCACTAACTTGCACTAAAACACATCAATCTGTTTCAATAATAAAAGTTCTGGATTATGTAAGACATGTTTTTTGCTTCATTAGGGAGCAGAAAGGATGAGTTTTACGATTCCGTTTGAACATTTTTTGATTAATCAACAAATTAAGGATGGCTTAAATCATTAGAGTTTGAAGTCTTTCGGTATCTCAGTGCATTTTCTTTGATTTGTGTTAATGGGAAAAATGATTAGCTACACAATATATAATGCAAAATTATACTGCTTTTTTTTTTTTTTTAAATTCAACCCTTGTCATGCCGATTTTATATTTTTCCCTTCAGAATTGCATCAAAATCACATCAAAATCAAAGGGCTGAAATCACTGATAGTACTTGTGGTTTGATCATCAATACTTCCTTTAGAAATTAAATCTAAAAAAAATTCTGGTTTGAAATTGATAGACAGGGGGTGTAGACTAAGATCAGTATTATGTGAGGGCAGAACCTGCTAAAACAGGAATATTTCAGGTTCAGCATGACACAGGGTACTATGTTATTGATACTAGTTTTGAAACAATCATGCAAGAAGAATAAATCTCAATTTTCTTCTCTTTCTAACAATAATAAAGTTTTAAATTTTCACAGATAAGGTCTTTATCAACTTTTCAATCCATACCCACTCAATCCCAAGTCTTCATGACCTAAAAATCTAGTATTAAAAAAAAATGCTTAAAACATTATTGACATTAAAGCAATTTCTAGTTACAAGCAATTTCTTTGTAGTCCACAATGTTTTCTTACCATTCTGACAAAGTTTTTCCTAGATTTCACTGACTTGAAGTTGTCGTCTGCAACATATATCTATTAGGACCAGTGTATAAGGATAAAAGGATAAGGATAAATATCCTGTGTTTATTATACTAAGACTTGTAAATTAAAAAAGGCATCAGCTATTCTAATAGATTCTGTGATCTATGCCTTCAGACTTGCAGAAACTGAAAAGTTCCAAAACTTTCTTCATCAATTTATGAAGATCATTCTGTAAGCTGTGCTACCAGCAAAATATGCTTCAAGTAATCCTGAAGTATACCAAACATCTGCTGTTTCCACAACTTAGTTCACAAATTACCGGACAAAAATATTTTAAGGCTGGTCCAGATTGAAAGGAATCATAGACATCAATTTAATCCATTCCCACACAATCCCTCCTTTTTACACCTCTCAGGAAAAAAAGCTTTGGAAAACATTGTGGAAAATGTAGAAGTTGCTTGTAACAAGCAGTTTCATCATTTTCCACAATGTTTTCCATCCAAGAATTGAAAAAATATAAAGTTTCATAAAATTTAAATTGTTGTGTGCAAATACTTTAAATTTGGACCAGTCTAAAATTTGACGCCAGATTATTGGTGATCGAAGCTTATGAAATTATAGATTTCTGGGTAGGAAACAAGCAAACAATTTCTTCATTTTACACATTGTTTTCCCAATTGTTTTTCTTAAGGGGCATCAAAAAGTGTCATTGTGTGGGAATGGTTTAAAAGAAAACGAATCCTTTTCAAATGAAAGTTGTATTAGTGATTGCTTAAATCTAAAAAAAGAACTATCAAATTGTATTGATCTTCCATGAAAGCTCAAGTTTATTTACATTCTAAGTCTTGTGTCCCCATCAAGAGGATAGAATTTGGTTTGTTTGCAAACATATTTGTTTGTTGTAGTTAGTGCAATTGATCTAGTGCCAATAAATACAAGTATAGTTTCGGCAAATGCTTTCTCTGATTGGCAGATTTGCTTTGATGACCATTAGATTGTTCCATCCGACTTTTGTTGAAATTTTCAATACCAGGCTAATAACCTTTTGCGGCACAATCCCCACACAAAAAAATTTCAGTGCTTAAAGTACAATTCTAAATAGGATTTTATTTAGTATGTCAGAAGGGTAAACAATAAATTTTTTGATACATTTTTATTAACCCATTCCCACACACTGACGCTTTTTGACACCCCTTAAGTAAAAAGGCTTTGGAAAATATTGTGGAGAATGAAGAAATTGCTTGTTACAAGCAATTTCTTCATTATAGACATTGTTTCCTAACCTAAAAGATAAATATTTCTAAAATTTCATAAAAAAATTGTCGTCTGCAACTTCTTTCAAATTGGACCAATCTAAAATGTTGTCGTCTGATAATGGGTTAAATGGTGATGGTAGAACGTAAAACATGAAGTTTTAATGCTCCGTTGGTAACAGGATTACTACAAAATGCTTTAATCTAATCGCTTGTTTGAGAAGGGCAGAAGAAAATTTTGAAGAAAACAATAATGGTCAGTAAAGGAGAAAGAAAAGAAGAAAATTCACCCTTTGTAACAATATTTTTAATCCTTATTTCATATACATTATCTTTGATAACTTTCTTGACTTCGGGTCAATCTAAAATATTGTTTTTAATAACTCCTTCCCTCACAAACCCTCCTTTTTACCCTCCTCAAGATAAAAGCTTTGGAAAACAATTTGTGGAAAATGAAGAAATTGCTTGATACAAAGCAGTTTCTTCATTATCTACAATGTTTTCTACCGAAAGGGAAAACTATTTTCAAAACTTCAAATTGTTGTCTGCATCTTCTTTGAATTCGGACCAGTCTAAATTTTGTTGAGTGGTAATGGATTAATTGGTTAAGGTTTTGAAATACATGTAATTAGTAACAGGTCTCTAACAGCAAGATTCGGGTAGGAATTTCTGGACTGGTTTGAAGGTCAGCCTTTCAAACCACACAGTCACACTCAAGAAAACAAAAAAGCTTTGAGAAGATAAACATATTAACAATGTTTACTGCCCCAAAAGACAAATATTTTGAAATTCCATCAACTATAAATTGTAACTTGCTACTCCTTTGAATTTGGGACAATCCTTAATTTCATCATCTGGTAAAGGGTTAATTATTTTGACAGCTTTCAATTATCAGGGCTAAAATTTTAATTTTGTAATAAATTCATCATCACATGCTTTTGCATTGTGGCATGATAAACAAAATAGCTTGGATTAAGCAGTTGGGGCAAAGTAGAATTGTTTGTGGCATACAATTTCTTCTTTCCTCACATTATTTTTTTTTCTATTTTTGGCACTTTTAAAACAATTAACAAGGTTCTAAAGTTGCCTTTTTGTACCAGTCTAATATTTTGTATCCTATTTATACATTAACCCTTTCCCACACAGTGATGCTTTTGGATGCCCCTGAAGAAAAACAATTGGGATAACATTGCATAAATGAAGAAATTGTTTGTTACAAGCTAATTCTTCATTTCAAACCATGTTTTCTATCCAAAAAGTTGAAAAATTTTAAAATTTCATAAACTTTGAATTGTTTTCTGCACCTCCTTTCAATTTGGACTAGTCTAAAGTTTTGCTGTCTGGTAACAGGCTTAGCTACTGTGTTCAAATCAGGTCAAAACAACACTTTTCTGGTAAGTTTTAATTATAAATCTAACCAGCCATTCTTTCTATTCCAGTTGCAGATGACAGATCATCAATACAGTGCTTTTGTTTGTCCTAGGATCCCACATAGATTAAACAGAAAAAGATGATATAAGGAAAGGAAATTAAATCCTCATTTATGGAACATTCACCTTAGAGTGTTAAATAGATACAGTGTTGTGCAAAATAATGCTACCCAATCATTGAGCTAATATTAGTCTAATGTACAGAAATCATGAAAACTAAACTGAAAAGAAAAAATAATAATTGTGGAAAGAGAAAAGATGTTGATATTTGTCGAACAAATAACAATAAAACAGTGACATACAGGGAGGATCAATTGAAACTTTGAACAGTGTTTTCTCAATGTAAGCATTGTGTCTCAGCTGTGACATAGCAGAGATTTTTTATCAAACCATTTTTAGTTTCCATAAGGATGTACGATTTATACAAAGACTATTTGATAAGCCCAAGGTTGATCAGGGCAAGGAACAAGTGGTTATGATCAACTCTATCCAAGTCAAAACACCTATTATTTCACACAGCTGATTGATTAAGTGCCTTTCATGGAGGAATTCCAGCCTTTAATCAGAAAGAAATAATACATACTGAAAGTAAATGTAAACACTTCATGAAACTACAAAAGGCAGGAATGATAGAGACAAAATAGCTACAGCAATAATCCAATACGATAGCTTCAACATTGGATCAGTTCTAGTAAAGACGTGTTCACAGGCGGGATTATTGGAATTACTCTCACTGCTAAAGGAAAACTTACACTATATGTAGATAACTGAATTGGACCCATGGGTCGTATAAATGGCTGGAACATTATGTGCAAATAATAGCTGATACAGTAATTATTTCTTCCAATGAGTTCGGCACAGGATGCTGGGTTTTCCACAGTTTTATGAGAATTGATGGCATAAACAGAATATAAATGGTGGAAATTATTTCCGAGGTAAATGACATATTCTTTGGAAATATGTGTCATTGAGGTAATTCTACGATACAATAAAAGTGTCTTATCTTCCTCACATAGTTGTGACCATCTATTATACAGTGTGATTCAATTACAAGATAATTTTGCCAACATCACAACTAGAAGTTCTTTCAGTTAATTTAATGAAATACTTTTCTTAACATAACGATAGTAAATACATGTAGCTGTCATCAAGCCAAGCTAAAAAATTATTGTTAGATACAATTTAAAATAGAATCGCAAAAATGTCGCAGTCCATGATATATTTGACGAATCTCACCTCTGCCCCTACAATCAACATTTCTGATGATGGTGGTGGCCAAAGTGACAATATACCAACAGGTAGCATGTTTGATTTCCAGGAAAATTACGGAAAAATTCATGGATACGTTAGTGACGTTGTATGTATATTTGGAGTGCTTTCCAACATCCTAAATGTTATCGTATTAACAAGGCGACACATGATTACGCCAACTAACTGTATTTTGACTGCATTAGCCGTAGCTGACTTCTTGACAATGTTGACATACCTGGTGTATGCTACATATTTCTACATAGTTACGGAGCCAAAATACCAATATGGCCATACTGAAGGTTGGATGTACTTTATTTTAATACACAACCATTTCATAATAACATGTCACAACATGGCTATGTGGTTCACCGTGTCCCTGGCAGTATTTCGATACATCTTCGTCTGTCATCATGTGATTGGGAACAGATTATGCAGTTTGAATAGGGCCATTTTGACAATAGTGATCATTTCTATTGCTACTACAGTAGTTTGTATACCAAACTTTTTCCTGTATAAAATTGTTCCGTTAAAGGCCATAGATCCACTCTATGAAAATATGTCAGGGTACTGGATTATTGATTCAGATTTTGTGGAACATAATGGTTTCTACAAAGTCGTAATATTTTGGTTTTTCGGAGTGATCATGAAAGTAGCTCCCTGTATATTACTGACATTACTAAGTAGCTTGATTATATTAACAATGCATCAAGCAAGCAAAAGACGGGTTCGACTTCTTCAACAAACACGCTCCTCGGACCATGACGTGAATCACGAGCACAACCGCACTACTTGGATGTTAGTTTCAGTCGTACTTTTCTTTGTGATAACTGAAATGCCACAAGGTATACTAGCTATGATCAGTGGACTCAATGACAAATTTTTCACGGAAGTATATTCAAATCTCGGTGATGTTATGGATTTATTAGTTCTGCTTAACTCTGCAGTGAATTTTATTCTTTACTGCATCATGAGCCAACAGTTTAGGGACACATTCAAAAGTTTGTTTGTTATGAAGTGGCCATGTAAACGTGCCCAATACGGAAAAGTTAATGGGCACCATAATGGAGTTACCTTGTATTCTAAAACGGAATCCACCATGGTTTGAAAATAGACTAGAACTTTAAATGTATTGCTGTAATATTAGAAGGTATTATAGAACCTATAAAAAATGTTTTGTTTCTTCAACAAATTTGAATTTTTAAGCCAGAAAAAAGATTTCTAATTCACTTCTGCATTATGACTTCGTATATTCAGACCTCTGATTAGTACTTTATAAACCGGAAAACATTGTGGGGAGAGGAAAAATTACTTCTCAAAAGCAATTCCTCCAACCTTAGGATGTTTATCCCTTATCCAATTCCCACGAAAACCCTCATCTTTACGCCCCTCAAGAAAAAAGCTTTGGAAAATATTGTGGATAATGAAGAAATTGCTTGTATCAAGCAATTTCTTCATTATCCACAACATTTTCCATCTGAAAAGACGAATAAAATCAAAAACTTTATCAACTTGAAACTATCATCTGAAACTTCTTTCAACTTTGACCTGTCTTTTGTTTGGGAATGGTTTAACTGTTACTTCCATTTCCTTTAGCACTGTATGATTTTTTGTTATCACTTAAACAGGTCATTCTCAAATCTGTCATATAAAAATGCATAAATTTTAACTGAACCGCAAAACTAATTCAAGTTAATAACATACTGTACTTGACTTATGGCAATTTTGACTTAAGAATCACCAAATTTGTTTGTTTTTCTTTGTCAAAACACCACATATCTAGGTATCTCATATATAGATAAACATACAAAATGGAACTTTTATATTGGCCGCTTAAAATGCACTTATTTGAATGTTAAACTCAGCTTGTCCCTCAATCATGTTTCTAGAGACTTTATCGTATGTGAAATTCTTAAGTAAATACGATTTCTAATATTACATGTTTGTTTGTTTTTGTTTTATAATAATTATCAGAAAAAAGCATAATATCAGGATGAAGCATTATTTTTCTATTTTTTTACTCACACTGTCAATTTTGTCTTGATTACTGTTTCAACAATACTTTTTGGTATCTTTCAATTAAGCTCACAAAAGCATAGAATCTTACGTGAGAACTATTTACCCATTCCCACACAGTGACGCTTTTTGATGACCCTCAAGAAAAAAATAGGAAAACATTGTGTAAAATAGAGAAACTTCTGGTAATGGGTTAATATTTCACAATTCCATGCATATAAAATTGCCTTATAAAGCATGATGAAATCCTGATTATGTGGTGTTTTATTTTAAATTCTGCATTACACTTGATTTTATTTCCGTTGTGGTAATGAACTGTGAAGAGAGAAAGAGAATACCCTGTAAAAGGATAAATACCCCATCTAGAGGGGTTGCAACAACATTGATTGATTGATTAAAGGGGGTTTAAGGCCTCTTTTAACAGTATGTCAGTCATATTGCGGCTAGAGTACCTAACAACAGATTCCAGGTATTTCTCACACCAGTACTACCACTACATCCTTCCTAGCCTACGTAACTTTACGATTATCCACCCATTGGTGAAAGACAGATGTCGGAAAGGATATATGCCATCGCCGGGGATCAAACCCATGACAGTTGCCACAACAGCAATGCTTGTAATGCAGATACTGACTGAACATTGGCCATGCATGCCCACTGAGCAAAGACAGGAAGTTAAACTTCCATATTTATTTAAACAGAGTTTATATTTCTGCCCAATTTATGGCCAGTAACATGTAACAAAATAGTAAAATGGTTTGTTGGCCACAAAAATGTTGTAACTACAGCTTAAATAAGATATATTTATGATATTAAAGCTGACAACACCCCTTCCCCCCCCCCCAAAAAAAAAAAATTGCTTGACATAAATGTTGGAATCCAAAGTTCACAATATGGTCTAAATGAATGAATTATTGATTGGTTGAATGATTCTTTGATTGACAGTACAGATCTATCAACTGAGTATGTATTACACTAAAATATGTAAACTTTGTTTTGTAGTGCACCAGTTTTCCTTATCGTGAGAAAAAAAGGATTAACCCATTACCAGACAAGAAAATTTTAGCCTGGTCCAATTCGAAAGAAGTTATAGATGTCATTTAACCCATTCCCACACAACAAAATTTTAGACAGGTCCAAATTGAAAGAAGTTGCAGACGACAATTTCAAGTTGATGGAATTTTATTTGTTTTTGTCTTCTTCATTTTCCACAATGTTTTCCAAATCCCTTTAATTCAGGGGCGTTAAAAGGAGGGCTTGTGTTGGAATGGGTTAAATTGCTCTAAAGTTTGAAAGGAAGTGCCAAGTAAGGTAGAAAATAATGTGAGTAAAGGAGATATTGCTTGTTAAAAGCAATGTCTCCTTTTCCCACAAATTTTTCAATGATGGTATTTCTTCACGGCATTAAGGGCCAATATGTGGTAATGGATTATCCATAAATTGTGATTCAATGGTATCACACTCTATATGGGGTTTGCTAATTATAGAGAATAGTTCTCTTGTAAATGGAGTCCGTATTTTGTATCATTGCTCTAATGGAAAATGAAAAAAAACATGCTAACTGTGAAGTAGGAAGAAGAAAATTGATATTTTTTTTCAACCTTAGCTACCTATTTTCTCCCTAGTAACCAATTATCAAACAGCACTGGTCTATGTTGAACCAGAATTGTTACAAAAAGGACTGCCATGCTGAACCTGGAACATTCCTGTTTTGGCAGGAGGTAAAGACAAAGATAAGAAGTGCAGTCTAATATTATAGTCTACTTCACCTGTTTGTCCAGTTCAAGTTAGAACTGTTTATAGAATCAATTTTAAAAGAAACACTGATCCACACCTAGTGCATGGAATTCTGAACAAGGATTTAATTCAGGGTTGAAAATGACTAGAAGTTTATTAATCAAATATTGACTTTGACCTTAAATCATCTCCATAGTTTGTCTTCATCTACATTTAAGGATACTTCCTTGGGACATGGATAATATTTGTATAAAGTTTTAAGGTCCTACTTCAAATAGCTTAGAGTTAGAGCACGGAAACAGTTTTTAATTAAACTTCAATTGTGATATTGACCTTTGACCTATGTGACTCAAAAAAGGAGGCACTTCATTGGATCATTGTCAACAATTGTATGAAGTTTCAAGGTTGTAGGTCAATTTGTTCTATAATTACAGCATGGAAAGAAAAAGTCTATGAAAAGATGGACAGACAAAAAGACAGGATGAAACCATTAGACCGCTCAGTAATTCTTTATTCACCTGAATGTTTTCAAAAGCTCTTTTCATAAGAAGCATAACAAAGCGACATTTATTGAGAATGGGTTAAAGAATAAATAAAACAGTGTTAGTTATGTTAATTGCAACATAAATTTGTCAACATGTGTGTTGCAATTAACCAGATCTCAGGTAGCAAAACCAATTATCTGTGCATTAAGTCAGATGCAATTAATCAGTTAATTGCTATTATCAGGATTGAAATTATGAGGGTTCCACTAAATTGTTATCTCGGTCAAAGTTTAAAATCCAAATAATTTCATATATCTGAATCTCAATAAATTGCCAACTTCTCGACTCGGTAGCTAAATCTCTCTGTACGCCTATAGACTTTATTTTTGTCTCCCATCCTTTTTGAGATGATTGATTTTTCGGCAATGAACTTCTGTATTTTTATCTAATTAATGCTCCTACATAATTTGAAACCCTCAATTCTGTATTCAAAATTTATGTTGCATGAATATTAAATGTTCTTAATTTTTTTTTCAATAAAGTTTTTGAAATAATTTCCTGGCCTCATTTATTCTTGTCATACTGAACCCAGAATATTCCTGCTTATGCACAGTCTGATCTTAGACTAGGCCACCTGTTAGTTCTTTTTAAGCTAGGATTTTTCATGATAAATCCTCTCAAACTGACGACATATCAAATTCTATTTAACATGCAAAACATGCCAATCATAGGACATAAAAACATTTAGGGATAAGGAGAAATTGCTGGTTATAAACAATTTCTCCTTTTCTCTCAATATTTATTTTAGTTAATTTTCTTAGCATTAAAACTCTGTAGAAATAAGTTGAATCAATCTATTTTGAACACTGAGGCTTCAGTTGACAGATTGTGACTGTCAAGCAAAGAACCTTGAATCAATAAAGCCGCCATTGTTGCAAAACTTTTTGTTGGTTTGTCTACCTAAACAGGGTAAACTATAGGTTAAATAAAATCTGGCGATGCATTCAAGAACTCATATCTTAATTCCATCACTTTCCCCCCACCTTTTTTAAATACATAAAAAAAAATTCACAAGTTTTACAAAATCATCTTAGGACATTTTTTATTTCAATGTACATTATACAACCCCATATTGAAAGTTTTAAACAATCTGGTTATATTTCGTCCCATTTACCAGTTCGGTATTTGCTTTCATTCTTTTAGATTGCCTTAAATTGTACTTTATTTTGGTGTAATTTATTCATTTTCAAAAAGCTGTGTCTTTCAATGTCTTTGTTTGCAAAAAATGCTAAAATCAAACCTTGAATGTGGTCATGCTGAAAACATTTTACAGAATTACATTAACCCATCCCCACACAGTGACACTTTTGGACACCCCAAGAAAAACAAGGTGCCAAAAATTGTCACAAGATACGCCCGTCACACTGCTTAATATTAACTGGAGGTTTGAATAGAACTGAGGTGATTTTGAATGAATATTTTTTCTCAAACAAAGTATGGAAAACAACAAAGGACAATAACTCAAATTATACGCTAGGTAGAGTTAGGGCTCTTGTACACTGCATTCCCCCTTGGTGAGATCTATTCATCCATGAAGTTTCATGTTTCTAGCTATTTTACTTTAGAGATATACTCCGGACAAGATTCAAGTATGAAAAACAACAAAGGGCAATAACTCAAAATATAGGCTAGGTAGAGTTATGATTCTTGTACACTGCACTCCCACTTGGTGAGCTCTATCCATCCATGAAATTTCATGATTCTAGATATTATACTTTTAATGATATACTCCAGACAAGATTCAAGTATGAAAAACAACAAAGGGCAATAACTCAAAAAATAGGCCAGCTAGAGTTATGGTTCTTGTGCACTGCACTCCCCCTTGGTGAGATCTATACACCCATGAAGTATCATGATCCTAGCTATAATACTTTTAGAGATATACTCCGGAAAAGATTCAAGTATGAAAAACAACAAAGGGCAATAACTCAAAAAATAGGCCAGGTAGAGTTATGGTTATTGAGCACTGCACTCCGTATTGATGAGAAGAATATAACTGCCAAGTTTAAAGTCAATCGGACTTACAGTGACAGAGTTATGCTCCGGACAAAGAAGTAAAATATTGTGTAAAATGAAGAAATTGCTTGTTACAGCAATTTCTTTATTTTACACAATGTTTTCTACCCAGAAAGTTGAAAAATCTAAAATTTCATAGACTTTAAATTGGTGTCTGCATTTCCTTTCAATTTTGACCAGTCTAAAAATTTGCTGTCTGGTAATTGGTTAATTCAAAGGGCTGCAAGCACTGGAAGGAACAATAGTTTGTCAAAATTTCTTAAGAATAGTTATTCTAGGAACAACCCTGGCTTAGAAATTAACATGAATTTAACAAACAGGTGGTGAAGACTAAGATCAGACTTCTGATATGTGTGGGCTGATCTTTGTCTCTACCTCTTCTTAACCTATTCCCCCACAATGACAATTATAAACACCCCTTAAAATAAAATATTTTGAAAACATTGTGGAAATTGATGAAATCGCTTGTTCTTCATTATCCACAATGTTTTCTACACCAAAAGACAAAGATTTTAAAGATTTCATCAATCTAATATTGTTGTCTGCAATTTCTTTGCATTTGAATAGTCTCAAATTTCAATAAGTAGAAATGGGTTTAAACAGGAACATTTTTGGTTTACCATGACAAGTGTTGAATCATCAATGCTACAATTTTGAATTAACTTCAAATTCATTTAAATGAAATTTAACTCTTGTCTTGTCATAAATTACCTTACTGAACTGCTGTCAAATCAAAGGGCTGAAAGCACTGATAGAACTTGTTGTTCAAAAATTAAATTTCTTTAAGAAATCAACTTCATAACCAACCCTGATAGGAAAAGTACAAGCAGGAGGTGTAGACTAAGATCAGCCTGCACATAAGTGCAGTTTAATCTTAGTCTACACCTCCTGCTAAAACGGAGATATTCCGGGTTCAGCATGACAAGGGTTAAAAACTACTTGTTTGAGTATGAGCATTTTAACCCATTCCTACAAAGATTCTTCAGCATCTACAATATTTTCTACACAAAACAACAAAGAGTGTTGAAATTTTATCAGCTTAAAACTTTGTGTAAGCAATATCTTTGAATTTGAATCAGTCTAAATTTTCAGTAAGTGATAATAGGTAAAGGAAATATAGCTAATACTTATTTGATACTAAAACCCCCCAAAACTCAGACACATCTCAATCTTTACTAACAAGAAAAATGATTTTTTTATCTGGCAAAGCATCAGCTTTGATAGCTTAAAGTTAACAGACAAAATTTTGAAGCCTTCTCAAAGTGTAACCAGTGCAAACTGCCACTGGAGGCTTAACAACTAAATCCGTTGAATGTCTACGCCATAAAAAGTAGTTCTGGTGTATTTCAGGAATATTACGACTCTATTTAAATTTAAGTGAACTCTTTCAAAAGCTATCTAACCCATACCCACTCAATTCTCTTTATTAAGCATCAGAAGAAAATAGCTTTGGAAAACATTGTGGACAATGAAGAAATTGCTTGTAAAAAGCAATTTCTTCCTTGTCCACAATGTTTTCTACCAAATTTCACCAACTTGAAATTGCCGTCTGCAACTTCTTTCAATTTCAACCAGATTTTGTTATGTTATAAGGGGTTTACTCCAGGTTAACTTCATCCTCCTTTTTTATTATGATAACCTTTGGTGAAGAGGACTACTTAACAAAGCCATGCTTTGCTTGCCTTAAGTACTTTCAGTACTTTGGTTTGATAAAATTATGACAGAATATATCCATAAGAGCCAGTTTTCAACACTCTCACTTTAGTCTTTCTGTATATTGTTCATAAAATTGTTTTTGTCAAATTTATCAATAATATTACATATATGATATCAAAGAAAGCATTGTGGTAAAATGAGAAATATCTTGTACCAAGCAATTTCTACTTTAGCCATGATGCCTTTTAGTAATGAAACACTTCAATTGATTATGAAGTCAAGAAAATCTTGCAAAAGCACTTAAATCTTAGTTAGCTCAGGCCTGCATGACAATCAGAGAAATTTTGTCTTCTCTAATAACCCTTGTCATACTGCTTTGACAATGGCTTTGGCAGGTGTATATCCCAAGATCAGCCAGCACAGATGTGCTCTGTCTGATCTTGGCCTGCACTACCTGTTGTCCTTGTTGTGTTGAGACTTTCTCTTTGAACATAACATAAATCTAGTAATGCCAAAGTTTTATAATATACTGAAAAGAGGATAAATTCCTTTGAAACCAGTATATCATTAAAAGTCCCAAAGCAGCAGGCTGCAGGAGAAAGAAGGCAATGATAAATATTGATTTCATCCTTTTGTCAGAATGAATTCTACCATTTCTGATAAGATTGGGGAGTAAATGTCCTGACCACAGCTTTTTTCAAGCTGTACTTGAGGCATTTTGTTTTCAGACAGTATAATACATTGTGATTTGTCTACAAACTCTTTCATTCAGTCAGGTCATGAATTCTGTTGTCTTGTAGAGGGTTAATCCATTCCCACACAATCCTGTTTTTAATCCGGGCCTTCAAGTAAATGCTTGAGAAAACACTGGAAAATGACAAAAATTGCTTGTTACAATGTTTTCTGCTGATAAAGATTTTTAGAATTCCATCAGCTGCAAATTTCTTCAATTTGGACCAGTCAAAAATTTTGTTGGTTTACAGATGAATCTACATTAACCCTTGTCATGCTGAACTCGGAATATTCCGGTTTTGGCAGGAGATGTAGACCAAGATCAGCCTGCACATAAGTGTAGTCTGATCTTGATCTACACCTCCTGCTTGTTATTTTCTTGCCAGAATCATTTATGAAATTGATTTCCAAAGAAATTTTGATTTTGAACAACAAGTTATATCAGTGCTTTCAACTCTTTGATTTTACGGCCATTCAATGAGGTAATTTATACAGCATGACAAGGGTTAACATTAAAAGGACTTGCCTTTCATAGAGCTTGTACACAAGAAATTATAGATAGCATTTTTGAAACACATTGTTCTGTTATAATGAAATAAAAATTTTATAAAAAGGTCTGGCTTGTCATAATCCATATCACTGTGTATATAATGCTTTTTCATTGGCTTGTTGGCCAAGTGGTTATAACTTTATCCTAAATTGTTGATCGTACAAGTTTTATGTCATGTGAAGGCTGGTCCCCCAAATGGAGTAGAACCAGTAGATCAAATCCACTCTTGTGCTCCCACCAAAATACCAGAGAAATACTTCATGACCTATGGCATGTTACAGTAGTAAAGTATGTCTACACAATTCCTAGTACAGCAATATAAGAAATCATTCTGTCCGAGGGTAGTTTTGTATCAGATTCAGCAAGAAAGATCCATGAGAAAATAACAAAAGTATCATTAAGAAACACCTCTTATTGTAACATTTAGGTTCTCCATGAAAATTCCCTGGCTTGTAACTGACGTTTTGAAAGTCTGTCGCATGTACAAAATTCCCAAGCCGAAATTCTGCCATGTCACTTGGGTATATATGTACATAAACAAGGATACAGAACCCAAGCCAAAGGTCCCTGTGAATACACAGAAAGTTTTTAAAAGTGTCACTAAAATTACACATTTTAATATCAGGACAGAAGAACCAAAAGTAACAAAACAGCAAAATTTACCAATCGCAGGCCCTGGCAACTTACTTCCCTAGCTCCGCCCATTGACTCCAACAGGAAGTCCTGCTTCGATTTTAAACGATGTTATTTAACAAGAATTACAGCCAGTAACATTTAAAAAAAATGAAAAATGGTTGGTTGGCAACATAAACTTCGTAACTACAGCTTGAATAAGCTGTAGTTACGACGTTTTAGTCGCCAAACCAACAAAAAAGTTAGCAAAAATGGCAGCCAATGTGGGAGATGAAAAAAGCAGGTCCAGGCTGAATAAATTATTTGATTGGTCGATTGATTCCTTGATTGACAGCTGCGAATGGTCAAATCCCCACCTGTGAGTAACTGCCATTTTCATTAGAATTTGGTCATCAACCTAAAACTGTTAACCTTGTGATATATCCAAATTTCCCTACCCGACTCGAATCAAATACAAAATTTTGTATCACACCTACAACATATTTCTTTCATTTTAGTAAATTGCCTTCTGTATCCAATGAATGGCCACATGTTACCAACGACAAATGTATTTTTTCATGGAGGCGTAAGGTACTAAATTAATCACTATGAAATGCATGTTTCGGTGAATTGTTGCAAACAAGCGTTATGAAATTTCAATTAGGTCTCTTCTATTATATGATATTAAGTAATCTTGGGATATTTTGTTTGACAAATCTTTATGAATCATAAATCTACATATTCTTAAGATGTTAGTCAATTAGATTATTCAATATCTTTTTTCCAACAAAATTTGTAAATTGCTCAATACTTGTAAATTTGGCTTTGTTTTGTAAACAAAATGAGAGATTGTATTACAAGCAAATTCTCAGTTTACTAAGATGTTTTCTGCTCTATCTTAAAGTTTTTTTTCAACAACTCCAAGATTGAAATAACATTTTAAATACACAATGACAGACTAAAATTTCATCAGGAAATGGATCAACCCTTTACCAGATGACAAAGTTTTAGACTGGTCCAAATTCAAAGAAATTACCAACCACAAATTTAAGGTGATGAAATTTTGAAATTCTTTATTTTATTGGGTAGAAAACATTGTGGATAAGAAATTATTTCTAACAAGCAATTCCTTCATTTTCAACAGTGTTTTCCAAAGCTTTTTTCATACCAGGCATCAAAAAGAGGTATTGTCAGTGTTTATTCTAGGCAAGGGGATGGGGGATTCCTCCTTATTTTCAATATTGGTAGTGTGACAGTTTCAGATAATTTGCCAATATTATGCAAATTAGGAAACCTCCAGTGAGACATGTGACTATTTGTAGTTACATTTAGACAAAGTTGACCCATATAGGGCTGCATATCCTTTTCTCTGAATGGAAAGGCTTCGTCTATGAGCTCTACACATTACATTGGTGGTAGCTGTGGGATGAAGACAACTGCCAGACCTGAGTTGCCTTACTCACGGATCTCCAAGGCCAAGACTCAAAACCAGCCTTCTTAGAAAGGAGAGTTATAAATGTGACTGATTCAGGGGAGGTAATTTGCCATGAAAGAAACCGCCAGAGAGATATGTAGATATTTCTAATCATATATAGACAAAGTATATAGGGTTGAGGATCCTTTTCTCAGAATTGATAGGTCTTGTCTGTGAGCTCAGAAGATATAAACAAAGAAAAAGAATGCAATACCAAACATTTTTCCCTGCAATACCAAACATTTCTCAATCATGTAGATTTTGTGCTGCATGAAATCCCCCAGATTTTTGAAATCCTAAAATAAACACTGCATTGTATGGAAATGCTTTAACCCATTACCATACAGCAAAATGACAGGACTAAAAGTACTCAAAGAAATAATTATAGGTCAATATTTCTTTTGGATATACAACTCTGACTTTAACCCATTCCCAGACAGTGAAATTTTAGACCAGTCAAAATTGAAAGGAGTTGCAGACGACAACTTAAAGTTTATGAAATTATAGATTTTTTTCAGCCTTCTCGATAGTGAACATTGTGGAAAATGAAGAAATTGCTTGTTACAAGCAATTTCTTCATTTTCCACAATGTTTTTCTAATTGATTTTGTTGAGGGGCGTCCAAAAGCGTCACTGAATAGGAACGGGTTAAAAGAACAACCAGGTGGTAAAGACTTAGATCGGACAGCATACATGAGCCAGTATTTGTTCTAGCCAGTATTTTTTCTACTGAAAATTATTGTCTACAACTTCTTTCAATATAGACCAGTCAAAACTTTTAATTGTCTGGTAATGGGTAAATGTTTAAAAGCCTTGTCATCTGTCAAGTTATCCTCAAAAATGTTATTTCTGTGAAGTGTTATCCCAATAAACTTCATGATTACCTTTCATTTCTAATTAAAAACCTGTTTTCTTTTTAATGTCTGAAGAATCTTGTGTTTTGTCTTTAATTAGTGATCAATTCTAAACATCAAAAGCCACTCTGAATTAATAATTCAAATAATGTCTAAAACCCTTAACCCATTCCAACACAAAAATTTTACACTGGTAAATTTTTTTAGAGAAGTTGCCAAATCTTTGATTATTGGGGTTGAAACATTTTGGATAATGAATAATTTGCTTGTGACAAGCATTTTTTTTCATTTTCCACAATGTTTTCCAAAGCCTTCATATTGAGGGGCATTTAAATGCTTCACTGTGTGGTAATTCCTATTGACAGATTGTGTCTATCAATTAACCAATCAAATCATTCATTTAGACTGGAAATAAACTTCGACCTACATTTACATGAAGCAATTTTGTTAGGTTTGGCAACTTAAACATCATAACTACAGCTTTTCAACCTGTAGTTATTAAGTTTATGTTGCGATACAACCATTTTACTTTTCTGTTTCATGTTACTGACCATAAATTTTGCACAATAATGCCATTTAATATCTAAGGGGAACTTCCAGTCAGAACTCGGTGAGAGTGCAATCCATTTATTGACTGATCTCTTCTGTCTACAAAAAGGGGCATAATTTATTCAACAATGCATTTAGAGTTATCCCCACTGTTGTTATAGATTGCTCTTTTTATAGAGCACGTACATACATGTAAAGTTTCAAGGGAATGTGATCAGAAATACAGAGATATTACAAAATGCCAACATTTTTGGACAACAACACGGACATCCAAGCAGAAGGGTGGTACGAATTCCTCTGATTTTCTCTGAAAACAGCTCAGCTAAAAGCAGGTGTCTCAAACTTTGGTATCCCTAACCTAGTTTATGTCAAGAGATGCAGACGACACTGTTGGCTGCAGGAAAGAGAAATACTGATATCTCAGTTAAAACAAGGGACATTATTCTTCCACAAATGTGTTTTAGAGTTATCTCCCTAATGAATATGCATGCAAAGTTTTAAGTAAATGTCTTCAAAACTAGGACAGTTTTATGACATTGGTTTAAGTTTGATTCACTTAAAAAGTCCTTCATCAATAATAAAGTATACCTTCAACCATTTGTTTCGAAACAGCCAAGCTAAAATAGAATTGTCCAAAGCAGACTTGATTCCCAACACTATTTTGATACTAAAGCAGAAAAGTTTACCTTAGGCCTAGGTGACCCCAAAAGAGTAGAGCACTTCCTTGAATTTCATTGGTTAAAGTATGGAAAGGAAGAAGTCTACAGACAGGCAGAAACCAATACACCACTCTCTACTTTGTAAGTGGGGGCTAAGAAAAAGATCAGAATTTTGAATGTGCAAGAGAAGTACCATCAATGCACAAACAGTGCAGGTTGATCATAATCAAAATTATAAACCTCATTCATACACAAATTTTGTGAAATTAGACTGCATGTTTTTTAAATTCAAACAACGACTGACCCAAGTTGCTAGAATCAGAATTTATTTTACAAAATCCTCAGTCCACCTTAAATATCTTTACAAAATTGTTTAGTTAAACAAACACTGAAAAAAATGTTATTCCTAACAAGCTAAAATACTTTTGAACAACACAACTTGAATTTTGCAGAATTCTGAAACTTTTGAAAAGACCAATATCTTTGCCAATTCTAGGAACATGATAAGAATTCAAATGACAATAAATCATCGTGATAAACGACAGATCTGCTTTATGGGACAGCGACATGCTTATTGATTATGAAAAGTGACAGGAAGCGGAATTGTATGCTTAGCATGTCCGTCAGGGATTCCGATTATAACATGGGGCTTACATTCAGTGACTTTTCCTGGAAAATAATATTCGATCAGTTTTAAAATTGTTCCCTATGATTGAGGAATTTGTACCTAAGAACAAAATTATCTATGGTCAATTTATACATTAAACCATTCCCAAATTTTAGACTAGCTTGTTAGAAGTTGCTGACAACAATTTCATGATTTTGAATTTCAAACAACTCCCTCTTATCAGTAGAAAACAATGTATTAAATGCAGAAATTGCTTTTAACAAGCAATTTCTGCATTTTCCACATTGTTTTCCTAAATCTTTTTCTCAAGCAGACTCAAAAAGCAGGATTATGTGGTAATGGGTTAAGGAAGTCCAGGCAAAAAGGAAAGAGAAACAACAAGGAACTGAATCGTAGAATTGATCCTAAATAATGACAACTGAATTGTAGAATTGATCTTAGATAATGACAACTGAATCATAGAATTGATTCTAGATAATGACAACTGAATCCTAGAATTGATCCTAGATAATGACATCTGAATCATAGAATTGATCCAAGATAATGACAACTGAATCGTAGAATTGATTCTAGATAATGACAAGTGAATCGTAGAATTGATCCTAACTAATGACAACTGAATCATAGAATTGATCCTAGATAATGACAATTGAATTGTAAAATTGATCCTAACTAATGACAACTGAATCGTAGAATTGATCCTAAATTATGACAACTGAATTGTAGAATTGATCCTAGATCATGACAACTGAATCAAAGAATTGATTCTAGATAATGACAACTGAATCTTAGAATTGATCCTAGATAATGACAACTGAATCATAGAATTGATCCTAGATAATGAAAACTGAATTGTAGAATTTATCCTAGATAATGACAACTGAAATGTAGAATTGATCCTAACTAATGACAACTGAATCGTAGAATTGATCCTAGATAATGATGACATTTCCAACAACAGATCAGCTATTGTATCTGCAAAGTCAAGTCATCACAATGTGCTCCATACAGAGGTACTGAATCTTTTATAAAAGCATCTCACAACAGTGAGCATATATTCTAAATACCATGAAAGGCTGAAAAAGCTGCTCTGAATGTCAGACAGAGTCAAATGAAATGGTTGGAAATGTTCTACACAAACTGAATTGTTATATGAATCAAGGTTACAATATCAGACAGCAAAAACTAGAATTGTCCCAAAGCAGATTTTTGCTGCATCCCCAGAATCTAAAAGTTCTTCATTATCTGCTGGTTGAGTTAAACCTTGTCATGCTTAATGAAATTTTGTGGATTAAAATAAAAGGGCTGAAAGTACTGAAGGCATCAATTGTGGGGTAATATGTCTCAATTTATAAACGATCCTGTTCAAATGGGACAAGCAGGTGATGTAGACTAAGATCAGACAGTACATATGTGCAAGGTGACCTTTGTCTATAGCTGACCTGCTAAAACAGGAATATTCTGGGTCCAACAAGGCACTTTTAAGGTTAGAATATTCTTTCACCAAGAGAAAAAGCTCCATAGAATGGAAAGTAAATAATGGCATCCATTATCGGCAGGTGTCTTGAACAAACATTATGTATTGTTGTAACTGATTAGTTGTCATTAACCTTAACCTTCAACTAAAACAAAGCTCAATTGATTGACAAGAGTATCATAATGGCCTGGGCTGCCAGAAAAGTGGTTCATGACATCACACCTATCTTTTCCAAAAACAAAACTTTTGAGCTAAAAAAGACACTTTAATATTAAAAGCACATATTTTTAGACTTAGTAAAGTCTATCACATCTTCACAATAATTATGTTATTATAATTAACCCATTCCCACTCAGTGATGCTTTTAGACGCTCCCAAGAAAAAAAGTTTTAGAAAGCATTGTGGAAAATGAAAAAATTGCTTGTTACAAGCAATTTCTTCATTTTCCACTATGTTTTCTACCCAGAAAGTTGAAAAAATCCAAACTGTCATTCACTTTAAATTGTTGTCTGCAACTTCTTTCAATTTGGGCCAGTCTTAAATTTTGCTGTCTGGTAATGGTTTAAAAGACTTCAGGGTGGAGGATCAACAAGAAATAATGTCAATACCGTTCATATCTATGTCAACACTCTTCCTTTTGGTTGGAAAATAAACTGTTTTTGTCCAAGCACTTTATGAGCAGATAGAGGGACAAAACTTATTGAACAGTATAATATATGAGAAGTTTTTTGAAAAATTCAAGATATCCTTTAGGTTTAAATCTAATTCATCAACCTGTTCCCTTACTGTCCTATTAAGTAATTATAATTAAGAAATACTGCAGAACACTGAGTAATTTGTCCTTTCCTCATAATGTTTTCTAGCCCTTGCATTATAATTATTTTTAATTCAATAACGCTTTGAAATGTGGTCTGCAATTTCTTTCGATTTAAACAATTAAGACGAAATTTTATTCTTAAAAATAGACAAAGTCATTCCCACAAGATTCCATTGATTGACAACCCTGAAGCAAAAGGTTTTAAGCCATACCCACATATTAATGACGTTTTTTGACGCCCGCAAGAAAATCAGCTGGGAAAACCTTGTTTAAGATGATGTAATTGCTTCATTCTAAACAATGTTTTCTATCCAAAAAGTTGAGAAAAAAACAAAGATGCGTTTGTGAAACACTATGCCCCCTAATCAGGAATTCTTTAGAAAAGGGTGATTTTTTTTTCTTTGTTTTAGGGAAAAGGATTTAAATTTTGACCTTGGCCTTGATGAATTGAGCTTCCCCAGTTGGGCCTTGTTGAGACCTATCTACATACCAAATATTAGCATTGTAACTTAATCAGGGTTGAAGTTATAGGAAAATGTTTAGTTGGCAGGTTAAGTTTTGCAGACAGACGGACCGACAGATGGACAGACAGACGAACACCGGTAAAACAATATGCCCCCGATCTTATCGATGCAGGGGCATAAAAACAAAATTTCATAAACTTTACATTGTTGTCTGAATCTCCTTTCCATTTGGACCAGTCTAAAATTTTGCCACCTGTTAATGGGCTGAGAAACATTGTTGAAAACAAAAGAACCATTTGTAAAAAGCAATTTTTACATTTTCATGATGTTTCCAACCTGAAAGACAAAGATTTGATCAGTCTATAGAAACTTCTGTATACAGCTTTAAGTGCAAAAAGGAACTGTAATGAAATAAATTCCTTCTGAAACAATTTCCTTAGAGCTGATAATTTGTAATTATTGTACAAATAGTTTCAACAAATTGAAGCCACTTCTCTCCAAGACAAAACGTAATATTTCTGCTCTAAAAGCTTGTTTCTAATCATGATAATTTCCCTAATGTGCGACTATGAGTACTAAAAATCTATCAGTGGAATTAGTCTAACAGATTCTAGTAATTTGAGGTCAATTTTCTTGTTTGCAAAGTACTTCACTTCCGCCATTAACTTTGAACAAAGGGATCATACTTGCAACAAGGAAGGTTTCTGTTTGGTTGAATGGTGATTAAAGCCACTTTAAACAATTTTTCATGTGCAATTAAACTTGTATTAAGCAACCACTCAAGGGACGGTCAATGTGGTCTTTTAAGAGGACGGTCACTCCCTCATTCCCACACAATGAGGTTTTAGGCGCCCCCTGGAAAAAATGCTTTGGAAAACATAGTGGAAAATGAAGAAATTGCTTGTCACAAGCAATTTCTTCATTATCAACAATGTTTTCTACCGAATAAGTAAAAAAAATCCAAAATTTCAAAAGCTTTGAATTGTCGTCTGCAACTCCTTTCAATTTGGAACAGTCTAAAATTTTGCTGTCTGGTGATGGGTTAATACACTTTTAGGGAAAAATATTGGGAGATTGTTACGACTGCACATATAAATTATTGCAGGATTTTCAATTAATCCTTTGTTAATGGAACTCGTTAGAATCACCTTGTTGAGACGATTCTAATGAGATCATCCGACTTGTGGTAAGAGCCAAAGTGGGCATTGCTGCAACAAATGACTCTTTTTGAAATTCTGGACCATGTAAAGCACCTAGATGTCAGACGTGCAATATGATGCACGACACTCAGACTTTCAAATCTCTTCTTGACGCTGTTTCCTCTGTCAAGGGTACACACACTTGTAAAACTGCAAATGGAGTGTATCTAATGACGTGCACCATATGCAACAAACAATATGTTGGCGAAACCAAACAGCAAATCAACAAACGCAAGAATTTGCACAGATCTGATTGGAAAACATGTAGATTCAATAGATCTCCAGTTGCAGAACATTTTAGCGAAGACGGCCACTCATTTAACGATGTTGTCCTGTGTTGCGTTGAAGCAAACACTAAATGACAAACAATGCAAAGCATTGGAGACTTATTGGATCAGGCGTCTTAACATGATCCAACCTTTTGGGATTAACAAAAATGACATATAATCATCTAGGGTAAATTTGATCCGCACATTTACCTACAGATTGACCTACAAATTTTCCGCCAGCCTATTAAAATAAGATTTTCATTCATTCTGTCAGTTGCCATTAAACCCCTGATGAAGAAACTTTTAGTTTCGAAAGCACTAGAGTTATAACTTGATAATCCATATATTTTACACTGTTTGAATACAATTTATCCAACATTTATTTTAAATATTCAGTAATCATGCATACTCAGGGATCCAGTGTTTTAGAAAGAAATTGCGTTGGTATTTGTTTTCTATCTCTAATCCTATAGGACAACAACACAGGCCATTAAAACTGGACTGAGAAAAATCTGGATTTCTCCAAAATGATATAAACAAACCTTCACCAAATCTAATGTCTGTCAGAATTGAAGATTAATCAATTCAGACGTAACGCCCCCTCAAGAAAACAAGAGCCATCAGAGACTGATTATGCTCCCTGTCATAAAAAGTATAAAATAAACAGGGAAAAGGGTTCAGACGGTCCAACAGACACAGATGCTGGTATATGCTAGCTATATTCCAGACATGATAAATTCTAACATATATCATTGACTTGTGACCTTGACCTTAGAAATATCTGAAAATTTGTTTCAAATGGCACATCTACTCACGATAGAGAAGAATTGTGCAAACTTATTTTGAAATCAATCCATACTTTTAGAAGCTATTCTCCAGACATGGTTAATTCCAGTGTTTGACATTAAGCTGTGACCTTGACCTTCTAGCTATCCGATTTTTTTTCCAATTGCACTTCTACTCGTGACTTAGAACAATTGTGACAACTTATGTTCTATACCTGAAGGACATGCTTAACCTTAAGTTGTGCCCTGTACCTTGGAGCTATATGAATAAATTTTCTAACGACACATCTACTCATGATAAGACAACAATGGTGTAAATTTATTTCAAAATCCATCTACAACTGAAAGATCTATGTTCTGGAAATGCTAAATTTTCATATTCAACCTTGAGCTGTATTCTTGACCTTGGCATTATCAGAAGGTTTGTTTCAAATTGCCCATCTATTTAGAACAATTGTGTATTTAATCCATAATTTTAGAAGCTATGTTTCAGACATGGCTATTTTCAACATTTGACCTTGACCTGTGACATTGACCTTGGAGCTACAGAATGACTGAGAACAATTGTGCCAAGTTATATTGAAATCCTTCTGTAATTGAAGGAGTTATCCTCTGCACATGCTTAATTCTATCTTTTTATTGAGGGATGTGACCTTGACCTTGAGGCTATCTGAAGATTTGTTTAAAATGGCACATTTAATCATGCTAGAGTATAATTGTGTAAAGTTATTTCGAAATCAATCAATAACTGAAGGAGCTATGCTCTGGAAATGCTTAATTTCAACATTTGACCTTGAGCTGTGACCTTGACCTTGGAGCTATCTGACTTTTTTTTCAAATGGTACATCTATTTATGATAGAGATCAATTGTGCCAAGTTATTTTGCATAATTGAAGAAGCTACGTTGTGGACAAGGTCAAAGTTTACCTTTGAGATTGAACAGTGACCTTGACTTTTGAGCCGTCCAAAACCGAGAAAAGTGCCTAGGTGCAATATCATAAAGATTTCACATGTGAAGTTTCATCCAATTTGGCCAAAGGGTTGTGGAGATAGCGTATGTATAGACAGACAACAGAAGGACAGACAGATGAAGCCGCTACTTATAATGCTCGCACTTCGGGGATCATAAAAAGGCTTTGAAAAACATTGTGAACAAGGAAGCAAGACAAAGACATATAGAATTTCATCAACTTGAACTTATTGTTTTGTAACCTCTTTCAATTTGGACCAGTCTTATCCTGTGGTAATGGGTTAACCCAAACGATCAGACTTTTATTAGCGCCTCAACAAAACAGCTTGGGAAAACATCGTGAAAAATGAAGAAATTGCTGATACAAAGCAATTTCCACATTTGTAACAATGTTTTCTATGCACAGAAAGGTTTCAAAATTTCATCAATGCTAAATTTTCATCTGCAACTTCTTTCAATTTGGACCAGTCTAAAATTCCGTTGTTTGGTAATGGGATAACTGGCAGTTGACAAAGTTTTGGAATACATGTATATTGTGGTTGATAATCCTCCAATGAAAAGTTTTGAGACAAGAAAATTAACCCATTACCACACCAATAAATCTTAAACAGGTCCAAGTTCAAATATGTTGCAGACAATAACATTTAGTTGATGAACTGTATTTTGGGATAGAAAGCTTTGTGGATAATGAAGAAATTGCTTGTAACAAGTAATTTCTTCATTATCCACTATATTTTCAAAGGATTTTTCCTTAAGAGGTATCAAAAAGTGTGATTGTGTGGGAATGGGTTCAAGGTAAATGATCATACCATTCACTGTGGGCTTTCAAGGAACCAAAACAACTCACTTACCTGAAAAAAGAGAATAAAATATCTATATTATTTGGTTACTTTTCTATTTCTCATATTTTCTGGGATTTTCTTTTCTTTCTTTTTAGCTAGCAAAGCGTCAGCTTTGATAGCTTAAGTGAACAGACAGAATTTTGAGGGCTTCTCAAAGTTCAGCGAGTGCAAACTGCCACTGGAGGCCTTACCACTAAATCCATTGAATGCATACGCCATAAAAAGTAGTTCTTATGTATTTCAGGAAAATTACACACCCTATTGTAGAGAACTTTTTCAAAGGCATCCTATCTAAGCCATTCCCAAACAATTCCACTTTTTAAGCATCTCAAGAAAAAAACTTTGGAAAACATTGTAGAAATTGAAGTAATTGCTTATATAAAGCAATTTCTTCAATCTACATAACATTTTCTACCCTACAAGAGAAAGATTTTCTAAACTCTACCAACTTGAAATTGACCTCTAGAGCTTCTTTCAATTTGAACCTGTCTAAGGTTGTGTCATGTTGTAATGGGTTAACTCATGGGTTGCTTTTACCTTGTTTATTTATCATGATAAACTTTAGAAAAGGAGATTACTTAACAAAACCATGCTCTGCTAGCTTACAGTACTTTCAGTACTTTGATATATTTGTATTTAAACCTCATAATCCTGATTAAAATGAGATTACCATCAAAGAGCCGTGTCAATATTTCTTTTAATTACTTTTAATGAATGACTCTGTCGTAAGCCATTTCCACTAAATGACGCTTTCAGACGCCCCCAATGTTTTCCAAAGCTTTTATTTCTATAGGGCGTTTAAAAGCATCACTGAGTGAGAATGGGTTAAGATTTTCAACCTTATTTCTGTCATATTGGTGAGAACCTAACCATGGGTTTCTGGTATGTCTTACACTACAACATCCTATCCAAGCCTTAACCCATTACCACACAGCAAAATATCCAAATGGTCCAAATTCAAAGTAGTTGCAGACGACTATTTAAAGTTTATGAAATCCTAGATTTTTTTCCCTTTCTTGGTAGAAAACATTGTGCAAAATGAAGAAAATGCTTGTTGCAAGCAATTTTTTCATTTTCCACAATGTTTTTCATTGGTGTTTTTCTTTAAGGGGCGTCAAAAGGCGACACTGTGTGGGAATGGGTTAAGTACCTATTCCAACCAAAGTGATTAATCACCAACCTTTTTGGTAAGCAAAACATGACCATGTCAGATATCAGAAAGAATTTTGGCTGTGCCGGAGATAATTTTTGTTCCCGCCTGGACTTTATACTCATGGCGTCTTTAAATAAGGATTCATAAAAGAAATGTATTTTCTTTTCTTGAATATTTTGTTGCAAAGAAACAGGCAGAAAATTTAACTTCTTCTTTTTGTCAGAAAGTAGCAATATTTGAATCAATTATAATAAAAGACTTTACTTAATAAGGCAATACAGTTGGGTTTACCAGGTCTTCCCTATGGCTATGTGATTTGAATTGATCGTTGTCGGGCTATTTATGATTAACTCGAACGTGTTACAAGCAATTTTCTCCTTTATCCACGTTATTTTCTACAGAAAAGATAAGAATCATTGCCTGTAACTTACTTGGATTTTGCCGAGTTTAAAATTTTGTTGAATGAAAAATTTTAGTTGATCAAATTTATTACTATTTTTTTTGTCTATTATCTTTTTGGGTAGAAAACATTGAGGGTAATGAAGAAATTGCTTTTGAAAACAAATTTCTTCATTTTCCACTAGGTTTTTCAAATTCTTTTGCTTAGATTGTATAAAAAGGTTGGATTGTTGAAAGTTTATGAAATTCTAAATTTTTTCAACTTTCTGAGTATAAAACATTAAGAAATTGCTTGTCACAAGCAATTTCTTCATTTTACACAATGTTTTCCAAAGCATTTTTTTCTTGGGGGCTTCTTAAAGCGTCATTGAGTGGGAATGGGTTAACCACTAATATCATTTATGATATCGATTTGCATAGTTTATTAACAACACCAATAATTCAAGAGGTTAGTTTGACCTAACCATCATTTTATTACCATGAACAACCCTAAACCTTTTGTTTGTTTGATTGAATGGAATTTAACGCCACTTTTAACAATTTTTCAATTATTTCGTGGCGGTTGGAGTACCTTACAATAGATTCCTGGTATATATCGCACCAGTTCCAACATTACATCCTTTCCTAGCCTCCAGTTTCTATCCCACTTAGGTTTACATTTATCCACCCACTGGTGATAGACAAATGTCAGAATGGATATGTGCTGCTGCTGGGGATCAAACTCATGACAATAGATGACTGAATATTACTGGTGAGCTACCAACTGCACTATGATGGCAGCACCCTAAACCTTTACCCTTTCATTCAAAAACTTTGCTATGACTTAAATGAGTCACCAACAAGCTTGCTCGTCACATGACCTTCAGTTGTGACCTTGAACGTGCGAGCATCTAACAGAACTTTACACATGACACTGAGTCTCTTCAAGCGGAAAAAAAAAGCCAAGTTATTTTGAAATCCATTAATATGCTTTAGACAAGAATTGAACATTCACCAAAACAACACTCCAAAAGGACAGGGTACCTTTATACACCTCTTATCATTTTTATAAGACATCAATTTATATATACCTTGTATATAGTCCCCTCAAGATTAGAGGTGGAATAATAAAAACTTGGAGATGCTATAGGTAATATTTAATTTATAATTCCAAGTTGTTAAAAGTCAACATTTGAGTTATTAACCCTTGTCATGCTGAACCCAGAATATTCCTGTTCTGGCAGGAGGTATAGACTAAGATCAGCCTGCAAATAAGTACAGTCTGATCTTGGTCTACAGCTACACCTCCTGCTTGTCCCCTTTAGGCCATTAATGTTTGAATAATGAATTTTCAAAGGAAGTATTGACTCTAAAAAGACTTTTCAGTACTTTCAGTCTTTTAACCCTTGTCATGATGAACCCAGAATATTCTGGTTTTGGCAGGAGGTGTAGACTAAGATCAGACTGCACTTATGTGCAGGCTGATCTTAGTCTACACCTCCTGCTTGTACTTTTCCTATCAGAGTTGTTTTTGAAGTTGATTTCTTGAAGAAATATTTATTTTTAACAACAAATCAGTGCTTTCAGCCCTTTGATTTGACAGCAGTTAAGTAAGGTAATTTATACAGCATGACAAGGGTTAATTTTAAAGCAAAGGATTTTAATCTAGCATGACAAAGGTTGACAAATAATTAGAGATTCTATATAAGATTCATACAAGTCATAATAATTGTTCAAAGTAAGTTTATTGCTTAAGGTTCTATTTCAATTTTTACTTTTTAGAATTGATCTTGCTTTTAACTCATTCCCACACAATGATGCTTTTTGACGCCTCTAAAGAAAAAGAATTTGGAAAATATTGTGTAAAATGAAGAAATTGCTTAAATTGCTAAATTGGTTAATTTAACGTTTCTACCCAGAAAAGTGAAACAATCTAAAATTCGAAGATTTGAATTGTTGTTTGCAACTTCTTTCAATTTGGACCAGTCTAAAATTTTGCCATCTCGTAATGATTTAAAGACCTTTAACTTATCTAATGTTTCCTTTATCTGCAAACTCAGTAAAGCCATGTTCCCCCCTCCCCCACAAAAAAATAAGATGACCATGATGGTCCTAAAACGCTCCCCTTTAGGATGATGGTTCGTGGCTCTATGATATAAACTAAATAGCAAAGCCCTCAGTCTAATTATTTTGGAGAAGATGTTTAAGGATTTCTCATTTAATCCTAGGTATATTGATGATCCCACCATATAGCATTTTAAATTTCCTGAATATAGTAATGCTTTGAAGTATAGACATCAATACATACCAAATATTTAAGCTCTAGGCCTGATGGTTTAGGAGAAGACGGTTTTCAAAGGTATCATTATTTATTCCTTACTAAAATTAGGGATTGTACAGAAAAGGGTTAATTTTTTTAAGTGATTTGGTAGAGGGTCAATGGCTGATGTAATGTACCAAATATCAAAGCTCTAGGCTTTATGGTTTGGGAGAAGAAGATATTCAAAGATTTCCTTCTTTATTCCTTTGTAAAATCAGGGATCACACAGAAAAGGGCTAATTTTCAGAGTATGATAATTCTTTGGTAGAGGGTCAATATATGATGATATGTACCATATATAAAAGCTCTAGGTCGTATGGTTTGGGAGAAGAAGATTTTTAAAGTTTTCCTTCTTGTATTCAATGTAAAATCAGGGATCGCCCAGAAAAGGGCTAATTTTCATAATACAGTAAATCTTTGAAGTATTAAGGTAGAGAGTCAATAGATGATGATATGTATCAAATATCAAAGCTCTAGGCCTTATGATTTGGGAGAAGTAGATTTTTTTAAGATTTCCTTCTTTTATTCTATTTAAAATCAGGGACTGCCCAGGAGAGGGCTAATTTTCAGAATACAGTAATTCTTTGAAGTATTTTGGTAGAGGGTCAAATGATGATGATTTGTATCAAATATCAAAGCTCTAGGCCTTATGGTTTGGGAGAAGAAGATTTTAAAAGACTTCCTTATTTTATTCTATGTAAAATTAGGGATTGCCCAGAAAAGGACTAATTTTCAGAATACGGTAATTCTTTGAAGTATTTTGGTAGAGGGTCAATAGATGATGATGTATACCAAATATCAAAGCTCTAGGCCTTATGGTTTGGGACGAGAGGATTTTTAAAGTTTTCCTTCTTTTATTCTATGTAAAATCAGGGATCGTCCAGAAGAGGGCTAATTTTCGGAATAAAACTTTGTGCTCAGGTGAGCTAAAAACACACAACAAAATTAATAAGAATATCATACTCGAGGTCCAAAAGCATAAAGCATATAAGCATAAAGCATTTAGTGATTGAAATTACCAAATCAAAATAATTCTTCGCAATAAGCCTACAACTTACGAAAGAAGTTTCAATACTATAAGTATTGACCCACCAATATTTCAAGGTTTGTTTATAAGAATTATGAAGTCTTAATGTTTTAACTTTTGTCATCAAACAACCCTCTTGGTCACGGAAATTAAGGAAATTGTTTAGTCACCAGCACATGTGCATATAACAGTCAGTACCAAAGATTAGTGAACATGTCTGGCAAACAAATTTTGTAGAATGAAATCTTTTAATATTTCAAAATTTTCATTGTTTATCAAAAGTCAATTCATTTATGAGGTCAGATGAAAAAAGTATGAACAAATTTTTAAAAAAAATTCACTGTATATCATAATTATATGGACATAAGCGTTGACCATAAAAGCCATTTTTTCAACCAATCAAAATTAATTGATGGAATCTGAAAAAGAGTCTCCAGAATATCATTCCTGTAAAATTTGATTGAAATCCATCAACTGGTATCTGAGAAAAAGATTTTCAAATCTTTCACCATAAATGGAAATTAGCCCCACCAATTTAAGCCATGTTTTTCATCCAATCAAAATTCTTGAAGCAATCTGATAAAGGGTCACACAAGGACCATTACTGTGAAATTTGATTGAAATCAATTGATTGGTTTCTGAGAAAAAGGAAGATTTTTAAAGGCTTTACCATATAAGCTCTGCCCATTACAGCTATGTTTTTCCGATCAAAATTCTTTGAAGGGATCTGATAAAGGGTCACCAAAGGTACATTCCTGTAATTTTTGGTTGAATTCCAACAACTGGTTTCTAAGAAGAAGATTTTTGAAGGTTTCGACATATATGGAAATCAGCCCCGCCCCTTAAAACCAATTTTTTCATCTGATTCAATAATTTCTGAGAAGATTGTAACCCTTTCCTGTTCAATCCTTGGTTTTTACGTCCCAGAGAATTTACATTTGAGAAACATTGTAGAAAAAGAAGGAATTGCTTGCAAAAAGCGATTTCTTCTTTTTCGACAATAATTCTACCCTACTGAATGGTTATTTCTCAAATTATATCCTCTTTAAATTTTCATCTGCAAAAACTTTGATTTGGACGGGTCAAAGATTTTGTAAAATGGGAAAGGGTTAAAAGGTTTCACCATATATGGAAATAAGCCCTGCCCATTAAAGCCGTGTTTTTAATCCAATCAAAATTCTTGAAGGAATCTGATAAAAGGTCATACATTTAGGATCATTTCTATGAAATTTCGTTGAATTCTGTTTAGTACTTTTTGAGAAGATTTTTAAAGCAAAAGTTTACGGACCAACTCGTTCATGCAGGAATGAACGCACTAGGGAAACAACCCCATGACAAAAGCTCGCTTTCAGCAAGTGGAGAAAAAGCTTGCTGGCTTTCAGCCAGTGGAGATGAGAACTCTACATAAATGTCGACCAAGGTTGGATTTTAAAATTCACTTCCTGTCTAAATGAGTGGTTTGATTGGTTTATTGATTCCTTGATTGACTGCAACAATTTGTTAATCTTCCATCAGTGAATGACACTCTAAGGCAGTTATACTGTGAATAGTCCCCTATTCTGCAGATGGTTTTCTTCTTAGATTACATTTTTATCCATAAATCTTTGAAATCATTCAGGTTGGAAAACAATAAAACAGTAAAATTTCAATTCCTTTGGTTAAACATCATGTTTGTTCCTTCTGTCAGAAAACCTAGATCACATTACACTAATGATTATTTATGTGTTAGAATAATTGAATAAACAAGGGAAGAGAGATGGTCGTCAATTATTTTTGTTTGACCTTCTGGCAAACTAATTCTACAAGCAACTCTGATTGTCATTTAATTACAAAGAACTCCCTTGAGCTTACAAGAGTACCACATTGGCCCACTTTGCTTCTCTCAAAAACAGTTTGATGCACAAGTCATTTCCTTAGAATCAAATGAAAGGGGTTTAATGCCACTTTTAACAATATTTTAGTAATATTAGATGCACTGAAGCACATAATCATGCATGATTTCTGGTATAATTTCTCACACAAGTAATACCACTACATCCTTTCTGAGATCATGCAGATAGGGTAGAAAATAATGTGGGAAAAGATAAGAAAAAATTGGGTATCAACATTGGGATTTTTTTGTCTCTCTTGAGTATGGTTAACCCTTTCCTGGACAAACCTGAGATTTTACGTCACTGTGATACTTGGGAAAACATTGTGGAAAAAGGAGAAATTGCTTGTTCCAACAATATTTTCTACCACACAGGATGGTCAGATTTCTAATTGCATGCATTTTTCATTGTCGTCTGCAACCTCTTTCAAATTGGACCAGTCTTAAATTTCATAAAACAGGAAAGGGTTAAGAAGAGTCTTGCAATTGACCCATTACCTTGCAGCAAAATTCTAGGTCCAAATTGAAAGACATTGCAGACTACATTTTAAACTTGATTAAACATTTTTAATAATCTTTTCTTTTTCTTTTTCAGGGAAACTTTGGATCGATCCCGGCGGCAGCACATATACTTTCCGACATTTGCCTCTCTACAACGGGTTGATAATCGTAAACCTAAGTGGGATAGCAGCTGGAGACTAGGAAAGGATGTTGTGGTAGTTCTTGTGGTAGAAATACCAGGAATCAATTGTTAGGTGCTCCAGCCGCCTGGATATGACTGAAATACTGTTAAAAGTGGCGTTAAACCCCATTCAATCAATCAATCAAAAAAGGACTAGTGTAGTGCAATCTTTACTGGTAGGTAAGTACCCTTACCTACCAGTGTTTTGTTTATGTAGAATAAAGTGCTTTACACCATTTCAACAAAATCCTGCCTTTTTTTGGCCCCCTAAGAAGAAAAAGGCTTTGGAAAACACTGTGGACACTGACGAAATTGCTTGTAACAATGTCCACAATGTTTTCTTTTCTTAACCCATTCTCACACAGTGAATATAAGACTGGTCTAAATTGAAAGAAGTTGTAGACAACAATTTAAAGTTAATGAAATTCTAGATTCTTTCTTTTTTTTGGGGTAGAAAACATTGTTGAAAATGAAGAAATTGCTTGAATCAAGCAATTTCTTCATTTTACACAATGTTTTCTCAATTCTTTTTCTTGGGGGTCGTCAAAAAGCGTCACTTTGTGGGAATGGGTTAAAGGCTAAGAATTTCCCCAGCTTGAATTTTTGGTCAGCATCATCTTTCAATTTAGACTAGTCCAAAATTCCATCATGTGGGAATTGGGTTAAGCAACTTGAGCTTTTCTTAACCCCTGTCATGCTGAGTAAAATCCTTTTTATATAAACTCAAAGGGCTTGAAGAACTTGCAGATTTTATTTAGGGTTAATATTTCTTTTGAAAGATACATTTACAAATAAAAAGAAAAAGCAGGTGGTGTAGAATAAAATCAGACTACACATATATGCAGACGATCTTTGTCTATGCCTATTGACAAAACAGGAATTTTAAAAGCTCAGCATGGCAAGGGTTAAATGAAAATACTATAAAGAAAGAACAAAGGTATTGTTCAGATCTTTGTCATGATCAAACAATAGTTTAACCATTGTCAAAACAAGATTAACCAATGATCACAAAATTAAGGAAAGTCCTGGGTAGTATGTTTTGGTAGACAAAAAGTCAAAATTTGGGACACATTTAAATCTAGAAACATATACCCCAGTTTCATGATTCCAGGACAAACTTTAGCATTTCCACAGAATTACCCAAGAATTACAGACAATTTATAGATCCTCTAAATGAAGTTTTGTCCCCGTGTCAGACCCGCACAATTTATGATTGCTCTTCTCCCAACAAATCATTTTCTAATATCCGGATGTACTTGTCTTGGTAACCCAGCCCGTCACAACATTCCTGGTATTATATAATATACTTTTTGCAATTCTGACAATAAAAATGTATTTCTTTTGTATGGCATATAATTATGCAATTTATATATTCATCCTATTTGCCACACAGTAATTCTTTTTGACTCCCCTCAAGAAAAAACTCTGTAGAACATTGTAGACAATGAAGAAATTGCTTGTAACAAACAATTTCTTCAATGTCCACAATGATTTTTATCCTAAAAGGCAAACCTTTTCCCAATTCCATCAACATGAAATTATCGTCTGCAATTTCCTTCAATTTAGACCAGTCTAAATTTTGCTTTGTTGCTTCATATGGCCAGGTGAGCTAAAAATACACAGGAGGTGAAATTGTAGAAAAAGTTTGAAATATTCCTAAAATACAAAAGAACTAATTTTAAGGTGTAGGCATTCAATGGATTTAGTGGTGAACAGACTCCAGTGGCAGTCTGCACTCATTGACAGACGGCAAACTGAAAAGAGTTGCAGACGCCATTTTTAAGTTTACGAAATTTTAGTTTTTCACTTTTCTGGGTAGAAAATATTATGTTGAATGAAGAAATTGCTTGTGACAAGCAATTTTGTCATTTAACACAATGTTTTCCCGATTGTTTTTCATGAGGGTGTCCAAAAGTGTTGTTTTGTGGGAATGGGTTAAACCAGCAAATCTCAAAACTCTAGGAATAAGCTTTTACATCTACTCAGTGTCTGCATTTTCACTTTACCCTTGTGCTGAATATTTTATTCTCTTTTCACTATGTTTAAAAATACTGACATAAATAGATTGATATTGTGTTCAAAGATTTTTCTCAACATAAGCAGGTAGTAAAGGCCAAGATCAGACTGCACGCATATGCAGGCTGATCTTAGTCTATGCATCTGCTGAAATTATTGTTAAAGCAAGAGTATTCTGAGATCAACTTGACAAGGGTAAATGTTCGATTTTAAAAAATCAACCTCATCTTACATTTGGTCAGCTAGAAGCTAAAAATATCAATCTAGTAGACACTTTTTGTGAAGAATTTCTTCATCTCCAATAATGAAGTTTTGTTCCGCTGTCAAGCTGTAAATATTTATGTTTGTTCATCTCTCACAAATCAGTCTCTAATATTACTGTGTACTTGTCTCTGTGACCTAGACTTCAAAACTGACGTAGTCCGACAATGAAAAAAAAGCCGTCAAATCAGGGGCAGTAACTCACACAAATGTCTGTGTGAATAAATATCTAGAAAACAAGAGACCATGAATATACCAAGAAGAAGTAAGTTAACCCATTCCCACTCAGTGACGCTTTTAGACGCCCTCAAGAAAAATAGCTTTGGAAAACATTGTGGTAAATGAAGAAATTGCTTGTCACAAGCAATTTCTTCATTAACCACAATGTTTTCTTCCCAGAAAGTTGAAAAAATCCAAAATTTCATAAGCTTTCAATTGTAATTTGCCACTCCTTTCAATTTGGAACAGTCTAAAAATTTGTGGGTTAAACCTTGTCAAGATCATGAATAAAGTTCTTGTTCGAGACTGAACTATAATGATAGGACTGAAATCACTGAAAGGCCCCAATTTGGGGATCATTGCTCCTTCTGTTAATTCATTTGAAAAACAAATATGGCTAGCTTAACCCATTACCAAACAACAAAATTTTAGACAGGTCCTAACTGAATTAACTCACAGAGGGCAAATTAAAGCACACCAATTTTAGAAAATAAGTATCAAATAGGGTAGCCACATTATGAGAAAAGGGAAAATACATGTTACAAGTAATTTCTCCTTTTCCCACAATGTTTTCTAAAACCATATAATTTTGTACAGCGTAAAATTGTGTGATTGTGTGGTAATGGGTTCAAACATTAAACAGTTGGTGTAGTTTAATCTTAGTCCATATCTCCTGCCAAAGTAGATAATTTCAAATACTGTGGTAATGTTGTGGTATGAGATATGGCAGGTAGCTACAGTAAGGTGCATCAGCAACCACTATATAACTGAATTACTGTAGAAAGTGGTGTTAAATCCAGTATAATCAATGCAAATCTACATACCCGTAATAACAGATTTCGCAAATTGTCAAAAATTTTGCATGAAACCAATGAAGCCACAACTGCTCAAACTATAGAAGTACCTTTGGTTTTCTTACAACATGAAAGTGACAAATAAACAAAGGCCATTTTCCCTAAAATTTTGCAAGGGGAGAAGACCCCCATGGCTATGACCTTATGAAAATTTTGACATCAAAACAAATAGGGAACATTCCTTTGACCATTAGAGATGTAAAAAGGACAAATTTAGAGGCAGTGCTGGATGTATCTTATCTCTATAATAGACAACACAATTTTAGACTGGACCAAATCAAAAGAAGTTGCAGAAGACAATTTATAGCTGATGAAATTTTAAAAAATCATTGTTTTTTGGGGTACAAAGCCTTGTGGATGACAAAGATATTGTGTGTTTCGAGCAATATCTTCATTTTCTATAATTTTTTCAGACACTTTTTTCTATAAGGGTGTGAAAAAGCATCAATGTGGAGGAATGGGAATCAGAAACCAGTGAGGATCCCACAAGATGAATGGGTTTTGACTGACAAACTTTTTGAAACAAGTGAACACCCTCATAACTGATAGACTGACAGTATGAATATAATCTACACAATAAGATAAACGAAGAATTGGATGTTGGTTTTTTTGTTTGAATGGGGTTTAACGCCGCTTTTAACAATCTTTCAGTTATATCGCGGCGGCTGGAGCACCTAACAATGGATTCCTGGTATTTCTCACACCAGTACTACCACTACACCCTTTCCTAGCCTCCAGCTGCTATCCCACGTAGGCTTACGATTATCTGCCCATTAATTGGATGTTGGAGTTAGACTCAATCAAGTATTACATATAAAAAATTGCATTATTACTACAACCAGCCTCAGACAATTAAATTACTTATGGATACGCCTGCATACAAATATGGTCCACTGTGGACATTATTAATTTATAAATTCAGATTTTGTCCTTTCTTTGGACCTCTCGTTAAAACCAATCCCACACAAAAATATTAGACTTGTCCAAATTGAAAGAAGCTGCAGATGACAATTTCAAATGACGGGCTTTTACTTTTTTTCATCTCTCATACAAAACATAGTGGATAATGAAGAAATTGCTTGATACAAGCAGTTTCTTCATCTTCCACAATGTTTTCTGAAGCTTTATTCTTGAGGGGCATAAAAAGGAGGGCTTGTGTTGGAATCGGTTGAATTAACCCTTTTCATGCTGAACCCGGAATATTCTGGTTTTTGGCAGGAGGCATAGACCAAGATCAGCCTGCACATAAGTGCAGTCTGATTTTAGTCTACACCTATTGTTTGTATTTTTCCTGCCAGAGTTGTTTATGAGGTTGATTTCTAAAAGAAATATTGATATTCTAGTAACAAGTTCTATCAGCGCTTTCAGCCCTTTGATATTGCAGCACCTCTCTAAGGTAATTTATGCAGCATGACAAGGGTTAATAAGAATGACTTGGTCGTGCTTTCGGGTCAATTAATTATTCCAATCAGTGGTTCTTAATCATGATACATTTTAAAACTAGAGGAGCTTGAGTGCCGTATCGCTCCACAGAGCTGAATGTACTAATTAAGCAGTATTTTCCGGAATCCAATATAAACTGAAACATCTTTGCCATACCTGGCAAATAAATCTGTTTAGAAATAGTTCTGCAGAAGCATTTCAAAGTTTACACTATTTTACAGCAGTCAAGTCAGGTTTTGTAAAGTTCATTTACTAACTTAGATGAAAAGGTGTATACAAAATTTTGACTGCTAACCAAAATATTGACATAAGCCATGACTATAAAAGCCATGATTTTCAACCAATCAAATCCATATTAAGGAATCTAACAGAGTCACCTGAGGATGACTTCTGCAATATTTGGTTGAAATACCTCGACAGGTTTCTCATCATCAGATTTACAAAATTTTCATATATGGAAATGAGTTCTCCCACGCCATAAAGCCATGATTTTCATCCAATGATATTCATTGAAGAAATCTAATAAAGGGTTGCCAAAGTATAACTCCTGTGGAATTCTGTTGAAATCAATCAAATGGTTTCTGAGTAAAAAGATTTTAAAATTCTCACTATATACCATATTTGGAGATTAGCCCCACTCATTAAAGCCATGCTTTTCATCTGATCAAAATTCTTTTAAAAACATAGGCCAGTACCTATTACAGTGTCAACAATGTCTTACTCATCAATAGCTGGCTCAGAAAACATACATCAGTTTTGTTTGTTTGAATGGGGTTTAACACCGCTTTCAACAATCTTTCAGTTATATCACGGCAGCTGGAGCACCTAACAATGAAATCCTGGTATTTCTCACACCAATACTACCATTACATCCTTTCCAAGCCTCCAGCTACTATCCCACATAGGTCTAGAATTATCGACCCATTGGTGAGAGACAAATAGTCGAAAAGTATGAGTGCCGCCGTCGGGGATCGAACCCGGGACCTCTAGATTTGACAGTCCGACACACTACCAACTGCGCTATGACGGCGGCTCAAACATACATCAGTACCTATCACAGTGTCAACCACGTCTCACTCATCACTAGCAGGCTCAACACACATACATCAGTACCTATCACAGTGTCAACCATGTCTCACTCATCACTATCTGGCTCAACACACATATATCAGTACCTATCACAGTGTCAACCACGTCTCACTCATCACTAGCTGGCTCAACACACATATAACAGTACCTATCACAGTGTCAACCATGTCTCACTCATCACTTGCTGGCTCAACACACATACATCAGTACCTACCACAGTGTCAACCATGTCTCACTCATCACTTGCTGGCTCAACACACATATATCAGTACCTATCACAGTGTCAACCAAGTCTCACTCATCACTTTCTGGCTCAACACACATACATCAGTACCTATCACAAAGTAAACCATGTCTCACTCATCACTAGCTCATGGCTCAACACACATACATCAGTACCTATCACAGTGTCAACCTTGTCTCACTCATCACTTGCTGGCTCAACACACATACATTAGTTACTTTCACAGTGTCAACAATGTCTCACTCATCACTAGCTGGCTCAACACACATATATCAGTACCTATCACAGTGTCAACCACATCTCACTCATCACTATCTGGCTCAACACACATATATCAGTACCTATCACAGTGTCAACCACATCTCACTCATCACTAGCTGGCTCAACACACATATATCAGTACCTATCACAGTGTCAACTATGTCTCACTCATCACTTGCTGGCTCCACAAACAAGGATTACAGCACTGTCTGGAACACATACCTATATTTATCAATTACTTAAATTTGGTGATGGTCCTGGCTGTTAACTGGGATAGAATCATTAACGCTTAAGATAATTTTGTCTGATAGCATAATACAGTCTGTCATAAACCAGATTATATCATAGTGAGGAACAAAAAAAGTGAATACTGTCTGCATAAACGGCAGAATAGTTTTTTTTGGGCAATTATTATAACCCTTTTCATGCTGAACCTGGAATTTTCCTGTGTTGGCAGGAGGCACAGAAAAAGAATATGCAATCTGATCTTAGTCTACACTACCTGTTTGTCCCTTTCAAGCTAGAGTTATTTCAGGAATAGTTTTTTTCTAAATAAATACTGACCTTTAACCAGCACTTCTTGTGCTTTTTTAATGTAACAACATTCAGAACAAAAATGTCCTTTACCATGACAAGCAGCATCTGTGTATGTTAGAGATGCAGATTAAAGTGAGTTCTAAAATATTTGATAAATGAACTGTTCTATACTTTCAATATCACAGTGTTGTTCATTTAAAAACGTACTCCCTTCTAAAACACAGTTGTTAAGTTGAAAAGAGCTGTCATAGGACAGGAAGGCTTGACTATTCTGAGTGCTGGATAGTATCAGGAATTCAATGTCAACATTAGACATAAAACCTAAGTAGTACAGTCAGGCAGCGATACACCGACCATCGTTATATCGGCAAACTCATTTAACGATAAAAAAACACTGAGAACAAACCTCACCTAACGCAATTTTGAACCGTTTGAACGGCATATTCAAGTACCGTCACCGACGGACATTTGTCGGAACAAATCTTCGAAATTTAATAAATTTTGCTTCAGTTTATCGGAATTTTCTCAGCCCATGTTTTACGGTTGTTGACATGCCGTAAAGGGTGTCAGAAAATCCTTTATCTGCAGTTGTCGTAAACAATATAGGTTACACAATAGACTCGATTAACGATTTTTTACACCTTCTGATTAATAGTGTTTAATGTAAATATAATGCCTTTGACAAGTTTTTCACACTTAAATTACCGGTGTTTTATGTTTTATTGAATTCGGTTGTCTTTATTTGAGATGTTTGAGCAATTGGAGAAGTTTGAGAAATCTGAGAATTTGAGAAGTGTCCTTAATATTTTCTTCGTTATTTTTATTATCATTGTCACAATCCTAACGTAATACGTAAACTTCCCAGCTTTTAGCCTGTTCCTGTTTACAACTTTCACTTCCTGTCTAGTCCGTCATTTCTCGCCAACATCCCGAAAAATTTCCCGGTACCCGAATCTCCTGCTCCATTACAACGACTGACTCAGTTACCGACAGGAATTGTGTGGGGACAAAGTATGTCGTTATAACGCGGTTTGACTGTAATAGAGATCAAAAGTTAAAACTGCCTCAAATGCAGTCAGGACTGTATATTAACAATTAGTATGATAATTTAAGCCATTCTCTGAATTGTCTGTCAAGTTTTCCTTATTATGAAATCACATCTGAAAACTTCTACCTTTTCCTCAAAAATGTTTTAAATGCCACTGGATATCACAAACATTGTGAAATCTTTACCTGCGTTTGTATGAAGAAATAGAATTCTTGTTGTTAAGTTCTGGTAACCAAGAGTCTGTTGGTCAGGATCAAATCTACAACCTTGCAGGTAAAAGTAAAGTGCTCTAACCATTTGAGCTAAAAGGACATGCTTGAATGGGGAGCGAGAATGAAAAAAATAATTTTAAACATATTCTGTAACCACAATTGAGTTGAACCTGAATAATAATTAATAGAGGTGGTGATAAGAGTGACTAAGGCAATTCTTCTGAAATGTCAAAAATAAAAAGAATCAACTATATCTATAGCCATTGCAAACTAATGCTTTAAGAAACACTTATAAAATAATTTTGATTGACCTCATTATCCGCTTAATAGAGTCATGACAGCAGCTTAGACTATTATTTAATGAAATATAGGAAAATATTCATTACAAGTAAAAATCCTCTCTAAAATGAAGTACCTGCACCAAGCGTTTTCAGTCATTTTTTTTTTTTTTTTCAAATGGACAACTTTGTCTTTGTGAATCTTTCCAACCACTTCATACATAAATTGATTGTTTGAATATGAAAGACCAGGAACCAATGCATGTGTAGTATTGGCTACTTTTTCGAAATGGGAATAATAGCCCACCTTAAAAAATATACATTGAAAATATCAAAAATGCTGAACTGTGATTTTAAATGTGTTTTTAACCCAATGATTATTTTCAAAATGCGTGTTTGGTGATTTGCAATATGTTTTTTACGCAAAACGCATCTTATCTGTGGCTCTGTGTCACTTGTGACCTTTGACTGGTAAGAAAGAGTCTAGGATACTGGTTGTGTAAAAACAAAAGTACCAGTCGAAGTTGTGACATTAATCACAGCCCACATCAGCTTTTCGTGGTCATTTTTTCATGAATGGGTTTACATTTTCAAATAGTACTACAAGAAATCATGAATGAATTCAAGGGCAAGGATAAGTTTTTCATGTCGATGTCAGGTTCCTAGAAGTAAAGAGCAAATTCGGCCGATTCTTAGATTACAGTCAGTATTCTGACTGCAATATTAAAAAATCTTTCAATTAAAATTTAAAAAATCTTTCAATCAAAATTTAAAGTCAAACAAGAATTTTCAAGTCCAAAAAGGGTTAAAATTCCATTAAAATGAATGTCTGAGTAATGAATCTTTGCCTAGAAGAGGTTACGCTGGTAACAAAAATTGGTGCAAGGCTTAAAAGCAAAAGCATTGGTAGAAAGAGAGTTAATAGAGATATATGACAGATGCATGTAAAGTTTAACCAAATATTTTTGAGTCCGAAAAGGATTGAAACCCCACTAAAATGAATGTAATTGTAATGAATCTTTGCCTAGAAGATATATAGTATTCACAAAAACATGTGCAAAGTTTCAAAGCAATAGCATTAGTAGAAAGAGAGTTATTAAAGATATATTACAGTTTGCTCATAATGTTTAACCAGGAATTTTTTAGTCCGAAAAGCGCTAAAACCCCACTAAAATGAATGTCAGGGTAATGAATCTGTGTCTTGAGTCTGATATTATTGTCTCAAAAACGTGTGCAAAGTTTCAAAGCAATAGCATTGGTAGAAAGAGAGTTATTGACCAATTCCCAAATGCCAAAATTTTAGATTGGTCCAAATTCAAAGAAGTTGCAGACGACAGTTTAAAACTTATGAAATTTTAGATTTTTTCAATTTTCTGGGTAGAAAACATTGTGTAAAATGAAGAAATTGCCTGTCACAATGTTTTACGTATTGCTTTTCTTGAGGGGCACCCAAAAGCGTCACTGTGTGGGAATGGGTTAAAGATATATGACAGTTTCACACAAGGTTTAACAAAGAGTTTTAAAGTCCAAAAAGGGTTAAAACTCCACTTTAATACAATTGTAATTGTACTGAATCTTTACCTAGAAGATGATATACTGGTCACAAAAGCATGTGCAAAGTTTCAAAGCAAATACATTAGTAGAAAGAGAGATAAAAGATATATGACAGTTGCATGTAACGTTTAACCAAGAATATGTAAGTCTAAAAATTCCACTAAAATGAATGTCAGAGTATTGAATATGTGTATAGAGGCTGATATTATTACCAAATAAACATGTGCAAAGTTCCAGACCAATAGCATTCTTAAAGTAGAAGCGTAGACATGACACTTGCACATAAGGTTTAACCAAAACATTATGCCGACGCCAATGCCTTGGTATCTTTGAACAGTCAAGCTCACAAACCTTAACCCTTTACCGGACTGCAAATTTCTGTGTGGTCCAAGTTGAAAGGAGTTGCGGACCATAATCTAGAGTTAGTGAATTTTTTAATGATTTTTTCAATTTTCTGGGTAGAAGCAATATTTATTTTTACCATTTTTTTTTCAAAGCTCTTTTCTTGGTCAAAGCAGGATTTTGTGGGAATGGGTTAAGTTTGCTATGAAAATCATTGGTAAAAATGTAGTTGACTTCTTGCATATTGTAATTTCGTCCACATTATAAGATCAAAAGTATTTGCCAAATATGACATCAAATAACAGCACCCTGTTGGCACACATAGTGGTTACCCTCAAAAAATTGTCTCTTGTATTTCTCAGCTTAACCCTAGTCATGCTATATAAATTACCTTGCCAAACTGCTATAAAATCAAAGGTCCGAAAGCACTGATAGAACTTGTTTTTCAAAAATCATTATTTCTTTTAGAAATCAACTTCATAAACAACTCTGGCAGGAAAGATATAAGCAGGAGGTCTAGACCAAGATAAGACTGCACTTATGTGCAGGCTGATCTTGGTCTACACCTCCTGCCAAAACCAGAATATTCTGGGTTCAGCATGACAAGGGTTAATAAGTATTTCATCAATAAATCAGGAAAAAAGAAAACATAAGTTATCACAGAAATAATACTCTTTAGCAAAGACGGTACTATTGATCATTTAAAACCTGATATCTAAACAAAGATATTAGATTCACAATTTATGGTAATTTTCTGCTATAAACCCTAAGACCTGCTCATGAGAGATAAGAAAATTCCCTTTCTTGGTTTCATATTGCATGTGGCCTATTGTTACGTTTCATCTTATATTGCAGAAATCCTCTAATTTATTTATTAATAATTGAAAGGACTCCTACACAAACAGAAAATTTATTTGCTGCATTTTTTGTGTAATATTTTCAGGTTGCAGTATGAAGTGATAAAATATACCTTGGTTGTATGTTAATAATTTAATGCTGAGAGAATGCAATATTGGTAGAATTTGTGGGTAAGATTATGCAAAGTTGTATTGCAACCCCTAAATGTCACATCTCCCCCTGCGCGCGCACACACACACACACACAATTAAAAAATCTACTTTTTTAGGAATAATCACTGATTTATTTTTGTAGCAAAATATAAATATGAATTAAACACACAAAAAACAGACTTGTTTACAGGTGTAAACTATAGCACTATATCAGGCAATGTTCGAAAATAAATCTTAAGTTGTAAAACAGAAAGTAGATAGCTTTTGAACCTATATTCTACAAGCGCCGTGTAGGTCACCTAACTGAACAGCCATATCAAGTTTAAAGTGGATGCTATCAATAGTTGTCGAGAAAAATGCGACAAAAATATATTGTATATTTAAGCAGGGATATAATTATCTATTTATCGCAGGCAATTTTTCCTAAGGTAGAAACTTTTGTTTTTGAAACAAATATTCCCAGTATAAGTATCAAATAATTCCCTTGCATCACTATTTCAATCTCTACCTGAAAAGAGCCCAATCCTCTGAAGTCATATTATAAAAACTTATCAATTTTTTTTCAAGAATTCTGACAAAGGGTCACCAAAAGATTATTCCTATGAAATTAGGTTGAAATCCAGCCTCCATTAAAAGAACATTTTCAAAGATTTCGCCATATACCATATTATGGAAATTAGACCTGTCAATAAAAGCAATGTTTGTAAGCTGGCCAAAAGCGTCATCCCGGGATCATTCCCGTGAAAATTTGTTGAAATCTATGTTGCTCCTTTTTGAACTTGTTTTTTAAAGTAAGAATAAATTGACACACACATGCCTGCAAGGACGATCAGATACAAAGGGAACAAACATCATACCATGAGATTAGTCCGCTGGCTCTCAGTCAGTGGAGTTAAAAATGAATTGACCAATAAAATTGCTAATTTATATTTGAAGCAAACTTTAAACACTGACATTTGTCGACTATTAAACTTTTGTTGGTTTGGCACTGAAATTCCTTAACCCAATTACAAAACACCAAAATTTTAGAACGGTCAAAATTGAAAGAAATGGTAGACGACAACTTCAAGCTTACAAAATTTTTTATTTTTCTAAATCTTGTGGTATAAAACGTTGTGGATGATGAAGAAATTGCTTGTAACAAGCAATTTCTTCATTTTTTCACAATGTTTTCCAAAGATTTTTTCTTGGAGGCGTCTAAAAGTGTCATTGAATGAGAATGGATTAACTCAAGTTTGAACTAGACATTGTCGCAAAGCGGACTAATACCCCCCAAAAGCACTTGTCCATGTACAAGTGCTATCTCCCAAAAGGCCATAAGAAAAAACGGACTTTTAAATTAAAGGGCCATAACTCAGTCAAAAGTCAATGGACCATAACCAAAATAGGATATACACATGTCTGACTTATACTGAGTCTTTCTATGAAATTTGAATCAAATCCGTCCAATGGTAGCTGAGAAATTGAGCAGACACAATTTTTTCACCAAAGGGCCATAACTCCGTCAAAAATCAATGGACCGTAACCAAAATGGAATATGGGGGTATTATAATCTACCAACCATGCTACTATTTTGTTACAGGTTACTGGCCTTAACAGCTTTTAATTTCATGGTTGAACTTCATGTCAGAATGAGTGGGGGATGGCCAACACTCCATCAATTCATACACTAAGAGAGTCTTTTCAACAAGTTCATGCTATCCCTATGTGAAAAGACTCATATCTTGACAACAAAAGTCTCCACAACTTCTAACCATATAACAAGCATTATTTACAACCTTCAGAGAATTTTTCCCTCCAATTATCTAATCCAACAAGTGAAATAAAACTACAGCCTGCCCAGAACACAGTGGGGGGAATCTGTAATTAGGAGAGGAAAATTTCTCACAGAATAATAATAAATGACAGAACTAGTATGCACAATTTGACAATTATCACAGAATCTGCTGTAAAATTAGACAAGATGTCAAGGCTTCATTACACATATTAAAAAAATGTCCAGAGTCCATACAGATTGTCCAGAGTCCATACACGTTGTCAAGAGTCCATACAGATTGTCCAGAGTCCATACAGATTGTCCAGAGTCCATACAGATTGTACAGTGACCGTACAGATTGTCCAGAGTCCATACAGATTGTCCAGAGTCCATACAGATTGTCCAGAGTCCATACAGATTGTCCAGAGACCATACAGATTGTTCATGGTCTATAAAGATTGTCCAGAGTCCATACAGATTGTCTAGAGACCATACAAATTGTCCAGAGACCATGCAGATTGTCCAGTGACCATACAGATTGTTTAGAGTCCTTACACATTGTCCAGAGACCATACAGATTGTCCAGAGCCCCTACAGATTGTCCAGAGTCCATACAGATTGTCCAGAGACCATACAGATTGTCCAGAGTCCATACAGATTGTCCAGAGACCATACAGATTGTCCAGAGACCAAACACATTGTACAGCGACCATACAGATGGTCAAGAGTCCATACAGATTGTTCAGAGTCCATACACATTGTCCAGTGACCATACAGATTGTCCAGAGACCATAATTCTAAGTGACAACAGGTAAAGCTTCCTGAACAAGTCAAGGGTTAATTGAAATACTGTTTTAAGTGCAAATACAATATATATCATAAGTTATTCATCTAGACAAACATTGTCTGACTAATCATTAGGCCAACTGAGTTGAAAATGTGGCTGTTACAGTTCCCACAAAGTTTTTTGTTATTTTACAAGGTTTTGCCTAGTTTTAACCCTAAGAGAGTAGAAACGTCTTGTTAGATTTGACTTAGATAACTAAACAACTAAATTTCAATACTTTTTACACATTTTTAAAAGATTGTGAAAAAATATACTGTCTTTATGAATGCCAATAAGGTTTTTCTAAGACAATGCCTAGAGGTCTAGTTTAAGACTCAAAGTGGCTTAGTTTTGATATTTAAGAATGAATTTATCCATATGAACATTGACCAATTTTCAGGTTGATTAAATGCAAACTGCAGCTTTTAATGTGCCCATATGTTTTTTCTACCTCGTTTTTAAGCCCAAGTGACCAAATTCAAAACTTGTGATAGAGCTTAACCTGACAAACATTCAGACTACTTTCAGGTTGATTGAACATGAAATGTAGCATTTATGGTGACCACAAGAGTTTTTCTAGGATTTAAACTAGAAACCCAGTTGTTTTTTACCCCAAGTAGCCCAGTTTCAAACTACACCAAGATTTTATTAAGACCAACTTGACCTTTGACCTACCTGACCCTAAAACAATAAAGCTTTTTTATTTCTTTTATTTGTAACAAATTTTTAAGTTTCATGGTTGTAGGTATACCAGTTCTAGAGTAACAACATGCCAAAATGAAAAAGTCTACAAGAGGACAGATGGATGGACAGACATGTTGAAACAAATACACTCCCTGTACTTCCTAGGTCAGGAGGGTGGTGGGGGGTTAATGATAAACAAACAATATTTTGTGACCTAGACTAAACTCAAGTTGTCATTTCCAGATGAATTGTCAAATGCATGTTCTTTCAATAGATTTTCCCAGATGACCTGGTATCCCTGCAATACTTCCCATTCCCACACAAATTTTAGACTAACCAAAATTCAAAGGAGTTGCAGATGACAATTTAAAGTTTACGAAATTTTAGATTTTTTCAACTTTCTTGGAAGAAAACACTGGAAAATGAAGAAATTGCTTGTTACAAGCAATTTCTTCATTTTCCACAGTCTTTTCCCAATTGTTTTTCTTGAAGGGCGTCCAAAAGAGTCACTGTGTGGGAATGGGTTAAACAGCTATCTAAGTATTTTACATGCCTGTAAAATCAATCTGAGATAAGAGCTCAAGGTATGGGCCTGGTGTAAGTGTCCTTAGATAGTCCTGATATTAATGACTTCATGACAAACTAGACTTCAACCAGAGCAGTTGATCCTTGTCATACTGACCGAGGAATATTCCCCTTTTATCAGGAGGAATAGAATCTGATCATCTTGTACAACTGTACAGTCTGATCTTAGTGTACACCACATGCTTATCTGTTTTAAGCCTAAGTGCTGTGTAAGAAAAATTTTCAAAATTATTATTAACCCAGTGCTGTCTGCCCTTTGTTTTTAATGCAATTCTGTACCCATTACCAGATGATTAAACTTTAGACTGTGCAAATCTAAAGAAGTTGCAGACAACAAATCAAAGTCTTTTAAAATTAGAAATCAATAAGCACCAAATAAGGTTGAAAATTTTGTGAAAGAGGAGAAATTGCTTGTAACAAGAAATTTCTCCTTTTCCACAGAGGGCTTCTGCAACCGTATTTATTCGGGGCTACTAAAAGAAGGCTAGTTTTATAATGGGTAAGGCTTTGCACATTCTAAAATTGAAACCATGAGCTTGACAGCCATTCTAAACTGTACATGGATAATATCACTAACTTACAATTTGACAGCCATGCTATACTGTACAGGGATAATATCACTAACATACAACTTGACTGCAATGCTAAACTGTACAGTGATAATATCAGTTACATACAACTTGACAGCCATTCTATACTGTACAGGGATGATATCAGTAACGTATGACATGACAGCCATTCTTTACTGTACAGGGATGATATCAGAAGCTTACAACTTGACAGCCATGCTATACTGCACAGGGATAATATCGCTAACATACAACTTGACAGCCATGCTATACTGTACAGGTATAATATCACTAACATACAACTTGACAGCTATTCTACACTGTACAGGGATGATATCAGTAACATATGACATGACAGCCATTCTTTACTGTACAGGGATGATATCAGTAACATATGACATGACAGCCATTCTTTACTGTACAGGGATGATATCAGAAACATACAACTTGACAGCCATGCTATACTGCACAGGGATAATATCACTAACATACAACTTGACAGCCATGCTATACTGTACAGAGATGATATCAGTAACATACAACTTGACAGCCATGCTATACTGTACAGGGATAATATCACTAACATACAACTTGACAGCTATGCTATACTGTACAGGGATGATATCAGTAACATACAACTTGACAGCCTTGCTACACTGTACAGGGATGATATCAGTATCAAAAGACTTGACAGCCATGCTATACTGTACAGGGATGATATCAGTAACAAATGACTTGAAAGCCATTCTATACTGTACAGGGATAATTTATCCTTGTCATGCTGATCCTGGATTATTCCTGTTTTGGCAGGAGGCATAGACAAAGATCAGCCTGCACATATGTGCAGTTTGATTTAAGTCTACACCATCTGTTTGTGGTTTTTATCCAGAATTGTCCACAAGATCAATTTCTAAACTTAATATTGACCCTTACAAGCAGACAAACAGTGCCATCAGCCCTTTGATTTTTACCCATTTCTGAACAAAGATTTTATTAACCATTACAAGGGTTAAAATACAAAAGCCAAAGATTAGTCTGTTTATAATAAACCTGTCCTCTTCTTATGCGATTTATTTCAATGTAGGGTGAGGGGAGACAGGTTTTGTCTGTAAAAACATAGTCATAATTCCTACAGCTGCTATGGAAACATTTTTCTTAAATGCTTCACACCTCATGCCATCGTCAAAATGACCATGATTCACCTTTAACCCATTACCACACAAGAAAAATATGGACTGGTTCAAATTGAAAGGAGTTGCAAACGACATTTTAAAGTTTATGAAATTTTAGATTTTTTCAACTCTCTAGGTAGAATAACAAGCAATTTCTTCATTTTACACAATGTTTTCTCAGTTATTTTTCTTGGGGGCGTCCAAAAGTGTCATTGGTAGGGAATGAGTTAATAATGATATAATGATCTCTGATACAGGCCATGCTCATTAAGCTTGGACAGAAAGTTTCACTTGGATAAAAAGTCACTATTTTGTAAAGTTTAGGTCAGCAACACTTTGCAAACTAGAAATGTATCACAGACATATTTGCTCACACTTAAATGCTCTTCACATGAACTTCAGCTGATCATCACATGACCTTCAGCTGCTCGTCACATGAGCTACAGCTGTGACCTTGAGTAATGCCACTAAACTTTACCCATGACATAAGTACCGGTTCTCAAGGAGAACAACTGTGCCAAGCTATTTTGAAATCAAACAATGAATTCAGAGGATAAGACAAGAACTGGAGACACAAACTAACATACCTAACACACCCACACACACAATTTGTCAACTACATCATTAATAGGTGTGTTAACCCATTACCAGATGACACACTTTTAGAACAGTCCAAATTGAAAGGAGTTGCAGACCACAGTTTGAATTCTACGAAATTTTAGATTTTAACAACTTTCTGGGTAGAAAACATTGTGGAAAATGAAGAAATTGCTTGCAACAAGCAATTTCTTCATTTTCAACAATATATTTTTTAAAGCTTTTTCTTGAGGGGCTTTTAAGTGTTATTGTGTGGGAAAGGGTTAAAATAAAGCTTGGGGAGTAAACAGGCTTTGTTCTCTCAGTTTTGGTACAAAATTAAGGCAAATTGCTTGGTAAAGGTGCAGAACCAATAAACAACAATTGGTTTTTCCTCTTAAAGAATTAATGTCTGGATAAATCATTGTTTATTCATCCCTGATTAAACAATAGATTGCTTTATGTGCATAGCTGGTGAATGTCAAAGGAACTGTAATGGTATCAATTCAAAATGCCTATAAAAAGATTAATAATTGTAGCATTTTATACTGCAACTAAAAGGGGCGGGGAAATGTGTTATTAATTTTTTACATGCGGCTGAGGGTATTGATATCATCTTCTCCATTCTGTCTGTCCATCCTTCCACATCTTAATCACCCATTCCCACACAATGAAATGTTAGACCAATCCAAAGTCAAAGAAGTTGCAGACTACAACTTCAAGTTGATGAAATCTTTAAAATCTTTGTCTTTTGGATTAGAAAACATTGTGAACATTGAAGTTATTTGCGAACAATGTTTTCGAAAGCTTTCATAATTAGGGGCATTTAAAAGCGTCATTGTGTGAGAATGTGTTAACATATCTCCTACATTTAAGGATAAATTTGAGTGTTGAAATCTTCACAGTATGTTCCTAGTCACCTGACCTTGTGCACACTGTCTGAATTTTAGGCTGCACCACAGAAAAAGGGGGCTTAATGAAAACTTCTTGTAAACATATCTCCTGCTAAAATCAAAGATGAATTTGAATGAAATTTTCATAGAACATTTCTAGTCACCTGACCTTGTGGGTATTGTAAGAGTTTTGTCATTTCAGGTTGTGTCACTGAAAAAGACGGCTTAATGCTAAAAATCTTTTCTTGGCTAGTTGTTCAGACCATGGCGTATCCATGATGGCTTATACTTTTGATTTTATAATCAAACTGAGCTGTTTCATCAAGATTAGGCTGAATTGTGGCCCCCAGAGTGTAAAAAAAGAAAACAAATTTTCATTCAGGCCCCTTTTTCAGTGTTTTCAAATGAAACTTTCCAATTTTCAATAGGGTTCATTCTTATTACCTATTAATCATTCTGACCAAGTATTAAGCAAGATTGGGTAAAAATTGTGGCCCCTAGAGTGTAAACAAAGAAATTACATTTAATTTCCAGTATTTCAACAGAATCTTCCCATTCTTGTGATCTAACAATCATTCTGATTCATGATTGAGATAAAAATGTGGCTTCTACATCCATCGTAAACTCTAAAATTATTGATGCCACACAACAGACAACAGGCATTCAAGTATCAAAAATGCTCACCATAATCACGTTGTGCTCAGATGAGCTAAAGAGTAATTATGATTTGCGGCATATATTTTGAAAATGATACTCTAGCTTTCCATGTGATCAATTTAGTTTTTTCCATTCTATAAATATACTGTTTAATGAAATATTCTGATCAGTATATTTGCAACTAGAACTTAATACCCCTGCTTTCAGTGTAATGAGAGCTTTTTAACAATATAAGGACATAGAAACTGACTTTGCTTTTCTAAAAAGGAGGCATTTGCGACACAAAATAGGTAGTATGATTAGCTGTATATGTCTACAAAGCATAAATAATATCTAAGTTCAAGGGGAGATAATTCTTGAACCTGGGGGAATAAAGACTTCAAAATTGCGTCTTGCAAAACTTCAAAATGTGGTTAATCTTTGTATAAAGTTTCAATGGTATTGAAGCAAAACTGAAGAAGTTCGTGACCAAAAATTAGTAGTATTTTGTACACAGAGAGACGGATACACGGGTTGATTTCAGTATACCCCCGAAAACATTTGTATTGCATGGGTATAAAAATAAGAGAATGATTATCAAAATTAAACACCGTATTTCCATAACTGACAACTTATCCACTTAATCTATTTAAAGATTTCAGAAAGTTGCAATCTTTTGGTCAAAGGGCTGACCTCATACATTCAGAATAGAGTTTTATAAATCGCTCACACATTAAAACCAACATTATCATGATGTCACATGGAGTTCTGTTCACTAGACGATTTTAGAATCAGTAAAGATCAGTTCAAAATTATCTTAATGAGATATATTAACATAGACATTTACAACAGTTTTGCCTTTACTCCTTGTTGATGTCCTAGTAGTTTTATTTTCCTTAGTTGAATTTTGGGTCATATGCCAATGATATAAAATGGTGGAGATATCTAAATGTTGTGAATTCTGAAAATAATGCCGCAATCTTTGCTAGAAAACCTCATACAAAAAATTCTCTCATCAAATAACCATGAAATCATACATTGCATTTAAATACCAATTGCCAATTTTGATGTATTTTGGGGCACTTAAATTTGGAAGTTATAAAACTACCATTACCCCCTTTCACGATTTCCCTTTCTGAATAGGTTGCCGCTGTCATGGCGCAGTTGGTAGTGCGTCGGACTGTCAATCTAGAAGTCCCGGGTTCGATCCCCAAAGGCGGCACTCATCCTTTCCGACAATTTGTCTCTCACCAATGGGATGATTATCGTAGACCTATGTGGGATAGCAGCTGGAGGCTAGGAAAGGATGTAATGGTAGTACTGGTGTGAGAAATACCAGGATTCCATTGCTAGGTGCTCCAGCCGCCCCTAAATAACTGAAAGATTGTTGAAAGCGGCCTTAAACCCCATTCAAACAAACAAACTGAATATAGGTCATGGTTCAATCAAGTAATTCCATTTTCATTGGCCTAAATTTAGCCCCTTTCAATTAATCCATTCTTTCGTGATCAATTTTTTTCACAACCCTCATGAAACTAGAGGCCCTTGAGGGCCTGATTCACTCCACTGGCCTAAACTTACCTACCATACAAGTAAATTAGTTTTCTAAAGTACAGAAGAAAGCACATTGAACTTGTCTAGGATTTTATCAAGACCAATTTCTTGACCAATTTCCAGGTAGATTGAGCCAGGCCTCTACAGTGTCAATATGGTAAAAGTTGATGATGCATAAGGGATGACATACATGGTAAAATGTGAAATCGATTGCTACAAGTAATGTTTTTGTCTTTTCCCATTATGTTTTCTGATACTACACTGTATGTATTTCTTCAGAGTAAAAACTTAGGATTGTTTGGTAATGGTAACTACTTTGTCATGCTGAAAATATTATTCCACTATAAAATTATATTAACATCATACGGCTGAAAGCCCTAATTTTGGATTAGTATCTTCTTTTTAATAATAATATGAACATCACTGCTATGACAGGAACAAGCAGATAGTGTAGACTAAGTCTTAAGTGAACCAGGAATATTCTAGGTTCAGCATGACAAGGGTAAGTTTTGAAGCTTTAAAGCTCTAAAATGGACTGACTGACAGTCCCTGTGGGGAGAGATAGTCAATGGTGTCAGTGACAACTGAATTAATTCTGTCTTGGTAATGATAACGGATGAGTCTACAATATTCCTACAGGAGTTCACATTCAGCTAATAGTTTCCAATATTTTTTCTTGTACCATGGCTATTTAAATCATTTTGGAGTCACTTTTAAGAAACTGTTGACTTTTAGAAAGGTTTTAACCAATAGCCTCACAATCCATTTTGTTTTGCAAACCTTCAAAAATAATTTGAAGAATTAAAATTGTTGGAAAAGCAGTAATTTTATACATTTTACAGAAGAATTATCTTTTTCTTGAAAGCTTTTTTTTTCATTCTACATTGTACTTTTTCTTTAATCAATTGTAGATGGCATATAATCACATGCAAAATTGTATGAATGATGGCATAAAAATGGGGGATCATGAGGACGCAGGATAATCTTTGAGGGAAGGGAGGGGAGGGGGGATTGTTCAGACAATTATCCTTCTGTATATATTCTTTTTCAAGTAGCTACCCTGATTGAGACACTACTGGAAATAATCTGAGGTGCAGATTATTTAAACGAAGATTTCTGGATTCTTTTTGTGAGAATTTTTTGTCCCAAGAACCATTGCAGTCTAGCGTACAAGCCAGTTCTGATCCTCAAAATCAACCAGCGGTAAATTTGAAGGCTTGACAGGTTATCTGTCTGCTAATCTATTAAGTGGCTATCTATTTCACTGTGTTGAAGTCCTGGAATGCTTGACCTGGGTCCCTAGGAACTAACATTTTAGATCTAATGATAAGCCATGCAACAATTTTTTTTATCATGGCTAGTCATTGTTTTTCCAACTTTAATGATTTGTGATATTTCTAAGCTCTTGCCTGTCAGTCCTAAATATTCAAAATAAGGTTTGACAGCGACACTATCTTTTTACTCGTATACCTGGAAGTAAGCCTTGAGTTTAGTTCATCTCTTGCATGCTCTTATTTATTACTTATAAGAAGAGAGGTTTAACTTTGTTAAAGAAAGAGGAATACGATATTTACAAATTAACAGGACCTGCCAAAATTGAAAGAAGCTGCAGATGACATTAAAATTTAAAAATAAGCACCAAAAAGAGAAGAAACATTCATTCAATAGGAGATGTTTCTTAAAAAAGCAATTCCTTCCCTTTTTCTCACAGTGTATCCACTGTTGATTTATCTTTAGTGTATCAGAATGCCAGATTGTTTGGGAACGGGTTAAGTTGAAATCTAGAATATGAAAGGACCAATAGTACACATTGATGTGTAAATCACAATAAATTGTTTTGTATGTTATTTCAAACGCCCCTTTGAATAATCTTTCAGTTACGTTACAACAATGTTCACTTATGCAAAGTGAAAACCTAGGAAAGAATATCTGTGTTAGATATTATAATTGAATAAATTTGGTTTATAAAATAAGAACTTGTTCTAAACAAGTTGTGTTGGTCAAAGGTCAAGGAAAAGCCTATAACCTAATGAAATTATGTATTGAATACAAATTTAAATATACCTAGTACATTAAAATGAAAAGCAGCCTTATTAGCTCACTATGATAATCAGTCATTATCTATTGTTTGTCTACAATTTCTTTAAAAATCTTCTCCTCAAAAACGGACAGACAAAGCAAGCTGAAACTTTGCAGGGATGTTCCTTGGGTGAAGCTCAAAGAAGTTGTTAAAAGAATTCCGTGTTCCGTGAAAACTCTAGTTGCCATCGAATTTGAAAAATTGAAATTTTAGTAAATCTTTGATTTTTTCTAAGAAACTACAAGGCCAAGGGAAATGCATATTTTATATATAGCATTATCACATTATTCTCTACCAAGTTTTCAAAAATCATAACCCTGGGGTAAAAAAAGACCCCGCTCCTGAGGTCAAAAGTTGGGAAAACACTCAATTAGAGAAAGTTCAAAAGTCTTCTTCTCCCTAACTATATGGCCTAGGGCATTATTTTTTGGTAAGTAACATAACTAGATGGTTTTGTAGTATGTTATTAAAAATCATGCCCCTGGGTGGACCAAGTGTGCCAATTTTCAAGTGAATGCCTTTAGTACAACCAGAGATATCACAAAATGTCAAAGTTTTCGCACATCCCCGACGACGACAACACCAAGGCTATCGCAATACCCCAGGTCTATCCGAAAACAGCCGAGCTAAAAATCTTCCTATCAACTACGAGGCCTTAAGCATTCAATTTCCGAATGTAGCATAACTTAAAAGTTATCTACCATGTTTTTAGGGATTATACCCCTTTGGTCAAAAACAGCATTGCCTCTGGAATCCAAAGTTTGGAAAAACACTCAATTACAGCATGTTCAAATATCTGTTAAATGTATGATAGTATAATGCAATCATATTTCATACATAGCATATCCACATGGTCCTCTACCAAGTTCACAAAGTTTATACTCCTGGGGTCAAAAATAGCCCCAACCCAGAGATTTTTTTTTTTGGGGGGGGGGGGGGAAACGCCCAATTATAGCAAGTTCAAAAGTCTTGTCCTCCTAAATAATAAGGCCTAAGACATTCATATGTGCTATGTACAATAACTATATGATTTTTAGCTCCACTGGCCTAAAGCCAGCGAGCTAATGTCATGGCGCTGTGTCTGTCATGCGTCCTTCCGTTCATGCACGCATCCAGCCGTAAACATTCACTTTAAAAATCTTAATCTCAGAAGGTACTGAACAGATTTCAACCATATTTCACAGAAATGATCCTTTCGTCTACCCTTTATCAGATTCCTTCAAAGAATTTTGATCGGATAAAAAACATGGCTTTAATGAGCGGGGCTAATCTACATAGTGACGGAACCTTTAAAAATCTTTTTTTCAGAAAGCAGTGGATGGATTTCAAACATATTTTACAGGAATGATCCGCAAGTGACTCTTTATCAGATTCAATCGAAGAATTTTGATTGTCGGATGATAAACATGTCTTAAATGGGGGGGGGGCTAATTTCCATATATAGTGAAAGCTTTGAAGATCTTCTTCTCAAAAACTTGGGTTTCAACCAAATTTCACAGAAATGATTCTCAGATGACCTTTCCAAATTCTTCTCAGAGACCAGTTGATAGATCTCAACCAAATTTCACCGGAATGATCCTTTGGTGACTCTTTTTCATATTCCACCAATCAATTTTGATTAGTTGAAAACATGGCTTTTTATGGTTATGGCTTATGTCTATATATGGAATACAGTGTTTTCTTTCTTTAATTTTATTAATATCTTTTTCAACTGACTCAGTAAATAGATTGACTTTTTTTAAAGTAATGAAAGGTTTGTAATATAAAAAGAGATGATTTACAAGATTTATTTGATACACATGGTGAATACGATTCGGTTTATATTGAATTCCTAAAAACACCATTTGCTTAATCAGTACAATCAAGCGCCATAGCCCAGGTATGAGGCATAATGCATTCAATTTTGGTATATGGTGTATCCTTGTGGTTCTCTAACAAAGATGCAAAAATTGTTATGTTTTTTTTATACAAAAAGTTCTTTAATTATCAGATGCCTCGTGAGCAATTAAGGACCATCATGGTTGGTCCTCTTGTTTAAGTATATCAAAGATCAGGGTAACTATTCTTGATTCCTGATCTAATAGAGGTCAGTATGTGACCTAATCATTGAAAGAAAATTAATTTCTTTAAAGTTGGTCTTGGTCTAACACCATAATATGTTACTCAATAAAATAGACCCAATTCTTAAGAGGATCGACCCTTGTGGTGGTTAGTCATTATGTACAAGTTTGAAGTGTATCAATGGAATTGACCTGTTTGTTTTAATGAAGATATTTCAATAACATTTTCTCCCCCCCCTTCTTTTCATGGATTGATGTTACAACAATTCTGTGCAATGGTAGAATCCGATGAAACACAATTATCTTATCAAGTTTTACGATGGTAATTTTATTTAAGATTGCCCTATAATGTTGACAGAATTGACCCTGTGCAAGTTAATCACAGTTGAATACTCTCCGGGTCACTTTTTTCGCATTACTTGTCTGAATTTCTAAAGGAACAATCCTTGTGAGGTGCACTCTTCTTGTGCAAATTCCCTGCAGAAAATCCCGTAAAATCTGTTGTCATTTTTGCGCTAACAGGAAAAAGAGGACAACAAGATCCTAAATTGCTCACATAAGACATCTGCAAATTAAAGTACTTTTTTGTATTAAAAATGCAACTGAAGTCAAATAGATTTAACAATTATAAGACTTTGGGCATAGTACAAAACCATTGAGTAATGAAACATATCAAGAACGAATGCCTTAGTCTATATTTGATTGGATCTGGAAATGGATTAACCCTTTCCTGTTTTTTGAGATTTTAGACTTGTCCAAATTCAAAGGTTTTGCAGACGACAATTTAAAGTTGAATTCATTTTATAAATAATCATTCAGTAGGGTAGAAAATATTGTGGAAAAAGAAGAAATTGCTTGTTACAAGCAATTTCTTCTTTTTCCACAATGTTTTCCCAAGTATAAAAACACAGAGACGTAAAAACCAGTGATTGTACGGGAAAGGGTTAAGAGGATAAGGCTTTGAAATAGCGCTAATTGAGCATTTTTCTAAACTTTGAACCACTGCAGTAGGGTTAATTTTGTTTAGATTGAGAAGACTTTTGAGCGTTTTCCCAACTTTCGGCCTCCATGGCGGGGCCATTTTGACCCAAATGTTATATTTTTGAGAAAATTGTGACTTAACAATTCCTCATTTTCACTGATCTTTAATGAATGCATTATTGAGATATCTGTACAAATTTCTTTAAAGAATAGCTAGATAAGTAACCTTTGTATTCGGAAATGGCTGAAAGTCTAGAATGAATTTAAGCTTTGTGGAAACAAATACTATGAATTTGGTTCTTCAGAATCTCTGTTGACCCAGGACAAATAAACAAAGCTTCTGCTAGTGCTATCAGTCATTAGATGTTATCAATCAAATACATGCTGGGCTGTTTGATATTTTAACTGTACTCTGTTCCTGCTGGATTTAGTAGATTTTCAGAGTTACTGGGTTTGTACGTATGACTGCATTGAGCCTTTACAATACCTACCAATATCTAAATGAAGAAAGAAAATTGCTCATTTCCTATCAAAGAATTTAAGTTCAAATCTATTACATAAGAAGAATGGTTCCAGAATTAGCAATTTTCTCAAGAGTGTTCATTTTTGAAGAATGTCTAAGATGCCTCTTGAACTGTAATTACAGAACAATGTTTGCAAGCTCATAGATGTTTATTAAAAACATCGGAAACAGCTGATGCACTTTACAAACAATAAATCTTCAGACAACCTAAAGTAATTCAGTAAATAAGTATTTTATTTTTTTTTTTGAAAATAAAGATCAAACCTATCCCATAATTATAGGCTCCTAATAATTTGTATGCCAATAGGACCACCTATTTCTTAATTTCATTTGCTAGTGATGTCAATTCTGTTGTCTAGTCAAGGTTCGAGGGGTATAATTAACCCATTACCCGACAATAGCATATTAGACTGGTCCCAATTGAAAGAAGTTGCTTGTTACAAGCAATTTCTCTTTTTTTCCCCCACAAAGATTTCCTAATAATGGTATTTCTTCAAAGCCGCAGAAAGTGTCATTGTGTAATGGGGTCGAAGAAAGCTAAATTACTACCAATGTCATGCAAGACGAATTGTAGTTAAAGTGGACTTACCTGAAAAAATAAAAGTATAACAATCTTGATCCACTAAGGTTATGCAAGGGTAGTATTTGTAAATGATAAATAAGTTGGTTGATTGATTGAATGGGGCTTAATGCCCCTTTAAACAGTATTTCAGTCATATCGCAGCAGCTGGAGTACCTAACAATGGATTCCTGCTATTTCGCACACATGTACTACCACTACATCCTTTCCAAGCCTCCAGCTGCTATCCCACTTAGGTTTACGATTATCCACCCATTGATGAGAGACAAATGTCAGAAAGAATATTTGCCTTGGCCGGGGATCGACCCCATGACATCCCATAATTGAAGATTAGGAGTCTGACGCGCTACAGACTGCGCTATGATGGCGGCGATACATAAGTTGGAGGAAAGCACAAGCCAAGAAAACACAAAGAGGCAAGGATCTTTAGCAATTCCTATGGTGTGACATTGACTTTGAAGAAGTAATTCACTCCATAATGCTCAAACTAAAATTGCTTTAGTTTCATTTTGTTTCTTCAATGAAATATTTGATCCCTGCTATCAATTAAAATAGCAATTGATCAACAAATTTATTAGACCTGAGAAGCGAATGTTGAGCTCCACATCTATGTCAAGGACTTTCATTGGTTTAGAAACTTAACCCATTACCAGACGGCAAAATTTTAGTCTGGTCCAAATTGAAAGGTGTTGCAGACGACAATTCAAAGTTTATGAAATTTTAGATTTTTTTTAACTTTCTGGGTTGAAAACATTGTGGAGAATGAAGAAATTGCTTGTTACAAGCAATTTCTTCATTTTCCACAATGTTTTCCAAATTATTTTTCTTGAGGGGCATACAAAGGCGTCACTGTGTGGGAATGGGTTAAAAGCTGTCAGAGGGCAAGAGTAAGAGATCCCTTGATAATTGTGTACCTAAATCCAAGATACCAAATTTTAGACTAATCATACAAAATAAAGTGATTAAAGATAATTTTAGGATGGACCTTCCGAGGAAAAATATGACTACAACAAGCAATTCTTCATTTTCCACAATATTTTCACTGGCATTTTTCTTGGGTGATTGTCTGGGAATGGTTTAAGGTCAGAGTATATGAAATCAGTTTTCAAAAGAAATATGTGAATTTAGGCATTTCTGTACTTTCAGCCCTTTCAATTAATTCAATTCTAAAAATGAATTGTATCCATCATTACAAGATTGAAAGTAATAAACACCTTTCCTGTACAATCACTGGTTTTTACGTCAATGTGATTTTATACCTGAGAAAACATTGTGGAAAAAGAAGAAATTGCTTGTGACAAGCAATTTCTTCTTTTCCCACAATATTTTCTACCCTGTTGGTTGGTTAGCTTTCATATTGCATCCGGTTTTAGATGTAATCTGCAACTTCTTTCAAATTTGATAGGTCTAAAATTTTGAAAAACAGGAAAGGGTTAAACTATTTTCTTTTAAAATTCAATATTCATGTTAAACGCCTCAATATCTCTTTAAGCTTCATCTCACTGTAAAAATGTTAACAAAATTATTTCAAGATTTGGACTTGTTGAAAGCAAAGTACAGACAGTTCATATATACTCTTATAAAAGATTCTGTTTAATGTGGTTCGATAAGCAAGAAGGTGTTAATGTAAGAGGAAGTGAAAAATCTTGATCAAAAACTAATGACAGCCATTTTGTCTACTGTACTGCGACTTATAATCATCAAATATCCTTGTTTTTTGTTGTTGTTTTTCAACTGAACTCAGAACAATGTGTTGAATGACTGTTTTCTCGATTAATGATTTTTTACACCTTCTAATTAATATTGTTTTGGCAAGTTTTTCACACATACATTTAACTATGTACTGGTGTTGTATGTTTTATTGAATTCGGTTGTCTTTATTTGAGATATTTGAGCCATTTAAGAAATCTGAGAAGAACTGTGAAAAGTATGCATTTTTTTTTGCCTGTGTGTGTGTGTTATTTTTCAATCATGGCTTGTATATGAATAAGTTTATTGCAAATACATGTGCATGTTAATAAATATCTATTTATCGCAAAAATTGTTGACTAGTCCCACATAATCCGTAAACATCACTGCTTTTACAAGCATTATCTCCTTTTTTCACAATGTTTTCTCAAGTATAAAATCAATGTGACATAAAATTCCAGATTTGTGCAGGAAAGGGTTAAATATACCAAGAAATTTAGGTCCAATTCTAGATAATTCACAAACCTGGCCCCTCCTGGGAATGTTGTAGACCCATCCATTATCATGCCAGAGACTTAATTAATTCATTGGCTTTGACATCATTATATAGATTCCTGATTGAAACAAACTAAAAATATTCAATTGGGACCTTTTTTGTACTTTTTGGTACTTTACCCATTCCCAAACACTCCTGCTTTTTGATCCCCCACCAAAGAAGAAAACTTAGGAAACAAACATTGTGAACATTGAAGAAAGTGCTTGTTACAAGCAATATATTGCTTGTAACAAGCACTATCTTCAATGTCCCAAATGTTTTCTACCCTAAAAGACCAATTTTTTTTTAATCTTATTGACGTAAAATTGCTGCTTAGCAACTTTGAATTTGGACCAGTTTAACCCTTCCTGGTTAATCCCTGGTTTTTACGTCCCTGTGATTTTATAATTGAGAAAACTTTGTGGGAAAAGAAGAAATTGCTTGTGACAAGCAATTTCTTCTTTTTCCACAATATTTTCTACCATACTAAATGGTTATTTTTCAAATAAAATTAACTGAACATTTTCGTCTGCAAAACCTTTGAATTTGGACAGGTCTAAAATTTTGCATAACAGGAAAGGGTTAAATCTTCTGATGAAGGAATGAGTTTAGCACTTTGTAACCCATCATCATATTATAACATTTTAGATTGGTCAAATTTCAAAGATGTTCAAGATGACAAATTATACCTGATGATATTTTGGACTTTTTGGGGTAAAAAAAACTTATTACAACCATTTCTTTAAGTTTTCAACAGCCTTTTTTCTTGGGGTGTTAAAAAGTTATTGTGTGGAAATGGGTTAAACAAACTTAAAGAAGCTGGATATAGACAGTTTGTAGTTGCTGATCTTTTAACAAGAGGGCTATTGGCCCTAAAGCACTCACCTGAGTCAATGACTATAGAAGTAAAATAGCACAAGTGACCTTATTATCAAATCTTGTCCAAGAAATCACAAACAAACATTCTTACCAAGTTTCAAGGTATTTGAGCAAGAAAAGTAGAAAGTAAATTGGAAAGAGGATTTCTTTATATTAAACCTTATGACCTAGTATTTGACCCCATGTGACATAACATAAAGCTTGACAAAGATTTTTATTAACCCTTTCCTCTTTTGCAAAATTTTAGACCCGTCCAAATTCAAAGGTCTTGAAGATGAAAATTTAAAGTTGATTTTATAAAAAAAATAAACATTTAGTAGGGTAGAAAATATTGTGGAAAAAGAAGAAATTGATTGTCACAAGCAATTTCTTCTTTTTCCACAATGTTTTCTCAATCATAAAATCACAGGGACGTAAGAAACCAGGGATTAACAAGGAAAGGGTTAAGACAAACTTCTGAATAAATATCCAGTCAATTGAGTAGAAAATATGGCCTATAGAGTAAAAACAAGGTTTTTCTCACATTTTACCTGATTTTTTACCCAAATGACCCAAAATTGAACAAGGTTGGGATATTTGAAAATAGATATTCTGACAAAATATCAAACCAATTAAGCCAAAAATGTGGCCCCTGGGTGTAAAAGTATTCCTAAGATTTGGCCTAGTAACCTAGATTTTTATCCTATGTCAACAAAAGTCTAACTTGGCCAAGATATCATGGACGCATGGTGCCTCTAGCATGTACAAAGGTATTTCTATGATTTGACCTAGTGATCTAGTTTTTTACCACATGCCACCCAAATTTGAACTTGGCTAACCCATTATAGACACTTGCATTCTGACCAAATATCAATGAAAGCCATTTCTCCTTTTTCCACAATGTGTTCCTAAGTGTATTTCTACAGGATGTCAAAAGGTGTCTAATTTGAGTGGTAATGGATTAAAGATACAAGTAATTTTTAACAGAAAGTTTCTGAGAGAAATCAAAGGTCTTGAATCATGATTGGATCATGGTGGCTGTAGTAGTGCACCAAACCGTGGTTGGCTTTCATTTCTTGCACCAGTACATATAACCATAAATCAAACTCTTTCTACGCCACAAACTCAAGCTTAGGTGCACTAATTATGATTTGCTCATTGGACAAGAGACAAATAACATAATATATTGTTGCTTTGACTTTATTCAAAAGTCAGAAAATGTGTTGTCCAAGCAGGAAGTTTAAACTCAAGACCCCTGAATTGAGAGTAGAGTGTTACCAGCTTATGCTTGGCTAATCCAAAGAGAGCATAATATTTTTTCAGAACTTTTTTTTCTGAGAGGCGTTAAAAGCAGGATTGTGGGGGTAAAGGAATAAATTGCAGACAGGAATTCAAGTTTTTTTCATTCAATTAAATCTACTACAAAAGCAAATCATTGAACGAGCAAAAACTCTTTCAGATCAAAGACTGTTTTTTCCATTATTAAACATTGAAATACCTGAAGTGATGTGGGACTTATATTTCATACAAGATGTCTTTGTCAAATACTGAAATTCTTCAAAGTTTTGTTGGTTTTTTTTTTGGTGTGTGTGTGTGGGGGGGGGGGGTCTAAACATAATTTTATGACATTTAACCAATTACCAGACAACGCTTTAAAACGCTCCTCATAAAAAAAGCTTTTGAAAACATTAAGGAAAATGAAGAAATTGCTTGTTACAAGAAATTTCATAATTTCTCATTATGTTTTCTAACCTAATATACACCTAAATTACACAGTTTTTTAAAATTTTGTCAACTTCAAATTGTTGTCTATAACTTCTTTGAATTTGGACAGGTATGAAACATAAATATATGATATTTCAGAGACTTTTTGGTGAATAATTAACTGTAACCAAATTTTTAATAGCTGTAGAGAAGGAAATCATTTAAAACTTGAACAAATGTGATTGTAGTTGAAAGTTACATTATCAGTTCCCTTGATCTTTCGATGAAGTAACAAAACCTATATTTTCTCTTACGGCAGAGCAGAGCAATGGGTGAACATATACTTTTTGTATTATTTGCAAGCATTCTTTAACCTTTGCCACACAATCCTGCCTTTTTATGGGCCATATGCAAATGGGTTTGAAAAACATTGTGGACAATGAAGAAACTGCTTGTAACAAGCAATTTCTTCAATGTCCACATTGTTTTTCTATTCTAAAAGGCAAACTTATTTTTAATTTCACTAATATATATTTGTCTGCAACTTCTTTCAATATGGACTAGTATATCTTTTGTGTGTGCAATTGGGTCAATTGAAAACTGGATAAAAAATTTAACATCAAATCAAACTCGAAAAAGGGGACATAATTCAAACAAAAAAAGCATTAGGAGTTACCCCAAATAGATTGTTCTTTGATAGTGAACATAAATTCCAAGTTTCAAATTAATCTATTCAATAACATTTATTCATAAATACTACAGATATTACAAAAAGTCAAAGTCTTTGCAAAGGACCAAACTATGAAAGGGCTGTGACAGTTCCAGTCTGAAAATCGGCCGCGGTAAAAATCTTTGACGTCATTATGAGCATAGATATTCAAAATTATTCCAGGTGATGAAAATTCAGACCTGTCCAATTTAAAAGAAGTTGCAGACGATGTTTCAAATTAATCTATTCAATAACATTTATTCATTAATACTACAGATATTACAAAAAGTCAAAGTTTTTGCAAAGGACAAAACTATGAAAGGTCTGTGACAGTTCCATTCTGAAAACAGACATGTTAAAAATCTTTAACGTCATTATGAGCATAGATATTAATTATCCCATAAGCATGTAACGAAATTTCAGACTGGTCACATTTGAAAGAAGTTGCTCTACAATTGGAAAATAAGTGCCAAACAGGGTAGAAAACATTGCGAGAAAAGGAGAAATTGCTGGTTACAAGCAATTTCTCCTTTTATAACAAAGTTTCCCTTTACTTATTCCTTCAGGGCATCAGAATACTTTATTGTGTGGAAATGGGCTAAACAATAGCTGATTATGCCAGCATTTTCAGAAAATATGATTTTATGTTTAGTTTATTTCTGAAAACAAACAACAACTGACTGTCTGGTTGATGTAATCAAGTGAAATTATTCTCCATGAAATTCTGTTAATTGGCTTTTCTATGCCAAAAACTGGCTTATCTAAATTGATTTACCTTCAGTTCAAGTTTTTCGTAAGCTTTTGATTTGCCAGTCCAGCAGCTAACAAACTTGAGGTCCAGAGTTTAAATCCAGCTAACGGTGGCTCAGACAAAGATTAGATTGCACATATATGCAGGCTGATCATTGCTTTTACAAGAATGCTCAGTTCAGCATGACAAGGTTGAATTTTTTTTAGACTCTCAGCAAAGCCAAACCAAACTGGATCCAGTACAAATAGGTAAATCAGACTTTGAATAATAACATGACCTTTGACTAAGCCTGTTCAATATTTCTGATAGTACATGGATGAAATAACACTTATGTATTAAATTTGAAAATGAGCTAAGGCATATGAAAACACTTTTCAAGTACCATGAAAATGATGTCACATAATGTATGTAATAGAGTCATTTTGTATATGGCGTTATATAACTTATATCAATGGCAAAATCTGTCAAATTATAAATAGAATACCTTAACCCTTTACCATACAGTGACGCTTTTGGACGCCCCTCAAGAAGAACAATTGGGAAAACATTGTGTAAAATAAAGAAATTGCTTCATTTTACACAATGTTTTCTATCAAGAAAGTTGAAAGAATCTAAAATTCCATAAACTTTATAGTGTCGTCTGCAACTCCTTTCAAATTGGACCAGTCTAAAATTTTGCCGTTTGGTAATGGGTTAAATTTAGGCTCATAAGTTACCAAATTTACTAAACTTGTCAAAACATGGCATTTATATACTATAGCATACTATAGCCTCAATAACAGTAGAAATACCATCATCAGAAAATCCACTCGAAGTGAAAAGTTTTGGCCCTTGCCAGCCTGCCCATTTTACAGTCTGAGCATGATTGATACTTTTCACACTTTTTATAGTCTTTTCTCATGTAGGAATTTTTATAGCTATATGAATGCAACCATATTAATATTAGAAAGTGACACCAGCTTGGCTGGTTCGTTTTGATACTGGGTCAGTATGTAGTGAAATTCTCCAACAGAAATCCATCAACTTGATCCATTCATGAATTTCAAATGAGAACCATACTGCTATAATCAGTAAGCCACCACCGTAATTGTTTGATAAACAAGAGGGTATTTCTTGCCCTCATAAGTTAACTGACACAACAAATTCAAGAATAGAGTCATACAGCATGCAACCATAGTACCAGTAATTTATTTAACACATTATCAGACAGCAAAATTTTACACTGGACCAAATTGAAAGTAGTTGCAGACGACAATTGTGTTGCTGGTTTATCAGTAACCGCCCTCAATAATGCCAGCATGTCGTACACCTAAGTAGGAGGAGTAGCTGGAGGCTCGATAAGGATGTAGTTGAAGTACTGGTGTGTGAACTACCAGGGATCCATGGTTAGGAGCTCCAGCCGCCCCGATATAACTGAAATACTATTAAGAGTAAAGCATAATAAACCCTATTCAATCAATCATGACCCCTTACTGTAACGTTTTCTTCTTAAGTGCGTAAAAATTTGTGGTTGTGTGTGAAAAGGTTAAATGATAAAAAGTAAAGAAATCAAAGCTAGCATTCACTTCTTTTAATGTTGAGCATATTGTTATCATAATTGAAGTACTACATGTCCGTTTCAAAGATTTAGTCCAATTTGAGGTAAAATGTGTTTTATTCGATGGGGTTAAATAGGCGCTTGAATCGCGACTATAACAGGGTTGTAACTTGTGACATACACTGTGTATGCGGGGTGTAAATTTGCTCAGCCCTGCCAGGTCAAAACACTAACAGACAGTTTACATGTATTCGCTAACTTCACTTACCAATGACCTAGATTCTATCTTTAAACGCAAGGAAATTATTTCTCTCATTTTTACAATTCATTAGACAATTTACCATGGATATATTAAGTCAAAGTTTTAAACCATTTTCCTGGATATTCATGACTAAAAGGAGGCTGTTGGCATTCAGCAAGAAAGTTATTTTCTTCATCAGCAATGAAAAGCGGCCGTCATAGCGCATTTGGTAGCACGTCGGACTGTCAATCTAGAGGTCATGGGTTTGATTCCCGACGGCGGAACTCATCCTTTCTGACTTTTTGTCTCCAACCAATCGGTCGATAATCATAGTGCTTTGTGGGATAGCAGCTGGAGGCTAGAAAAAGATGTGATGGTGGTACTGGTGTGAGAAATACCAGGAATCCATTGTTAGGTGCTCCAGCTGCCGCAATATGACTGAAAGATTGTTGAAAGTGGCGTAAAACCCCATTCAAACAAACAATCATCAGCGATGAAATAAGATTGAGGCGATCACATAGATTTTCACTTCAAGTTTATGAGCATGCGTGGAAATGAGTGGAAATGTGTGAGAACTTGTTTCGGGTTGATCGATTTGAAATACGTTTTTTTTACCTTAAAAAAAAAACGCTAAAAATAATGAAACTTTAGATTTTTTCCACTTTCTGGGTAGAAAAGATTGTGGAAAATGAAGAAATTGCTTGGTTCAATATTTTCATAATCGTTTCTATAGAAGGGCGTCAAAAAGCACCATTGTGTGGGAATGGGTTAATATGACAGGGATTCGCAGACCTTGGTAAGTTAACTGATAAAAAGAATGGCTATCATGATTTCACTAATATTTAAAGCTGATGGTGGAGTTAATGTTTTATCAACAAGAGGACCATGATGGTCCTAAATCGCTCTCCTGAGGCATCTGCAAATTACAGTACTTTTTACTATAAAAAAGACACAACTTGAGCAAAATAAATAAAACAAATATAAGAAATCGGGCTTTGTACAAAGCAATCCAGTAATGCTTTACAATAAGAATGAATTCCTTTGGCTTTATAGTTTAATCCATTACCAAACTATCCAAGAATTTGTCAACCTCAGGGAAAATAGGTTTGAAAAAACATAGTGAGAAAGGGAGTGACAAGCAATTTATCCATTTCTCACAGTGTTTTCTACCTGAAATTCTTTGTATTTAGATTTCAAACAAACTCTAATTACTGTCTGATACTTCAATGGGTGTAATTTTAGCAACCTTGGTAGAGAACAATCTGGATGTACCATAAATCAAAATATGAATGCATTACAACTTATACATGAGGAGTGGAAGATATTTGGGAAGGGCCATGTTTGTCCAAAGGATATAAACAAGGTAGATAACAATAATGCTATGTTATGTTTTTAAAGTAAATACTCCAGAACCTATATTTAAGAAGAAGAATTCTTTCAAAGCGAATTACGCAATTTTCGACTCCAGCAGTAGAGACATTTTTTTATCCTAAGAGCAAATTATTTTCCTGTTACATAGTACAAAATTATCTAGTCATGATACATACCAATTATGTATGCTCATCACCTTATATTTCAGAAGGAGAAGACTTTTGATGTTGCTCTAATTGGGTGTATTCCAAAATTTTTTACCTCTGGGGCAGTGCCATGTTTTTATCCAAGGGCCAAGATTTTAGCTAACATGGTAGAGAACCATCTGGTTATGCTATATACAAAATATGAGTTCCTTAGACTTTGTAGATTGGGAGGAAAAGACTATTGAACATGGTCTAAATGAGCATTTTTACAAACTTGGGCACCCAGGGAAGGTAGTTCATTAACCTACAGGCATAATTTAATCAAAACTGATAGATAACAGCCAGGCTATGGTACACTCAAAATTTAAATGCTGTCCATGAAGAAATTGTTTTTAGCATACTCAAATTTTGCGTTTTTCCCAATTTTGGACACCTAGTGCAGGGCAGTTTTTGACCCGAGGAAGACAACTTTTAGTGATAAAGTACAAAACCATCTAGTTATGCTTCATACCAAATAAGAATATCCTAGACCTAATAGTTTAAGAGGAGAAGTCTTTTGAAATTGCTCTAATTAAGCATTTTTCCAAACTTCGGACCTCATGGGCGGGGCCATTTTTTACCCCAGAGATTAAATATTTAAAAACTTTGTAGAGAACCATATGATTAAGCTCTATATAAAATATAAATGCCTTTGGCCTTGTAGTCTGTGGGAAAAAAGACAACAAAGATTTTCTAAAATTTCCCATTTTCATATGCCGCAATTACAAGAGTTTTTCACAGAATTAAATTCTTTTATCAACTTTTGAAGAGCTTCACCCAAGGATCACTCCTGCAAAGTTTCAGCTTGATTGGCTTACTGGTTTAGGAGGAGAAGATTTTTATAGATTTTTTAAAGATTTACTTAATATTACCATTTTCATATGTCACAGCAACCAGAGTTTTTGACAGAATTAAATTCTTTTAACAACTTTCGTAGAACTTCACCCAAGGAACATCCCTTCAAAGTTTCGGCTTGATTGGCCTACTGGTTAAGGAGGAGAAGATTTTCAAAGATTTTTAAAGATTTACTTAATATTACCATTTTCAAATGCCGCGGCAACCAGAGTTTTTGACGGAATTAAATTCTTTTAACAACTTTTGTAGAACTTCACCGAAGGAACATCCCTGCAAAGTTTCAGCTTGATTGGCCTACTGGTTTAGGAGGAGAAGATTTTTAAAGAAATTGTGAACAGACGGACAGACGGACGACGGACAACGACTTTGTGCTCAGGTGAACTAACAAGAGGGCCGTTGGCCTTGGGTTGCTCACCTGGATAAAGCTTCTTCTTATTTCAACAGTCTAATTTAATGATAAAGGTTGGATTATGATACAAATGGGCCATACTTTATACATATATAGACGATGTACCTGGGGATCCCAAAGTCCAAATTACCCTTTCCTCCGTCTGGATCCATTTGTTATAATTTAAATAAGAAAGAAGTCAGTGAACTGATGCTTCATGCCTATAACACCCCCCCCGAACCTCCGCCCCTTGGGACCTGAATATCATGATTTAAGCTATTTTGAAAGATGTCAATATACTGATGCTTCATGCAAAATATCAAGGCTCTATGCCTCCTAGGTCAAGAGGAGAATATTTTTAAGATAATTTTAGAATTTCATTTTTGTTGCTAAAGCAACCAGAGTTTTTAACAAATTTAATTTCTTTTCGCTATTTTCAAAGGGGACCACCTATGGAACATTTCTGCCAAATTTGGTTCAAATTGGCCCAGTTGATTGGGATTTAGATATCACAAAATGTCAAAGTCTTCGCATGATGTCAAGGACGACGATGACAACAAGGCTATTGCAATACCTCGGGTTTCCTCTGAAAACAGCCAAGCTAAAAAACAGGGACTGAACAGGAAAGGGCTTTGTAACCAGTGTTAAATCATGTAGTCTGGTAATGGGATGAAGTTTGTCAGTTTGACATAGTAACAGACTTGCCCTGTAATTGAATCAAGTGGCCTTTAGGAACACCTCTTTCTTGTTCTGTTCTAATTGGACATGAACAATCGCAGAGTTTGATCTATACCAGACATTCTCTGTTTGACAATTATACTTTTGAAAGTCATGTTTGACTGATAGCCTTCACAAGATAAGGATTTTATGGTTCTCATAGAAAGATTCTAGGGGGTCTTTGACCTTTGATCTAATTGGTTTGACATCAAGTGGAATATCTGATCATTAACTATATATGATTTATAATGACCATCTTTGAAAGAAGCCCATACAATTTTTGGTAGGACAATTTAACATAGTAGGGTATAGTTTAGTAATCTCAAAACACCCAGTGAGTGAATGGGGTTTAACGCCACTTTTAACAGTATTTCAGTCATATCTCGGTAGCTGGGGCAACTAACCATTGATTCCTGGTATTTCTCATGCCAGTACTGTTCCACTTCATCCTTTCTGAGCCTCCAGCTGCACATCCGACTTAGGTTTACAATTATCAACTTTTTTTTTTTTGTTAATAAAAATTTCACGCATTAATTTTGAAGGGTCACCCATGGAACATTCTTGCCATTTAAGTTTGTTCAAAACTGGCCATGTGGTTTAGGAAGAGAAGATATTTAAAGGAAATATTGACGACGCAGGGAGGAGGATGGACAATGCATGTAGTACGACAGGTAATGAGTGATCTTAAAAGCTCCGCTTGAGTATTTTATGCTCAGGTAAGCTAAAACAAAACCTTCAAAAACTGACTTCTATTAAAGCTTTTGTAAACATCTATTAAATGAGGGATTATGCGGGATAACAAGAGAGCAAATGTTTCATTGGGTCTTTTATTAGTACCAAGTATGTTCACAAAGCATTAGTTTGAACCCTTGCTTATTTTTCTGATAAATGACAATACATAATTCAAAGTACCAATATCTCAAGAAAAGGGGAATGTCATAGGTAAAAATGACAAAGGTAAAAATGTCGTAGGTAAAAATGACAAAGGTAAAAATGTCAAAGGTAAAAATGTCATTGGTAAAAATGTCATAGGTAAAAAATGTGTTAGGTAAAAATGTCATAGGTAAACAGGGCTCCGGAAATCGGATAAATTGCCGGTCTGGACCGAATTTTGAATTGCCAGACCGATTGGAATCCCAAAAATTACACCAAAATCGGTCCGAAATTTTCATCAAATTTCATGTTGAAATATTGATAAACTCGCCCACCATCTATCAAAATTCACTTGAAACCGAAATAATCGAAGGGTTTCACATGTTACCTGCAGATTAAGAGATAAACAAGTGCCAAAAATGGATAATTAGTTTACCCGCCAGCCAGTCAAATGCCCATCCGCACGTGGACCTAATTTGCAGTTTCACACTTGACCGAACTTTGGGTATCGAGTTTTGTAAGAGAATCGGTTTGACATACACACATTCGAAGTCTTATCAAAATGGACATCTAATGCTGCGTCGATTTAGATTGCTGTTACCCATGAAACTAATTTCTTTTACTATAATAACATGGGTTGCGTACATAAATCAAAACATGAATAGGCTTCAGTTGCCGTTCGTACAGAGTAGGAATAGCTCAGCACAACGCTTTTATGAAAATAATTTATCACAAGAAAGCGCGTGAAACTGGGTTTGAAATTTGTAAAAAAAGTCACGTCGTTTACATATGTTTTATAGTTTTACATTCACGGTAAGAAACATAGCTGATAGAATTTCAAACTATAATTGGAAATCCGCAGAATACAGATAATTTAAATATAAAAGAAAACGACAGCTTAATATCGCTATTACCATCAATAAAATTAAATCTTAATTCAGGGGTGGAAAATGTCCAAATAATAAATCGAGAATCAACTACAATAAATAAATGACTGAGATTTGTGCACAAATTATACTCTAGGAAAATAGTGCAACACATGCGCGACCCACTCGAGTTTGTCTCTTCGGTCTTTTTGATGTACGTCACGACTCTGCAATCCCATGGGGTAGAATGGACTGACCCAACATTTTTGTGACGTCAGCTGTGTTTTTCCATCAACAGACGCTCATGTTGAAAGAAAATCGACATGACTGTGTTAAATTAACAGAACTTTGGATAACTAGCTTATGAAATGTATATCAATACTTTAATTAAATAGGCGGTACTCGGGGGGGGGGGGGGGGGGGGGGGGATATTCTGTAAAACCCGGAAATTTTAATAATGTGATTTATTTGTCTATCTAATTTTACAATATATTGGAATTTCGTTGACTGCCGTACTTTGCCTGAATTGCAATTTTATCACAGCCGAATTTTCAAAAACAAAATGAAAGTAGGATCTGCCAGTTGATTTCATCTGTCTTCCACGCGTTGAAGATTATAATCATCATTTTTGAAAAAGAAGGCAACTACTGAATGAATGATGAACCTTTTTACGTACGGGAAAGGTGAAAAAAGGCGGGGGATATTTGTTTTTGTCGGCGGCCAGGGGGGGGGGGGTGTTCTTTGCCGGCAGGGGAGGGGGGGGGGACATTTTCCCGGACCGAGTTAAATTTCTAAATTTCCTGAGCACTGTAGGTAAAAACACCAGAGGTAAAAATGCCAGAAATATTATATATAGTCAAAGTTCGAAGAAGTTGCAGAGGACAAGTTTCAGTTGATGAATTCTAAAAATCTTTGTCTTATGTAATAAGCAAGTTCAACATTTTACACAATATTTTCCAACACTTTTTTGGATCTTATATAATGAAGACATTTAATTTTTTGTTCAAGTTTCACGTCAGATAGTCAGAATTCCATCCAATTATCCTTTCCAATTCTCAAAATTATCAATAAACAATTCAATCCACAAAGGTGATGATCTGAATTTTATTTCCAAAGAGAGTACTATGAACCGAGTTTAAGTTCAAACAGTCAGAGTTGCCAGATTTATGTATTCTCATAGCCAAAAATTAGTTCATTATTTACTTGATTTCCGATCTTATGGTACTTCATATCAGGAATTTCAGAAGCATGTTTCCGGCTAATGACAGCTGATTTGTTCAAGTTGGCTGTACCTCATCAATTTCAAGTGAATCCTGTTAATATCCGTGCAAAGAGAAACATTTGGAGAGCATGTTTTGATTTTTTTTGATCATTAGGGCAACACAGATATCAACACTTTTCTCCACAAAAAAAAAGAGTTGTACAGAATGTTACAGCAAGGACAAATAGGCTCCACAATCCTTTATCCTTGCTAGCATGTTACTGAGTGTCCATCTCCAATTTTCAAGCTTAATAGAAGCATCATGTTCTTTGATGACTCTCCATTAGAGTTTAACCCTTTCCCGTTTTTGGAAATTTTAGACTAGTCCAAATTGAAAGAGTTGGCAGACAGCAATGAAACTGGATGCCATTTGAAAGGAAACCATCCTATGTGGTAGAAAATATTGTGGAAAAAGGAGAAATTGCTTGTTACAAGCAAATTCTTCTTTTTCCACAATGTTTTCTCCAGTATAAAATCACAGCAACATAAAATCCCGTATTTGAACGGGAAAGTGTTAAGGTTGGCCTCACATGCCAAAAACTATCTTTGACCATGAAAATGAAAATACCACAAAAAGTATGTAAAGGGAAATAACACTATAAAGTACATGTATAATGAAAGAGAACAAAAATGCTGGAAACATTGGAATATCACTTGACACATAAACTCACAGCTTTAAATATTTAATGTAATTGTCTCTCAATATTTTGTAGGTGAATTCACACAAAACACTGTTTTATAGCAAATTTAGAAAAAAGGGAATGGACGCCTTAAAATTATTGCTACTATCTATCAAATAAATGGGCCATGGATAACATTTGTTTAAAGTTCCAAGGTCCAACGTCATATGGCTTATGAGTTAGAGCTCTGAAATGGTTTCCAATCAAAGTTCAATTGTGATCTTGACCTTCGACCTATGTGACCCCAAAACAATAGGGCATGTCCTTGGATCATTGGCAACAATTGTACAAAGTTTCATATTTGCAGGTCAATTGATTCTCCAGAGTAACAGTGCAAAGAAACGAAAAGTCTACAAGCGGATGAATGGAAGGATGGACAGACAGACAGACATAGTGAAACAAATATACTCCATTCTTCTTCATAGGCAGGGTTAGGGAAAATAGGTTAACCCATTACCAGATGTCAAGATTTTAGACTGGTTAAAATTGAAAGGATTTGCAGAAGACAAATTAAGATTTTTTTCAGCTTTCTGGGTCGAAAACATTTGTTCAAAATGAAGCATCTTATGGGGCATCAAAAAGCATCATTGTAGTAAGTAGCCTAATCATATTTTAGAATAACATTTCGAAGACGAAGTGGTTTTTGGACTTTAATTCAATGAGATGAACCCAATTTAAAACTTTCTGAACCCATTTTCGAGTTGATATCAAGGTGTCAAAAATACACCCGATGATATTCTTAATAAACTTGGAGACAGAGAGTTTAAATGCTAAACAAGACAATTTTCTAGGATCATCATCTCCAGAGAAAATGGGAGATTAATGACTTCAACAATTGTTCAAGCATATTTTTTTCCCTCCTGGAGGAAACACTCCCTGTTCTTTTTTGAGGTATTTTGAAATGAAATTAAGACATTTCATATTGCAAATGGAATTTAAGCTTCTCCTAAAGCTCAATCTGCCAAAATATGTGCACCTAAGTTTTCTCTTGGTACAATAATATTGAACCCATTACTACACAATCCTACAATCTTACACACTCAAGAAAAACAAAGGAAAACCACCTTTTTCTTCTTTTCCCACAAAATCTTCTGTCCTATCTGATACAGAGTTAAAGAATTTGGCTACATTTAAATTGTCAGAAACTCCTGTCAATTTGGACACTGTCAAACATTTTGTCACCTCGGATAGGGTTATTGTCCCTACAGAGTTGTAGGTATGTCTGTTTTGAAGAAATTGACTATTTTTTTAATTTTGTGACTCAGAAAGATGGCTTATTCAAATTAAAAACTATAATTTTTGTCATTTAGGAAGGCTTTCCCCAATAACGGATCAAACATGTTCTTTAAATAACAGGGAGATAACAAAGATTAAACCGTTTACAGATGACAAAATTTTATACTAGTCCTAATTGAAAGCAGTTGCATACCACATTTCAAATTACATTGACCCTTGTCATGCTGAGTATATATTTTTCAGAATTACATAAAACTCAAAGGACTGAAAGCACTGATAGTACATGTTGTTCGATCATCCATTCTTCTTTTGAAAATTAATACCATAAACCATTCTTGTTTGAAATGGACAGACAGGAGGTGTAGACTAGGATCAGACTATACCTCCTGCCAAAAACCGGGTTCAGCATGACAAGGGTTAAATTAGAAAATAAGTGCAAAACAGGATAGGAAACACTGTAAGAAAAGGAGAAATTGCTTGTGACAAGCAATTTCTCCTTTTCCAAAAAAGCTTTCCATGATCATATTTCTTCAGGGTGTCAGAAAACATGATAGTATGGGAATAAGTTAAGGTGAGTCTAGCCAACATCATTGAGGCCAAGGTGACGACAAAATTTCCGACTTTTTAATCCAAAACAACACAGCCAAAAAATTATTCTGACCAGAGTACTAGTGTTGACACATCTTGCTCATAAGCCATTAGACCTAGGATCTTGAAACTATGTACATTATATTATCCATGACCACAGAAGGTGCCCCTATTGTTTAGGATATAGGCTTACTCTGTAACTTATTATTCAAATAACATAAAAGATTTGTGAAAATTCACAAGTAAAATAATCAAATATATCCAAGGGGTTTTATCCACTCTTGTGCTATCTGAATACATTTCATCTAATTAGAAACCAAATGTCGTGTGTGTATGCTGGATCCAATCTGGGTTTTCCAAGATGGTCCCCTTTCGAGTGATGCTTGCCGTAATGCTTTATTCATGATAATTTGCGGAAATTTTCTATCTGTAATTTCTAACCCATTCCCACACAACAACACTGTTAAACGCCCCTCATTATGGGATAGAAACATTGTGGCTAATGTTGAAAATTGCTTGATAAAAGAAATTTTCTTTCACACAAACTTTTCAAAAGCTGTTTTCTTGAGGGGTGTAAAAAGTAGAGATTGTACAGAAATAATTCAAATTGTTAAAATTTTAACATCTTTCTCACCAAACCCAGTTAACCCTTTCCTGTACAAACCCGGGATTTCACGTTGCTGTGATTTTATACTTGAGAAAACATCGTGGAAAAAGAAGAAATTGCTTGTAACAAGCAATTTCTAATTTTTCCAAAATATTTTCTACCACATAGGATGGTTTCATTTCAAATTAAATCCAATTTTTATTGTTGTCTGAAACTTCCCTCAATTTGGACAAATCTAAAATCTCAAGAAACAAGAAAGGGTCAACTCAAGCTGTAGCAGTTTGTGCTCTCAATCCTGGGTTTGCTACTTTGAAACCTGGCCCAGCAAAACGTCTTCCTGACAGTAGACAAGGGTCATTGCATCATGTGTCACTTGTCAATGATAAACAGAAATATTAGTAGTGCTCCTAAGCTGTATGCACAGCACAGATTTTCTGGTTAGAGTCATAAGAAGAGGCCATGGTTAGGTGCACCAGCTGTAATATAACTTGAATAATATTGAAAGTGGTGTTTAACTCCACGACAGCAATTAAACATCTATCTGTTAGGTTAAGAGTAAGCTTTCAAGGGTTGTAACAAGTACTTTAAGAGAAAATTTGCCAAGAATTAAGATGGAATACTCCAGAGAAGATGTTAGATTAATGATTTCAACAATTGTTGAAGTGCATATTTTCTCACTTCACCTAAAGTGTTTGATAACATTTGAATCTGCTTCATCAGGCAACAATTGCGCACTGTGGTGGTTATCATTTGAAAAACAAATCAACACTTGTCATGCTGATCCTGGAATATTCCTGCTTTGGCAGGAAGCATACACAAAGATCAGCCTGCAAATACATGCAATCTGATCTTAGTCTACAAATGCATCACCTGCTTGTCCTTTTGAACCAGAATTTTTCAAAAGATCAATTTCCAAACTGAATATTAACCCTGACAACTAGACTAACAGTCATTAGCCCTTTGATTTCTGAACAAAGATTTTATTCAGCATGACAATGGTTAAGTTTTTTAATTTCTATCTGTACTATCTAGTAATTGTGACCTGAAAACAAGAGCGTCATTGGCACTAAAGCGCTCATCTGAGTCAACTAGACTATCATTAAATGTGATCAACACCCCAAAAATGTTCCTTGTCAGAGAAAATACATTTTGTCACTAGAATGAAGTCTTTCTTCTACTAAGAAACATTAAAAATATTAAATCATAATAGCTAGTTCACATCTTTTCTTGATACTGCTTGTGTGAAACTTAAATCATATCAAACCAGTTATTAAGTACAAAAATAATGGTTGCTGAGAAAATGATTGGACAAGTTTTTTCATTGAAGGGCCATTAGTCTTTAACAAGAGGGCCAGTGGCCCTGGTGCTCACCTGAGATATGGCTCTCTTTTTCTTCAAGGCCTGATACAAACTAGGTCTGGAGATCTCCTTTTAACATTTAACTAAAATTAACTTATTTTACTATGCCAACCAATGCTTTCAACAGATTTCAAATATTTTAGTAATTATTAACGTTCTAACATATTTCTGCCCATTTTGGTTTAAATTGGCCAAATAGTTTTGAAAGGTATGCCTTCTTTATTTCTATTTTAGCCTAATCACCCTTTGGCTCTGAAATTTTATCAATTTTGAAAGAGGTAAATGTATTGATGCTTCATGCAAAATTCATGATTCTTCAACTTCTGGGTCAGGTGGAGATTTTTTTTTATTTTACTTTTTTTTTTCAATTTACTCTTGTTGTCATAGCAACTGATTAATTTCCAACTGACTTAAATTCTTTGGTTGAGATCAGCCCTGTGGTATTGGAGGAGATGTCATTTTAAAAATCCTTCTTTATTTCTATATAAGCCCCACCCCCCTTGGGCTCAGCCCCTGGGGGCCCCAGGATGATGATTTAACCAATTCTGAAAGAGGTCAATGTACTGATGCTTGATGCAAAATTTCAAGACTCTACACCCTCAGGGTTAGGATGAGATAATTTTTACAAGTTTTATCTAAATTTCAGTTTTGTTACCATGGCAACCAGAGTTTTAAACAGATTTCAATTCTTTTAGCAATTATTAAAGGGCAGCACCCAAAAAAACATTTCTGCCATGTTTTGTTGAAATCAGCCTGGTGGTTTGGGAGAAGATGTCGTTTTTTTAATCCTTATTTTCTACTAACATTCCTTAATCTTCGATAATGGACCAGTCTGAGATATTCTTTCAATTGAATGGTTACTAAAACTCTTATTCATTAGCAGCAAGCCTCACAATAGGAAGTACATATGTACTAAGTTTTTACTTATAGTTAGCACTATAATGAGCAAAAGCAGGAACTTTCTAGCTAGCAAAGCGTCAGCTTTGATAGCTTAAGTTAACAGACAAAATTTTGAGGTCTTCTCAGGGTTCAAACTGCCACTTGAGGCTTTACACCTGAATCCATTGAACAAATAGACCATGAAAAGTAGTTCTTATGTATTTCAAGAATATTGCAAACTCTGCATGCAAGGTATTTAAGTTCACTTGAGAACATTGTTGCAGATGACAATTTCAAGTTGATGAAAATTCTTAAATATTTATCTCTTTAGGTAGAAAACAATGTGAAAATGAAGAAATTGCTTGTAACTTTCCACAACTATTTTCTTGTGGGGCGTAAAAAGGAGGGATTAAGAGGGAATGGGTTAACTCCTTCGTTACATTAACTTTGCTTCTTTAGCATGATAACGTTTGACAAAGAAGAATATTTAACAAAACAATGCTTTACTAGCTTACAGTACTTTTCAGTCCTTTGATTATGATACTAACATAGATCTAAGGTAATAATAAGTCAGTTTGAAGTGTCAGAGCACATACACAGTTAGAACTATCTATATGTTTATAGGCAGTAAAAACTGATCTTGCTTACTAATTGATTTGAGATGACCTAATTGTGTCTACACTCACATAATTTAAGTTGAAATGTTAAATTCTTTATACTTTATAAAGTGAGAATACTAAATAAAAGATCAAAAAATATTAAATTGCTTAAAACAACACATCTAGTCAGAAATGTTGTGGTTTAACCCATTCCCACACAGCAAAATTTTAGACTGGTCCTAATTGAAAGAAGCTGCAGACGACAATTTTAAGTTGATGGAATTTTTGATTTTTTTGTCTTTTTGGATAGAAAGCATTGTGGATAATGAAGAAATTGCTTGATTAAGCAATTTTTCATTTTCCACAATGTTTTCTAAAGCTCTTTTCTTGAGGTGCGTAAAAAGGAGGGATTGTGTAGGAATGGGTTAAAGGGTTTTTTTTTGTAAACAGGTAATAATTTATCCTAGATGGAAAAGTCAAATTGATAGTTAATCACACATTTTATTTTTCTCCAATATGAGGACCATTCTCCTCAAAAGAGTCATTACAATAATTGTTAATAGAAAATAATATTTAGATAATTGGAAGATCTTTGTTAATCTTTGTCATGCTGAACCTGGAATATTTCTGCTGTAACAAGAAAGTAAAGGCTAAGATCAGCATTCAAATATGTGCAGTCTGATCTTAATTTATACCACCTGTTAGATGAGACAAGTGGATTCACTATAAGGTCTTCAAGTGCTTTCAGTACTTTGATTTGAATGTAATTCTGCGGTAGAATCTTTTACAGTATGACAGAAATTTAACCTTTTCCCACACAATCACACAGAAAGTGAAGAAATTGCTTGTGCTAACCCATCCCCACATAACCAAGTTTTTTGAAGCCTCCTTGAGAAAAAAAGCTTTCAAAAAACATTGTGGAAAATTAACCCTTGTCATGCTGTATAAATTACCTTACTGAATTGCTGTCAAATCAAAGGGCTGAAAGCACTGATAGAACTTGCTGTTCAAAAATCAAAATTTCTTTTAAGAAATCAACTTCAAAAGCAAATCTGGCAGGAAAAGTACAAGCAGGAGTTACAGACTAAGATCAGCCTGCACATAAGTGCAGTCTAATCTTAGTCTACACCTCCTGCCCAAACCGGAATATTCTGGGTTCAGCATGACAAGAGTTAAGCAATTGATGGTAACAAGCAATTTCTTCCTTATCCACAAGTTTTTCTACCCAAAAAGACAATGACTTATTAAATTCCATTGACTACAAATTGTCGTCTGCAACTCCTTTGAATTTGGAGAAGTCTAAAACTTTGTCATCTGGTACTTGATTAACAACACACAGGGGGAGCTCCTTGAGGGATGGAAATATACAGTACCCTTCGACCACCAGGGGAAGACTATAAGTCTATAACTACAACTTATCCAAGCTGTAATTACAAGGATTTTGTGTCCGATTGACAATACTGGGAAAACAGGCTATAAAGTTAAGCCTTTGTCAATGTCACGTCTGGTAGAAAGTAAATAAAAGACCATATATCCAACAAACAAAAACACCTTCGGCTTATTTGTGAGAGAGACAAAATGATTCTTTTCTGTCACTTTTACAAAATGCGTGTTTTACTATTGATTTTCATTCTACATATCTTTTTGGTAGTTTTGTGTTGTTTCCTAGGCTACCTACTTTATTAATAATTCTTACACGCTAAGTAGATCCATGAATTTCTACTTAACCGTTTACTGTTTCCCAAAATTCTAGACCTGTCTAAATTGAAAGGTTTTGCAGATGAAAATTTCAATTGCATTTAATTTGAGAAAGAACCCTTTGGCAGGGTAGAAAACATTATAGAAAAATGAGAAATTACTTGTTACAAGCAATTTCTTCTTTTTCTACAATGTTTTCTCAATTATAAAATCTCAGGGACGTAAAAACCAGGGATTAAACAGGAAAGGGTTAACCCATTCCCATATTGTAGAAAAAGAAGAAATTTCTTCTTTTTCCACAATATCCTACATAATTGTTACTTTTCAAATTAAATTCAGATCAAATTTCATATGGTCTAAATCTTTGCAAAACAGGAAAGGGTAAAAACAAGCATTGTTTTCATTTTCCATAATGTTTCTTATCCATATAGTTAAATCGAAGGCCTGAACGGCCTCAAATGCAGTCAGGACTGTATATTTACAATTTGTATGATAGTTGAAGTCATTCTCTGATTTGACTGTTAAGTTTTCCTTATTATGAAATCACATTTTAAGACTTCTATCTTCCCCCTCCCCCCCGACAGAATCCCAACCATGTTTTCTCGGCCATAACTGACTTGATCAACAGCGTAAATGTTGAATTCGGACAAAATATATGAAGGATAGTTTAAGGAGCATCACCCTCCGATATTTCAAAAGATACCATCTGTAGTTACCAGATTTTAGCAGAAACCGACGTAATTCAGCGTGCTGAATGACTATTAAATTCTACCCTTACCTTCCCGTTCTATAGGAATTGAATAATCCGTAAATTTCTACAGGTCTACAAATTGTGGTTCTCTATCGGTCTGTGTCAATATTTAAAAGCTTAAAACTTTCACTCGAGACATGTTTTATTATTATCGATAGTTGTCGGAATTAATCTAATTAAATCTAGCTTTACACCGATGTAAATATTTCCATCCTTAGACAAAAGGGATAATATCTTAATATCCTGCATAGCGACGTCTCCTTGGATACCATCGAGTTGTTGAACATCTGGGGTAACTGACACGTTGAGAAAATGACACGTGGATCAACCTTTGAACCTTTTACGCGGTAATGGACTTGGCCTAATTTCTGTACCATTGTTAAAAATAAGGTAACAATAAATCAACAAAGAACTCTATCTTACGAATCGGGAATTTACAGATGCACGTGTACAAAACTCGATTAAACTTTGTAGCTGGTAACTTTTAAAATCGTAAGATTGAAGGTTATAATAATCAGAAAATCTGAGACGGGGAAATGTCTAGTTTCACTTTCAACAATGTCTAAGATCGATGAATCATTGAACACTGAGGCCTATCATACCCATTTTTTGTTAAATGAATTCCATAATGACGGTAAGTTCTGGCATTCGATTAAATGATGTCAGAGACTTAAATATACATTATTCTATGTCTCTGATGATGTTAACTTTTGACATAACAACAAACCTGGAGGATTCCCCCTATCGAGTGGCATGGATGCAACACTGTTTAAGATGGTATCAATAGAAGTACCTGTAGAGGTCGTGACCTTAATCACTGCGCAGATTCAGTGATTCTGCTTTTCACTTCCATTCTTTATGAATGGGCTTACATTTTCAGATAGTATACTACAAGAAATTATGAATCAATTCATGAGCAAGGAAAATTTTTTCAGGTTGTTGTCAGGTTCCTAGAAGCAAAGAGCGAATTAAGGCGATTCCTAGATTACAGTCAGTATCCTGACTGCAATAAAAAAAAAATTGAAATTTCATACTCGTAAAACTCATTTCAAATTGGACCAATCTAAAATACTGAAATCTGGGAATGGGTTAAATGAATTAACACCAAATAATGTTATATCCCTATACCTATTGATTGATTGAATTGGGTTTAACACCGCTTTTAACAGTATTTCAGTCATATCGCGTCGGCTGGAGCACCTAACAATGGATTCCTGGTATTTCTCACACCAGTACTACCACTACATCCTTTCCTAGCCTCCAGCTGCTATCTCACTTAGGTTTACGATTATCCACCCATTGGTGAGAGACAATTGTCGGAAAGAATATTTGCCGCCGCCGGGGATCGAACCCATGACACCCATAATTGAAGGTTAGGAGTCTGGCGCGCTACCGACTGCGCTATGGCGGCGGCTCCCTATACCTATAAACACACATCAGTTTGAACTCACAGCCCTTCATATTGTTCAATAATTCTATAAGCTGTCCTCTCAGAAAGACCATCCCATCTAAAGCCTCAGGTGTGAGCGACAATGTTTTATCATATTTACATCTAAAATCCTAAACCCCATGTGGATTCTCAAACCTTAATTTGTCCTTAGATACTTCTACTTTAATGTCTTTTTAGTGTTTTATTGAGCTTCCTTCATTTCCTTACTACTGATGACTTCATTTCCTTACTACTGATCAACATTTCTGCGTGACACAAGATTCTGAAGATTTCATCATTTTGCAGTATAATTCAAGTGCATAATGATTCCATTTTAAAGTTTTCAATAATATTTCACTTTCATCTCTTTTTTAGCATTTAACCCTTTCCCACACAATGACGCTCTTTGGCGCCGCTCAAGTAAAAAGCTTTTGCAAACATTGTTGAAAATGAAAAATTCCTTGCAACAAGCAATTTCTTCATTTTCAATGATGTTTTCTATCCAGAAATTTGCAAAATCTAAAAATTTTATAAAGTTTAAATTGTCAACTGTAACTTCTTTCAATTTGGATCAGTCTAAAATTTTCTTGTGTGGAAAATGGTTAAGACTGAATAATTCTTTGTTTTTGATTAAGATGAAAAAAATTCATTAATTATAAAACAAAAGGTCTACTTTCATTCGTGGCTCACACAAGTAAATAAACTAGTCCAAATTAAAAGTAGTTGCAAATGACATGAAAAATTAGATTTTTTCAACTCTATAGGTAGAAAACATTGTGTAATATGTAGAAATTGCTTGTTGCTAGCAATTCAGAATTATATATATTAATATATTAACTAAATATTTTCAGCATTTCTGAGAAAGTGTTTAACATCTAAAGTGGTAAGAAGAAAATTGATAACAAGGCCCCTTTTCCCCTGATTAATTCAGAATGTCTCTATATTCTACCTTCTGACCAGTCAAGCATTTTCAGCAAGTTAGAGAAAGAGTGAGCCAAAATCGTGACCTCTACAATGGTAACAAAGAATTTGTAAATAAGGCCACTTGACCGTACAAACATTGTCAGCATGGATAGAAAGAATGAGCCAAAATTGTGACCTCTAGAGTGGTAACAAGGAAGTGTTGATGACTTACAAGCCACAACAGAAAGTCAAGTAGCATGAAAGCTCACCATGAGCATGATATAATGTACTCAGGTCAGCTAAAGAGATGACTCTTCCTTGATCAACTCTGTTCTGTACATTCATGAGCTAAGAAGGGGAAAAAAGAGTTCAAACAAAGTGAAAACTAATTGAAGAATTATTCAAATTTTTTCTCCCAGAATGCCTAGAAAAAGTGGTAATTTTTGCAAACACAGAAAAATGGTCTTAAATTACCCAGTGCAACAAAGTTTTTCTAAGCCGCCAGAATTTCATTAATTTGGAGCCTGAATGATTTAAACCGACATTCCGATTCCAAAGGTGTTACACATGCCGGCTTTTATCTCAATTTCCCCCGAAATACTTTGCATGTGAAAAGAAAAATTATTTGTCACTTACTACGAGGTCTAATTTCGAGAACTAAAATACTAAGATTTTCATATGAAGGAAAACTTGTTCAAAAAGAAAACATATTATCTATTATACAGGACTATGACATTAGAAGATTCCAATATTTTGATGACATCATAATTGTCAGATTATACCCCTCAAGGAAAAAGCTTTGGAAAGCATTTCGAAAATTCTTGATTATTGAAGATGTTTTCTACCCTAATACATGTATACAGGTTTTTAAAAATTCGATGACAGCTAGTTGTAACTTTAGCAGTTTAAAGATATTGATATTTTTTTCATTTTCCTGAATCAGAAAAGATAGATTATTCTACAATTCAGCAAAAAATCATTTTATTTTGTCAATAAGGTAGCTAAATCTTCCTTCTTCATTCATCCCTTGCACATAGAATAGTTTAACCCTTGTCATGCTGAACCTTAAATAATCCTGTGTTTGCAGGAGGTATAGACGAAGATCTTAATCTTCACCAAATGTTTGCCACGATGTTTGTGAGATTGATTTTCTATAGAAATACTGATCCATAACAAGTACCTTCAGTGCTTTCAGTTCTTTGGTTTTAAAGCATTTTTGTAAAGGATTTCACTCAGCATGGCAAGGGTAATAAACAAGTGAATCATAAGATGTCATCACATTGCTCCTCTTGATGGTAAGAAGTTGTTAGCTCCTTTATGCTCAGATGAGAATCCCGACAAAATCTAAGCTTGAAAAAATGACAATAACTAAATCAAACAATAGGAACATGATGGTCCTATATTGCTCACCTCATCAACATAGCTCTAGGCTTAACTGTGATAGTTTGCAGAAATGGGAGAGTATAACAAGGCATTGCATTATATAACAAGCTTTTACAGTAAGTTTGAAAGATAGATAAAAAAATTGTGACCTCTGGAGAAGTAAGAAGGAAATTGTCAATAAGGTCCCCTTTCCCTTGATATTAGTCAGAATATCAGAATATTCAAAAAAAGTCTTCTTAACAACTGTAGAAGTATTTTGATAAAGTATAATAGAGATTGAGCCAAAATTGTGACCTTTAGGTTGGAAACAAGGTAATGGTCAATAAGGCTAAATTTTCCCTTTATATATATGTAAAAATGTCACCAGGTGAGCTAAATATATACAAGACAGGCTAGTAGTTATTGAACAGAGCAGTTCTCATTAATCCTTGTCAAGCTGATTAGCCACTATACTCTTAGAGACTCCGGAGAAACTTTGGGACAAAATAACAGAGGAGTAGAAAGACAGACAGATGGACTGATGCATACTATTATAATATTTCATCCAACCTTGAAAAATTCAATGGCTTTTCTGATTTTTTCCAAGTAAATAAGTCATTTGTTCTTTAATGCTTTACAGTGGATTCTTGATATTACTCAGGGATTATCACTTGATAATTTTACAATGAAAAATAGTACAATTATCGAAACAATAAATCCACTGTTCTGAAAGATTCAATCAAGCTTTTATTCCTTTCAAGGTAAGGAATGCCATCATCTCAGGATCAAGGATATTTATGACATCATCATGTTGCCACAATATTTATGTATGTACTGACACTCTTTTAGACAATTTTGTAGAAAAAAATTAATAATTTGTCTCATTATTTCTTAGCCCTTTCTTGTTCAATCCCTGGTTATTACTTCCCTGTTCCCTTGTTCAATCCCTGGTTATTACCTCCCTGTGAATTTCTAATTGAAGAAATATTGTAAAAAAAAAAGAAATATGAAACAAAATTTTGTCATTTGGAAATGAGTTAATGCAAATAAACAAGACAAATTATGAAATGGGTTAATTAAATATTTACTTATTCTGGTTGACCTGCACTACATCTAATCTCTTTTTCAAATATTATGCCGTCTTTCTGGGTTGAAAAAATTGTGGAAAATGAAGAAATTGCTAGTAACAATGTTACCTAACCTTCTTTGCTCAAGGGGCTTTAAAAAGCAAGATTATGATGGAATGGGTTAACTTGATGGGTCAAAATTACTTGGAAAGCTTTCTCAAACACTGATGGCCTTGATGTTCTGAGAAATCTGAGTGAAGAATTTTTTCCCTTTTCATGCAAATCATTGTAATTCAACATGCGCAAATAATTGAACAATTATTCAAACATTTCTCCCAAAGCGCTACCAAAAAACTGTCAAATTTTTATTAACAGCGAAAAATTAACTAAATTAAACCCGGAGTTGAGCACGATTTTAAAGACACCACAATTACAATGATCACAGCATATTAGTTTGAACAAACAACTGATCATTTGGGTACAAAATTTATTCCACACTGATAATGCATAAGGAAGGTCATAGGATCTTCTGAATAGATGCTGTTGGTTTCTTTTAGAAACTGTAAACCATGGCAGGCAAAGTGGGACCTCAAGGGTGTTCTGTATAACAAACACTTGAACAAGAGTGTCAAGATGGCCCTAGATCACTCATCTGAGTTTGCAGTTGAACAAAGAAGCATGAAAGAGAAACTTCAAAGCAGGCCTTATTTGTGAAGAAATAACAAGTGCAAAAAGTTCATCAACTGTATTTTTATCCCATTACCAGACAGCAAAATTTAACACAAGTCCTAAAGGAAAAGAGTTGCAGAGCACTATTTAAGAATTTCAACTTTCTAGGTACGAAACAGTGTGGAAAATATACCACAATGTTTTCTCAATTGTTTTTCTCAAGGGGCGTCAAAAAGCTTCATTGTGTGAGAATTGGTTAAAAAGGACCCCTTTTGCCTGCTTAATAGATCAGTACCATTTTCAGTATGAATTATGGTTATGACCTGCAAACAATAATATCAAGTTTAATCAAGACTATGCCCCAGCAATAGCACAGTTGGTAGCATTTGAGACTCTCATTCATCAGGGTTTGATCCCCGGTTGTGACAAATATCCTTTCCAATATTTATCACCAACCTGAGTCTGATGGGCAGCTGGAGGCTTGGAAAGGATGTATAGTGGTAGTACTGGTGTGAGAAATACAAGGAATCCATAGTTAGGTGCTCCAGCAGCAATGATTTAAAAAGTTACTCTTTAATTCATTCCCACACAATAAGGCTTTCAATGATTGATTGATTAAATGGGGTTTAATGCCACTTTTAACAGTATTTTAGTCATATCACAGCGGCTGGAGCATCTAACAATATCATCCACAATATTTTTCTACCCAAAAAGAATAAGATTTTAAAGATTTCATCAACTAAAGATTGGTGGTGTCAGCAACTACTTTGAATTTGGACTGGTCTAAAATCTTTTGTATGGAAATGGGTTAAATTGAAATTCATCAAATTTGAGCCAAAAACATGGCCCCTAGTGTACACTGATATTACCCTGTGTTTTCCAAGAACCTTCTATAATTTTCAAAATGGTTCATCCTTACATCCTTACAATCATTCAGACCGAGTTTCTTCAAGATTGAGCCCAAATTGTTGCCCCCAGAGTGTAAAACAAAGAAATTGCCAACAACAAACCTTTCGCAAGTTGTCAAATAGAACCTTCCCATTTTAAATTGGGTTCAACCTTATGACCTGGCAATTATTGTTACTAAGTTTCATCAAGACCGAGCAAAAATTATGCCCTCTAGAGGGTAAAATAATTGTCATTTGGGGCCTTTTCCAGTGTATTCCATCAAAACCTCATTTTCAATAGAATTCAACCTCATAGCCTAACAATCATTATGACCAAGTTTAATCAAGATTGCATGAAGTAAAACTGTGGCCCCTAGTTAGCTAGGGTGTAAACAAAGATGTTTTTATAACCCTTTTCTCATGTTTTTTTTTCTTCAATAGAACTGTCCGATTTTCAAAAGGGTTCATCTCATGGACTTGAATTAGAGCCATTTTTCAATCAGACTGTTTACTATGAAATCATATTTGAAGGCTTTATCTTTCCTTTTGAAAACATTCTAACCCTTGTCCTGCTAGGTAAAGACCAAGATCAGCCTGCACATAAGTGCAATCTTATCTTGGTCTACACCTCCTGTTTGTATCCTTTCATAGCCAGAAAAAAAATCCATTAAGAGTTATCCTCCTTGTGTTTATAGATAGCTTGTTTGATAGTGTTCCAAGTTTCAAAAGAATGTATTCAGTTATACCGGAGATATAACAAATCGTTAAAGCCTTTTTGACAATGACACAGAATGATGCAGTGGCAGACAACAACTTGGCTATACCAATACCTCGGGGTTTCTTTGTAAAACAACTGTGTTAAAACTGTAACTTTACACACATTGAAAAGAATGAGAGCGAGTTTCAAGGGATAACGACTACTACAAAATTTTGCAGCCATTAGAGGAAATACCAGATCTTGTTTGAGGGCAAAAGACATGACGATTCCCTGGATATAAAAATTCTAGGACAATAAAACGGCTATATTCCTCCAAGCAAGTGGGCAGTTAAATAGCATTATAGGCAGAAAAAAATACTTATTTTAAAAGATGTAATGTCTTAAACGTCCGTGTTGGAAGCAACATTAAAACGGTCAACAAATGCACTGTTTTAATGACTCTTATATCAGAACTTCATTCTCAGACAATTTGATATTAAACCCCTTCCCACACAATGACGCCTTTTGATCCCCCTTTTGAAAAGCAATAGAGAAAATATTGTGGAAAATGAAGAATTGCTTGCAACAAGTATATACTATGGTAAGCCTGCACATATGTGCAGACTGGTCTTAGTCTACACCGCCTGCCTCTTCCTTTATAGCCTTATTTGTTTAGCCTATTACCAGACAACAAAATTTTAGACTGGCCCAATTTCAAAGGTGTTGTGGATGACAATTTTTGCTGATGAAATTTTGATATCTTTTCCCTTTTTTGGTGAAAATTACAGGAAATTTTCCACAAAATTTCCAAAAGCTATTTGCGTAAAGAGTGTCGAAAATAGGGGTTCTGAGATTATGGGTTAAGAGATAAATATTATCCCACTACAGTGTCTTCAGCCTTTTGATTTGAAAGCAATTCTACAGAATGTATTATTTATTATGACAATGGTTAGGGTGGTAAGGTCTACCAAAGTGCTACCACAAAACTGCCAATTTTTATCAACAGCAAAAAATTATCTAAAATTACACCTAAGTTGAGTACAATTTTAAGGACACCACAATTACAATGATCACAGCATTTTTTCAGCTTTTTATGCACTTTAATCTGTTCACAGACTGATTGAACTATTCATCTCAAAAATTAATTTTGTAGGGCTGTAAAGATAGAAATGCATTTTACTTTAGACAAAGATTAGAAATGTGTCACAGACTGGGATACCCCCACTTAAGTGCTTGTCACATGACCTTCAGTTGTGACCTTGAACTTTGTACTACAATCTTTCAGAACTTTAGACAAGACACTAGTACTCATCAAGGAATCAACTGTGCCAAATTATTTTCAAGTCCATCCATTAATGCATAGGATATTCTTTGGACAAGAATCTGTCACACACATACAAACCCACCACCCATCCACATACACAAACAGAGGTACATAACTCATTATGCCTGTCGCAATGACATGGTTGGGCATAAAAAATATTGATTTAACTTAATAAAAGGGCAAGATAGATAGGTACAACATACCAGCATAATTATTACTCTTCAAATAGGAAAAATAAAAGAACAATATTTACAAATGTTACTCTTAAATGTAAAAACAAAGAGAGTGCTGTTTACCAGAGCTGAAAAATTGGATTTGCACCAAATAATGAGCGGTAAAACAAACATAAAATCTAATTTTTTTCTTGAAGATGTTCACTAAAAAAACAATAAAAGTATGAATGCAACCGTCTGTGTAAACAGGAAAGTCAAATTAAATGTGAAATTCAATTTCTATCTATGTTTGTGAAGGCTTCAAAACAAAAGAAATGTGGATCACGTAGAGACAAATGTATTAATAATCGTTTTGCCCTTTCCCAAGTGTTGGTCTCAACCCTTTCCCGTTTTTTTTTTTTAAAATTTAGATTGTTCTAAATTCAAAGATGTTGCAGACGACATATTTAAGTTGAATTTTGTTTACTTTTAGGGAAAAAACGTTGTGGATAATGAAGAAATTACTCATAACAAGCAATCTCTCATTCCTCACCTTGTTTACTACCAGAGAGAAAAAGATCTTTAAAATTCAATCAACTTGAAATTGTCCTCTGCAATTCCGACAAGTCTAAAATTTAGTAATCTGGTAATGGGTTAACAAACTATAGAGCAGGAGTTCAAAGAAAGTTCTTGAGGAATTGGCCTTTAAAATTTCTATTTTCAAAGATTCACCAAACGAGAGATTTTTAGTAAAAGATCAAGGGTATTTAGTCTTTTACAAGTGTCTAGACAGTCCCTATATCAGTCAAATAGGATTTCCTTGTTTTGCTTTTAAATATTTCTGTTTTTGGCTGTATCAGAACAAAATACCATGGAATCCAATTGCTCTAATTCTAGCAGCACAACATCTGTATTAACCCATTTCCACATAATCCTGCTTTTTGACACACCTGAAGCAAAAAAAGCTTAGGAATATATTATGGAAAATGAAGAAATTTCTTGTTACAAGCAATTTCTTCATTTTATACAATGTTTTCCAAATCTTTTTCTTGAGGGTTGTTTTAAAAACAAACCTGTGTGGGAATGGGTTAATTATAAGCAGGAAACACATACACAAACACACAGAGGCCTTGACATGGAGATTATAATCCAGCCACTGCTTTCATAGAAGACTCAAAGTTCATTATATACCATGGTATATGGAATAAAAATTCTGATAAAATTCAAATTTAGAAAATAAATTGTTGGAAAAAAAACTATTTTCATTTAAATTTAAACATAAAAGTAAACAGAAGACTTTCTATCAGCCTATGTTTATTGCATGGAAGTTAACCATATACCAATTGTAATGAGAGACCAAAATTGACAATGGATTCCATCACACTGGGGCAGACAGCAAACATTACAGGAACCATTTACGTCACAAATGGCCACGGCAGAGTCATTTCCTGCCACATGGTTTCCTGCGTATTTAGACAAATGATGTAATATTTCCCCCCAACAATTCACGGTAATTGCACAGTTTGTCTGCATGCTATCTATTTGATCTTGTCATTCTCAGAGTAAAGCTGTAGTAGGTTTTTTCTCGGATTAATCGTCTGAAGAGAAGTTGTTGTTTTTTAGTTTGAGGTAAAAAGTCCACCAGCTTCATAAACATGCAAAAAAGTATCTTTTACCAGTTAATCATTTCCCACATTATGACCCTTTTAGACTCAAGAAAAAAAGGCTTTACAAAAGCGTTGTGAAAAATGAAGGAATTGCTTGTTACAAGCAATTTCTTCATTATCCTCAATGTTTTCTACCCAAAAGGAGAAAGATTTTTAAAAATCATTTGATTAATAATTCAATTAATAATTCTTTCAACTGGACCCGTCTAAAATTTTGTCATTTGGTGATGTGTTAACTTTTTGTGTCAACGTAATTTTTTGTTAATCTAAAAAAAGAATTTAATCCTTGTAATGCTGAGCCTGGAATATTTCTGCTTTGGTAGAAGGTATAATTAAGATCAGCCTGCACAAATGTAAAGTCCAATCTTAACTTACTCAACCATTTTGTAGCTTTAACCCAGAGCTGTTTACCTAATTAATTCACATAAGAAATATCAATTTACAATTAGAGCCTTTCAACGCTTTCAGTCCTTTGATTTTAATGCATTTTGAATAAGGATTTGTTTCAGCATGACAAGAGTTAAAGTAGCTTTTACTTTTGACAAAAGCATTTTATAGGATAGAAAACATTGCAGCCAAGAGAAATTACTTACTTCCTGCAATTTCTCCATGGCTATTAATGCATTCCTAGCCCCTGTTCTTGTAATAATTAAAAGTCAGGGTAAAGTATAAAAGAGATTTAACTCCTTTCACGATGAATGAGGTTCCTTTTTTTTCAGAACTAAACTAAAATCAAATAGCAGGAATCATACAGGAGTATTCTTAAGCATACCAAGGTTAAACAAAATCTTATTCCAGAAAAAACATTTTGAAAGCAATTTGCACCCAAAAAAGGATATCTTGAAAAGCATGCAAATAGTGTCAACCATACACAGACTTAAGATTTTCTCTAGCTATAGCTGTCAAAGTTTGATTCTAGGACTTAAACTACCTGTCTAGATAATCTAGGACAGACAAGATCAAACTTGGTACATACAGGTAGTTTCCATGGTAACAACAGATTTGTTAGAACACCTACCTCTTGTAGATGAGCCGTGACTGGTCTCCATAAAATTTCCACTCTGGATAGATTCACTAAACCAGTCTCCAGTAACTTAGCAACAGCAAACAATGACGGCTCCTGAAAAGAAAAGAGATCCTCCAGAAACTGTGCAAGGTCAATTGGAAATCCATCCATAGAAGTAAATGATATGGTCTGGACAATTAAGTCATTTTTATCAACTTGTCACTTGACCCTTTCTCACAAATGGAAATGCTAGACTGGTCCAAAATCAAGTACAATGGTAGTTTCAGATGATATTTTCAAGCTGAAGAATTTGTAAAATTCTTCAGCAGCTGTTACTTATCCAAACAAAATTACCTCAAAACATTAATTTCCATAAAGTGGAAAAAATTTGACGAATTATTTTGAATTCAATTCATAAATGCAGATGATATACACTAGACAAGATCAATTTTGTCACTTGACCTTCAGGGTTACTTTGACATTGGGTCTATCAACCTTCAGTTGTAACCTTGACCTTGGGAATATGTACCTTCAACTGTAACTTTGACCTTAAGAATATCATCCTCCAACTGTAAATTTGGGATTATTGACCTTCAGATGAAACTTTAACCTTCAGAATATCAACCTTCAGCTTTTAAACTTTGACCTTGGGAATATTCAAACAACTTTGACCTTGGGAGTATCCAAACAACTTTGACCTTGGGAATATCCAAACAACTTTGACCATGGGAATATCCAAACAAACGTTTTGCATGACAATAGTACTTGTCAAGGGAAACATTTGTGCTTAGTATTTTGAAATCCACTGACGGCTGTTGATAGACTAAATAATTTCATTTTTAGTTTCGTCTATCAAAAATGAGTTTTCTGATAGGCTGAAAAAAATATTCATACCTCCATGAACAAAATCTTTGTATGCTTGCATATAAAATAGTTCCACAAAGAATGCATCAATATTTCTTAAATATTTAAAAATCTATAAGGATATCTATGAATTTGTTGCTTTTGTTTATCAATCATACAATGCAACTATGACTAATGTTATTGGCCATTACCATACAATCCCACTTTTTGATGCCCTAAAGAAATAAAGTTATGGAAAACATTACAGGAAAGGAGAAATTGCTTGTACAAGCAATTTCTCTTTTTCTGACAATGCTTTCTACCTTAATTGGTTCTTATTTGCCAATTTTAGCACATTTTGAAATGTCTTCTGCAGCATTTTTCAGTTAAGGATAGTTTAGATTTTTTGTTTAGTAATGGGTTAAGTATACCACCCTGCATGCCTTGCCTGTTTTTCAAACAGCTGATTACTTGATCATAAACATTTTTGTAGACAAAAATCAGTATGATTGATAAATGAGAAAGATAAAGTACTGCAATCAAACATTACTAGAATGATTTCAGTATCAACCAAGAATTTACACATACCTATTGCCAAAACGTACAAATTGCTAAGGAGAAAAACATTTATAGTAACAGAAAACAAGAGTGCCACAATCACAATATAATCTGCCAACAAGCTAAGACAAGAAATTTTACAATAAGCCTCCTTTATCTGTGATGCAGCCTAAAATGGCAAAACCCTGACAAAATCCAGGTGATTAGGAACATTCTGTCAATATTTCATTCAAATTTGTCCATAAATCTTGGAGGAGATATGTTAATAAGATGTGGACAGATAGGCAGACAGATGAACAGTTGGGGTGAACAGTCAGAAAAGACAATAATACAAATTTTTGTCCACCTGAGGTGGCGTAAAAAATCATTAGATATCAGGTCTTCAGTGTACTTTTCAGATAAATGGAAATTATCTGAAAAGCAACCTATTTAATCATTTTAACAAACATATTTTCCTAAACCCATACCCAGGATAATTTCAATATTTTAGACTGGTCCAAATTCAAAGTACTTGCAGATGACAATTTTCAATTGATGAAATTTTACAAATCTTTGTCTTTTGGGACAAAAAACTTTATAGATAATTTTCAAAGTTTTTTTTCTTGAGGGGTGTCAGAAAGCATCATTGTGTGGGAATTCATGACCAGACATCAAAATTTTACTCTGGTCTAATTTCCAAAAAGTTGCAGAGAACCTGATGTTTTATTTCCATTTTTTTGCATGGGGACATCAAAAAGTGTAATAGTGTGATAATGGGTTAAGTTGACTTTGAAGATTTAGAATACTGTTGCTGCATAAAGCCTGAGTTTCTGGTATATGAAAGATTACAAAAAAATATAAAGGTGTAGCAGGGCCCAGAAATCAAACAAAGCTCTTATGAGTAATTTTACCCCTTGTCATGCTTAATAATTTTTTTTTCAAAATTGCATTAAATTCAAAGGACTTTTAAAGCTATTGTTTGATTGTCTGTACCTTTTTTGAAAATTAATTTGATAAACATTTTTAGCTTGATAACGACAGACAGGAGATGTAGACTAAGATCAGACTGCACTTATATGAATGCTGTTCTTTGTCTATTCCTCCCGCAAAAACCAGAATATTTCAGTTCAGCATGACAAGGGTTAAAACTATATAGACAAAATGGTATTACTGTGAGCTGAATTTCTACACTGTCCACAGTGTTTTCCAATTTTCTTGAGATGCTTAACATGTAGAATTGAGTGGGAAATTTTGGGTTAAATAGCATGCTTTTGAAAGAGTTCTCTAAAATTTGAATAGATTTTGCAATATTCCTAAAATACATTAGAACTTCTTTTTATGGAGTAGACATTCAATGGATTTAGTGGCTAAGCCTCCCTGGTGAGTGGCAGTTTGCACTGGTTCAACTTTGAGAAGACCTCAAAATTTTGTCTGTTAACTTAAGCTATCAAAACTGACGTTTTGCTAGCTAAAAAGTCATAAGTAAAACACATTGGAATAATTTCTTGTTGAGATTATTCAAGAGTAAGAATCATGTAGTAAATATCTATTTAAAAATTTTGTTCATGCCAATGTTCTAGATGGTGTGTCTTTAAGTTTATTAAAGAAAGGTAAAAACAGCCTCAGTTCTATTCCAATTCAGAAAATACAAATCATGACACAATGAAACTGTTCCCAGACATTAAAAGTTCATTTTGTCAGATCTGGTGACATTTGAAGTCAATCTTACTATGTTTTGCCAGGAATTAAGAAACCTTAGATCAGTGATTGATGTCAACCCAAAAATCTTAATTTGACAGTTTAATGACAATCTAAAACTTTTATATTTCTTCCAATCCTATGTTGTGGGTACTCATAAGAATCATTTTGAAGAAGCAATTCCACAACATAGGGTTTGACAGATTAAGAATGAATTTTGTATTTTTCAATTAGAAGGAATCTGCATATCTAATTAAAGCTTTGCCAAAATGTGATTTAACCCTTTCCTGTACAAATCAAGGATATTACGTCTCTGTGATTTGATACTTAAGAAAACAATGTGGAAAAAGAAGAAATTGACCGTAACAATTACTCCTTATCCCACAATGTTTTCTACCACAATGGATGGATTTATATCCAATTGCAAACAATTTTTGTTTTCATCTGCAACATCTTTCAATTTGGACCAGTCTAAAATTTAAAAAAAAATCGGGAAAGTATTAAGAATGTCAGACTTTGGTTGAGACAAAATCTTTGACCCAGACACTACACATATTTGCACTTTTGTTTAAATTTCTCTAATATTTGCCAGTACCATAGATCACTATTGAAGAACTTTGTTGCCAAAGAACTTTGATGCCACCTCTGTCATGTTACAGGGAGATGATGCATCAACACATTATCGTATTACAATGTAAAACCAAATTCAGGAGAGAGTAATCAGTCATAGATTTTGTTCAGAAAGGCCTAATTCTAAGGTAGTGACACAGCTTGTCCCAATTTTCATTATGATGCTCTATTTTGTGCAACTTTAAGTTGCACACTGAACAGTTAGGGTTGATACTGTACAATTTTCATGATTCTTTACCCTTGTCATGATGAACCCAGAATATTCCTGTTTGGGCAGGAGGTATAGGTAAAGATCAGCCTGCATGTATTTGCAGACTGATTTTAGTCTACACTTACTGCTTGTCCCTTTCAAGCCAGAATTGTTTATAAAATCAGTTTTCAATTGAAATATTGACCAGCAACTAGTGCTTCCAGTGATTTCACTCCTTTCAGTTTGGTGCAGTTCAAAACAGAAATTTCATTCAGCATGACTAGGGTTAAGAATATTTTCTTTTACAATATTTTACTGTCTAATATTAATTACCCCATCATAGAAGGTCTAGAATAATTCTTTCAATTTCTAGAACTTTTGTTTAGAACTTCTGTACATCTATTCTAGAAAAGTTCTTGTTAAAATATAGAATGTTAAAAGAGACAATGATTTTTTAGAACTTTTCTAGAAATCATGTCAATTGCCAATAATTATTATTATTGTTTTAGAACTTTTTCTAGAAATTATGCCATTTGTAAATTCTACAACAGTTGTAGAAAACTTATCTATGATATTCCACAACCTAGAGGCTCTTGAGCTCCCGTATCCCTCAACAGGCCTGAATATACTGATTAAGCAAATGGTGTTTTCAGAAATACAAAATGAACTGAATCATCTTAGTCATCAGTGGCAAATAAATCTAGTCACTGAAATCTTTGAATTATGTGAAGAAATCTGACAAAGAGTGACCTGAGGATCATTCATTCGAAATTGGTTTGAAATCCAACGTAAGGATTCTTAGAAAATTTTCAAAGTTTTCAGAATATATTCCATATTTGGAAATTAGCACCCCCACCAAAAAGTAATGTTTTTTAACCAAATTCATTGAAGGATCATTTCTGTGAAACTTCAGGTTGCAATCCATTAACTGGTTTCTGAGAAAAAGATCTTTAAAGCTTTCACCAATATATTGAAATAGTCCAACCCATTATAGTCATGCTTTTCATCCAATCCAAATTCTTAAAAGGAATCTGATAAATAGGTCAGAAGTAGCTTAAAAAGGTCATTTCAAAATAATAATAAACATCCAATCATTTCTTAGAATGATTATTATTACGATAGAAACCTAGGCGAAGAAACCAGAAAGTTTTTTCTTATTGACGTTGCAAAACTTACTAAGATTATGCAGTGTTGTTTGGTAGGCATTATGAAAACCTATCTCATAGAAAATGTATGTGTTCACTTGTTGAAATATAATGAATAGGTGAAAAATCCTTCATTAAAACATAAGACTTGAACTTGTTTTAGGGGATACTTGCTTCAATGAAAGAAAAACATTAACATCCATAACTTAGATATCAATACCCGTAATTTTGCAAAATTTATAGCAAGTAAGGATGATGTAACAAAAAAAGTAAAATGGCTGATCAGTCACCTAATTGTCGTAACCAAGGCATGAATAAGGAGCAGTTACGATGTTTCAGTTGCCAAAAAAAACTAAAATGCTACATTTAAATGTGGTATTTCAATCTGGCTATGGGCTAAAAACAACTTTTTTTAATTGGTGATAAAATCAGTGACATCTTTTGATTTTATGGAAGTCGGGATAGCAATGTCAACTAATCCCCAGTGGTGGACAGGCTATAGCTGATCATTGACTCAAGCTTAACTATTTTCTGTATAATCACTGTTTTTTACGTACCTGTCATTTGGCAATTAAGAAAACATTGTATAAAAAGAAGAAATTGCTTGTAACAAGCAATTTCTTCCTTTTCCACAATATTATCTACCCTGTTGGATGGTTATTTTTTACATTAAATCAACTTTTAATTTTTGTCAGCAAACCTTTCAATTTGGACAGGTTTAAAATTTTGCAAACTAGGAAAGGGTTAATTTTTGACCATTTTTCTTAACCTTCCATTAGGTATCAGTGACTAGTTCTTGACAAGTCACCAGTGTATCCGCAACAAGTAGTCAACATTTCTATTAATCAGCGAATGTCTGATCATACAAGTACTCCTTCAATGCTGGGAATCTAGTTGGCGTCCCATTACCACACAACAAAATTTTAGATTGGTCCAAATTGAAAGAAATTTCAGACACCAATTTCAGGTTGATTGAATTTTGAATTTTTTTGTCTTTTTGGATAGAAAACATTGTGGTTTATGAAGAAATTGCTTGATTTAAGCAATTTCTTCTTTTACCACGATGTTTTCCAAAGCCGTTAGATGCCCAATATCCAAGAAACTGTTTTACACCCTCATTAACAACAAAATTCAAATTGATTATGCACAAAACTTGATTGAAATTCCATTGAGTGAAAATTACGACATTTTCAGTTTAAGAATCCCTAATCTTCTTATAAGATAAAGGCAATTTTTCATAGAAGGAAATTTTTACCGACATGACAAAATGATTGATTCAAAATTAAAGTACCGATCCCTTGATACTGCACTTAATATTTCGAGAAGATCAAATTTCGAAAATTCTGTCACTAAATTATGAACGATTGTTATACAATGCACTACATAAGCTCGATGTTTCCCCTCGAGTGCAATTCAAGATATTAAAAGGTTTCTATCCTTACCAGGCTATAGAATTTAGGAATTTTCTTTACAAATTATTATTTCCAAAAATTCTTCGAGTTTTTCTTATCCCAAGAATTGTTATCCCTGAGGACAACAAGAATTACAAATTAACCCTTTCCCACTTTCCAAAATTTCAGATCTGTCCAAATTCGAAGGTTTCGCATACGAAAATTTAACTTGGTTTGAATTTGAAAAATAACCATTAAGTAGGGTAGAAAATATTGTGGAAAAAGAAGAAATTGCTTGTTACAAGCAATCTCCAAGCAATTTCTCTTTTTCGACAATCTTTTCTGAATTATAAATTCACAGGGACATAAAAACCAGGGATTGAACAGGAAAGGGTTAACATATTTCAAAATAATTACATATTTTGTTACCATAAAGGAAACTGTTAAAGCTAATATTGTGGAATAGGAGAAATTGCTTCTTTTATCACAATGTTTTTTTACCTATTTAGCACTAATTTATTAATATCAATGATTGCCTACAACATATTCCTAATCAGACAAGTCTAAAATTTTGTTGTCTATTGAACCATCCCCATTCAATTCTGTTTCCTCAAGAAACAAGAGGGACATTGGCCCTGAAGCACTAACCTAAATCAATGACTGCAGAAGTAAACTAGAGCAATCATTAAAAGTGATAATACCCCCAACCAGCACATTGTCATATCACATAAAGCTAAATACTTCAGTGCTATGATAGCAGAGGGTAAATTTGAGTTCAGAGCATGCAATACAGTGAGATTAATGCTCAGGACAACAAAAGTTCTCTACAAATCGCAAGATCAAGGGGAAATAATCAGGGAAAGGATGATCGTAAGATCATCAAAATTATTTACACAATTTTCATATGTACATAAAATTTTTGAGCAGTGTCTACCATACTGTGGTAGTATTTGCAATTTCAAGGGGAGATAATAAATAAAACAATCATAATAGCATATTTAGATTGGATTTCAGTTCGGACAAAACTACAGGAGTATTGCCACAAGTAATAATACGTCGGTGAAATTTTCACAGGTTCAAGGGGAGATGATATATCAAAGCAGTGACAGTATTGTGTAGTGTAGTCCCCAGAAGAAAGGAAACAACAAGACAAGTGTATTCTCAGACCATATAAATGCACCCACAAGTACCATAATAATGAGCCTATGCATGACATTTCCAACCATTTCGCATGTGTGTGACTCGCACACATTGAGCACCCTGGACAGCCATTCAGGGCAATTAGAATATTCGCTGATTGTTTAAAGAACCTTTGGGTCAGTATCTATCTACAGAGCGCAGAGTAAAGACTCGAATCAGACTGTGCGAATGCACAGGCTGATCTGAGTCTTTACTTAATGCATATGTGTAGTGGTTGGAAATGTCACGCATGCGCTCAAATATCTGTATAAGCACAACAAAAAGAAGGAGTGAACTGTACAGAGATACAGATAGAGGGTGTAATTTGTATTTTAGATTTCAATATTTCACCAAAACTGCCATAAACCCAATGTTGTAGGTATTCTTTGAATTGTCTCAATGAGACGATTCAAATGAGAACCAACATAGAGTTTTGATTTCAGAATGCTGTTTAACTTCCTCTTATTTTGACCTCTGGAACTGTCTAAAAGAAATATTGTAGACAGTCAAATTTCATTAAACCATTCCCGAACAATGACACTTTTTGACTCCTCTCAAAAAAAACACAAGAGGACCTTGATGTTTGTAAATCGCTCACCTAAGGCATCTGCAAATTACAGTACATTTTAGTATAAAGAAGACACAACATGAGCAAAATAAATAAAACAAATATAAGATTTTGGGCTTTGTACAAAACAATAAAGTAATACTTTACAATAAGAATGAATTCCTTTGGCTTTATAGTTTAATCAATTACCAAACTATCAAAGAATTTGTCACCCTCAGGGAAAATAGGTTTGAAAAAAAACATAGTGAGAAAGGGAGTGACAAGCAATTTATCCATTTCTCTACCTGAAATTCTTTGTATTTAGATTTCAATCAAACTCTAATTACTGTCTGATACTTCAATGGGTGTAATTTTAGCAACCTTGGTAGAGAACAATCTGGATGTACCATAAATCAAAATATGAATGCATTACAACTTATACATGAGGAGTGGAAGATATTTGAACTTGCTCTTACTGAGCATTTTTCATATCTTTGGATGCCTTGGGAAGGGCCATGTTTGTCCAAAGGATATAAATATGGTAGATAACAATAATGTTATCCTATGTTTTTAATGTAAATGCTCCAGAACCTATATTTAAGAAGAATTCTTTCAATGCAATTTACGCAATTGTAGACCCCAGGAGCAGAGACATTTTTTATCCTAAGAGCATATTTTCCTGTTACATAGTGCAAAATTATTTAGTCATGATACATACCAATTATGTATGCTCATCACCTTATATTTCAGAAGAAGAAGACTTTTGATGTTGCTCTAATTGGGTGTTTTCCAAAATTTTTGACCTCTGGGGCAGTGTCATGTTTTATCCCAGGGCTACTATTTTAGCTAAAATGGTAGAGAACCATCTGGATATGCTATATACAAAATATGAGTGTTTTAGACTTTGTAGATTGGGAGGAAAAGACTATTGAACATGGTCTAATTGAGCATTTTTACAAACTTTGGACACCCAGGGAAGGGGTGTTTATTAACCTACAGGCATAATTAAATCAAAACTGATAGATAACAGCCAGGCTATGCTACACTCAAAATATAAATGCCCTCCTCCTTAATATGAAGAATTTTTTATTTAGCATACTCAAATTTTGTGTTTTTCCCAATTTTGGACCCCTAAAGTAGGGCAGTTGTTGACCCGAGGAAGACAACTTTTAGTGATACAGTACAAAATCATCTAGTTATGCTACATACCAAATATGAATATCCTAGACCTTATAGTTAAAGAGGAGAAGTCTTTTGAAATTGCTCTACTTAAGCATTTTTAAAAACTTTGGACCTCATGGGCGGGGCCATTTTTGACCCCAGAGATTGAAAATTTAAAAATTTGGTAGAGAACCATTATGATTAAGCTCTATATAAAATATAAATGCCTTTGGCCTTGTAGTCTGTGAAAAAAAAGTCAACAAAGATTTTCTAAAATTTCCCATTTTCATATGCCGCAGCAACCAGAGTTTTTGACAGAATTAAATTCTTCTAACAACTTTCGTAGAACTTCACCCAAGGATCATCCCTGCAAAAAATTCAGCTTGACTGGCCTACTGGTTTAGAAGGAGAAGATTTCTAAAGATTTACTAAAGATTCCCATTTCAAATGCCGCAGCAACCAGAGTTTTAGACAGAATTAAATTCTTCTAACAACTTTAGTAGAACTTCACCCAAGAACATCCCTGCAAAGTTTCAGCTTGATTGGCTACTGGTTAAGGAGGAGAAGATTTTTAAAGATATTTAAAGATTTACTAAAGATTCCCAATTTCAAATGCCGGGGCAACCAGAGTTTTTGACGGAATTAAATTCTTTTAACAACTTTTGTTGAACCTCACCCAAGGAACATCCCTGCAAAGATTCAGCATGATTTGCCTTCTGGTTTAGGAGGAGAAAATTTTCTAAAGATTTCCTTAAGATTCCCATTTTCAAATGCCGCGGCAACCAGAGTTTTTGACGGAATTAAATTCTTTTAACAACTTTTGTAGAACTTCACCCAAGGAACACCCCTGCAAAGTTTCAGCTTGATTAGCCTACTAGTTTAGGAGGAGAAGATTTTTAAAGAAATTGTTGACGGACTGACGACGGACAACGACCGATCACAATAGCTCACCTCGCACTTTGTGCTCAGGTGAGCTAAAAAAAAAAAAAAAACAAGAGGGGAAATATTGTGAAAAATGAAGAAATTGCTTGCGACAAGCAATTTCTAAATTTTCCACAATGTTTTCAACCAGGAAAACTGAAAAAAATCTAAAATATCATTAACTTTGAATTGTCATCTGCAACTACTTTCAAATTGGACCAGTCTACAATTTTGTAATGTGGAAACAGGTTAATGGGGTTTTATGCTGTCTTGACCAAGTTTTCAGTTATATCACACAAATTTTACTTACGCTTATACATCCTGGGTAACAACAGTACTAGGCTGTAAAAATGACCAAGTTTTGCATTATATCAAACAAAGTTTACTTACTCATATACTTCCTGGGTAACATTAATGCTAGATTTCTTGACAAAGTTTTCAGTTATATCACACAAAGTTTACTTACCCATATACATCCTGGGTAACATCAGTATTAGGTTGTCTTGACCAAGTTTTCAGTTATATCAAACAAAGTTTACATACCCATATACATCCTGGGTAACATCAGTATTAGGTTGTCTTGACCAAGTTTTCAGTTATATCAAACAAAGTTTACATACCCATATACATCCTGGGTAACATCAATACTAGATTGTCTTGACCAAGTTTTCAGTTATATCAAACAAAGTTTACATACCCATATACATCCTGGGTAACATCAATACTAGATTGTCTTGACCAAGTTTTCAGTTATATCAAACAAAGTTTAGATACCCATATACATCCTGGGTAACATCAGTATTAGGTTGTTTTAACCAAAGTTTTCAGTTATATCAAACAAAGTTTACATACCCATATACATCCTGGGTAACATCAATACTAGATTGTCTTGACCAAGTTTTCAGTTATATCAAACAAAGTTTACATACCCATATACATCCTGGGTAACATCAATACTAGATTGTCTTGACCAAGTTTTCAGTTATATCAAACAAAGTTTACATACCCATATACATCCTGGGTAACATCAGTATTAGATTGTCTTGACCAAGTTTTCAGTTTTATCACACAAAGTTTACTTACCCATATACATCCTAGGTAACATTAATATTAGGCTGTCTTAACCAAAGTTTTCAGTTATATCAAACAAAGTTTACATACCCATATACATCCTGGTAACATCAGTATTAGGCTGTCTTAACCAAAGTTTTCAGTTATATCACACAAAGTTTACTTACTCATATACATCCTAGGTAACATCAATATTAGGCTGTCTTAACCAAAGTTTTCAGTTATATCACACAAAGTTTACTTACCCATATACATCCAGGGTAACATCAGTATTAGGTTGTCTTGACCAAGTTTTCAGTTATATCACACAAAGTTTACTTACCCATATACATCCTAGGTAACATTAATATTAGGCTGTCTTGACCAAGTTTTCAGTTATATCAAACAAAGTTTACATACCCATATACATCCTGGTAACATCAGTATTAGGCTGTCTTAACCAAAGTTTTCAGTTATATCACACAAAGTTTACTTACTCATATACATCCTAGGTAACATTAATATTAGGCTGTCTTAACCAAAGTTTTCAGTTATATCACACAAAGTTTACTTACCCATATACATCCAGGGTAACATCAGTATTAGGTTGTCTTGACCAAGTTTTCAGTTATATCACACAAAGTTTACTTACCCATATACATCCTGGGTAACATCAATATTAGGCTGTCTTGACCAAGTTTTCAGTTATATCACACAAATTTTACTTACCCATATAGTTCCTGGGTAACAACAGTATTAGGCTGTCTTGTCTAATTTTCAGTTATATCACACAAATTTTACTTACTCTTATACATCCAGGGTAACAACAGTATTAGGCTGTCTTGACCAAGTTTTCAGTTATATCAGACAAAGTTTACTTACCCATATACATCCTGGGTAACATCAATATCAGGCTGTCTTGACCAAGTTTTCAGTTATATCAAACAAAGTTTACTTACCCATATACTTCCTGTGTAACAACAGTGCTAGGCTGCTTTGTCTAAGGATATTCCTTCCTGTCCAGTGGCATGATTAGGTTTCAAACCAGCGACCCTCAATTCTATCAGACTACTGAGAGTCTGCTTCCCTCAAATTGGATCAACCCTGGCTAACTACTTTAGCACATTATGGTGTGATGTGTTTTTTTGTAAATTAGATTCATCAATCATATATTTGTATTAAGCCCATTACCACAAGACAAAAATTTAGACTGGTCCAAATTGAAAGTACATGACATTGTAGTTGTGGACTACATTTTCAATTTGATGGAATTTCATACATCTTTGCCATTTGGGTCAAATAATATTGTGGATAATGAAGAAATTGCTTCTAACAAGCTATTTCCTCATTCTCAAAATGTTTTCCAAAGCTGTATTCTTTAGGGGCGTAAAAAAGAGGCAGTGTGGGTTAAATAAAGTCATGTTAAACATTATTTCTGTTTATTGTAGCAGCTGGAGCTCCTACTAATTAATTCCTGGTATTTTTTTACACAAGTACTTGTATACCACAATATTCTATCCAAACCTCCTGCTGTGCATCAATATCTACCCATTTGTTAACTCTTGTCATATTGAACCTGAAATATTCCTGTTTTGGCAGGAAGTGTAGACAAAGATCAGCCTGCACATATGTGCAGCCTGATCTTACTCTACACACCTGTTTGTCCTCTTCAAGCCAGAATTGTCCATAAGATCAATTTCCAAACTAAATATTGACCCTGACAACAAGACATAGAGTGCTATCAGTCCTTTGATTTTACTGTAATTCTGATCAAAGATTTTATTCAGCAAGACAAGGGTTAAGATAGCTAGATATGTCAAAGAGAACGCCATACAGAATGTTGGCTTTGATGGACCTGCTAGTGAACCTACAGGGTTCCAACTGCTTAAAGCTGCGGATCTTTGCAATTAGTGAATAATGTATAATTATATAAACACTAACTCCTTGAAATGGGAATTTCAGTGTAAGGCAAGAGCTTAGATTCTCCTATTTGTCATTCTAAACTTTGAATTAGTTGATATTATCAATTAGTTAGTTTTATCCAGTTTTCAAAGAATCTTCTCAAAAAAATGTCTGAATAGCTATCTTTTTTTCTCCTGATATATCTAAACTATAGTAGATTATATCCTTTTATTGAATATTGCCCTACATAGCTTGCAGCAAAATCTTAAATGAAATTGTCTTTAGAAAATAGAAACAATAAATTTTGTCTTTACATCCATAATTGCATGTAACTTTGTTCATGTCTTTGAAGGTAGTTTTCCATTTTATGTACAACATGCAGACTGCTTGCAGCAAGTAAGTCCTTTGCTCCAAGAGTTCCTTGTAGGAATTCAAAATTTCTTTATTTGTCTGTCAAACCCTATGTAATAGGTACTTTTTGAAATTGTTCAATCATGAATTCCAATATTTGGGACCGTACCTGACCGTACATCACATAATATTACCTTATTGGGACTACAGCAGATAACATGGCATCAATAAGTTAAAGTGTTTGAATGAAATTATTACTTTAACCCTTTCCGTTTTTTGAATTTTAGACTGTTCCAAATTTAAAGAGGTCGCAGACTACAATAAAAACTTGATGCAATTTGAGATGAAATCATCCTATGTGCTAGAAAATATTGTTAGAAAAAAATTGCTTGTCTCTCTCGTATAAATCACAGCAACATACAATTCCAGGATTTGTACAGGAAAGGGTTAAATTAAATCTGAGAGTCAGTGAAACTTGCTATCAGAGTTTTGCTGTAAAGATATTCAAAGCTATTGTCTGTAAATCTTAGGATTTTCTTTAAAAAAAATCCATTAAATGGTTGGAGTTGAGAAAATGTTATCAGCTAAACAGGCATCTATCTCTAAAAGAATCTTTCTCAATTTTCTAACAACCCACGGGAAGAGATAAATTTCTATGAAATGATCAAAATATCCAAATTCTAATCTTTTGCTATTAACCTTAATTTGATCATTTCTGCATAAACTATCTCACAAATTATATATTTTAAGACTTTTTGCAATGATACCTAGATTTTAACGACAGAATATCGTGATATTATCAGATGTGCTTAACCATAAAATGGACAGTAATAAAACGTCAAATAGGGAAATAAAATGGCAACGAATATCAAATAGTGAAACACATGCAACCAAACATCACGCACACAAAAATAGGGTGAGTAAACCCATTCCCACACAACAAAAATTTGGACTTGTCCTAAATGAAAGGAATTGCAGACGAGAATTTACAGTTTATGAAATTTTAGATTTTTTCAACTTTCTGGGAAGAAAACATTGCATTTTACACAATGTTTTCCCAATTGCTTTTCTTGAGAGGCGTCAAAAGGCGTCATTGTGTGGGAATGGATTAATAGGTAACTTTTAGCACACAAAAACATATTTTAGTTTATGCCCATATGGGATATCTGTCTTAAAAGACGAAAATGATTATTCCCTTTGTGTCAATTTCCATTCATCTAAAGTTTACAGTGAAAAATATTGCAGTAAAGCTATTTCTAGTACTGTAGAGCAGCTTCTCTACAATAACCCAAGCAATCTTCACGACCAATGACCCTCTTTTCAGCGACAATTTCTTGATTTACCTTCCCCACACTGTAACTGTACAATTCCTGTTTTGGCAGAAGATAAAAACAAAATATCAGTTTGCACATAATGTGCAGTCTGATCTTAGCCCCACTACCTGTTTGTCCTTTTACAAGTTGGTGTTGATTACAGAATTTTCCAAGGAAATAAAGAGCTACAGTAAGTGCCTTCAGTGCTTTCAGCTCTTTGATTTCAATATAGTTCTGAAAATGATCTTAACCCTTTAGCTTTGGGTTGGTTTGCTGAATGCGGTATATGCCACTTTATCAGTCATTCATTTTCTAGTTCCATCCCACTAAGGTTTACCCTTATCCACCTGTTAGAGGGAGGAAAATGTTGGGAAGAATTTTTTGCCGCAGCCCAGGATCAAATCTATACAACCCAATGATAAAGATTCCTGTGGCCAGGCAAGTTTAGGGGCAAAAAAGTAGTGACTGATGGCTGAGTTAGGCAGAAGGACCCTTTCATTAACCATTGAAAGATGATAGAATTTTACCCTAACAAAGGAATAGTAAAGTGAACACACAAATCAAATATTTCATTAAAATCACATCCAAACAACAATAACTTGTTTCCTTTAAGAAAAAATAAATCTTTGTCTCTGTTTGAACCCTTACATAACCTATTTCCCTGGATGTGCACCAAGTAAAATACTGAAAGGTTAAGCATCTTGAGACCATCAGCAAATCATTTAATTCTAGTTTCATCTATCATTCTAGCCTTTTGATCGTCTGACATTTTTTCATCCTTCCATGAACAATAAATTGAACATGCACCTATATTTATATGCTTGTGAACAAAGTAGATCCATAAAAATTTACTCAAATCAAAAATACGTGCTTTGTTTTGCTTGAGCTTGATGGCATTACATCATAAAACAAGGTGCCAAACTGTCACAAGATACGCCCGTCACACTGTTTAATATGAACTGGGGATTTGAATAGAACAGGTTATTTTGAATAAATATTTTTTGTCAAACAAAGTATGAAAAACAACAAAAGGCAATAACTCAAAAAATAGGCTAGGTAGAGTTAAGGTTCTTCACACTGCACTCCCACTTGGTGAGCTCTATACACCCATGAAGTTTCATGATTCTAGCTATTATACTTTTAGTGATATATTCCGGACAAGATTCAAGTATGAAAAACAACAAAGGGCAATAACTCAAAAAATAGGCCAGGTAGAGTTATGGTTCTTGTGCCCTGCATTCATACTTGGTGAGCTATATCCATCCATGAAATTTCATGATTCTAGCTATTATACTTTTAGAGATATACTCTGGACAAGATTCAAGTCTGAAAAACAACAAAGGGCAATAACTCAAAAAAAAAGGCTAGGTAGAGTTATGGTTCTTGTGCACTGCAACCCCCCTTGGTGAGATCTATAAACCCATGAAGTTTCATGATCCTAGCTATAATACTTTTAGAGATAAACTCCAGACAAGATTCAAGTATGAAAAACAACAAAGGGCAATAACTCAAAAAATAGGCCAGGTAGAGTTATGGTTTTTGTACACTGCACTTCCACTTGGTGAGCTCTATCCATCCATGAAATTTCATGATTCTAGCTATTATACTTTTAGAGATATACTCCGGACAAGATTCAAGTATGAAAAACAACAAAGGGCAATAACTAAAAAAATAGGCCAGGTAGAGTTATGGTTCTTGTACACTGCACTCCCACTTGGTGAGCTCTATCCATCCATGAAATTTCATGATTCTAGCTATTATACTTTTAGAGATATACTCCGGACAAGATTCAAGAATGAAAAACAACAAAGGGCAATAACTCAAAAAATAGGCCAGGTAGAGTTATGGTTCTTGTGCACTGCACCCCCCCCCCCTTCGTGAGATCTATACACCCATGGTGTTTCATGATCCTATCTATAATACTTTTAGAGATATACTTTGGACAAGATTCAAGTATGAAAAACAACAAAGGGCAATAACTCAAAAAATATGCCAGGTAGAGTTGTGGTTCTTGTACACTGCACTCCCCCTTGGTGAGCTCTATCCATCCATGAAATTTCATGATTCTAGCTATTATACTTTTAGAGATATACTCCGGACAAGATTCAAGTATGAAAAACAACAAAGGGCAATAACTCAAAAAATAGACCAGGTAGAGTTATGGTTCTTGTGCACTGCACTCCCCCTTGGTGAGATCTATACACCCATGAAGTTTCATGATCCTAGCTATAATACTTTCAGAGATATACTCCGGACAAGATTCAAGTATGAAAAACAACAAAGGGCAATAACTCAAAAAATAAGCCAGGTAGAGTTATGGTTATTGCGCACTGCACTCCGTATTGATGAGAAGAATATAACTGCCAAGTTTAAAGTCAATCGGACTTACGGTGACAGAGTTATGCCCCGGACAAAGAAGTGGACACCGCCCGGACAACCGGACGCCCGGACACCCGGACGACCGGACGCCCGGACGCCCGGACGACCGGACGCCCGGACGACCGGACGCCCGGACATCACGGGTGATCCCATAATACGTCCCGTCTTCGACGGGCGTATAAAAATAGTGTTTTCTTTGAGATATGACCCTAAAAACTTAATCTTCATGTATTAATATAATGTGATTAAGTTTGATAGATTGATACCTCAATTAACTCTTCATTCTCCAAAGAAAATAATTTGGAAAACATAGTGAAAAATGAAGAAAATGCTTGCAATTTCTTTATTTTTCACAATGTTTTTTCTACCAAGAAAAACAAGAGGGCCGTTGGCCCTGGGGCGCTCACCTGAGATAAAGGCTCTTTTTCTTTCAACAGTCTATTTTCATGTTAAGGTTAGGATTATGAAACAAGTGGGCCACAATTACATATAAACACTATGAACTTGGGGATCCAAGTCTAAATTACAAATTCCAAGGCTTTAGTGCTGATTTGAAAGAAGGAAAAAACTTTTTCCATGGGTTATAATTTAAGAAATAAGAAAGAAGTCTGTGAACTGATGCTTCTTGCCTATAACCCCCCCCCCAGGGCTCTGCCCCTGGGGACCCGAAGATCCTGATTTTAGCTATTTTGAAAGAGGTCAATATACTGATGCTTCATGCAAAATATCAAGGCTCTACGTCTTCTGGGTCAGGAGGAGAAGATTTTTAAAGATTATCTTAAATTTTACTTTTGTTGCCATGGCAACCAGAGTTTTTAATGGATTTCAATTCTTTTAGCTATTTTTGAAGGGGACCACCTAATGAACATTTCTGCCAAATTTGGTTCAAATTGGCCCAGTGGTTTGGGAGGAGATGTCATTTAAAAAATCGTTCTTTATTTCTATATAAACCCCACCCCCCTGGGGCTCCGCCCCTGGGGACCCGAGGATCATGATTTTAGCTATTTTGAAAGAGGTCAATATACTGATGCTTCATGCAAAATATCAAGGCTCTACGCCTTCTGGGTCAGGAGGAGAAGATTTTTAAAGATTATTTTAAAATTTCACTTTTGTTGCCATGGCAACAAGAGTTTTTAACGGATTTCAATTCTTTTAGCTATTTTTGAAGGGGACCACCTAAGGAACATTTCTGCCAAATTTGGTTAAAATTGGCCCAATGGTTTGGGAGGAGATGTCATTTAAAAAATCGTTCTTTATTTCTATATAAACCCCACCCCCCTGGGGCTCCGCCCCTGGGGACCCGAGGATCATGATTTTAGCTATTTTGAAAGAGGTCAATATACTGATGCTTCATGCAAAATATCAAGGCTCTACGCCTTCTGGGTCAGGAGAAGAAGATTTTTAAAGATTATTTTAAAATTTCACTTTTGTTGCCATGGCAACCAGAGTTTTCAACGGATTTCAATTCTTTTAGCTATTTTTGAAGGGGACCATCTAAGGAACATTTCTGCCAAATTTGGTTCAAATTGGCCCAGTGGTTTGGGAGGAGTTGTCGTTTAAAGAAATTGTTGACGGACGACGCACGACGCACGACGCACGACGGACGACGGACGGACGCACGACGAAAGGCGATCACAATAGCTCACTTGAGCACTACGTGCTCAGGTGAGCTAATAAAAAATCTAAAATTTCACCGACTTTAAATTATTGTCTGCAACTTCTTTGAATTTGGACCAGTCTAAAATTGTGCTGTCTGGTACTGGGTTGAATGCTATAGATGTCCAGTCTATGCAAGGTCTTTACTTTACTCATTTGTTCAAAATTGCATCTACAGACTCATTTATAATCACACTAGATGGAGGTTGAGCAATAACAAAATGAGACCTAGGGTGTTTTGTTGATTTTGCCCAAATAAGGAAACAAGTCTAAATACACTAAGACCTACACTGTCCACAGAGAAATACATGCCCTGTAATGAAATTTCATTTTGTCACTTTCTGCACTCCAATTGAGTGAAAAATTTCTTTAACACGTCCATGACATAAAAGGATTGATTGATTGAATGGGGTTTAACAATAACAGTATTTCAGTCATATCGCAGCGGCTGGAGCACCTAACAATGGATTCCTGGTATTTCTCACACCAGTATTACCACTACATCCTTTCCTAACCCTCAGCTGCTATCCTACTTAGGTTTTTGAATAACCAGCCCATTGGTGAGAGACAAATGTCGGAAAGAATATGTGCCGCAGCCGAGGATCGAACCCATAACATTCCATGATTGAAGATTAGGAGTCAGATGCACTACTGACTACGCTATGACGGCGGAAATCAGAGTTGTTCTGGATGGAGTAGTTTCATAAACAAGAGGGACTTGAGGGCTTCATTCACTCCATCATCCTAAATTTACTATCATACAGGTAGTTAGTATTTTTTTTATACACAGAAGGCAACTCATTTCAGATAAAGCAATATTTTCAAAACTAACAAAATTTCTTGTAGAAATATGATAAGGTCACCAAAAGATAATTCCAGTAAATTTAGTAGAAATTCACTATATACCATATTACCACACAATCCCACCATTTATTCCCCCCCCCCCCCAAATAGTTCCAGAAAATAATGTGGGAAATAAAGAAATTGTTTGTTACAAGCAATTTTCGCATTTTCCACATTATTTTCAGCTCAGAATGACAGAGAAATAAACAAGAGGGCCATTGGCCCTGGGGCGCTCACCTGAGCTAAAGGCTCTTTTTCTTTCAACAGTCTAATTTCATGTTAAGGTTAGGATTATGAAACAAGTGGGCAACAATTACATATAAAGACTATGAACCTGGGGATCCAAAAGTCTAAATTACAAATTCCAATTCTTTAGTGCTGATTTTAAAGAAGGAAAAAACTTTTTCCATGGGTTATAATTTCAGAAATAAGAAAGAAGTCTGTGAACTGATGCTTCATGCCTAACCCCTGCCCCCCCCTCCCTGGGTCCGCCCCTGGAGACCCGAGGATCATGATTTTAACTGTTTTGTAAGAGATCAATATACTGATGCTTCATGCCAAATATCAAGGCTCTACGCCTTCTGGGTCAGGAGGAGAAATTTACTAAAGATTATTTTGTAATTTCACTTTTGTTGCCATAGCACCCAGAGTTTTCAACAGATTTAAATTCTTTTTGCTAATCTTAAGGGGGACCACCTAAGGATCATTTCTGCCAAATTTGTTTCAAATTGGCCCAGTGGTTTGGGTGGAGATGTCATTTAGAAAATCGTTCTTTTATTTCTATATACCCCCCCCCCCCCCGCTCTGCCCCTGGGGACCTGAGGATCATGATTTTAGCTATTTTGAAAGAGGTCAATATACTGATGCTTTTTGCAAAATATTAAGGCTCTATGCCTTCTGGGTCAGGAGGAGAAGATTTTTAAAGATTATTTTAAAATTTTACTTTTGTTGCCATGGCAACCAGAGTTTTTAACGGATTTCAATTCTTTTAGCTGTTTTTGAAGGGGACCAACTAAGCAACATTTCTGCCAAATTTGGTTTAAAACTGCCCAGTGGTTTGGGAGGAGATGTCATTTAAAAAATCGTTCTTTATTTCAAAATATCCCCCCCCCCCCACCCTGGGGCTCTGCCCCTGGGGACCTGAGGATCATGATTTGAACTATTTTGAAAAAGGTCAATTTACTGATGCTTAAAATGCAAAATATCAAGGCTCTATGCCTTCTGGGTCAGGAGGAGAAGATTTTTAAAGATTATTTTAAAATTTCACTTTTGTTGCCATAGCAAAAGAGATTTTTAATGGATTTCAATTCTTTTAGCTATTTTTGAAGGGGACCAACTAAGCAACATTTCTGCCAAATTTGGTTTAAAACTGCCCAGCGGTTTGGGTGGAGATGTCGTTTAAAGAAATTGTTGATGCACGATGGACGACGCAGGATGGACAGACGCTGGACAAAAGGGGATCACAATAGCTCACTTGAGCACTACATGCTCAGGTGAGCTAAAAATTCTATGAACTTTGAATTTGTGTCTACAACTTTTTTGAATTCGGACCAGTCTAAAACTCTGTTGTTTGGCAATGGGTGAATCCAAGGAGCTGAGAAATGTAAAAAGAGTCACTTGAGTAACTGACTCGCTCTCAAGGCACGATATACTTATACAGGTTATTGACTTTGTTTGAATACAGGATGCACTCATTTAAGAAAGTTTTATTTTTTTTTTCAATTCAGTTACAGGGGTACATATTCTTTTATACGATCAAAGACCTAAAAGTACTGTAAGCTAGCAAAGCATGGTTTTGTTAAGTAAGCTTCTTTGTCAAAGGTTATCATTACGAATCAATAAGGTTAAAGTAATACAGGAGTAAACAATTAGAACACAACAAGTCTTAGACATGTTCAAATTGAAAGAAGTTGTAGACAACTATTTCAATATGATGGAATTCAGAAAATATTTGCCTTCTAGGATAGAAAAAATAGTACACATTGAAGAAATTGCTTCTTACAAGCAAATTAATAAAGTTGATTCATGCGGGAGTGCGCATAGTGAAGACTCTGATCAGACTCACTTTGAACACAATATGAGCTAAAAATATATAGGAGATGAACTTGCAGGCAGAGTTTGCATTACTCCTGAAAGACACAAGAACTATTTTCTAAGGTGTAGGTATTCAATGGGTTTAGTGGATAAGCCTCAAGTGGCATTTTGCACTCATTGAACTCTGAGAAGACCTCAAAAAATCAAACCTATGAAAATTTCTTCTAGAAGTTTGATAGAGTGTCACTAAAAGATCATTTCTGTAAAACTTGGTGGAAACCCATCCTCTGAGAAGTTCTCACTATATACATGTACCAAATGTAAGGACATCAATTATGTCCATTTAAGTCATATTTTTAACAAACAAAATTCTATGAAGGAATCTCATAGAGAGTCTCCAAATAGTCATCAGTTGAAATCCATCAGCTTCCACTGTTTCCCATATATGGATATATGGAATTAGCCCTGCCTATTAAATCAATGTTCTTTTAACTAACCATTATTTTTTTTCTTTTTTACAGGTATATGATAAAGAATCACCACATGATAACTTCCTAAAAATTTCAACCAAATCAATCTACTTGTTTCTCATAAGAAGACTTTCAGAGCGTCAGCCTATATACCATATTTGGAAAAACAGTACCTATTTTAAAGCTTCCAAAAGTATTCCTGAACTTTAACTAAGGTCTAGGTGCCAATCACCTCAAAATAATGAGGTGACCTATACTTTTATGAAAAATCCAGACTTTAATCCAAATTGTCGTCTGGTCTATATGGCACAGAATCAGGCCGATTCTGATTTATGACATATGAACTTATTATTTTGGTCTTTGGAAGATTTGGTATACTTTGGAGGTATTCATTGATACAGAACGAGAAATAGGTTGTCAAGGGACATCGTGTCGAGCCTGCTGATTTGCATAGAGAATGTGGTGCACAGAATGTTTTTACTTTGACCTTGACCTTGGATAAATAACAACAAACATTTTGCATAACACTAGCACTCACCAAGTAGAACAAATATGCCAAATATTTTCAAATCCATCTATAAATGTAGAGGTCATGTTCTGGACAAGGTTGTTACACCTTTTACAGTGACTTTGACCTTGTATGTATCATTTGACACTTGCACTCATCAAGAAGAACTAATTTGCCATATCATTTTCAAATTCATCCATAATATAGAAGTTATGATCTAGACAAGATCAATTTTGACCTTTGACCTTCAACTGTGACATTGACCTTGGAGGTATCACAACAAACATTTGCATGACACCAGCATTCTTCATGAAGATCAATTGTGTGAAGTTGCCTTCAAATTCATCCATAAATGTATAATTTATGCTCCAGACAAAAATCATGTTGACCTTTGACCTTCAACTGTGACCATGACCTTGGAGGTATCACAACAAACATTTCACATGTCACTAGCATTCATTAAAAGTACAAGTGTGCTGAGTTATTTTCAAATTCATCCATAAATATAGAAGTTATGATCCGGATAAGGTCAACTTTGACTTTTGACCTTCAACTCTGTCCTTGACCTTGAAAGTATCACCTAAATTGTTTAACTAGAAATCTTCAAGAAGAACCACTATGCCAAGTTATTTTCAAAACCATCCATAAATGTAGAAGTTATGCTCTGGACAAGGTCAATTTTGACCTTTGACCTTCAACTGTGAACTTGGAGGTATCACAATGTTTTGCATGAAACTAGCACTCATCAAGAAAAACAACTCTGCCAAGTTTTTTTCAAATCCATCCATAAATGTAGAAGTTATGCTCCCTGCAAAAGTCCAGACGGACACATCAACTAATACACGCACTAACATCGAACCAAAATTGTGTAAACTTTGTCTCGCTCACCGCAAGCCGGCTCGTCAAAAAACTGTTCAATATTTACATGATAAAATCTTTGAAGAAGGTTGTAGGTTTGTTATTCATAGCTACCATTTCTCTACAAATAAACAATCCCTGTCTAATACAGCTCTCCCTGTGAAACACTCAAGATTTTCCTCCATTATGAGGATAAATTATTAAAAGAAACTTTCTCTAAATAAGAACTCCCTGATACATTCTGCATTGCTTTCTGAAGCATTCATAAGGAAAACAAGAGCAATGCCTATGAGTGCCTACACTTGGCTGTTGGGAGCTGGATAGTGGACAAAATGCATTTAGAGTTATCCCCCTTGGTAGTATAGATTGCTCTTTTGATAGTGAACAAGTGTGCCAAGTTTCAAGTTAATGCCTTTAGTAGAACCAGAGATATCACAAAATGTCAAAGTTTTAACACGATGACGACGACACCAAGGCTATTGCAATACCTAGGGTTTTCTCCGCGAACAGCCAAGCTAAAAATGGGTATTTGAAATTTTGATGCAATCTTGTTGAGTACTCTGAGCAATTGGCAGGTCCCTTATCTCCTTCACTGACCTCAGACAAGGCAAATATCACATGGCTCCATTTTACAAAATAGACATAAATCTTTAGCAGGTGACCTAAGTTGTAAAATTTTTAGTTGTGTTATCACAGTCACTAACAAGTCAGAAACGTTTTTCAAAATTTTGGACTTGTTCAAACTCAAAGGGGTAGCAGACCACATTATAAAGGATTGATTTAAAGCTTTGGGCGTAGAAAAAAAGCTCGAGAGTGATGGAATGGGTTAAACTAATCACAGATTGCCAAATTTTAATTTGTTTGTTTTGTTTGTTTGAATGGGGTTTTACGCCACTTTTAACAATCTTTCAGTCATATTGCGGCGGCTGGAGCACCTAACGATGGATTCCTGGTATTTCTCACACCAGTACTACCATTACATCCTTTCCTAGCCTCCAGCTGCTATCCCACATAGGTCTTCAATTATCGACCCATTGGTGAGACACAAATAGTCGGAAAGGAAGAGTGCCGCCGTCGGGGATCGAACCCGGGGCCAAATTTTAAACCTGTTAAATAAATTAGATTATCATTGCTCCATATCTCAGTCAAAACATAAAGCCTTTTTCAATAAAGGATCATCACATTTGTATATATATCACTTGTCAAAATAGCCAATTCATATAAATTAGGATTAAAAATGGAAATTAATGGTTTTACTGCCCCTTTTTCACCCTAAATTAGAAATCCTTTTCAGAGCTGCAATAACATCACAGGGCATAAAAGGACTGGTTGTAGACTTTTTTTCTTTTGAACATTGGTTTTGTGGCATAGAAATCTCTGATTTAACCCTTTCCTGGACAAACCCGGGATTTTACGTCACTGTGATTTTATACTTGAGAAAACATTGTGGAAAAAGGAGAAATTGCTTGTAACAAGCAATTTCTCCTTTTCCCACAATATTTTCTACCACAAAGGATGGTCAGATTTCACATTACATGCATTTTTCTTTGTTGTCTGCAACTTCTTTCAAATTGGACCAGTCTAAAATTTCAAAAAACAGGAAAGGGTTAAAAGGGACAAAAAGTGGTGTAGACTAAGGTAAGACTACAGCCTGATCTTTGTCTATATCTTCTGAAAACAACACAAATATATACTGGGTTCAGCAAGACAAGGACTATTCATTACAGCCATGTGTTAACCCTTTCCTGTACAAACATGGGATTTTCATTGCTGTAATTTCATACTTTAGAAAGCATTGTGGAAAAAGAAGGAATTGCTTGTGACAAGCAATTTCTCCTTTTTCTAGAATATTTTTTTACAACATAGGAGTGTTATGCTTCAAACTGTTATATTCATTTTTGTCTGCAACCTTTTTCAGTTTGGAAGAGTCTAAAATTTCCAAAACTGGAAAGGTTAACTCAACAATTCAAATTTTCCTTTTTTCCTGACACTAGGAAATAAAGTGTGTAAACTTCTGATCCATTTTGCAAGGTGAAAACATAAAACACACTATTGTTTGGGCTTGGCCAACTGTTTTTCAACAGTATTTGTTCACATGTTTTGCCAGTAAATTTCACCAAGGCAATTAATTAGAGGAAAAGAAACCCTACAATTGATGTAGATACATTTCAGGGAATCCTGATAACTGGTATTTTTAAACAATTCTCTGACAGTCTCGACATGTTCAACCTATTTTCACAAGAAAAACATGTTTTGAAATTGAAAATAAGAGATTTTTAAAGTAGACCTACTTACAGAGCTTTTGACAAAGGTACTATTCTCTATCAATCTAACCATTATTTGACATATGAGAAGACACAAATCGTTTTACCCCAGTTAGGGTCCAGGGGTCGACACTTACTTTGCTTCAGTGGGATCCCACAGGAATCCCTACCTATTTCTTCAGGGTTTCCTCCAGATAATCAGGGATCCCTCCTTGATATACGTTAACTCATTCACACGGTATCCCGCCCTTCTATGCCCAATTTGAAAAGCTTCGGAAAACATTGTGGTAAGTGAAGAAATTGCTTGGTACAAGCAATTTCTTCGTTACCAACAATGTTTTCTACAAAAGCAAGCAAACAAAAAATCATGAGTATTAGTTGGTACATTAAGATCTATTATACTGGGTAAACATTAAGGGATCCTGACAGAATCCCTAGCCTGAGATTGCTTTGGTCCTTCCTTTTTCAGGGATCTTGGGGATCCCGGGATACTGTTAGTGTCAACCCCTAGGGTCATCATTATTTGGGTCTACAGTGGTCTCCCGATGACTTGAGCAACCAAAGGACTGACAAAATCACTTGAGTTGTCGCATAACTTGAGTTAGCGTGAATAATTAAAATTGGTTTCTATGAAGGCTTTTCAATGCGTTTAGGAATACTTTTGCATCTTTGCTCTTCATAATGTACAGTTATTATGTATGTAAATCATTTCACAAGAAATAATTTTCTGGATAAATTGACCATAATTTAATTTCTATAAGATAAGTCTGAATTGAAAGATGCTGGAGTCGACGATTTCAAGTCGACAGGATTAAAACAAGAGGACCATAATGGTCCTACATTGCTCTCCTAAGTATGATGGCTCAAGGCTTTATGATGTATATAAAATATGAAAGCTCTACGCCTAATTATTTTGTCACTCAAATAATACAATTGACCTTCGATCATTGGCAACTACTGTATGAAGTTTCTTGGCTGTAGGTCTATTGATTTTAGAGTTAAAATATGGAATCAAAAAGTCAAAGGATGGACAGATAGACCAGCAGATAAGGTGAAACCAATTTACTCCCCTCTGTTTCATAGCTTGGGGTTGTAAAAATGTGGTTGTAGGTAACACCATACAAAAATATGTTTTAATCCTTTCCCCCACAATCTCTCATTTCTACCACCCTAACATTATGATAATAGGAGAAATTGCTTATTACAAACAAATGCTACTTTTCCAACAAAAGTTTCTATCATTATTGGATGGTTATTTATTAGATTGTACTTGTTTTATGATGTCCACTGCTACCCTTTGAATTTATAAAGTCAGTAAATTGTTTTATTATATACCTATAAAGAGACGCTCTACTAGTTATCAAGTTTTCCGTTAAAGAAATCTAATATTTAAGGAAGTTAATTGCTCAAAGAAGAATGCATAAAGAAAACAAGAGGGCCAGAATGGCCCTAAAATCGCTCACCTGACTAATGTAAGATGATTCAAAATTGAAATTGGCCCAATGGTTACTGAGGAGAAGATGTTTAAAGATTTCAAAGCCAAAAACTGCCCTACCCTTCCAAGCCCTTATTTGGTCATCAATCAAAATTCTAGAACAACTTTTGAAAAGGATCACTCAAGGAACATTCATACCAAATTTGGTTGAAATTGGCCCAATAGTTACTGAGGAGAAGATGTTTAAAGATTTCAAAGTCAAAAAAGTGCCTGACCCTGCCACGCCCATATTTGGGCATAAATCAAAATTCCAGGAACAACTTTTGAAAAGGGTCACCAAAGGAACATTCATGCAAAGTTTGGTTGAAATTGACCCAACTGTTACTGAGGATAAGATGTTTAAAGATTTCAAAGTTAAAAAAACTGCAACGCCCATATTTTGGCATAAATCAAAATTCTGCGAACAACTTTTGAAAAGGGTCACCCAAGGAACATTCATACCAAATTTGGTTGTAATTGGCCCAATAGTTACTGAGGAGAAGATGTTTAAAGATTTCTAAGTCAAAAACTGCCACGCCCATATTTGGGCGTGAAACAAAATTCTGCCAAACAACTTTTGAAAAGGGTCACCCAAGGAACATTTATACCAAGTTTGGTTGAAATTGGCCCAATGGTTCCTGAGGTGTAGATGTTTAAAAATTTCAAAGTCAAAAACTGCCACGCCCGGCCACGCCCATATTTGGGCATAAATCAAAATTCTGCGAACAACTTTTAAAAAGGGTCATCCAAGGAACATTCATGCCAAGTTTGGATGAAATTGGCCCAATGGTTACTGAGGAGAAGATGTTTAAAGATTTCTAAGTCAAAAACTGCCACGCCCATATTTGGGCATAAATCAAAATTCCATGAACAACTTTTGAAAAGGGTCACCCAAGGAACATTCATGCCAAGTTTGGTTGAAATTGGCCCAATTGTTACTGAGGAGAAGATGTTTAAAGATTTCTAAGTCAAAAACTGCCACGCCCTGCCACGCCCATATTTGGGCGTAAATCAAAATTCCACGAACAACTTTTGAAAAGGGTCACCAAAGGAACATTCATGCCAAATTTGGTTGAAATTGGCCCAATAGTTACTGAGGAGAAGATGTTTAAAGATTCCTAAGTCAAAAACTACCACGCCCTGCCACGCCCATATTTGGGCATAAATCAAAATTCTGCGAACAACTTTTGAAAAGGGTCACCCAAGGAACATTCATACCAAATTTGGTTGAAATTGGCCCAATGGTTACTGAGGAGAAGATGTTTAAAGATTTCTAAGTTAAAAACTGCCACGCCCTGCCACGCCCATATTTGGGGGTCAATCAAAAATCCGCGAACAACTTTTGAGGAGGGTCACCCAAGGAACATTCCTACCAAGTTTGGTTGAATTCCGCCCAGTGGTTACTGAGGAGAAGATGTTTAAAGAATTGTTGACGACTTCCGATGCACGACGCACGACGGACAAAAGGTGATACCAAAAGCTCACCTTGAGCACGTTGTGCTCAGGTGAGCTAAAAAAAGGGGCTTTATCCCCTTTATCATTTTAAGCAACAATCCTCAAGGCCCCTTTTCCCATGTTTCCTTACAACCCGACAATTGTCCTGTGAAATTTAAAAAAGACAACTTGATAATGATTGTGATCTTCATCACATACACAAAAATGTTTTGAATGATAATCTGTAAGGCCCCTTTTCCTGTGTTTCAAATGCCACAATTATTCCATGCATCTTTGAAGAGAATCCAATAAAACTGTTGACTTTATTGTGTTAACAAAGATATTAATTCAAGTTCTCATAGGGCCCCTTTTCCCGTGATATTTTACTGTTGGTTTTATCATTCTATGAAAGTTAAAAGTGAATCCGATGAAATATTTGAAATTCATTATGTTTACTAGAATATTAAAAAAAAAAAATCAAATGTCCCCTTTTTACATGATACTTGATGGATTGTACCCAGTTCTGAAAAGAACCATCTAAGTATTTGTACAATCATTCTGTGAAATTTTGAAGTGAATCCGGTGAAATCAAGGGACATCATTGTGTTAACCAGAATATTTAAGAGAGTTTTTCATAAGGCCCCTTTTTATGTGACCCTTGCTATAGTCAGATCCACTGTCAAAATCAACAATTGGAATGATGGTACAATCAATCTTTCTTATCTGTGGAATTTATTGTGTTAATGAGTTTATAGTGAAACATTCATAGGGCCCCTTTTCTCATGATACTTTACAGAACAAACCAAATTTCAAAAGGAACAATTCTAATGAAGGTAGAATCATTCTTTAAAAGTTAAAGAGAATCAATGAAAACAGTGGACTGAATTGTGTCAAGAATTTTTGTAACTAAATTTTCATAAGGCCCCTTTTTCTGTGAAACTTAACAAATCAGACCCAATGTACAAAGGAACAATCCTAATGATAGTTTGAAGAAAATGATAAAGACTGAGGACTTTATTGTTATATTGATGTTTTGTAATAAAATTTTTTATAAGGTCCCTTTTCTTGTGTCACTTAACCAATCAGACCTAATTTACAAAGGAACAATCCAAATGATGGTACAATCATTCTATTAAAGTTTGAAGAGATTCTGTTAAAGACTGAGGGCATTGTTGTGTTTATGAGGATTTGGTAATAATTTTTCATACAGCCCCTTTTCCTATGATACTAGACAGATCAGGCCCAATTTGGAAAGAAACAATCCTTATGATGGTACAAACATTCTGTGAAAGTTTGAACAGAATCTGATGAAAACTGCAGACTTTATCTTGGTGTCAAATTTTTAAAATAAAATTTTCTTAAGGCTCCTTTTCCTGTGATACTTGAAGGATCAGGTCACATGTCAGCATCAACAATCGTGATTATTGTACAATGATTCTGTGAAGGTTTGAATAAAATCCAATGAAAGCTCTGGACTTGGTTACAAGGATTATAGATAAAATTCTCTAAAGGCCCCTTTTCCCATGATACTAGACAGATCACGCCTAATTTGAAAAGAAAGAATCCTTATGATGGAATAATCATTCTGTGAAAGTTTGAACAGAATCTGATGACAACTGTTGACTTTTTGTGGTACAATTATTTTAAAATTAAATTTCATAATACTCCTTTTCCTGTGATACTTGACGGATCAGGTATAATGCAAACATCAACAATCATTATTATTGTACAATTATTCTGTGAATGTTTGAAGAAAATCCGATGAAAGCTCTGGACTTGGTAACAAATGAAATAAATGAAATTTTCATAAGGCCCCTTTTCCTGTGCTTCTTGACAGTTCAAACCCTGTTATGAAAAGAATGATAGTTATGACCTTCCAATCATTCTGTGAAAGTTTCAACAAAATCTGATCAAAGCTGTGGGCTTTATTGTGTTAACAGGGTTTTATTAATTGAATTTTCATATAGCCCCTTTTCCCATGTTACTTGATGGATCTGAACCAATTCCAAAGGGAACTCTTCTTACAAAAGTATAATTATTCTGTTTGAGTATAAAGACAACCCCATCTCATCTGTGGACTTACAAGCATTACTTAAGATTTTTTTAATTGAATTTTCCTAAGGCCCCTTTTCCTATGTTTCTCAATGGATCAGACCCAATTTGATAGGAACAATCCTTATGATGGTACAATCATTATGTGAAAGTTTGAAGTCAATCAGGTGAAATCTAGGGCCATTACGTGTTCACTAAGATTCTTTTTATTAAATTTTCATAGGGCCCCTTTTCCCATGAAACTTGATGGATCAAACCTACTTCCGAAAGGAACAATCCATTTAATGTAATAATCATTCGGGGAATGTTTGAAGAGAATTTGTTGAAAACTATGGACTCTATTGTGTTTTCGAGGACTTTTTCAATCCAGTTTTAATCGGGCCCCTTTTTCCCGTGGTCCTTGACTGATCATACCAAATTTTTAAAGGAACAATTCTTATGATGGTACAATAATTCTGTGAAAGTTTGAAGTCAATCAGATGAGAACTGTGGACTCTAGAGTGTTAACAAAGATCTTTGAATTAAATTTTAATAAGGCCCCTTTTCCTATGTTTCTTGAGGAATCATATCCGATTCCAAAAGGTACAATCCTTATGATGGTACAATCATTCTGTGAAAGTTTGAAGAGAATCCATTGTAAATTGTTGGCTCTAGATTATTAATGAGAATTTTTTATTAAACATTTCATAAGGCCCCTTTTTCCTGTGTTTCTTGAATGATCATACCAAATTTCAAAAGGAATAATCCTGATGATAGTACAATCATTCTGTGAAAGTTTGAAGGGAATCCGATGAAAACTATTGACTCTAGAGTGTTAACAAGAATTTTTTAATTAAATTTTCATAAGGCCCCTTTTCCCCTGTTTCATAACAGATCAGACCCATTTTCGAAAGGAACGATCCTTATGATTGTACAATCATTCTGAGAAAGTTTGAAGAGAATCCGATGAAAACTGTGGACTCTATCGTGTAAACGAGGATTTTTTAATTAAATTTTCATAAGGCCCCTTTTCCCATGTTTCTTGACGGATCATACCCATTTTGGAAAGGAACGATCCTTATGTTAGTACAATCATTCTGAGAAAGTTTGAAGAGAATCCAATTAAAACTGTGGACTCTTATCGCGTAAACGAGGATTTTTAATGGAATTTTAATTAAATTTTCATAAGGCCCCTTTTCCCATGTTTCTAGAAGGATCAAACCCAATTTCGAAAGGAACGATCCTTATGATGGTACAATCATTCTGTGAAAGTTTGAAGAGAATCCGATGAAAACTGTGGACTTTATCGCGTAAACAAGGAAAAGTTTAATGGAAGGAGTGCGGACGGACGCACAGATGCCGGACGGGAACAAGCCATCGCTATAGCTCTAGTGGCCTCCGGCCATTAGAGCTAACAAGAGGCCCAGTGGACCTTAACGGTCACCTGAGTAAAAGAGCACCAAGACAAGTGATTTTGTTTGAAAGAATTAGAAAAAGGTTTGGTTGAAATCCCCTCAGTAGTTCTTGAGAAGAAGATGAAAATGTTTAAAAGTTACCAAAAATGACCCCCTTTTGGTCCCCATTTTAGGCACCCCTGACCTCCAGCCTTTTAATTTTCACAAATCTGTATAATCAGTACCAAATGATGCTTTTCACCAAGTTTGTTTGAAATTGGCTTTGTACTTCATCAGAAGAAGATGAAAATGTGAATTTTTTAACATGATGAACTTTGACCTCTGGGTGTGGCCCCATACATGACCCCAGGGACATGAATTTCACAATTTATAATATATCTGTCCTAGTTGTCATGCACACAAAATATTTAAGCTCTGGCATTAACGGTTTATTAGAAGAAGATTTTTAAAGAAGTACCAAAAATTACCCCTTTTTGGCCCCTATGACCCCCAGAACCCCTATTTTCACAAACTTGAAGTGGCATCCCCCAATGATGCTTTCTACCAAGTTTGGTTGAAATCCACCCAGTAGTTCTTGAGAAGATGAAAATGTTTAAAAGTTAACGGACGACGGACGACGCACGACGGACAACGCACGACGACGGACAAACGGTGATTGCAATAGGTCACCATGACCATTCGGTCAGGTGACCTAAAAATGCAACTAGAGGCAAATAACTACAACCAGTTTCATGAAGATTGAACCAAAACTGTGACTTCTATATTGTAAACAAAGAAATTGTCATTATGGCCCCTTTTCCTGTGTTTTCCTATAGAACCTTCCCATAATCTATAAGGCTCATCTTTATGACCTACAATTATCCTGACCAGAGTGTTAACAAAGAAATTGTCATTAAGACATCTTTTCCCATGTTTTTCAAAAGAACCATCCTATTATCAATAGGGTTCATCCGTGTGACCCAATATTTATTCTGGCCAATTTTCAAGAAGATTGAGCCTAAATTGTGGCCTCTAAGAAAGGAAACAAAGAAATTGTCATTAAGGCCACTTTTGCTGTGTTTTCCAAAAGAACCTTCCCATAATCAATAGGGTTCATCCTTATGACCTAACAATTATTCTGGCAAAGCTTCATGAAGATCGATCCGAAATTGTGGCCTATAGAGTGTAAAAAAAGAATTTGTCATTAAGGCCCCTTTTCCTGTGTTTTCCTACAGAATCATCCCATAAACAATAGGATTCATCCTCATGACCAACAATTATTCTGACCAAGTTTCATGAAGATTAAGCCAAAATTGTGGCCTTTAGAGCGTAGACAAAGAAATTGTCATTTAGGCCCCTTTTCCTGGGTTTTTGGAACGATCTTTCCAATTATCAATAGGGTTCATATTTATGACCTAATAATTATTCTGGCAAAGTTTCATGAAGATTGAGCCAAATTTGTGGCCTCTAGATTGTAAACAAAGAAATTGTCATTAAGGCTCGTTTTCCTGTGTTTTGGATAGAACCCTCCCATATTCAATAGGGTTCATCCTCATGACCTAACAATTATTCTGACCAAGTTTTGTGAAGATTGGGTCAAAACTGTGGCCTCTAGAGTGTAAACACTTCAATTGTTGACGCCGCATGACGAACGACAGACATTCAACGATCACAAAAGCTCACCATATGACACTGTTGTATTATTCCCTATATATCAGCTTACTTACCCTGTTTGAAAAAGCCAGTTCCATGGCCTCGGAGGAGAGTTTACAAAGAGCATCAATCAGATGATGAAGAGCTACATCATTCAGGTATCTGTAATGTATATCATAGTTTATTTCAAATGGGACACAAGGCATGATATTAGACTGGTCCAAAATCAAACAAGTTGCAGACAACATAATTTTCAGTTCTTTTAATTTTGCAAATATTTGTCTTTAGGGTAGAAAACATTGTGGAAAATGAAAAATTGCTTGGATAAAGCAATTTCTTCTTATGGACAATTTTTGTGAAAGCTTTTTTTTTCAAAGAGACGTCGAAAAGCAGGATTGTGTGAGAATGGGTTGAGGGGCATTATCTTAACAAGTTTTAAAGAGGGTTATCAGGTAATGTCAAATGCTAATATTACATCCCTGTGTCATATGATTTGTCAGGAGGTTTTAAGTAATTTTCTGTTTTGTTTCTATATCAAATAGTTTCTACCTTTCTGTTGCAATTGAATAATGAGTTTTGGAGGAAATTAATTTTTTGAACCACTTAACCACATAATTAACCCGTAAAATCTGGCTGGGTAAAAAAGGCTTAACCAAAGAAACAGTCCTGTTAAGTTTAAGCTGAACTATGTAAGTAGGTTAACCCATTCCCACACAATGAAGCGTTTTGAGGCCTCTCAAAAAAAGTAATTGTGAAAACATGAAAATGAATTTTTTCATTCCCTACAGAGTTGAATAAATCTAAAATTGCATAATCTTGTCATTTTTGTCTGCAACTCACTTTGGACAATTACTTTTTTTGAGAGAGGCCACTCTGTGGAGTGATGAACGATAAGTGGCCTTGTTAGCTCACCCTAAATACATATTGTAGACTAAGATCAGACAGAATAAGTGTCTATGTGTGCTGCCTAACCAGGATTAATTTAGATACATAAGGACAAGTGTTAAAAAAGCACTTTTCATCTGATAATATATTATAGGTCTGAATAGATATTTAAAGTACATTTTTTCAGAAGACGCCTGAACACAAATCCTATTTGTCGGATTCAATGTCTTCAAGGGGGAAAATAGCTTTCTAGAGACAATATCTCTGCAATTAAAATGGGAAAGTATATTATTTCAAAGACATTTAAAAAGATACTTCATCTTGCAAACATTTTATTTGAGAGGAGAATACATTGAAGAATATTTCTTTCAATAATTCTCACACAATATCTGCTTTCCAAGAAAGTCTAAGAATACAAACCAACTTCAACCTTTTAACCTGTGTCATTCCAAAAAAAATCTGTTAATGATATAATGATATAAAATCAAGGGGCTAAAAACACTGGAAGAATTATTCAGAGTTTGCATCATTTTAAAAATTAAAATAACAACTCAACCTTAGAAGGGGCAGGCAGGTGGTGTAGAATTAAATCAGACTGCACATATGTGCAGGCTGATCTTTTTCAACACCCCGAGTCAAAACAGGAATATTTCCGGTTCAGCATGACAAGGGTTAACATGTAATCAAACGTCAACATTCTAACCTAACAAAAATTTAACAAAGATTTTGATGATATGTTGAAGTAAGCTGAACAAGAACACCAAATGCTGATGGCATAAGCTTATTAAATCTAGTTAAGGCTTGTCATGCTGAATAAAAATTCTGTTTAGAATTGCATCAAAATCAAAGGACTGAAATCAATTGAACCATTAGTTGCAGGTCAATATTTCTTTTCAAAACTGATTCTATATAAACAATTCTGGCTTGAAGGAAACAAGTAGAAGGTGTAGACTAAGATCAGACTACACAATTGTGCAGGCTGATCTTTGTTTATACCTCCTACCCAAACAGGAATATTCCAGGTTCAGTATGACAAGGGTTAATAATTTATATCTAAGAAAATAAAGGGGTATAATTCATACAAAACAAAAAAGGTTAAGTCACAGAAATTAAGATACACTGCAACTCTGTTACAGCGCTATCCCCTTCAGTGCTTAAAATCCATCATAACACTGGGTCCTCTTGGCCTGTAAAATTTTGAGGGGTTGACCATCTTTGGTTGCTGATATGATGGTTCCAAATTAGATGTTAATGTCGATTTAACCAAAGTGAAACTAGGTATCCCACAATCTCGGAATTAGGTTGATTATTGTGACACATGAAAATTTATAGATGAAACAAGAGCCATGTCAGACATGGCCATCCCTACAGATTGAAAGTAAACTGAAGCCAGTTAAATTTAGGCTTCTTGTGCACTGCAATTCTTCTCAATGAGTTTGATAATAGCTATTATACTTTCAGAGATATAAAAACAGCAAAGGACAATAACTCCAAAATCATGCAAGTAAGAGTTGTTGGTCTTGTGCACTGCACTTCTCCTCAACAAGATCTATCCACCTATGAAAATTCAAGTTAACAGCTGTCATGCTTTCAGTAATATGTTCCGGACAAAATCTTAGTCTTTTAAACAACATAGGGCAATAACTCCAAAATTATATGAGCAAGAGTTGTGGTTCTTGTGCACTGCACTTCTCCTCAATGAGATCTATCCACCTATGAAGTTTCAAGTCGATAGCATTTATACTTTAGGTGATTAGTTCCGGACAAGCTTAGTGACAGAATGATGGAATGATGGAGACCATTACTAAATCCCCTTTGCCGAAACGCCGGGATAACAAGCAAGTCAACAACTTGTCGGCCTTACACGTAGTTTAAAGTGAAACTAGACATTCTGCAGACTTGGATTTTTTTAATTTTGATTTTTGACCTTTGTTGTATTGAGTTTAAATAAAAGCCAAATTATTTGTTTACATGTTACAAAGGGAACAGCGTTAATAGCTCCACTTCTTCTGCTGTTTCATTTCTTGGACCCCACCTACAATGATTCAGTGGTGTTGCATTGAATCACAGTTAAGTTTAAAGTAAACTTAAAATTGTGAATGTTGACCTTGAACTATTGACCTTGAACAATGAATATCATTCTGTTTCTAGGAAAACTAGGGCTGATACAGAAACAAGTGTTACAAGCAATTTCTTCATTTTCCACAATGTTTTCAAAAGCTTTGTTTCTCAAAGGCGTAAAAATCTAAGAAGTTTGTTTATGAATGGATTAACTAGCCAACATCTACTATTATTGTATCTCAAAAAGAGCTAAACTTCTATTATAACAGCCTTCCCAGTACCAATTTAACCAGATTTCAATTATTAGCATTGATCCATTACCAAAGGACAACGATGTAGACTGGTCATAAGTCAAAGAATTTGTAGTTGTTCATTTCAAATTGAGTGAGACTTCAAAATTTCTTTTCTTTCTGGGTAGAAAATAATGTTAATGATGAATAATTTTCCATACTTTATGAACTCTTCTCTTAATGGTCACTAAAAAAAAGGCAGAATAGTGGATATGGATTAGCCCATTTTATCATATTCATAGTTGTGAAATCTTGGAATTTCCCAGTGTAATAAATTTTGATATCATCACTTGTGATGGTATCAACTTTCAGTCCTTAAATCAGGAACTCCTTTTTTCCAAAGGGCCAGGGTGCCCCTGGTTAATTCATAGCTAAGATTGCCAATTCTATATCTAAAATAAAGAAAGCTTTTGACTAAATCCTCCAATACTCAAATATGTTGTTATGTGTTTGAAAAACTCATTTTTCAACGCCTAACAAGGTATTCTCGTGAGAGATTTTTTATATAAAAAATAACTAGTTGATAATCCTGCATAGGACACAGCCAATTTTTGGACTGGTACAAATTAACCCTATCCCGTTCAAATACGGGATTTTACGTTCCTGTGATTTTATACTTGAGAAAACATTGTGGAAAAAGGAGAAATTGCTTGTAACAAGCAATTTCTCCTTTTTCTACAATATTTTCTACCACATAGTATGGTTTCATTTCAAATAACATCCAGTTTTCATTGTCGTCTGCAACCTCTTTCAATTTGAACTAGTCTAAAATTTACAAAAACGGGAAAGGGTTAAAGGATGTGCAGAGGATAATTTCAACCAGGTGGAACTTCAAAAATCTTTTAGGGTAGATAACACTGTGGACAATGAAGAAATTGCTTTTAACAAGCATTTTCTTTTTTTCCACAATATTTTCCAAGCTCTTTATCTTGAGGGGTAAAAAAAGGAGGATTGTGTTCAATCAATTAAGAAACATCACAGACTCAATCATTTGTTTCATATTAATTCCACAATATAACTAAACACCAGATACAGAAATCAGGTGGATAACTTTGGTCTATATAGACAGAGTGATAAATCTTATACATGAACCTTGAAAAGAAAGCCACCTGTACAAAAGAGACACTAAAGTAGGTCCTGAAGGTGGCCTTCTTAGAACGTATAGTCTATATTGATCATGAGTCGACCTCCATGGACAGTATACAGTCCATATAGAACACAAGGTTTCCTTCTTGGACAGTATACAGTCTATATTGAAAACCAGGTGGCCTTCTTAGATAGTATACAGTCTTTATTGAAGATGATTTGTTTGTTTGTTTGAATGGGGTTTTATGCTGCTTTCAACAATCTTTCAGTTATATCGCGGCGGCTGGAGCACCTAACAATGGAATCCTGGTATTTTCACACCAGTACTACCATTACATCCTTTCCTAGCCTCCAGCTTCCCACATAGGTCTATGATTATCAATCCATTGGGGAGAGACAAATAGTCAGAAAGGATGAGTACCGCCATTGGGGATCGAACCTGGGACCTCTAGATTTACAGTCCGCCCGCTATCGACTGCGCTATGACAGCGGGTTTATTGAACATGAGGTGACCTTCTTGGACATTATTCCGTGTATATTTAACATAAGGTGGCCTTCTTAGACAGTATACAGTATATATTGAAAACGAGATTGCCTTCTTGGATAGTATATAGTCTTTATTGAGAATGAGGTGACCTTCTTGGACAGTATAAGGTCTGTATTGAACACAAGGTTGCCTAAAAAGCTTCTCTGAATAAAAGAAAAGATTAAACTTTGAAACTTTTATCTTTTCCAATTATCTTAGTTTGATAGATATTCTATGTCATATGACAAGAGGATACAATTAGAGTAAAGTCATAGTAAAGAAAGGTATTACTAAAAGACAACCACCTGGTCTCAGTTTTTCTGTTTATTGTTTTTTCGGTTTTCTTTGAAAGATCACATCCAAAGCAATACAATAACGTATTTGTGAAACTCTATATGACTGTAATCATTTATTCTGGAAAAGATAAGGTCTACTTGGTAATGCTTCATATCAAAGCTTTGTTATTCTGCAGAAGATGATTTCTAAAGCTTTCCTAGATAACTCTTTGTAAAATCAAGTGACCTATGGGCAGGACTAATTTGACTCCGGGGGTCTTGATTTGAGCAAACTTGATAGAGGTCCTATAGATGATGCTTCAAACCAAATATGAAATCTCATGGCCTACTTATTTCAGACAAGAAGATTATTTTAATTTTCAAATTTTGAGCATTCTTTGGGGCCTCACAACCACCAGTGTGCATTGGACCGGAACAATATGAGCATTTTTGGTAAAGGGCCACCCAAGGAACATTTCTATGTAATTATTTCAGAATTGGACCAGCCATTTAGGAGGAGAAGTTGTTTGAAGCAAAGGTTGGCGAACAACAGTACGGCAGACAGATTACAGACATCCATCGATCCTAAACTTGCACATGAGCACTTCATGCTCAAGTGAGCTAAAAAGTCATCCAAGGATCAACCCTGTGAATATGACTGAAGTCCAAAAGTGTAATTTCTATTAATTCCTGTGCAAAGACTGCAATGATATTCAAGCTTGAACCCTTAGCTTATTTCCAAAATCTTTAGATCCATAATAGATAATGTACAATTCATGAAACAGTGTTTCCCCTAATACCAGAACATAAAATTTGGACTGGTCTGAATATACAAGAGGTTTCAGCCAGAGCATTTTTTGCAAACTTTTGGCATTTGATTAACCCATTACTACACAGTGCCACTTTTACATGCCCTGAGGCAGCATTTAGAGGTAGATTGTATAGTGATATAGAATATTGTTTATAAAAGAGAATACAATTTTCAATTATCATCAGCCTTGTCCTTCCCAGTTTTTAAAAATCAACAAAGAATTTACATTTGAATTTGAATTAGGACCAGTGGAAAATTTTGTCTTCTGGAAAAAGGTTAGAGGGTTAATACTAGAAAAAAAGAGGGATTAACCGACTTACTGTGAACTCTCAAACAATCTTGACAGCATGGAAGAAAGGACAGGCAGATCAGCCATAACTGCCGTCGTAATTACTGAGCTTGATGAGTCATTAATCTGCTGACTTGCCTTCAAACTGCCACCACTTGATGGCTTTAGGCCAAGTATCCAGACTAAATGCTGTAAAATAGACAAGTATCTAGACTAAATGCCTTAAAATAGAAATCAAAGTACATCACATGCCATACATGTTACACAAAGGTCAATTCTAATGGCAGAGGTCTTGATAAAGAAGGCGAATGGAATTCTTACATCTTCTATTCATCATTGAAATCTTGTATTGTTGGTAGCCCATTAAATCATCAAAGGGAGACTATTCCAATAAAAACCTACAACATAGGGTTTTGGTCTAAATCTCTGTTTCACCCATTACCACGACAATTCTAAGACTACTCCAAATTGAAGGCAGTAAAAGGCAACAATTTGAATATTGATGAAATTCTTCAAATCATTTCAGATGGAAAATGAAGAAATTACTTGTTACAAGCATTTTTTTTTTAATTCTTATCAATGTTTTGATAGCTACTCCTCCAGAGGCAACATAAAGCGGGATTGTGTGGGAATAGGTTAAGCAATGTCACAGGCTAGATGGGTCCAAGTTTTAATAACAACTTTATAGGCATCTTGACAAATTAGTTGTTCTTTTAGACATTTACACACAATCCCATAATTTTTCGTGCTGCAAAAATACATTTATAAACAAGAGCCATGTCGAACATGGCCATCCCCTGCTGTAAAAGCTTGATAGTAAACTGAGTTGTGATTCTTATACACTGCAATTCTCCTCAATGAGATCTATCCACCTATGAAGTTTCAAATTGATAGCAATTATACTTTCAGAGATTTGCTCCTGACAAAATGTTAGTGTTTATAACAACAAAGGGCAATAACTCAAAAATTATGCAAGCAAGAGTTGTGGTTCTTGTGCACTGCACTTCTCCACAATAAAATCTTTCGACCTATCAAGTTGATAGCAATTATACTTTCAGAGATATGCTGCGGACAAGTTTAGTGACGGAAGGACAGAATGACGGAATGAGGGAAGGGCATAATGATGGAGACCATTACTATATCCCCTTTGCCAAAACGGCGGGGGAATATAACTATATCAAAGAAGAAATTCCTTTTTACAAGCATTTTTTCCTGTTTTATTACCCCCACCCTGTATAACCTTTATTTTTCAATTCTAACAAATTTCTAAATGTATTCTGAAACCTCTTTGAACTGGACCATTCTTAAATTTTGTAGTCTAGTAATGGGTTCACGCTTTTCTACCATAGATTTTCAAAATAGTCTATTTTTTCTGTCTGTCTGTCTTCAAATGAAAACAGAAAAATAATAAAGTAAAACAGTTTAGGGGGATTAATAACTTTGGGAAAACAAGATGTGTTTTTGTAACACCATACTCTGGTAACGGCCTTTTTGGACATTGACCATAATTACTGACCTGAACCTTGTCATATAACCAAACCTTGGTATGTGCAGATGTGTATAGATGAGATCTATCATCATGCAAAAAATAATAATTTTATCCTGAATAGGCTGAAAGTAATTGAAAATGCTGTGGGTTTTTTTGTTCAGTTTTGCAGACAGACACACAGACGCACAACTGTAAAACAACATGCCCAAATCTTTCGATGGGGGGACGTAATGATAAACAAGAGCCATGTAGGACATGGCCATCCCCCGCCGTAAGCTTGATAGTAAGCTGAAGCCAGTTAAATTTAGGCTTCTTGTGCACTGCATTTCTTCTCAATGAGATCGATAATAGATATTATACTTTCAGAGATATACTCAGGAAAAAATCTAAGTCTTTAAAACAACAAAGGGCAATAACTCAAAAATTATGACAGCAAGAGTTGTGGTTCTTGTGCACTGCACTTCTCCTCAACGAGATCAATCCACCTATGAGGTTTCAGAGATATGCCCCGAACAAAATCTTAGTCTTTAAAACAACAAAGGGCAATAACTCTAAAATTATGCAAGCAAGAGTTGTGGTTCTTGTGCACTGCACAACTCCTCAACAAGATCTATTCACCTATGAAATTTCAAGTTAATAGTTATTATACTTTCAGAGATATGCCCCGAACAAAATCTTAGTCTTTAAAACAACAAAGGGCAATAACTCCAAAATTATGAAAGCAAGAGTTGTGGTTCTTGTGCACTGCACATCTCCTCAACGAGATCTATCCACCTATGAAGTTTCAAGTTGATAGCTATTATAATTTCAGAGATATGCCCCGGACAAAATCTTAGACTTTAAATCAACAAAGGGCAATAACTCCAAAATTATGCAAGCAAGAGTTGTGGTTCTTGTGTACTGCACTTCCCCTAAATAAGGTCTTTCCACCTATGAAGTTTCAAGTTGATAGCAATTATACTTTCAGAGAAATGCTAGGGGATATAGTGATGGTATGACGGAATGACGGACGGAGACCATTACTATATCCCCTTCGCCAAAACGGCGGGGGATAATAAGCTTTAGATGTGGTGAAAACAGTGTATATAGTAACATTGCTGTTTCATTTTAGGTAAATGACTTGTACAGTCAAACCTGTTGTATGCAGCCAGCCAAGGGACAGATCAAAACTGGCCACATACGACAGTTGGCTGCTTAACACAGATCATTTGGGGGGGGGGGGGGGGGATGACAACCCCATTGACATAAGGTAGTCATGATACAATGATGCATCTCCTTATGAGAATGGCCACATAAAATTTACAAAATAAAGAAAGACGATTGTTTTAATTAACAAAAAATAGTAAACACACCAATATATATGTATTCTTAATAAAGTATTTCAATTCATTTTTTAATTTGCACAACCCAAACTCGGAAGCGACGACTGACCGTGAACAAGAAACTGAAGAACATTGACATGTTCGTCTAGAGTTAAACATTTACGGCGCATTACGGTCGGTGTACGATAATTCGTTGCACGACTTATGATCGAGACCGATGTTCCGTTGAATTAATTTTCTTCGAAAGTTCGCCAAAAATTTTTTTTAGATATTCTATTACGACCATATGTTTCCTAAATACCGGTAAATAATGTCTATAAACCGCTTAGAAAGAATATTTGGATCCAGACCCGCATCCATTTCAAGGCCCCTAAAAAAGCTTTGGAAAACATTGTCGGAAATGAAGAAGTAGCATTATCCACAATATTTCTACCGCAAAAGACGTTTATTATGCAGTTAAAACGTCTACAACTTCTTTGAATTTGGACCAGTCTAAAATTTTGCTGTGTGGTAAACTTACAAACTGTATACGTAATTAGACTTCATATCAATCCATCAAATTCGATTAATTATAATCAACATAACTCAGCACTTATTGCATTCAACCAAACACACATTGATAGAGTACACCTTTAAGTGGCGTGTTCATGTTTATCTCATGTGTTGAAAAGTTTATGCACAAGATTAGCCAGACGGATTATTGATTTTTTACATGACACCTGTCAGTAGTTAGTCGGGTCGCGTGACCGTTTAAAGGGATATACACGAAGTGCAAATTGGACAATTAAGGGTGACATACGAAAGATTACCGCTATTCACAGTAATCTTAAAGAGCAAATTGCACGGGTGGACCTGGGATGGCTGTTATACGCAGATTTGCCGCTATTCTCAGGTGACCGCTAACACAGTTTTGACTGTATATGTTTGGAAGGGCATACAGTTTTAGAAACTAGAAATAATTGATTTATATAATGTGGTGATATATCCTACTCAACAACTGAAGTCATATCCAGACAGGGTCTCGGGGTCTCATCCAAAAACAAAAGAAGGTAGGGGGTCAGCGCATGAACTCCCAAAGCTGGAGTAGAGTGTTGTACCACTACACCAACTAGATTTCAAATGCACAAACTGGAACAAACTTGAATAGCCATGTTAAATAGGACTCCATCCATCGTCCGAGAACATCATTCTTCTATAGTGGCTATCTTGGTGGATTGTAAAGGTATTTCATCCCACTAAGGGAACATGATGAGATCGGGCTTGGGTTTTAAGTCTCATCTTAAAGCCTGGAGAAGGGGGTCTGTGGCAATCTTAGACATAACAAGCCCTCAAAAATCCAGATTATGAGATAATCAACTTATCTTAGGAATTAACATATATCTATCCCCAACCACAGAGCCAGGAGAGGATATTCCACTTCCATATAAAACAGTGTTATTTTGCTTTATTTATGGCCAGTAATATGTAACAAAAAATTAGAATGATTAACACTGTAACAACAGCTTGAATAACCTTTAGTTACTATGTTCAAGTTGACAAACCAACAAAAATGCTTCACATAATTGTCAGCCAATGTCAGAGTTCAAAGTTCACTCCTGGATGAATGATCTGATTTGTTGATCTCTCTAGGGATCAGTAATTCAGAGATGGATAGAGGAAATCTGGGGTTGATATTGTAAATGTTTCTACAAGGGTCATGAAGGGAGAAAACTTATTTTCATGATTCTTTAACAGAGTTGGTAAGAGTTACCTGGAGTGTTGTCAATATAAGGTGCCAGGCTGATCCGAGAATCCCTCCACGACAATGGGCCACGCTCAATAATGATCTCATACACTGGATATTTTTGGCTGTTAACTGTAAAAAGATAATAATGTGAAAGGCCCGGGATTGCTTTTACAAATAGAAAACATTGTGAAAGAGAAAAATATCGGCGACTATTCTTCTTATTGTATACAAGTAAAACATGTCTGTACCACTACTAACTGTAAATAAAGGAAAATAGTCCATCACCATATAATTACACTATTTGACAATTTGAAGAAAATGACCTGTGATAATCATAATGTGAAAGGAGAAATTGCTTATCACAAGCCATTTCTCCTTTTCCAACAACGATTTTATCCAATCTGGTAAATATTTTTCATCCCTTATATCTTAGTTTCATAAACCAGGACTCCTTCATTCCAATTGGCTGAAAGATTCTTTTGATACCTCTATGAAAATTATTTTGAGTACAAAGATATTTCATACCTCCATGAAAATTATTTTGATTACAAATATATTTCATATCTCCATGAAAACTATTTTGAGTACAAAGATATTTCATACCTCCATGAAAACTATTTTGATTACAATTATATTTCATATCTCCATGAAAACTATTTTGAGTACAAAGATATTTCATACCTCCATGAAAGCTATTTTGAGTAAAATGATATTTCATACCTCCATGAAAATTATTTAGACTACAAAGATATTTCATACCTCCATGATAATTATTTCGAGTACAAAGATATTTCATATTCTAGCACATAAGTAGTTCCCAGAATGTCTTACATTAGCAAAATCCTTGCTTTGACAACTTTTTGAAATATATACTGTAACCAATTACCAGACGACAAAAATCTGATAGGTGCAAACTGGAAGTAATTGCAGACAATATTTCAAAGTGTCCTAAAATTGGAAAAAAGGTGCTAAACAAGAGCACTTCAAGTGGTGCCAGCACTTAGCTGTAGGAGTGTAGGAGTGTTTGATAGTAGGTAAAAAAGGGGGCATAATTCATTCAAAATGCACTTAGAGTTACCCCCCTTGTTGAATTGATTGCTCTTTTGATAGTGAACATAATATTGCAAATGTGTTCAGTAATACCAGAGATATTATAAAATGTCAAAGTATTGGGACAATGACGACGCAGACACAAATGCAGACAATGACCTGGCTATTCCAATGCCTTGGGTTTTTTCTCTCTCTACATTTTCCAAATTGTTTTCCTGAACCTTCTTCTCTGTCAAAAAGTGGTTTTGTGTGGGAATGGGTAAACAGTTTAAATACCTGTAGGTTTTGACTTTCATATCTCAGGGAAAGAAAAAAAAATACTTTTTTGAAATGCTATCTGCAACATCTTTAAATTTGGATAAATGAAAAATTTCATTGTCTGGTAACAGATTAAAAGCTGTTTTGAGCGAGAATCAGAAAATTCTCGGTTTATTGATCCAATGCTGACAGTTAAGATCATAAAAAGGATGTTAATTTCAACTAATGAAGATCACGACAATTACTTTTAATCCTTAATGTTCTCCGAAAATTGATCAACTGTAATTAAATGTTCTGACTCTTCCTAATAAATTAAATGAGAATCAACAGCTTTTAAAACACTTCATTCAAATCAAGCAGAATATCAAGAACAAAACCTTAACCCATTCTAACACAATCAAGCTTTTGTAGGCCTAAAAAAAACAAGGTGCCAAATTGTCACAAGATACACTTGTCACACTGCTTAATATTAACAGGGGGTTTGAATAGAACTGAGGTTATTTTGAATGAATATTTTTTGTCAAACAAAGTATGAAAAACAACAAAGGACAATAACTCAAAATATATGCTAGGTAGAGTTATGGTTCTTGTACACTGCACTCCCACTTGGTGAGCTCTATCCATCCTTGAAGTTTCATGATTCTAGCTATTATACTTTTAGAAATATACTCCGGACAATAATAAAGTATGAAAAACAACAAAGGGCAATAACTCAAAAATAAGGCCAGGTAGTTATGGTTCTTGTGCACTGCACTCCCCCTTGGTGAGATCTATACACCCATGAAGTTTCATGATTCTAGCTATTATACTTTGAGAGATATACTCCGGACAAGATTCAAGTATGAAAAACAACAAAGGGCAATAACTAAAAAAATAGGCTAGGTAGAGTTATGGTTATTGAGCACTGCACTCCGTATTGATGAGAAGAATATAACTGCCAAGTTTAAAGTCAATCGGACTTACGGTGACAAAGAAGTGGACACCGCCCGGACAACCGGATGCCGAGACACCACGGATGATCCCATAATACGTCCTGTCTTCGACGGGCGTATAAAAAGGCTTACAAAAACATTGTGGAAAATGAAGAAATTGCTTGCTAATAGTAATTACTTCATTATCTTTAAGACAACAGAAGTTTTTAGAAATTCATCAACTAAAAATTCTTGTCAACAACATCTTTGGATTTGGACCAGTCTAAAATGTTGTGTGGGAAAGGATTAACTGGTGATAAATTGATTATGTGTGAAGAAAAATGGTAACATCTATTTCTATGTTAAATGTTCAGATTCTTCCTCATAATCTAAATCAGAATAGACAGCTTTTTAACCCATTCCCACACAAGACCCAAAGAAATACGCCTGAGAAAAAAATGTGGAAAATGAAGAAATTGCTTGTTTCAAGCAATTTCTTCATTATCCACAATGTTTGCTATCCCAAAAGACATAATTCTTAAAAAAGTCATCTGCAATTTTTTTGAATTTCAACCAGTCTAAAACTTTGTCAAGTGGGAAAGGGTTACAATACTTCATTCAAATCAAGCAAGAAATTCAGCATGAAACCTTAACTGGTGTTAAAATGATTATAAAAGTGGTTATTTCTACCCGTATAATATTTTCCCCTATGTTCTCTTTAAACCTGTACCACACAATCTCACATTTCAAAGCCTTTTAGAAACATTTCACATATCAATGTGAGAAAAGGAGAAATTCCTAATGAAAAGCATTTTCTCTTTTCATCACAATGATTTCTACCCTGTTTGGTGCTTATTTTTTTTTTCTAGTGTATTTAGAAATGTCTTCTGTGACTTCTTTCGATATGGATCAGTCCAATATTTTGACATCTGGTATGTGTAAGCACAAAATCCCATATTTTTAAGGCCTAAAAAAATACTTTGAAAAAAATGTGGAAAATGAAAAAAAAAAAAGATTCCATCATAATTTCTTCTTGGAAAGAATAAGAGTCTTGGAATTATATCAATTTGTAATTGTTTTTGAAGCTGGAATTTGGACCAGTCTAAAATTCAGTCATTTAGTAATGTGCTAAGCGCTGCAAAACTTTGTACTTGTGTTGTAATTGGCTTATCATGAATGTTATGGAGTTGTTTGTCAATTGTAAAAGTCAAACAAGAAACGTTTTGTTGTCATGTTTCCCTAGCTAATAATCCTCACAATCATAAAACAAGAGGGCCAAAATGGCCCTTATTTGCTCACATGAGAATTATTTTATGATTTCTCCAAGTCTGATAAGCCTAAACCTGCAACGCCAAAATCTTTTTGCAAATGAAAATTCCAAGAAGAAACTTTGAAAAGGGTCACTAAACGACAATTCAAGCCAAGTTTGGTCCAAATTGTCCAAGTGGTTTAGGAGCAGACGATTTTTTCAGAATTTTTTAATGATATGTCTAAGTCTGATAAGCACTGCCCTGTCAGGTTCCCATTTCTTTTAAATCAAAATTTCATGAACAAGTTTGGAAAAGGGTCAACCAAGGAACATTCCTGCCCAATTTGGTCCAAATTTGCCTAGCGCTTTAGGAGAAGATGTTTGAAAGAAATTGTTGATGACACATGTCAGATACCTAGTTGTCTTAAAAGCTCTACTTGAGCATGTTGTGCTCAGCTGAGCATAAAACAGAATTGTGTTGGAATGGTTTAATCATAGACTGTAAGACCCTATACAACACAATCCCTCATTTCCTTTTTATTTTTCCACTAAAGGATAGATATTCTCAACCTTCTGGTTCAAGAAAACTTTTTTCAAGATTTACTTCTATATCTCTGAAATTGTTGTCTGCAGCTCCTTTCAAATTGGACCAGTCTTAAATTTTGTTGTGTGGGAATAGGTTAACTCAGTATGCTGGTTACCATAATATAGAGATAATTTTCTATTTTAGAAAATTAATTTCTAGATGCCCTCTTGTATCTCTATCTAAAATCATGGAATCCACATTATAGGGCTTACACTGATCCCAAGGTTAAAATTTTGAGAGAGCAAGTTCCAAGGACTATTTCTATGGCAATTGGTTGAAATCCTATGATCACTTTTAGAGAAGAATTTTAGGGGGGAAGGGGGGCATGTTAACAGCAGACAGAGGGATAATAATTAAATCATATTAGCTCAACTTGAGCGCTCTATCTAAAAACATTGTGATAAAAGATGAAAAATACTGGTAAAGAGCCTACTGTTAATGGGTTAATAGTGAAGTAAAGTAATGTCTCTACCATTACGGGCCCCTGATGAGCCCCTACAGGCAGGGCTGCAGTAGGCAGTGGTGTTCCCACAGCAACCACCTGACTCCTCTCAACAGCTTCCGTATTGCTGGCTTGTTGTGTGGCAAGATCTTGACTGATTTGTCGAATGTGACCTGGAGATAGAACAAGGCAGTTACAATATAAACAAGAATGTGCTGTAGTTACCCAGTATAAACCAAATATCTGAAAGCAATAATAAACATGAACTTAAAAATAAATCCACAATATAGATTTTAAAAAAGTAATAAATCAACATTACTAACATACATAAGCATTTTTCTGAAATATTGAACATCAAAGTAATTATATTATGGCAGCATGATTATATGAGGTGGTAGAACAAAACTGTAATAAGTATATATCTAAAAATTACAGTTTTAACACTTCTGCAAGAAACCCAGCAATTAAGCAAATGGAACAGTTCAAAATACAGCTGGCATATTGTCCTACCTTTTTGTGGAATCCCTCCCTGTGTATTAAGGACAGTGAGTGCATAGTGAGGGGGCAGCGAGGCCTTACATATTGCTGTTATGAAAGCATCTCTCGGGGTCTGCATGTCTAATTTTCCACATAAACTGACATAGGCCTCCTCACATTTGAGAATGGACTCTGTAGCACTTTCATCTGTACTGTAAAATACCAAACAAGTTGCATTGAAAATCTAATTTATCGTTCCTCTGAAAACAGAAGACTATTGTTAACGATTTCCTACACAGCTTTAGGCATTTTGAAAAAGATTAACACCCATCACAATTATAGAAGAAGACAAGAACATGGAAATACAGTCTTACATTTAACCGTTTCCTGTACAAACACGGGATTTTATGTTGCTGTGATTTTATACTTTAGAAAACACTGTGGCAAAAGGAGAAACTGCTTGTTACAAGCAATTTCTCCTTTTCCCATAATATTTTCTACAACTTAGGTTGATTTCATTTCAAATTGCATCCCATTTTCCTTGTCGTCTGCAACCTCTTCCAATTTGGACCAGTCTAAAATTTCAAACAAGAGGACTATGATGGTCCTAAATCGCTCCCCTGAGTATGATGGTTCATGGCTTAATGATATAAACAAAATGGCAAAGCCCTCTGTCTAATTATTTTGGAGAAGATGTTTACAGATTTCTCTTTTAATCCTAGGTATATTGATTATCCCACCATATAGCACTAATTTCCTGAATATGGTAATGCTTTGAAGTAAAGACATCCATACATACCAAGTATAAAAGCTGTAACCCTAATGGTTTAGGAGAAGAAGGTTTTCAAAGATATCATTATTTATTCCTAACTAAAATTAGGGATTGCAAAGAAAAGGGCTAATTTTTTTAGTAATTTGGTAGAGGGTCAATGGCTGATGAATTGTACCAAATATCAGAGCTCTAGGCTTTATGATTTTGGAGAAGAAGATTTTCAAAGATTTCCTTCTTTATTCCTTTGTAAAATCAGGAAACACAGAAAAGGGCTAATTTTCAGAGTATGATAATTCTTTGAAGTATTTTGGTAGACGGTCAATATCTTATGATATGTACAAAATATCAAAGCTCTAGGCCTTATGGTTTGGGACAAGAAGATTTTTAAAGATTTCCTTCTTTATTTCTATGTAAAATCAGGGATCACAAAGAAAAGGGCTAAGATTCAGAATTCGGTAATTCTTTGAAGTATTTTGGTAGAGGGTCAATAGATGATGATTTGTACCAAATATCCAAGCTCTAGGCTTTATGGTTTGGGACAAGAAGATTTTAAAAGATTTCCTTCTTTATTTCTATGTAAAATCAGGGAACATTAAGAAAAAAGCTAATTTTCAGAATATGGTAATTCTTTGAATTATTTTGGTAGAGGGTCAATAGATGATGATATATACCAAATATCAAAGCTCTAGGCCTTACCGTTTGGGAGGAGAAGATTTTTTAAGTTTTTTCACTCTGTTGCCATGGCAACCAGAGTTCTTCATGGATTTCAATTCTTTGAAGTATTTTGATAGAGCATGACCTAAGGATCATTTCTGTGAAGTTTTATTGAAATTCCATGGTTAGTTTAGGAGGAGAAGATTTTTTTGTAATTGTGAACAGACAGACGGACGGATGGACGAAGGACGGACAATCCGATCACAATAGCTTCCCCAGAGCACTTCGTGCTCAGGGGAGCTAAAAACAGGAAAGGGTTAATAATTATTCAAAGAAAGCTAGTCCTGCTTAAGGGTGAGTTTACCCTTTCCAACACAATAACGCTTTTAAACTCCCATCAAAATAAAAGCTATAGAAAACGGCGTTAAAAATTGGGAAATAGATTGTTACAAACAATTTCTTCACTATCCTCAATGTTTTCAACACAAAAAGACAAAGATTTTATAAACTTAAAATTGTTGTCTGCAACTTCTTTGAATTTGGACTGCTCTAAAATTTCATTGTGTGATAATGGGTAAAAACTTAAAGTTACTAGTCCAGTAAGGTTATGCTACGTTTACACCATGTTCACGGCAGCCACGGCAGCCCCGTTTGTCCGAAACGTAGCGCGCCGTGAGAGTTTGGTTATTTTTGTCTCCGTTTTCACGTTTTGTTACGTCTTGTTAAGTTTACCTGCGACTTGTCACGGTTTCCGTAATCGACCGTGACTGGGTAGCCCCGGAGGCTCCAAGGCACACTACGGTTTAGTCCACGGTCAACCACGGATGTCCCCGTTTTATTCCACGGTCTACGACGGATGCCAGTACGTTCCGTTACGGCATACCACGTTCAGTTAAGTTCCCTCACGATTCCCACGTTTGGAGCAAGGTCTGTTACGTTATTTCACGGTCTGTCAAGGCTTTCTACGGACAACCGTGGATGCCGGGAAGCTTTGTATCGCGTTTGTTGCCACGGTATAAGTAGCCCCAAAAGCAGTAGCAATCATTGCATTCCGAAGACTGATAAAACCATGGATATTTCAGACGAAGAAGACTTTGTATTTGTATGTTTGCTAGGCGCATATATCAAGTCTGTCCAGCAGAAGTTGCAGAGAGGCGAGACAACAGTGCAGCGGTCAGGAAGAAGGCGGACAAGAAGACCAAGAACCAAATGGGTGCGCAGATGGTTGTCAGAATACAGGCGACAACAACTTGGCCACTATACAACATTTATAATCAAAGAGTTTCGTACCGAAGACGTTAATGCCTTTCAAAACTACCTGGGGATGCCTTGCTTTTTATACTCTAAACGCAGACCGTGCTCGTCGTGTCAGACCGTAGAAGAACGGAACGCCCCGTGTCCCGCGGGGCATGTAAACACAACTCGCCGGGATGCGCCGTGACCGAACGCAACAAAACGGTTAACATACACCGTAGCTTGCCGTGAGGAACATAGCACAACTTGGCAAAACGTGACAGAACGCGCAGTAACCTTGGAAGAACCGTGACAAAACGTACCCTTAACGCAGCAGAACGTGACACAACTTGAAAGCACCATGAGATGCCGTGGAACACTCATGCTTCCCGTCGCACTACGGATCGCCTCCAATTTTTCTTACGGCCTGCTACGTACTGTCACGGTTCGTTGCGTTCATTCCCGTTTTTCTACGGCCTACTACGTTTCTCATTTCCGCCGTGATTGCCGTAGCAAATTTTTTGACAGCCAAAAAATCTGGCACGGCAACCCCGGCAATCACGGTCCGTCACGTTTGCCTATCCCGTCCCCCTATGTTGCCTCACGTTCATGCCGTTTTGTCCACGGTCGTCTGAAACGGGGCTGCCATGGCTGCCGGGAACATGGTGTAAACGTAGCATTAGGCATCAAATGAGTGTCCATACCCTGTGATGTGATCTATATATATTGATTTGAAATTGTTTCAAAACAAGTCTATAAATTTGAACAAGAGCACCACAAATAGGTAGGTGTCTGATGGGTGATGGATTTTGAGTTGACAAGCAATCCAAGTAAAAATATAACGTCCCGTTTTTCAACGGGCGTATAAAAAGGGGAATTATACTTAGAACAAGATGTGTTTGTGAAACACCATGCCCCCGAAACAGGTGAATTTTATTGTGTTTTTCTTTGTTTTAGGGAAAAGGGTTGAAATTTTGACCTTGACCTTGATGAAATGACCTTTCCCAGTTGCGCCTTGTTGAGACCTATCTACATACCAAATATTAGCATTGTAACTTAATCAGGGTTGAAGTTATAGGAAAATGTTTAGTTGGTAGGTTAAGTTATGCAGACAGCCAGACAGATGGACAGACAGATGGACAGACAGACGGACACCGGTAAAACAATATACCCCCGATTTATTGATGCGTGGGCATAAAAATACAAATACATTTAGAGTTACCTTTCTTTGATAGTGAATATATATTCCAATTTTCAAATTTATACCTTCATTAATACCAGAGATGATACAAAATGACAACGTTACACAGACAACTTCAAGACTATGACTTTTTTTTTTTTCTGAAAACAGTTGAGCTCAAAATTAAAATACCTTGCGTCTAGAAGAAGAGCTAGAGCTGCTAACATTCCACACCATGATGAATTCACAAGTTCTTCTTGTAGCTTTCTGTCCTCATCTACAAACAAAAGATTTTTTAACCCTTGTCATGTTGAACCCAGAATATTTGAAGGAGGTATAGACAACCATCAGCCTGTATATGTGTGCAGTCTGATCTTAGTCTACAACACCTGTTTGTTCAATTTTAAACAAGAGTTGGTTCTCAGATAATTTTTCATGATTCCAGTGGTTTCAGTCCTTTTATTTTAAAGCAATTCTGTAGAGGGTTTGTTATTCAGCAATTCTGTAGAGGGTTTGTTATTCAGCAATTCTGTAGAGGATTTGTAATTCAGCATGACAAGGCTTAAACTAGAGGCATTTGAGCAGGCCTGATTGTACTGATTAAGAAAAACAGTGTTTTCAGGAATCATATTGCCATGTGTGGCAAATAAACCTTGTCAATGAAATATTATAATATTTCTACCTTTCCATTGTTTTACAAAAGTCAATATAGTTACCAAATCAAATTAAAAAGGTATTCATGAATTTTTTTTAAAAATCATTAGATATCATTATATGGGCATAAGCAACAACCAAGCCACATTTTCAACAAATCAAAACTAATTGATGGAATCTGAAAAAGATTCATCAAAGATCATTCCAGTGAATTTTCTAAGAAAAAGATGTTCAAAGCTTTCATCATATATCGAAATTAGCTCCGACTATTTAAGTCATGATTTTATCCTATCAAATTCTTTGAAGAAATCGAATAAAGGGTCATCAAAGGATCATTTCTGTGAAATTTGGTTGAATTCTATTTAGAACTTTCTGAGGAGAAGATTTCTAAACTACGTTTACGGAAGGACAGAAATACGGATGACGGACACAACACCATGACATTGCTTGCTGGCTTTCAGCCAGTGGAACTAAAAACCAGTCAATTTGAAGCTCTCTTTAGCTCAGAATCTGACCTTGTCATGTTGAATAAAATCAATTCAAATCAAAGGAATGAAAGCAGTGAAATGCCTTTTGGACCATCTCCACACGACCCCCCCCCCTTATTTACTCCCTGGAAGAAAAAGGCATTGGAAAACTTTGAAGAAAATGAAGAAATTGCAAGTAATAAGGGATTTCTTCATTATTGACAAATTTTCTGTCTCAACAGAAAACAAATTAAAATTTTATCAACTAAAAATATTTGTCTGCAGCATCTATAAATTTGGACCAGTCTAAAGTAGTGTTGTATTGTAACGGGTTTATTGATGAATATTATGTTAACCCTTGTCATGCTGATCCCGGAATATTGCTGTTTTGGCAGGAGGTGTAGACAAAGATCAGCCTGCACATATGTGCAGTCTGATCTTAGTCTACACCACCTGCTTGTCTCTTTTAAGCTAGACTTGTTTATAAAATGTTTTTTTCAAAATAATTATCAACCTAAATTAGTGCATCCAGTGCTCTTAGCCCTTTGATTTTAATAGAGTTCTGTAGAGGTTTTTTATTCAGCATGACAAGGGTTAATCTATGTCATAAACTCTCATGAAGTCCATAAATATTATTAACACCAGGGATAAACATGATTGCTTTGTAAGAGGGCTAGAAATAAAGTCTGGGTGTGTATTTCTTTTTGATTAACATGTAACTCATGCAGAGTAATAATCCATTCCCACACAATAACCCTTTTTGACTCCTTTGGAGAAAAACAATTGGGAAAACATTGTGTGAAATGGAGCAATTTCTTCATTTGACACAAGGTTTTCTACCCAGAAAGTTGAAAAAATCATTATCATAATTCAAATGTCATAATTTCATAATGTTTGAATTGTCATCTGCAACTTCTGCCAATTTTGAACAGGTCGTCTGCCTGGTCATTTTGCCGTCTGAAAATGGGTTCAACAATTATATCTAAAGACAATACCTGATTCAGATTCAATCATAATTTCATAATGTTTGAATTGTCATCTGCAACTTCTGCCAATTTTGAACAGGTCGTCTGCCTGGTCATTTTGCCGTCTGATAATGGGTTCAACAATAATATCTAAAGACAATACCTGATTCAGATTCTCCCTCAGTGTCTGTGCTTTTGCTTGTCTGTTGTGTCGGTGTTACAGGGTCTGTATTACTCCCCTCTACAATCTGTTGTATAGTTTTGACAATCTCTATTAGACAATAGAATCCCACAGACAGCCCATACCCCTCTGGAACAACAGGGGGTTCAGCTTTATCTAGCATCTCCAAACTGGAATAAGAATGGAAATTCTATTTTTATGATCCTTGGTGATCTTAGTCTATACACCCTGCCATTGGAAAAAAATCCAGATTGAGCATGACAAGGTTTAAGAATTCTTGTTGCAGAAAATTAGTTGATCTAGGAATAATACAGAAAAAGTGTGAAATATTACATCAAAATCTGCCTCATAGTTGTAGAGATATAGACAGTATAATGTAACCTAAGGGCAAATTTTGACCTTTCACATTGAACTGTCACCTTGGCTTTTGAGCTAGTGAAATCATATTTTTTATGTTGTTTTTTTTTTCATTCTCATTATCTATTTGAAGCACTAGTATGACTTATACTGAACAATTGTGAGATTAGCCAAATACTTACTGAGATTTCATTTAGACAAGCTTCAGGTCTGAATTTGACATTTGACTTGTAATCTTGAACTTTCAGCAAGTTATATAAGTTTTATTTTATGCACATGTAGGGCTTCCACTGAACAAATGACAATTGGATAAAATTTAATTGAGCTTTCTTCTTTCCAACGATTATTTCAATTATTTCTTTAGTATGTGAAAAAGGTTGTATTAATTTGTTTTCTATTCTAACAGACCTTTCTTTGTGGGTACTTTTAAAAATTCTACTGTAAAATTTAAGATTTTAATGAAACTCAATATTGAGTTAAGTTAAAATTTCACATAAAAACTGAGTAAACGAATGAACTTCAAATGGTTTTGGATCACAAGAAATTGAGCAAGGTGATCACAGTTTACCTTTGAAAGAGTTAATAGATTAACACCCCAGATCTTACCACTATTGCTTAGAAACTCCAAATCACCATCTAACTTAACCCTTTCCAGTTCAATCCCTGGTTTTAACATCCCTGTGTTTTTATAATTAAGACAACTTTGTAGAAAAAGAAGAAATTGCTAACAATGCATGGTTATTTTTCAAATTAAATCCACTTTGAATTCTCATCTGCAAAACCTTTGAACTTGGACAGGTCTAAAATTTTGCCAAACAGGAAAGGGTCAAAGATTGATACTATCAATTAAATCATATAGACAAGAAGTGACCTCTGATATTCTGTTAACCATTTTTATTTAATCGGCAAATTAACCGAATACCAGATGACAAAATTTCAGACTGTTCTAAATTCGAAGACATTGCAGATGACAAGTTTCAGTTGACAAAATTATAATTTTTTTTGCCTTTTAGGTAGAAAACATTGTGGATAATGAAGAAATTGTTTGTAACATTGTCATTTATTACTTCAAGCAAACTTCTATGTAAGGGTTCAGTAGACAGGGCAAGGGATCTATCAATTGTGAGCAGTAACATCCCTGTTTTATTCATTATTTCATAACTTTAATTGTTATTACTTACTTCAAGCAAACTCCTATGTTAGTGGTCAGTAGGCATGGCAAGGGATCTATCAATTGTGAGCAGTAACATCCCTGTTTTATTCCTTATTTCAAAACTTTAATTGTTATTTATTACTTCAAGCAAACTTCTATGTAAGTGGTCAGTAGACAGGGCAAGGGATCTATCAATTGTGAGCAGTAACATCACTGTTTTATTCATTATTTCATAATTTTAATTGTTATTTATTACTTCAAGCAAACTTCTATGTAAGTGGTCAGTAGACAGGGCAAGGTATCTATCAATTATGGACAGTAACATCCTTGTTTTATTCATTATTTCATAACTTTAATTGTTATTTATTACTTCAAGCAAACTCCTATGTTAGTGGTCAGTAGGCATGGCAAGGGATCTATCAATTGTGAGCAGTAACATCCCTGTTTTATTCCTTATTTCATAACTTTAATTGTTATTTATTACTTCAAGCAAACTCCTATGTTAGTGGTCAGTAGACAGGGCAAGGTATCTATCAATTGTGAGCAGTAACATCCCTGTTTAATTCCTTATTCCTTATTTCATAACTTTAATTGTTATTTATTACTTCAAGCAAACTTCTATGTTAGTGGTCAGTAGACAGGGCAAGGGATCTATCAATTGTGAGCAGTAACATCCCTGTTTAATTCCTTATTCCTTATTTCATAACTTTAATTGTTATTTATTACTTCAAGCAAACTCCTATGTTAGTGGTCAGTAGACATGGCACGGGATCTATCAATTGTGAAGAGTAACATCCCTGTTTTATTCATTATTTCATAACTTTAATTGTTATTTATAACTTCAAGCAAAATTCTATGTTAGTGGTCAGTAGACAGGGCAAGGGATCTATCAATTGTGGACAGTAACACCCTGTTTTATTCCTTATTTCATAACTTTAATTGTTATTTATTACTTCAAGCAAACTCCTTAGTTAGTGGTCAGGAGGCATGGCAAGGGATCTATCAATTGTGAGCAGAAACATCCCTGTTTTATTCATTATTTCATAACTTTAATTGTTATCTATTACTTCAAGCTAACTTCTATGTTAGTGGTCAGTAGACAGGACAAGGGATCTATCAATTGTGAGCAGTAACATCACTGTTTTATTCATTATTTCATAACTTTAATTGTTATTTATTACTTCAAGCTAACTTCTATGTAAGTGGTCAGTAGACAGGACAAGGGGTCTATCAATTGTGAGCAGTAACATCCCTGTTTAATTCCTTATTCCTTATTTCATAACTTTAATTGTTATTTATTACTTCAAGCTAACTTCTATGTAAGTGGTCAGTAGAAAGGGCAAGGGATCTATCAATTGTGGACAGTAACATCCCTGTTTGTTTCATTATTTCATAACTTTAATTGTTATTTATTACTTCAAGCAAACTCCTATGTTAGTGGCCAGTATGCATGGCAAGGGATCTATCAATTTCTGAGCAGTAACATCCCTGTTTATTCCTTATTTCATAACTTTAATTGTTATTTATTACTTCAAGCAAACTCCTATATTAGTTGTCAGTAGACAGGGCCAGGTATCTATCAATTGTGAGCAGTAACATCCCTGTTTAATTCCTTATTCCTTATTTCATAACTTTAATTGTTATTTATTACTTCAAGCAAACTTCTATGTTAGTGGTCAGTAGACAGGGCAAGGGATCTATCAATTGTGAGCAGTAACATCCCTGTTTAATTCCTTATTCCTTATTTCATAACTTTAATTGTTATTTATTACTTCAAGCTAACTTCTATGTAAGTGGTCAGTAGATAGGGCAAGGGATCTATCAATTGTGAGCAGTAACATCACTGTTTTATTCCTTATTTCATATCTTTAATTGTTATTTATTACTTCAAGCAAACTTCTATATAAGTGGTCAGTAGACAGGGTAAGGGATCTATCAATTGTGGACAGTAACATCCCTGTTTTATTCTTTATTTCATAACTTTAATTGTTATTTATTACTTCAAGCAAACTCCTATGTTGGTGGTCAGTAGACAGGGCAAGGGATCTAACAATTGTGAGCAGTAACATCCCTGTTTTATTCATTATTTCATAACTTTAATTGTTATTTATTACTTCAAGCAAACTCCTATGTTAGTAGTCAGTAGACAGGGCAAGGGATCTATCGATTGTGGACAGTAACATCCTCCTATGTTAGTAGTCAGTAGACAGGGCAAGGGATCTATCGATTGTGGACAGTAACATCCCTGTTATGTTAGTGGTCAGTAGGCATGGCAAGGGATCTATCAATTGTGAGCAGTAACATCCCTGTTTAATTCCTTATTCCTTATTTCATAACTTTAATTGTTATTTATTACTTCAAGCAAACTTCTATGTTAGTGGTCAGTAGACAGGGCAAGGGATCTATCAATTGTGAGCAGTAACATCCCTGTTTAATTCCTTATTCCTTATTTCATAACTTTAATTGTTATTTATTACTTCAAGCTAACTTCTATGTAAGTGGTCAGTAGACAGGGCAAGGGATCTATCAATTGTGAGCAGTAACATCACTGTTTTATTCCTTATTTCATAACTTTAATTGTTATTTATTACTTCAAGCAAACTTCTATGTAAGTGGTCAGTAGACAGGCTAAGGGATCTATCAATTGTGGACAGTAACATTCCTGTTTTATTCCTTATTTCATAACTTTAATTGTTATTTATTACTTCAAGCAAACTTCTATGTAAGTGGTCAGTAGACAGGGCAAGGGATCTATCAATTGTGAGCAGTAACATCCCTGTTTTATTCATTATTTCATAACTTTAATTGTTATTTATTACTTCAAGCAAACTCCTATGTTAGTGGTCAGTAGACAGGGCAAGGTATCTATCAATTGTGGACAGTAACATCCCTGTTTAATTCCTTATTCCTTATTTCATAACTTTAATTGTTATTTATTACTTCAAGCTAACTTCTATGTAAGTGGTCAGTAGACATGGCAAGGGATCTATCAATTGTGGACAGTAACATCCCTGTTTTATTCATTATTTCATAACTTTAAATTGTTATTTATTACTTCAAGCAAACTCCTATGTTAGTTGTCAGTAGACAGGGCAAGGGATCTATCAATTGTGAGCAGTAACATCCCTGTTTAATTCCTTATTCCTTATTTCATAACTTTAATTGTTATTTATTACTTCAAGCAAACTCCTATGTTAGTGGTCAGTAGACAGGGCAAGGTATCTATCAATTGTGGACAGTAACATCCCTGTTTAATTCATTATTTCATAACTTTAAATTCTAGCTGATTAGGAAAAAAATTCTTTAACATCCTCCTAGACATAAATTTAACTGATTTATATTGAACACTATATAACATGCTTTTAATTTCACAGTTATTATCTAGTGCGGGTAAAACAAAAAAATATGTTATGTTATTTAGCTAGAGGTATCCTCTATATAAATAGAATGACTTTGACAACTTTTCTGGGTTCTTTTTTTTATTTTTCATATAGTTTTACACAGTCAAAAGGTTTTGGTTATAATATAGCAAACTTCACTTATTGGCATGCTTTCTGAGTGTCACAAGGCTGATTAAGGCTCTGAAATCCTTGCAAAGTTGTGACCACTGACGAGGCCAGAGTTCAACACCAAGACTCTAGATTCAACTCAAATATTTTACCTGTCATACACAAACCTTTATAAAATGTATCTTGCCAAAAGAAATCATTCAGATATGCCTTATTTCTCCTAATACATATCTCAAATATGCAAAGCTCGGAAAGGAAGTTTAAATTTAGTATGTAATTCATTTAGCAAAATTTCTGTCAAGAGAATATTCTTAAGTTTTTTTCTCACTAATGTGAAAATTACTTCATTAAGTCTATTTAAATCCTCACTTCAAAATGATTAATACACCAAATTTGAAACAAATTATTGCAAAGATAGGGAACTATTGTAAACATGTGAAACTTCTAACCACTTGACCAATTAAAGTGTCCACTAGATTGTTAACTGAACAAGAGGGCAAACAGAACTAGCCTGAGTTCTACTTTGAACATAAACATAGGAACCTTGTTTCAAGACACAAGAAACAAGCAGTACACAAGACTTATAAACAGTATTCTATATTTTACCAAGTGACCTGCTCAATACGTATTTCTACTTGACCTGTATACATGAATTATCAAAACATGTATTCTAATCAAGTTTCACAATAATCAAACTGCTGGCCATGCCCTCTGAACTCTGAAAGAATCACTCAATATCAACTGTGATTATTATGTAAAACTTATGGTCAGTAACATGTAACCATAAAATTTAATACTTGGAATATCTATCAAAACTTGAGCCAAAACTTGAGCATGTAGTATGTTAATTAGTTGTACAGTTCAAAAGTTACCCATTACTGTTCTGCAAATTTTTGGACTTGTCCAAATTCAAAGGGGTAGCAGATGACATAAAAGGGAGTGCAATTCAAAAAGTAACTATAAGCTATACTCTGAAAATGCTTAATATTAATATATACGACCTTGAGCTGTGACCTTGACCCTTGAACTATATAAACAGATTTTTCAAATCTCATGATAGACAACAATTATGTAAAGTTATTTTGAAATCCTTCTATAATTGAAGGAGGTATGCACTCGAAATGCTGAATTTTCATTTTCGACCTTGAGCTGTGACCTTGACCTTGGAGCTATCTGAACATGTGAAGATTTGTGTTTAAACTGCACATTTACTATAATAGAAAACAATTGTGTAAATCATTTTTAAATCAATCCTCAATTAAAGGAGCTATACTCCAGGCTTTTTTCAACATTTGACCTTGAGCTATGACCTTGGAGCTATCCAATTTCTTTCTTTTCCAAATGGCACATCTACTCATGATAAACAACTATTGGGTAAAGTTATTTTGAAATCCTTCTATAATTGTATGGGCTATGCCTTAGACATGCCTAATTTTAACTTTTGACTGAAGGATGAGATTTTGACCTTGGAGCTATCTGAAGATTTCATCTACTCAAGCTAGAGAATAATTGTGTTAAGTTATTTTGAAATCCATCCATAATTGAATGAGCTATTCTCTGGAAATGCTTAATTTGAACTTGAGCTATGACCTTTACCTTTGAGCTATCTGATTTTTTTTCAAGTGGTACATCTATTCATGATAGAAAACAATTGTGCAAAGTTATTTTGAAATCAATCCATAATTGAAGGATCTTTGCTGTGGACAAGGTCAATTTTAACCTTCGATCTAGAGCTGTGACCTTGACCTTGGAGTTATCCAAACAAGAGGCCCATGAGGACCTGAGATGCTCTACTGGTTATCAAGTTTTCAGTAAAGAAATCTGATATTTAAGGAAGTTAATTGCTTAAAGAAGAATGCATAAAGGAAAAAATTGGACTTTATCCTTTTTATTATTTTGAGCAACAATCCTCAAGGCCCCTTTTTCTTGGTTTCATGGATCCACTCTATTCCAAAAGGAAGTTTCCATATGACCCTTCAATCATATGGTGAAATTTTCATCAGAATCTGACAATAATTGCTGGAACATTAGAACAAATGAATAGAAAAGAAAACAAGAGGGCCGCCCTGGAGTGCCCACCTGAGATAAATGCTCTTTTTCTTTCAACAGTCTAATTTTATGTTAAGGTTAGGATTATAATACAATTGGGCCTGACCATACTTTATACATATATAAGCTCTGTATCTGGAGATCCAAAAGTCTTAATGTCAAATTCTAAGGCTTTAGGACTAATTTGAAAGGAGGAGAACACATCTCCTCCCTAACACATCTCCTCCCTCTAGATCCATGGGTAATAATTTCAGAAATATGAAAGAAGTCAAGGATTGATGCTTCATGCAAAATATCAAGGCTTTAAGCCTTCTGGGTCCAAATGATTTGGGAGGAGATGTTGTTTAAAAATCATTCTTTTTTTCTACATAGCCCCCCTCCCGCCCCTTTTCATATATTTTGAAGGAGGTCAATATACTTATGTCCATGCAAAATATCGAGGCTCTATGCCATCAGTGTCAGAAGGAGAAAATTTTTAAAGATTTTTTAAAATTTCCCTTTCATTCCCATGGCAATCAGAGTTTTAAACAGATTTCAATTCGTTTAGATTTTTTTAAAGGGGACCACCTATGGAACATTTCTGCCAAATTTGGTTCAAATTGGCCCAATGGTTTGGGAGGTGAAGGTGAACTTCAGCTCCGCCCCTTGGGACCCAAAGGTCATGATTTTAGCTATTTTGAAAGAGGTCAAAATACTTAAGTTTCATGCAAAATATCAAGGCTCTACGCCTTCTGGGCTAGGAGGAAAAGATTTTAAATGATCATTTCAAAATTTCACTTATGTTGCCATGGCAATCAGAGTTTCAAATGGATTTCAATTCTTTTAGCTTTTTCTAAAGGGGACCACCTATGGAACATTTCTGCCATATTTTGTTTGAATTGGCCAAATGGTTTGGGAGGAGATGTCGTTTAAAGAAATTCTTGACAGATGCTGTACGACACATGACGGAAGGATGCCGCACAGAAGGTGATTACAATAGCTCACTTCCTACTCAGGTAAAAAAGTGGTATTAGTGACAGCTTTTTTTTGTTTACACCTTAGGAGTTACAGACATGCGTCAATTTAGATGATCAGGTTATTATACAGCTAAATCTTGTGGTTTGATAAATTTCAAATGAGAACATGAGAAAAAGAGCTTTAATGACAATTTCTTTGCGTACACTCCGGGGCAACTAATTGTGTTCATTTAGCTCAATAAAACTTTGTAAGAAATATTACCAGTTGAGGTCACAAAGGTCATTTACTGAGACAGATGAAAAAGGTTTTAAAAATCACTGTCACCATAAGCAACAACCATAAAAAGTCAAGTTTTCAACCAATCAAAATTAAATGATATATTCTGAAAAATTCACCAGAGGATCATTCCAGTGAACTTTGGTTGAAACTGATCAACTGATTTCTGAGAAAAAGATTTTCAAAGCTTTCACCATATATGGAAATTAGACCCGCCCATTTAAGCCATGCTTTTAATCCCCTCAAGAATCTGATAAAGGGTCACCCATCAATCATTTCTGTGAAATTTGGTCAAAATCTGTTTTGTAGTTTCTGAGAGAAGATTTTCCAAGCTTTCACCATATATGGAAATTAACACTGTCCATTAAAGTCATGTTTTTAATCCAATCATTCTTTTAAGGAGATAAAAGGTCAACAAAGAAAGTTTTCTGTAAAATTTGGTTGGAATCCATCCTCTGGTATTTAAGAGAGATTTTTAGAGTTTTCACCATTATGGAAATTAGCCTCGCCCATTTAAGCTGTATTTTTCATCCAATCAAAATTCTTTGAAGGGATCTGATGAAGGGTCACCCAAGCATCATTTCTGTGAAATTTGTTTGTGAACTCTGTTTTGTACTTTCTGAGGAGAGGATTTTTAAAGTATAAGTTTACCGACAGACGCTAGATGGACACAACGCAATGACAAGAGTTTGCTGGCTTTCAGCCAGTGGAGCTAAAACACGAAAAAAAAAAAATATCGCTTCTCATTTATACAAAATCTCATTTTCTCTGTTTTAAATTTTTAACATCTTCACTAATGTGCCAAGTAACGTTTTTGTGTCTTCATAATGGGCACTGCTTTAAGACCACATGAATGAACTGTATTCAAGTCAAAGAGAACTCCTTCAAAAGCATGATTTTTAAGTCATTAGTTACTTCAGTCTTGTTTATTTATCATGATAATCTTTGCAGTGTTTTTGTTTTTATTTTGAAATCCTAAAATGAACACTGACCTTACTTGACAAAACCTTGCTCTGCTGTCTTACAGTACTCTCAATGCTTTGATATGAACATTTATTGCGATTGACTTTTGACCTTAAACGATAAGAGGATCTAAGTAAATATGTCAACCTTTTGTAGCCATGATATCATTATTCTCCACATTTTACCAGGAAAATGATGTCAAGTCTACATATCCGTATGACTAATAGGGATTATTTTTCTGTCAGTTGCCATACTGTCTGCGTGTAATGAATGTATCTTATCAGGACAATCAGTAGGGAATATAATACAAATTCTAGTGATAGCGTAAATGCATAAATAAACGAAGACAGAAGCATAGAAGGTATCCTTCTCCAAAAATCGTGTAAACATAAATGATGTCACAAAGAGCATTGTCACATGTCTTTTTCGCAAAGTTTGATATTTAGAGGTCATCTTTTTTGGGTGTTGTACAGCACTGTAATATAGCTGATATACCTATTCAAATTGAGAATAAAGACTTTTAGGATTTTATCCATAACAGTAATATAGGTTGGTATTTAACCCTTTCCTGTTTTGCAAAATTTTAGACCTGTCCAAATTCAAAGGTTTGAAGACAAAAATTTAAAGTGGATTTAGTTTGAAAAATAACCATTCAGCAGGGTAGAAAATCTTATGGAAAAAGAAGAAATTGCTTGTTACAAGCAATTTTTTCTTTCCCCATAATATTTTCTCAAGTATATAATCACATGGACATAAAAACCAGGGATTGTACAGGAAAGGATTAACCCTTTCCCGTTCAAATACGGGATTTTACATTCCTGTGATTTTATACTTGAGAAAACATTGTGGAAAAAGAAGAAATTGCTTTTAACAAGTACGGGATTTTATGTTCCTGTGATTTTATACTTGAGAAAACATTGGGGAAAAAGAAGAAATTGCTTGTAACAAGCAATTTCTCCTTTTTCCCCAATATTTTCTACCACATAGGATGGATTCATTTCAAATAGCATCAAGTTGTCATTGTCATCTGCAACCTCTTTCAATTTGGACTAGTCTAAAATTTCCAAAAACAGGAAAAGATTGTTGAGACGTTTAGGAGACATTTAAATTTCTACCAATTTGAATTTGTTGTCTTCAACTTCTTTGAATTTGGACCAGAGTCTAAATTTTGGCTATCTGGTCATCGGTTCCAGTTATGTTTTTCTTAAACTTTCGACAAGTTTTAAAAGATGGAGCAGGAAGGAGTCCATTTTGAAAATCAGTTGTTAACCTTTGTCATGCAGGCTGATTAGTCTACACCTCCTGTTTGTATTTTTCCTGCCAGAGTTGTTTATGAATTAATTTTTAAAAGAAAATATTTATGATTGAACAACAAGTACTACCAGTGCTTTCAGTGCTTTGATTTTAATACAATTTCAAATGGATTTTATAGAGCATGACAAGGGTTAACATTTTATTCTTAAATACTCTTTATAATGTTGGAATTGAATTGATATTAGTTTACCAGTATTATTTTGTTGAATAATACCCAATTGGATTTCTGAAGCATGTTTACCTCATTTGGATCTGGGCCCGAGATTATAAAACTTTTTTCGTGCTCAAATGAGAAATTACTCAAAATTAAATTCCTAATTAAAGATGTATACTGGCTTAAATACTACGTCAAGTGCATTAAAATGAAACATTATGTTGGTAAATAATAATTTATACCACAAATTCTACAGTAAACATTGAATCACAACATTTATTTAAGCTCAAGAGTTTGAGTAAATTCTCAATTGAGTATGAAAAGAGTTTTATAACTTTGGGTCCGGAACTTCAAACTGGGTATTTTTCAACAATAAAACCCTGCTAATCTAATATGATTTCATAAACATTAGTTGCTAGTCACTGAAGACAGAACAAAAATCAAATCGTTGGTACGACCTAAACCCCTTAGCTACAACTTTAATAACCTTTGTCATGCTGAATAAATATCTCTCTTAGAATTGCATCCAAATCAAATGACTAATTGCAGCAGATTGCTTCATTCTGGATCATAATTACTATTGAAAATTGATAGAGAATTTTGTTGAAAGGCCACACACAGACGGTGTAGACCAAGATCAGATTGCACAAATGTGCAGGCTGATCTTTGTCTATATCTCTTACCAAAACAGAAAACATTCCTAGTTCAGAATGACAAGGGTTAAGATGTAGTTATGGTGCTTTGGTCATCAAACAACAAAATGGTATTACACAAATATTGGGGATATATATGGCCAATCTAAAAACAAGACTTAGTAGTGATTTGAATTTACAATTGAATTTCTTATTGTTAGCAACAGTCCATCAACTCTTTTACAAGGCACATCTAGAAACATTAATATGCATGCCATTATTAGTACATGGACATAATGCATTTGACAATGCGCAAAAATCATACTGAAACGTAACTTGCATTGCAGAGAATATGTTCACAGTTTTACCTATATTTCTCGTAGGACATAACTAGAGTATAGCTGTCACACCTTGTATTCCTACAAAATTGTATCAAAATAATCTAATTAACCCACTCACACTAAGAAATTGCTTTTCACATTATTGATCTACCCACAATGACAGAGACATTTAAATTTGTTTGCAATTTCTTTGAATTTGGACCAGAGTTTAAATTTTTGCTATCTGGACATGGGTTCCAGTTGTGTCTTTCTATGTCTGTACATATTGATTGGCTAATAATTCAATTGTCAGTTTTGTCTATTAAAAGCGAGCCTTCTGATTGGCCGAAAAAATTTCATATCTCCAAGAACAAAATTTTGAGCATGTGACTATTTTGAATGATTGCCCACAATGTGGTTCCATAAAAAGTACCTAAATTTGTAAAATATTTGCTTTTATTGCTCAAAAATTAATTATAAGAGTGTATTAATACAGTGTGATAACAATTTTGTTTCATCCCTCTATTTCTTCATCTCCTAACCCTTTCCTGTTCAATCCCTGGCTTTTACATCCCTGTTACTTTGTAATTGAGAAACAAGCAATTTCTTCGTTTTCCACAATATTTTCTACCCTACTGAATGGTTACCTTATCAACTGTTAATATCCGTCAGAAAAAACTTTTGAAATTGGACAGGTCCAAAATTTTACAAACAGGAAAGGGTTGAAAATTTGTTTCACTCCAAATGAAAAAGGATATTAGTATTGACCTATTTCATGGCAGTTTGTGTACAAAGTTCATAAAATATATCTAAAACTGGAAAATTCCTTGCTTATCTTACATCTATACATGATTTATGCTGTGATATAATCAAACTAGAACTGTCACAAAGCGGTCTTAAACCCCTCCACAAGCATTTTGTGACTTAACCAGCACAGGTGACCTTTGACCTATGTTACCCCATAATAATAGGGCATCTCCTTGGGTCATGGATATTATTTTCAAAAGTTTCTGAGTCCTACATCAAATCGATTACAAGCTAGAGCAAGGAAAAGGTTTTCTGTCAAGGTTAAATTGTTAACTCGACCAACATGACGCAAAAATGATTGGTGACACAGGCATAATTTCAACAAATATGGTCAACAACTAGCAGATTAATCTACATACCAAATATAAATACCCTAGGCTTTATAATTATGAAGGAGAATTATATTCAACTTGCTCTAATTAAGCATTTTGCCAATTTTGGACCACCAGAAAAGGGTCACTTTTGACCCTTTGGCCATAATCTTTGGAAACTTGGTACAAAGTATTTTGCATTATAACAAATATGAATGCCCTAGGCATTATGGTTTAGTCAGAGAAAACTTTTGAACTTTCTCTAATTGATATGATCTCCAACTTTGGGCACTTTTTTTACCCTAAGGGAAGTCATTTCATCAAGTATGGTAGATAATTATCAGGTTATGCTACATTCTATGTATAAATGCCCAAAGCTACATTCTTTAAGAATAATTTCAACTTGTTCTAATTTAGCGTTTTCCCAAACTTTGCCTTCTTGGTTAGAGCCATTTTTAACCCTAGAGGGACAATTCTAAAAATCCTGGTAGAGAACCATGTGTTAATGCAATATATCAAATATGAATGACCTTGATCTTGTAGTTTCTGAAAAAAGGTTTTCAAAAGTTTACTTATAAATTTCCCATTTTTGAATGCCCGGATTGCAATGAAAAAAAAGTCTTTAATAATTTTTTGTAGAACTTCATCCACTGAACATTCCAACAAAGTTTCAGCTTGATCAGTTTACTGGATTAGGATAAGAAAATTGTTAAAGAAATTGTGGATGGACAGACAGACAAAGGGACAATGGCAATAACAAATCATAGTAGCTCACCTTGCACTTTTGGCTCAGGTGAGCTTTTTAAAGTAGTTCTTCCTAAAATTTGTTGCATCCTGTGTTTAACTCTTTCCTGTACAATCCCTGGTTATTATGTCCATGTAATTCTATACACGAGAAAACATTGGGGGAAAAGAAGAAATTGCTTGTAACAAGCAATTTTTTCTTTTCCCACAATATTTTCTACCCTGTTGGTTGGTTACTTTTCAAAATTGCACTCACTTTTAATTATCTTCTGCTACTAATTTCAATTTGGACCAGACTAAAATTTTTCAAAACATGAAACTTAATTACCTGTATGAGAAGTATGAAAATCTGGTTAGTGCCGCTATTTAACCCATTCCAACACAGCAAAATTTTAGACTGGTCCAAATTGAAAGAAGCTGCAGACGACAATTTCAAGTTGATGGAATTTTGAATTTTTCGTCTTTTTGGATAGAAAACATTGTGGGTAATGAAGAAATTGCTTGATACAAGCAATTTCTTCATTTTCCACAATGTTTTCCAAAGCTTCTTTCTCGAGGGGCGTAAAAAGGAGGGTTTGAGTTGGAATGGGTTAAGAATCTAAATATTTGAGACATGTAATTCCATCAAGGACACACTTTCTATCATACAAAATCACACGCATTAAAAACACATCTCTTCTGATTACGGACATATACCGCATAACAGTACTGACGAAGATTGAGTCTTAACTATTCTTCAAAAAGCTCTATCATCTAGTATTCTATGGGAAAATCTAGCAGTAACTCAGCACATGCATTATGTGACCCAAACCCTTTACCACATCCCAAACATTGAAAACCTAACAAGCTGTCTTACCTGATAGGCGATTTATTTGATCTAGAATGAATAAGCCTTGAATTTATCATCACTGTACTTGACTTATATACATAGGATAAGTCTAAAGCTATTTAAGACGAGGAAATACTTAAAAAGATCATAGGACAATATTCCTTACAAGAAAACCCACGAAAATATTGTTAGACAAAACAAGAGCAATAAATGCAGGTGCTGTATGTTGGGTGCTAGGTAGTACATATAAAAATCAAAGTTAAACAAGAGCCATGTCAGACATGGCCATCATCCACAGTAAAAGCTTGATAATAAACTGAAGCCAGTTAGATTTAAGCTTCTAGTGCACTGCATTTCTTCTCAATGAGTTTGATAAAAGCTATTATACTTTCAGAGATATGCTCAGGACAAAATCTGAGTCTTTAAAACAACAAAGGGCAATAACTCCAAAACTATGCAAGCAAGAGTTGTGGTTCTTGAACACTGCACCTATCCTCAACAAGATCTATCCACCTATGAAGTTTCAAGTTAATAGCTATTATACTTACAGAGATATGCCCTGGACAAAATCTTAGTCTTTAAAACAACAAAGGGCAATAACTCCAAAATTACGCAACCAAGAGTTGTGGTTCTTGTGCACTGCACTTCTCCTTAATGAGATCTATCGACCTATGAAGTTTCAAGTTGATAGCAATGATACTTTCAGAGATATGCTTCCAACAAGTTTAGTGATTGAAGGATGGAATGACGGAAGGACAGAATGACGGAAGGAGACCATTACTATGTCCCCTTCGCTGAAACGGCAGGGGATAACAAGAGGGTCATTGGCCTTAAAGTGCTCACCAGAGTTGATAACTGCAAATGTATATCAGAGGACTAAAGGTCCTGAAAATTGACATATCTTGAATGTTTAGACCACACAACAGGTGTTGAAGAAATACAAACCCTCACAACAGAATAACATCTGTCTTAAAACCTGTAAACAGACTGAAAAATTTATGACTGGTCCAAACTGAAAGATTGATTGATTGAATGGGGTTTAACGCCACTTTTAACAGTATTTCAGTCATATTTCAGCGGCTTGAGCACCTAACAATGGATTCCTGGTATTTTTCACACCAGTACTATCACTACATCCTTTCCTAGCCTCCAGCTGCTATCCCACTTAGGTTAAAATTATCCATCCATTTGTGAGAGAAATATGTCAGAAAGGGTATGTGCCGCCGGGGATCGAACCCATGACATCCCATTATTGAAGATAAGGAGTCTGATGCGCTATGATGGTGGCCCAAACTGAAAGAAGTCAAGACAACAATTTTATTTTCAATTGGAAAATATGTGTCATATAGGGTAAAAAACACTGAGAGAAAAAAATAAAATTGTTACTACATATGTAAAAAAACCCAAGAGGATAATTTTTACCTCAAAAGGTGACCTGTTATTGAATTTGGTGTAAGAAATCAGGAACAAACATTCTTACAAAGTTTCAAGGTATTTGTGCAGGAAAAGTAGCATGTAAATAGCAAAGAAGATTTCTTCAGATTAGAACCTAGTAACCAAATCTTTAACCCCATGTGACCCTATCCCAAACCTGACCGAGTTTAAATTGAAACATTCTGACCAAACGTCAAGTCATTTGAGTCCAAAATGAGGCCTCCAGAGTGTGAAGAATGTATTTCTCACATTAGACCTAGTGACCTAATTTTTTACCCTATGCATTCAAAATTCAAACTGACAAAGAGATATTAAAGAGATAATCATTCTAACAAAATATCAAATCATTTGAGCCTAAAATGTGGCTTCTAGAGGGCCCATATGGTATTTCTAAGACTTCACCAACAACCCATTTTTCTAATCTCAAATTTAATCTTTGCCAAAAAAACAATGGAGACAAACATTCTTACCAAATATCAAGTCATTTGAGCTGAAAAATGTAGCCTCTAGCATGCAAACAAGGTATTCCTAAGATTTGACCTAGTAACCTAATTTTTTACCCAATGAGACCTGAATTCAAACTTTGCCAATAGATTTGAGTCTAAAATCAGAGGCCTCAAGAGTGCAAACAAGGTATTTCTAAGTATTGACCTGGTGACTTAGCTTTTGCCGAGAGAAAACAAAGACAATGATTCTGACAAAATTTGAAGACATTTGGGGAAAAAAAGTGCAAACAAGATGTCACAACGGACACACCATGATCACAAAGTAATAACCAAGATGTGTTTGTGAAATACCATGCCCCCATAACAGCATTTTTTTGAAAATGAGACCTTTCTTAGTGACCTTGACCTTGAACATTTTAGACTGGTCCAATTTAAAGGAAGTAACAGACAACAGTTTTAAATCGGTGGAATTTTAAAATTCTGGTCTTTTAGGGTAGGAAACATCGTGGATAATGAAAAAATTACTTGTGAAAGGCAATGACTTTATTTTCCACAATGATTTTCTACTTTTGTTCTTCAGGTGTGTAATAAAGCCTGGTTGTTTGGCAATGGGTAAAGTTATTGTAAATATTAAGTCTTTTGGTTGTTTTGTAGGCAGACTGACCCCCAGAGGGACAACAGTAAAACAATATTACTCAAGTCTACAATATGGGGGCATAAAGAGCATAGTTATAACAAAATTGAATATAAAGTTACAACCTTTTATCACATTTTTTAAAACACCACAGCAACGGCAATGACACTTGTACTGTCTATGGTATTGCAATACTCAAGAGTTTTCTCTTTAAAAAGAGACATGCTTACAAAAGGCACATGACCATTCTGTTTATGCCCAAAAATATTTATTAATATTTTCTGGTTCAACGTTAGCATGGCTTCCTGCCATCTTTAACACATGGAGCAAACAGAGAAGTCTCAATGGTGGATGATACAGTTTATTTTTTTTTTTACACTTTACATCAAGAAAAAAAGCTTTGGAAAACATGGTGGAAAATGAAGACATTAATTGTAACAAGTGATTTCTTCATTAGCCACAATTGTTTCTACCCCAAAAGACAAAGATTTTCAAAATTACATCAACCATAAATTGTCATCTGGAACTTCTTTTCATTTGAATGAGTCTTAAATTTTGTCATCTGGTAATGGATTAAACCTTATACTTAAATAGAATCAATTTTCAAGAAATGACGTAACTCAACTAGACTCATAAAAATGTACAAGTGTGTCAATATTCACATCGAAATCAGAACAAATTAAATTCGCAGGTAGTTTCTATACTTTTTGCTAGGCGCTGTAAATGACTTTTGGGATTAGCCATAGAGAGTTTCCAATTTTTTATGCGGGTCTTTCGTGTGTCGTCCGTAAAATAAAGCATGAGCCGTAAAAATTTAGTGTGAATCCTGCAATCACGCATCCTAGAATAGACACTGTTTGGATAATGATACTAGGCTAAAGTGAAGCTAAGGGTGATAACTGTTTCAATAGCTGTATAACTCTATGAAAACAAAATTGAGAGTTATTTCCCCTGAATGCAGCTGTTTTTCTAGAAAATTAACAAAATTCAAAGGTGACAGTGTATTGTAAGTGGAGATATACCTATAAGCAATTACAATAATCTTGCTTTAACCCATAAAATGTTTCAATTCAAAATAATCTCATGTACAGATATGACATAAAAAACCACCACCAACATCACCCATAACAATACATCTACATTTTGATATAAATCAAAGGAACTGTTTCAATAACACATTACCACACAACAAAATTTTAGACTGGTCCAAATTGGAAAAAATCTTCAGACAAGACTTCAAATTGCTCCAAAATGGGAAAATAAGTGCCAAATAGTGTAGAAATCATGGTAAGAAACGGATAAATTGCTTGTTATAAGCAATTTCTCCTTTTCCCAAAAAGGTTCCAAGATTGATTCTCAGGGCATCAGAAAGTGTAATTATGTGTTTATGTGTTAACAATGTCAGTGATTAATACCCCCCAACAGCTTCATGTCATGGAAACACTCCAATGAAAATGCTTTTCCAGATGGATCAACAAAGGGCCATAACCCTTAAGAAACTAACTGGGAGGTAAATAAAATATGCATATCTTTGCTTCATACTGACTACGTATGTGAAATTTGAATCAAATAAATTAATTAGTTAACCCTTTCCTGCTTTACAAAATGTTAGACCTGTCAAAATTCAAAGATTTTGTAGATGACAATTTATATATTTGATTTAGTTTAGAAAATAACCAATCAGTAGGGTAAAATATATTATGGAAAAAGAAGAAATTCCCTGTAACAAGCAATTCCTTCTTTTTCCACCATGTTTTCTCAAGTATAACATCACAGTTACGTAAAATGCTTGGTTTATACAGGAAAGGGTTAAAGAGAAAATAAACCAACAAGATTGTCAAACAAAGGACCATGATTCCAAGTAAAGACAAAAACGTAACAAAAAAAGATGCATGTCTTTGCTTGTGTGTGAAACTTGAATCAAATCCATAGATTAGTTTAACCTATTACAGGACAAAAAAATCTAGACTTGGTGAAATTAAAATCAGTTGCAGGTGACAATTCTAGGTTGATGAAATTTTAGATTTTATCAATTTTCTGGGTAGAAAACATTGTATAAAACAAAGAAATTGCTTGCATTAAGCAATTTCTTCATTTTACACAATTTTTTCCCAATTGTTTTTTTTTAGGGTGGTAAAAAGGAGTCATTGTGTGGGAATGGATTAAGAGAAAATGTACAGACAAGAAAATGTAAGACTGACCAATGGACCAGCTTACTGAATAATTAGCTGTATCCTTTATACCCCCAAAATAAGAGATAGGTGTGTTTGTTGGGGGGAATTGGGATTTCACCATTTTACTTTATGAATTTTTTCTAGCACTTACAAGGTGGGTCTAGTCTGTCCCTGGGGTATAGACAACACAAGGGGTATCCACACTCCCCTATACATAAATGCTGGTTGTGGTGTCACCCCACTCCCTACAGGCATTCCAGCTATAATAGATGGAGGGCTTCCTTGTATCTCTGTAGGCTTTACACCTGAAATTTATATAAATACAATGTAAAGTCAATACAACATTAACTCTATGCTTTCGGTTCCCTTTGAAATTGTACAGATACAGCTATTTGAAAGTGGAAACTTAACCCATTCCCACATAATTCCCTTTTTTACCCCCATCAAGTTTTTCCAATTGTTTTAGGGGTGTCTAAAAGTGTCACTGTTTCAAAGTAAAAAGTTTCAGATGACAATATCATAAGGAATTCATATGTGAAGTTTCATCTAATTTGGCCCAAGGGTTGTTGAGATACTTGGGCAGACAAATGGATGGACTCACAGATGGAAAGACAGCTGAACAGATGGAAAATGAAAGGAAGCATAGATGGACAGATGAAGTGGGGGCTATATGCTTGCCCTTCAGGAAGGGCAAGCATAAAAATATTACATTACAAAATAAACAAGAATGCCATAGTCAAAATATACACTACATCATTAAGGTCCTTTTTCTGTAACACAGCCTAGAATGGTAAAAACCTAATAATATGCACAGGTTAAGATGACAAGGAATATTCTGAGAAAAATCATGCAAATCTGTTCAGAAATGGAGATGCCTTAACAAGAAATTTTGCATTAAGTTTCTTTTTTCTTTTAGGCAGCCTAAAATGGCAAAATCCTGTCAATATACAGAAAGTCAGATGACTGTAAACACTCTGAAAAATTACATACAAATTTTAACATAAATGTAGATGTTATAACAAGATGAGAATGTATGTATAGACAGACAGACCCCTAGCAGACATCCGGACGAACTGATGGACAGATGGAGATGATACCAAGATATGTGAAACTTCAGCAGCATATCAAAAGAGAGAAAGAAGAACAAACATATAAAGAAAAAATCATCAGTGATTTAGGTCCTATTTGTTTAGGGCTAAAAAAGATCCCTTTTTTGAATTTCATGAACTGTTGTCTAAAATTTCTTTTAATTTAGACCAGCCAACAATTTTGCCGCCTGGTAAGACATGAAAAGATATATATTTTACAATACCTTGAGCTGAAGGTCCACCTGGTGGGTTCATAAACTGAGACTGTATAAATGCTCCAATACCATTGATCATATCTCGAAATATTTTTGTGGAATGTGGTTTCATATCATAACACAAACAGAAAGACCTGAAATGAAATTCATTTTTACTTCACAAACACAATAGATTCTGCTTATAAAATTGACACTGTTCTAAGTTCACAAGAAGATGCCAATGTTGATTTTGATTTATTGACATTTAAAATAAATTTTGTTTATTTTAGGTAGAAATCATTGCAGACAATTTAGAAATTGCTTGAGATTTTCTTGAGGATCGTAAAAGGTAGGATTGTGTAGGAATGAGTTAAAAAGAATTCATAGATCAAAAAGATATTCAAGATTTTTTTTTTTCTAAAAGGCTGTTCACTTCTATCTCGCCATTCTGAATGTGATAAAACTTCCCAATTAATATCAGATTTACAATGACTTGTTAGAGAAAGTTAACATTCAATGATTATTTGTGTTAAATCTTACCTTTGTTTTCTTGAATTATTTTCAATTCATAGAGTATGATTTATACTTCATTTTTCTACATAATTATTCTATTTTTTTTTTTAAATCAAAGCCATCCTATTAGTCTGTCATGCAGTGTAAAAAAATTAAGTGCTATCCATCCGTCTGTATGTCCATCCATCAATTTCATGTTCTCACATCTCTTCTACATCTACAGTCAAACTTCATTTACTCGAACAGGGGAATTCTCTAACACAACGGAAATTTCTAACAAGAAACTTGGTCCCCGCAAAAAATATTCATTATTCATAGCGTTCGACCTCGGAAAATTCGTACACCTCGAATATCGAACTTTCGAACTCTTTTCAAAGTCCCGAACTACAAATCACTGTATATTTCATCTAGAACAGTCAAACAAAAGATTGATTGACAATCATAAGCGCTATGTTTAATGAATTTTCACACATTCGACATGTTAATCTGTTTATGACACCTTACTGTCAAACAAAGCACCGTATGTAATAATAACCTGTCCTGTGAAAAATACATTTTTTCTATCATTTAGGAATAATTATACCTGGTATTTGACTGTTTGCATATTCATCAACAAAAAATCTAAGAAGGTTATTTCAATGGAGATTTTTCGTACCAATTCCCAAACATCTTCGGAATTTGTTGATGAAGTTATTTTATGCCGAGGACCGCAACTATCGACGGCTGCCAGTACTTTGAAAAAAACTTGATGGCACTTGTCGCGCTTGAAATGCATTCTGCTCTTTTTCAGCTATAGATAAAATAACTTGTTGACAAAATAGGTGTAGTATTTTTAATATTTAAGTTAAAGAACTGAAATTTGCAAACGAAGATGCGTACGTAACTGCGATCATTGAAAACGAAGCGAACCATTTAGGCTTGTTAAGTGCAAATAATTTTGTCAAATTATATGATTTCTTACAAAAAACATCGGTAAATTTCTCACGTTAAGGTTTGAAAACTTTTTTACACATGGTGGATTCTATGAAACTCAAAACAGGTCTAGCAAGTAAGTGACCGTATTTTCGGACACTTACTACCCCGGACAAATGACATTGCCTTATCTGATTTTTGGATCAGTCGAACTTCCGAAATCTCGAACAAATTAGCCAGTCCCGAACGTGTTCGAGCCACTGAAGTTTGACTGTACTTACAAATTCGGATGAAATTTCAAGGTATATTGCTTGTCATTTGACCCAATCCTTAATGTTATTTCCACATTTTATAATGCCTCACAGAAAAGGAGGCTTCATGTAAAATTTCTTGTTAACCCTTTCCAGTTCAAATCCAGGATTTTATAAAGCAGTGATTTTAAACTTGAGAAAACAATGTGGAAAAAGAAGAAATTGCTTGTTACAAGAATGGTTTCATTCCAAATTGTATCCACTTCTATTGCTGTCTACAACCTCTTTCAATTTGAAACAAGCAATTTCTTCAATGTCCATTACTAAATTCAACCATGCCGTGCTAGCTTACAGTACTTTCAAAACATTGATTTTCAGGAAAGAGCTAACATAAGTTAAAAAGATAATCATTTTTAAAATTTACTATTTGTTGTCAAAAAAATTCTAGTAATCTTAATTTTTCAGATCAGTTTTACTAACTTGACTAGTTCAGGTTGTATACACAGTTTATGCAGCACCTCTAGTGCCAAACATCTCTGCCACATCGGCTTTTCTGGTTCTAAAAACTTCACCAATAATGACAGAAAGATTTCACTCTCTGTTGTCTGTAACAAAATAAATGTAAATCTTATATATGAGCCCATGCGTAACATTTCCAACCATTACACATGTGGGCCAAGTAAAGACTCAGATCAGTCAGTGCATCTGCACGGTCTGATCAGAGTCTTCACTCTGCGCTCTGTAGATAGATACTGACCCAAAGCTTCTTCAAACAATCAGCGAATATTCTAATCGCCCCAAATAAGTGTCCAGGGTGGTCAATGTGTGCGAGTCACACACATGCAAAATGGTTGGAAATGTCACGCATAGGCTCATATAATGATCTAAAGTTTGTCATAGAAATTTGTTATGTAATACAAATAGTGAGGACTTTGACCAAATAATTTAAAGTTGAAATTTTAAAATATGACCATGAACTTGGAGCAAAGAGAAGATTTTTATTTTCTACCTAGTCCAACTGAAAATGAACAGATGTATGATTTTTATCAACATCTGTCAAGTAGGTTCTGATATTTTCCTATCAGTCAGTGTAGGTGGAATTTAGACACTTGACCTTGAAAAAAATAAAATAACTTTCAAACAGACACACAGACCAGCCAAAACAATATGCTTCCAACAAAGCCGTGAGACATGATTGTTAAATGGCAACCTCTACATCAAGGCTATAGCTTTAATACACAGTAGTTACATTTTGGTCTCTTCTGAAACTATAAAGTTGTCCAAGGATGACACGCTATGTATACCAATTATTTGACCTTAGGTTGTGATTTTGAGACTATCTGCACATTCGTTTGAAATGGCACATCTACTCATGATGCAGAACAAGTGTCCAAAATTATTTTGAAATCCATGAAAAATGTCGGAGATATGCTCTTGACAAGCTTCATTTGACAGTTTGACCTTGACCTAGGAGTTATATGAGAATTTGATTGCCATGACACATATGCTTATGATGGAGAACATTTGTGCAAAGTTATTATCAAATTAATCCATAAATATAGATGTTATTGCGTGGGCAAATTTAGACTGTCACACTTACTTAACATACAGTAGTGATGTGTTAATCTGATCTGGGATTAACTTTCAGTTGTCAGGTTACAAGCTTTTATTACCCTAAAAAGGGCCATTTTGTTTCACTTGATGGACTTTCAAGACTAGGGTTTTGACTTCTTTGTGACAATTTGGAAGGAATGGCCTTCAGTGTGGCAACATTTTCTAGTAAAAGCCCAGGGAAGTGCTGGTTTTGATTTCTTGAGAACAAATATAAAGGATAAATGGCATTTGAAGATAATGAAGATTGACATTTTCTAATCATTTTTTAATTATAGGGGAGTAAAGCTCTTAGATCATTCTTTGATGAACAATTAACCCATTCCCACACGATAAAATTCTAGACCAGTCCAAATTAAAAGAAGCAGATGACATTTTCCAATTGCTGAAATTTCTAAAATCTTCATCTCTCTTGGTAGAAAACATTGTGTAACAAGCAATTTCTTCATTTTTCATACTGTTTTTTTCAGAACTATTTTCTTAAGGGGCATAGATTGATTGAATGGGTTTTATTGCTGCTTTTAACAGTATTTCAGTCATATCGTGGCGGCTGGAGCACCTAACAGTAGATTCCTGGTATTTCTAACACCAGTACTACCACTAAATCCTATCCTAGCCTCCAGCTGCTATCCCACTTAGGTTTACGATTATCCACCCATTGGTGGGAGACAAATGTCGGAAAGAATTTGTGCCGCTGCCGGGTATCCAACTTAAGGGGCACAGAAGGGAGGGATTGTATGGGAACAGGTTAATACAATAGGTATTGACGCACTTGTACAGAATATTGTCACGTAACCTCTACACAAGTTTTGGGCATAAGGTGTGAAAGTCTGCCATCAACTTCAATCACACAACCTTTTGTTTACTCATATGTGTCAAGCACTAAGCCTGTTAGTCTAATCAAACAATACATTTGGATGGTCAATCATCGATCAGTATTTCTTTTAGTATTTTGTTACCAATCATTCTTTCTGGAACGTTAATCTCCGGGGGTATATGGTATAATTCATGAATTAAAAATCTGTTTTCATCAAAATCTTTCTGGATTGTGAATCATCCTGTATAGTGACGTCTGTATAAACGTGCCATGACTGTACACAACTTTGCCATGTTGATGACTTTGTCTTACTCACTGCCAGTTAGCTAGACAATATCAATCAAACAAGAGGGCCAGAATGGCCCTAAAATCGCTCACCTGACTAATGTAAGATGATTCAAAATTGAAATTGGCCCAATGGTTACTGACGAGAAGATGTTTAAAGATTTCAAAGTCAAAAACTGCCCTACCCTTCCAAGCCCTTATTTGGTCATCAATCAAAATTCTAGAACAACTTTTGAAAAGGGTCACTCAAGGAACATTCATACCAAATTTGGTTGAAATTGGCCCAATAGTTACTGAGGAGAAGATGTTTAAAGATTTCAAAGTCAAAAAAGTGCCTGACCCTGCCACGCCCATATTTGGGCATAAATCAAAATTCAAGGAACAACTTTTGAAAAGGGTCACCAAAGGAACATTCATGCAAAGTTTGGTTGAAATTGACCCAACTGTTACTGAGGATAAGATGTTTAAAGATTTCAAAGTTAAAAAAAACTGCCACGCCCATATTTGGGCATAAATCAAAATTCTGCGAACAACTTTTGAAAAGGGTCACCCAAGGAATATTCATGCAAAGTTTGGTTGTAATTGGCCCAATAGTTACTGAGGAGAAGATGTTTGAAGATTTCAAAGTCAAAAACTGCCACGCCCATATTTGGGCGTGAAACGAAATTCTGCCGAACAACTTTTGAAAAGGGTCACCCAAGGAACATTCATACCAAGTTTGGTTGAAATTGGCCCAATGGTTCCTGAGGTGTAGATGTTTAAAGATTTCAAAGTCAAAAACTGCCACAACCCGGCCACGCCCATATTTGGGCAAAAATCAAAATTCTGCGAACAACTTTTAAAAAGGGTCATCCAAGGAACATTCATGCCAAGTTTGGATGAAATTGGCCCAATGGTTACTGAGGAGAAGATGTTTAAAGATTTCTAAGTCAAAAACTGCCACGCCCTGCCACGCCCATATTTGGGCGTAAATCAAAATTCCACGAACAACTTTTGAAAAGGGTCACCAAAGGAACATTCATGCCAAGTTTGGATGAAATTGGCCCAATGGTTACTGAGGAGAAGATGTTTAAAGATTTCTAAGTCAAAAACTGCCACGCCCTGCCACGCCCATATTTAGGCATAAATCAAAATTCCATGAACAACTTTTAAAAAGGGTCACCCAAGGAACATTCATGCCAAGTTTGGTTGAAATTGGCCCAATGGTTACTGAGGAGAAGATGTTTAAAGATTTCTAAGTCAAAAACTGCCACGCCCTGCCACGCCCATATTTGGGCGTAAATCAAAACTCCACGAACAACTTTTGAAAAGGGTCACCAAAGAAACATTCATGCCAAATTTGGTTGAAATTGGCCCAATGGTTACTGAGGAGAAGATGTTTAAAGATTCCTAAGTCAAAAACTGCCACGCCCTGCCACGCCCATATTTGGGGGTCAATCAAAATTCCACGAACAACTTTTGAAAAGGGTGACCCAAGGAACATTCATACCAAATTTGGTTGAAATTGGCCCAATGGTTACTGAGGAGAAGATGTTTAAAGATTTCTAAGTTAAAAACTGCCACGCCCTGCCACGCCCATATTTGGGGGTCAATCAAAAATCCGCGAACAACTTTTGAGAAGGGTCACCCAAGGAACATTCCTACCAAGTTTGGTTGAATTCTGCCCAGTGGTTACTGAGGAGAAGATGTTTAAAGAATTGTTGACGACTTCCGACGCACGACGCACGACGGACAAAAGGTGATACCAAAAGCTCACCTTGAGCACGTTGTGCTCAGGTGAGCTAAAAATGAAACAAACCTGAATTATCAAATCAAATCAAAATCTCATTTCTACAGTATAAAGCTGCCGAGAAAAGTTTTTATGTGAACGGGAAACACTAACCACCACTTACCAATAGACTGTAATAAAATTGTATGAGAGATGACACAATACGTAGTAATCTCATCACTATAGGGAAGAAAGGTTTCTCTGCCGGGGCTGGAGATGGAGGGGACGAGACCCCTTGTCTGTACTTTAGACTGGGAGAAAACAATTTTATCACTAGTGGGCACACTCTCTCTTTTAACAGGAAACTGAACTCTCTATGCTGTAATGAAACACACAACAAACAAGATGTGTTTGTGAAACACTATGCCCCTGAAACGGGCATTCTTTAGAAACAGGTAAAGGGTTAAAATTTTGACCTTGACCGTGATGAAATGACCTTCCCCAGTTGCGCCTTGTTGAGACCTAACTACATACCAAATATTAGCATTGTAACTTAATCAGGGTTGAAGTTAGAGGAAAATGTTTAGTTGGCAGGTTAAGTTTTGCAGACAGACAGACAGACGGACAGAAGGACACCGGTAAAACAATATGCCCCCGATCTTATCGATGCGGGGGGCATAAAAACTTTTGAAAAGATTCACCAATGACAAGCTCACTAGTTTGTCAGCGAACAATAGTTTATATAATTGTCTTTAACAACTGATTGATTGCATGAGCTTTGATAAATTTTTCAGTTATTGATTGGGGTTCAGTAATATTGGGGCAGCTGGTGTACCTATCCATGGTTTCCTGTCATTTTTAACACCAGTACAACCACAACATTCTTTCCTTGCTACCAGCTGCTCAGCCCACTTAGGCATACTACCTATCATACATCAATTGATGAGAAACAAATGATCCATATTACAAAGCCAGGGTTTGAATGTACAACCCTATGATTGAGAGCACAGACTGATCCAACCTAGCTTGGTAATGTTCAGTTGTATCCCTTGATGCTACTATAACTATTATGACATTTGATTGCTACAAACTAATAAATAGACATATTTCCATTCCCTAATTCAACAAGATTACCGCCTAAGGGTGCCTACACTCGGCTGTTGGGTGCTGGATAGCTGGATAGCCAACAAAATGCATCTAGAGTTATCCCCCTTGATAGAATAGGCAAACAAGTGTGCCAAGTTTCAAGTGAATGCCTTTCGTAAAACCAGCGATATCACAAAATGTTTTGCACGCCCACGACAACAACATCGACAACATCAAGGCTATAGCAATACTTTGATTTTCTCCAAATACAGTGGAGCTAAAAACGTGTTTTCTAAATTGGTCCATATTAAAGTAGTTGCTGAACACAAACTTAAATTGGTGAAATTTAACAATTTTTTGTCTAATGGAGAAGAAAACATTCTGGATTATGAAGAAATTACTTCATGCAAGTGGGTGGGAAAAATTCAAAGCCAAAAAGATGAAACTTGGTGTGTTCATATCGACAACTACAAGTAATTAACAGACCAGCTTCTAAAAGAGACAAGAAAACAACCTTTGAGAAAATATCAGGAAATGATGTCAAAACAGCCTCTAGTAGTTCTAGTCCAAATGTTCTGGTCATCTCTGTCATACCAACAAGCCAGTAAGGCTGATCAGCATTCACTAACTGACATAAATCCTGTGAATGATAAAACAAATAAGATCAAGAAAGTACAAAGTAATTATTACAAAACACACAGAATTGGATTTTCAAAGAAAATTCTATCATTAATTATGAGTGTCAAAGATTACTTTTGTGAAATGAACAGTACGATAGCAAAAAGCATTTAACTCATTACTACAAGAGGAAATTTAGACTGGTCCAAATTGAAAGAAGTTTCAGACGACAATTTAAACTTGGTGAAATTTTAGATGTTTTTAACTTTCAGGCTAGATAACATTGTGGTAAATGAAGAAATTGTTTCTTCATTCTTCATGATGTTTTTCAAAGATTTTTTTCTTGAAGGCATCAAAAAGTGTCATCGTGTGGGAATGGGATAATATTATTTGACTTAATAGTTTTGGGGACTTCCTTAAGATTCCATAAAATAGTTCTATTCAGCAATAATAAGATAAAGATAATTGAATGATTGTAGGATGTGTGGGGTGTGTGTGTGTGGGGGGGGGGGGTGTTATGCCAACTTTAGTACATTAGTTTGGCCCCTTATGTGTCACTATACATGGGATTATAGATATCTACACTGTTTATTCTAGGATTTCAAAAATGTGGGGATTTCTGAGCAAATCTATACAATTAAGAAATGTTTGGTAATTCATGCTCTTTGTTTATCAAAAAAAATCCCCCACAAAAATTGAAAATATGAGGGAATTTTGAAACAAGAGGACCATGATCAGGGACTTTGCTGGCGATCAACATTGTCGCCAAATGAGAAAATTAAAGCTTAGTGGCAATTATAAATTGAATCTGGTGAAAACACAAGCGATAAAAAAAGTCTGTGAAGCAATTTGACTTTCATATAAAGTACAAACTGTGCACCAAAAGTTTGTATCAGACTGCAATCACGGTGGATTAAAGAGGTCTAGGTGTGAAAAGGTGATAATCGTGTCGAATTTCAATAAACATAGGAGTCAGTCAATAAACCAGGAGTGACAAACAATAATCCAATGTAAGACCTTCTATTCAGGTGACAGTTTCTGACCATGATCGTAAAGGCTTCTTAAATGATAGTGTACGCTACATGGATTAAATTCAACAAATCAAAATCGGTATATCATACTTCATTGAGTTTCCAGTAAATCCAGAATACATGTCCGACAAAAAATCCAATAGAACATTTCGATAATCAATAGGGTTTATCCTTATGACCTAAATATTGTTCTGGCCAAGCTTCATGAAGATTGGTTCAGAACTGTGGCCTCTAGAGTGTAAACAAAGAAATTTTCATCAAGGACCCTTTTCCTATATTTTCAAATAGAACCTTCCCATAATCAATAGGGTTCATCCTTATAATCTAACAATTATTCTGACAAAGTTTCATGAAGATTGAGCCAAAATTGTGGCTTCTAGAGTGTAAAGAAAGAAATTGTCATTAAGGTCCCTTTTCCAGTGTTTTCTGATAGAACCTTCCCATAATCAATAGGGTTCATCCTTATGACCTAAAAAGCAGTGAAATCCCCAAATCACCCTGCTTAGAATAAACATTGTATCTATATCAAAACATTACCACATAACATTTTTGTTCACTGCAGAACAATAGCTTTTGGAAAACAGCTTTAGAAAAGGTGATGGTTTAACAAGAAAAGCGTTCTACCTAATTTGAGACTTATTTTTCAAAATGAATGTAAATCAATCTGAACAGAAACTTTATCTGGTTAAGAGTTAGGGATAACGGGAAAGAAGTAAAACTGACCTGAAAAAGCAGGTAGGCATCACCAGCACATGGTCGTAATGATTTGGGGGCGTGGTTTGACCCAACTTTTAACTCTTCTGATGAAATATCTTCTAATTTTTCTACAAAACAAATTGATATATATAGTAATACCAACTTTTTCATCCTTTTCTAAGTCATTCCTGATTTTCATGGACTCAAATTTGTTTTCATTTAGAAAAATACTTCTGAGAAAGGGAATACTACCTTTGGGAAAATATTTTTTCTTTTACAACAAAATTTTTGGATCACACTGTTACTCTAGTAGTTTTATAAGGCAAGGATCACATTAAAGTTTTTCTTAAAGACTTGAACAAACCAATACATTACTTAACCCTTGTCATGCTGAACCCAGAATATTCCGGTTTTTGCAGGTGTAGACCAAGATCAGCCTGCACATAAGTGCAGTCTGATCTTGGTATACACCTCCTGCTTGTACTTTTGCTGCCAGAGTTTTTTATGAAATTGATTTCTAAAAGAAATATTGATTTTTCAACAAGTTCTATCAGTGTTTTCAGTCCTTTGATTTTACAGCAATTCAGTAAGGTAATATATGCAGCATGACAAGATTAACAAGTAGAATTGTCCCATTATAATAACACGTGGAAATTCCTCAGTATAACTGATTGTAACAAGAACTTCAGTTGTAACCATGAACCTTGGAATATCGAACAAAACTTTCCACATGACACTAGTACTCTTCAAGGGGAACAACTGTGCAGACAAGAAATGAACATACACACTAACTTTAATACCCACCCTGACAACTCTTTATGCCTGTCACCATTACATGCAGGGGCATCAAATGTAGTGCAGGTAAAGATAATACTCCTCATTATTCTAGGATAAGAGTGATAAGGGTTAAACCCTAGGACATGCCAAGTATCTACATCATTTTTAGAATCTGTCATGAGATTTTCCATCAGATTAGCCAATCATTTCTAGCAAGGTTAAGTACAACTTGTCTCAAGAATTATCGTATGGCAGATTTGTTTTGTCATGTAAGTCTAAGCCTGTTCAGAATCGGAAGAAAAAATAATACTGAAGTACATTATAATGTCAATTAACCCAAAGCTATGAGAGAAATAGAAAACTTTCAAATTATGTCAGCCTGCTTGACGGATTACTGGCCCTGCCCACTTACTACGCTAGTTTGATATTAAACGGCTCTATTTTGAAGAAATTAAGGCCAGTAACATGTAACAAAAAAGTAAAATCGCATGAGACGTAAATCAGATGAGACGTAAAATCAAGACTCACTGTGATAGTGCCTCTACATTGAGCACATTAACCCGTTCCCAAACAACAAAATTTTAGACTGGTCAAACTTGAAAGTCGTTGCTGATGACTATTCAAAGATTATGTAATTTAAGATATTTTCAACAATCTGGGTAAAAAACATTATTTTCCCAATTGCGTTTTTTGAGGGAAGTAAAAAACTGGGATTGTTTAGAAATGGGTTAAAGAACCAGTTGGAGCTCTGTGCTTTTGTACTTTATCCTTAAACTTTTCCCCTAAAACAACTAGAACTTGTCACAGAATCTGACTTAAACCCCTGCAAGTGCTTTCAGTGTAATGAGAGCTTTAACAATACAAGGACATAGCTACTGACTTAGCTTTTCTAGAAAGGAGGAGTTGGCAACACAAAATCGGTAGTATAATTAGCTGTATATGTCTACAAAGCATAAATTATGTCTAAGTTCAAGGGGAGATCATTCTTGAATGAGGGGGGATTAAGACTTCAAATTTGTGTCTTGCAAAACTTCAACATGTGGCTAATCTTTTTATAAAGTTTCAATGGTATATGAAGCAAAACTTCAAAAAACTTCAAAAAATTAGCTGGACATGTCTAAAAAGCATAAATAATGTCTAAGTGCAAGGGGAGATAAATCTTGAACGAGGGGGAACTAAGACTTCAAAATTGCATTTGCAAAACTTCAACTTGTGGTTAATCTTTGTATAAAATTTCAATGGTATTAAAGGAAAACTGAAGGAGTTTGCGACAATATAATAAAATACAATGGTAATATTTTGTACACAGACAATCGGACACACGTACAGAAAGGCTGATTCCAGTATACCCCTGAAAACATTCGTTTTGCAGGGGTATAACTAACCTTATTCCTGAGTCATCACTTATATATGTGAATGCAACTGAAACATTGAAATAAACAAGAGCTTTGTCCACAGGACGCAGATGCCCCCACAAGTAGCTTTGATAATAACAAAGGGCAATAACTTCAAAATTATGCAAGCAAGAGTTGTGGTTCTTGTGCACTGCACTTCTCCTCAATGAGGTCTATCCACCTGTGAAATTTCCAGTTGATAGCTATTATACTTTCAGAGATATACCCCGGGCAAAATGTAAGTCTTTAAAATAACAATGGGCACTAACTCCAAAATTATGCAAGCAAGAGTTGTGGTTCTTGTGCACTGCACTTCTCCTCAATGAGGTCTATCCATCTATGAAGTTTCAAGTTGATAGCTATTTTACTTTCAGAGATATGCCCTGGACAATTTTGGGATGGACGGATGGACAAAGGCAAATCTATATGACCCCCCCACATTAAGTGGTGGGGGCATAACAAAAGTCCACACATACTGTAACAGATTTGTAATTGGTGAACGTAATAAATAGTTTAACCCACTCCCACACAGTGACACTTTTTGACGCCCCTCAACTTAAACAATTTGGGAAAAAATGTTTTAAATGGAAAAAAATGCTTGAAACAAGCATTTCTTCATTTTACACTATGTTTCCATTAAGAAAGGAGAAAAAACCTAAAATTCATCAACTTGAAATTGTTGTCTGCAACTCCTTTTAATTTGGACCAGACTGGTAAAAGGTTAATCTATTCCCACACAATCCCGCTTGTAGATGCCCCTCAAGAAAAAAAACTTTCGAAAACATTGTGGTAGATCGTTTCTTCATTATCAACACTGTTCTCTACCCCAAAAGACAAACATTTTTTTTTAAAATTCCATCAACTTACAAGTAATTATCGTTTGCAAATTCTATCAGTTTGGACCAGTCTAAAATTTTGTCCTCTGGAAATGGGTTAACACACATTAATACAACCTTACCTTTAGTTTGCACTTTGTCTTCATCCAGAACTCTCTCAAACACAATACTAACTAGCTGTTTAATAGCTGCAGCAGCAGTGTTGTTTGTTGTGCTGTCTTTGGTGAAATGAAGTCTTAAACAGAGCACCAACGCCTAGAATAGCAAGAAACCCTTAAATTACAAAACCATCTCTACCACAATCCCTAGATTCTCAAGTCTCTAATTTTAAGTATATTATAAACAAGAAATTAGCCAGACAGCTTTTGGAGACACATCTATGACTTGATTAATTTTTTTATACTATGGCTCTTAACCTTTTCTTGTACATGTTTTATACTCAATTTCAAAAACTTTTCAGACTGAAATATCATTTTTGTAACACAATTATTTTTGAGGCTGTACACACTTTCATCATAGTGTCGGTGCTAGAGAGGTAGAATGATGGCTTTCTGATCAAGAGGTCTCCAGTTTTGTTCCCTGAAGCAGCTACCAGTCTTGGTTTTTTCAGTGGCCCACAGTTTGGGCATCAGAACTGGTGTATTCTCCAGGGAACAGAATCAAAAGGGCTTAATTCAATTTTGGGTATGGTTCAAAACTATCAAGTAATGCTATACATAAATATGAATGCCCATGGCTTTATAGTTTAATCAACTACCAAACTATCCCACTTTTTGATGCCCCCAAGGAAAATTGGTTTAAAAATTCATTGTGAGAAAGGGAGAACTTACTAGTTACAAGCAATTTCCTCATTTCTCACAATGTTTTCTAGCCTAAAAATTCCTTGTATTTAGATTTCAATCAAATTTTAATTAAAGTCTGCAACCTCTTTTAATGTGGACCAGTGTTATTAAGAGAAGAATTTGATATTGCTCTAATTGATCATTTTACCAATGATGGAGCCTCTCGGGCTGGACCATTTTGACCCAATTGGTATGATTTTAGCAACCTTGGTAGAGAACAATCCGGATATACTATAAACCAAATATGAATGCATTACAACTTATGCATTGGAAAAGCAAGATGTCTGAACATGCTCTTAGTGAGCGTTTTTCATAACTTAGGATGCCTTGTGAAGGGCTTTTTTTGTCCACAGGGTATAAACATGGTAGATAAAATATAACCTTAATATTATGCTATGTTTTTTATATAAATACTCTAGGCCCTATATACAAGAACTATTCTTTCAAATTAAGCCATTTACACAACTCAACCCCTGGAGCAGAGACATTTTTTTTATCCTAAGCGCATATTTTCCTGTAACATAGTATAAAATTATGTAGTAATTCTATATACCAAACACATTATATTCCATCAGGAGAAGACTTTGAATGTGCTCTAATTGGGCGATTTCCAAAAATTTGAGACCTCTAGGGTAGGGCCATGGTTTATCCAAAAGATATGATTTTAGCTAACGTGGTAGAGAATTATCTGGTTATGCTTTATACCAAACGTGAATGCCTTGGATTTCGTAGATTTGGAGGAGAAGACTGTTCAACATGGTTTAATTGAGCATTTTTCAGGGCTCTGCAGACTCCCAGAATTTGGGGAGAAGTCACTTCTCACTAGTCTGAGAATTGGGAGAAGTTTTTCATAATGGGGAGAAGTGGTGAGACTTTCAGGAGAAGTGGATCGTGTCAAAAATGAAGTTTTTGGGCGTATTCCCCATTTCTATCAGAAAATAAGATAGCTTTACAACCAAGTAGTTGCTTTTTATATTATGTATCATGCAATAAACATAAAAAATACTGCTTATCCTTTCAGTCCTCAATAAAGATCTTATTCCTGTGAACAAATACTTTTGTATTTTTCTTTTTTTAGGTTTGAGATTTCAAGAGTTTGATTCTGAATTTATTTTTTTTAATATTTCATAATAGATTCATATATGTTAAAAAAAGTCAACTAATAAAAAAATGCAAATAGTGTATAGGCAGTCTGAATGAAATGAGTAGTGTTTCTATTTGAAGCAGAAAATGAGAAAAGATTTTATTGTAACAACATGTATTTAACCAAACCATTACCAGAAGAAAAAATTCAGACTGGTACAAATTGACAGAAGCTAAATAAGACATTTAACAGTGAGCTTAAATAAGAAAGAAGGTGCAAAAGAGGGTAGAAACATGTGGGGAAAAGATAAATTGCTTGCTGCAAACATTTCCTCCATTTTCCACAGTTTCCCATAAAAACATTTCAAGATGTCAAAATGGGTGATTGTGTGGTAATGAGTTAACCCATTCCAACTCAATCCCTCCTTTTTACGCCCCGCGAGAAAAAAGCTTTGGAAAAACATTGAGGAAAATGAAGAAATTGCTTGATACAAGCAATTTCTTCATTATCCACAATGTTTTCTATCCAAAAAGACGAAAAAAATCGAAATTCCATCAACTTGAAATTGTCGTCTGCAGCTTCTCTCAATTTGGACCAGTCTAAAATTTTGCTGTGTTGGAATGAGTTAAAGTCTGTGCACTTTACCTGATAACATATAAATGGATAAAAATTGTCATTGATTGGTCAAAAAAGGTCCTCTGTGATTAAGTCAGTTATAGTGTGTAAAGGGTAAGGGTTACTGCTGAAATTAGGCAACTTTTTCGCCTGAGTCGCCCACTCTGCAGAGCCCTGATTTTTACGAACTTTGAACACCCAGGGAAGTGGTGTTTTATACCCTAAAGGCATAATTTAATCAAAATTGATAGATAACAGCCAGGCTATGCTTAATTCCAAGTATAAATGCCCTCGGCCTTATAGTAAAGATTTTTTTTTCTAACTTAATCATATTTTGCTTTTTTCGCTATTTTGGACTCCTAATGCAGGGCCGTTTTTTGACCCTAGGAGTTTGTTTGTTTGAATGGGGTTTTACGCCGCTTTTAACAATCTTTCAGTCATATCGCGGTGGCTGGAGCACCTAAAAATGGATTCCTGGTATTTCTCACACCAGTACTACCATTACATCCTTTCCTAGCCTCCAGCTGCTATCCCACATAAGTCTACGATTATCGACCCATGGGTGAGAGACAAATATTCCGAAAGGATGAGTGCCGCCGTCGGGAATCGAACCCGGGACCTCTAGATTGACAGTCCGACGCGCTACCAACTGCGCTATGACGGCGGCTATTGACCCTAGGAGAACATTTTTAAGTGATATAGTTTAAAAACCATCTAGTTATGCTAAATATTAGATATGAATATCCTTGACCCTATAGCTTACAAGGAGAAGTCTTTTGAACTTGCTCTAATTAAGCATTTTTCCAACCTTCGGACCTCAGGGGCGGGGCCATATTTGACTCAAGAGATTAAATTTTTGAAAACATGGTAGAGAACAATGTGATTAAGCTACATATGAAATATAAATGGCTTTGGCCTTGCAGTTTCTAAAATTCTTTTAACAACTTTTGTAGAACTTCACCCAAGGAACATCCCTGCAAAGTTTCAGCTTAATTGGCCTACTGGACAGACAGACAGACAACAACCTAAACACTTTGTGCTCAAGTGAGCTAAAAACATTTAAACCTTCATTTGAGAATTTTAATACTAGAGGCAAGGAAGGAAGTAAGTTGCCTGGTTTAGAATATTCATTAGCTGTGGTGTACTGACGGATGTGGATGTTGATCATTAACTTAGACAAGAATTGACTTTGAATTCCTACATTGGCCGACATTTATGTGAAGAAATTTCAAAGGTGTCCATGAATTTGCAAAATAAGGCCGTTTTATATTGAAGTGAGACTTTCTGTTGGACCTAAGTGGGTGTTGCCAGTGGTACATTAACTGATGGAGATAAGAACACACAACAAGAAGTTTGCAAACCATTCTGAAGTAAAGAATGTAAGGACAAAATCAGTGGAGAGAGAAGAGTATTTAATTGATATGAGGCTGAAACTAGACCTCGTTAGAGACAAAGGTTTGTCAATTTGAAACAAGACAGACAAACAGCTGGGTGGAGAAGCCTTTTTCATCAGAGAGAACCCAGTACTGACCAATCGCTGGCCCCTCCCACTTGGTACGTTGGCCTCGCCCTTTGACTCCGACGAGAAGTTTCACTTTGATTCTAACTGGCGCTATTTTACAAAATCTATGGCCAGTAGCACGAAACAAAAATGTAGAATAGATGGTTGGTACCCTAAACATCGTAACTACAGCTTGAGTTTACAAGCTACATCTTTTAATAAAGAACTAGATATAATATGACCGAGTGGCAGACATCACCCATCCAATTGAATAGTAATTGCCTGTCTGAATTCATTAAGTTCAGCTATTTATGATCACTATAGCAAAACAAAGCTTTATCTTGTATTACTGTTTTCATTGGACCCAAATATATTATGGAAAAGCTGTAGAGTTACTTAACCCTTTACCACACAGCAAAATTTTAGACTAGTCAAAATTCAAAGAATTTGTGCATGGCAATTTCAAGCTGAGAGAAGTTTTAGTATCTCAGTGTTTTTTTTGTAGAAAATGAAAAAATTGCTTGTAGCAAATAATTTCTTCATTGTCAACCATGTCTTCCCAGATTTCTTCTTAAGGGGAGTAAAAAAATGGAATTGTCAACCTCAAAAACTATTTAAAAAACAAGAGGACCATGATGGTCCTAAATCGCTCATCTGAGGCATCTGCAAATTACAGTACTTATTTGTATAAAAAAGACACAACTTGAGCAAAATAAATAAAACAAATATAAGATTTTGGGCTTTGTACAAAACAATCCAGTAATGCTTTAAAATGAAAATGAATGCCTTTGGCTTCATAGTTTAATCGATTACCAAACTATCCCAGAATTTGTCACCTTCAGGGAAAAAGGTTTAAAAAAGCATTGTGAGAAAGCAAGCAATTTCTCCATTTCTATTTAAGAAGAATCCTTTCAATGCGATTTATGCAATTTTCAATCCTAAGAGCAAATTTTCCTGTAACATAGTACAAAATTATATAGTCATGCTACATACCAAATATGAATGCCCTTCATCTTATATTTCATCAGGAGAAGACTTTTGCTCTAATTGGGTGTTTTCCAAAATTTTGGACCTCTGGGGCAGTGCCATGTTTTATCCCAGGGCTAAGATTTTAGCTAACATAGTAGAGAACCATCTGGTTATGCTATAAATCAAATATGAATGCCTTAGACTTTGTAGATTGGGAGGAGAAGACTGTTGACCATGGTCTAATTGAGCATTTTTACGAACTTTGGACACCCAGGGAAGGGGTGTTTTTTAACCTACAGGCATAATTTAATCAAAATTGATAGATAACAGCCAGGCTATGCTACACTCAAAATGTAAATGCCCTCTGCCTTAAAATGAAGAATTTTTTTCAACATATTCAAATTTTGCATTTTTCCAAATTTTTGGACCCCTAGTCAGGGCCGTTTTTGACCCTTGGATGAAAACTTTTTGTGATATAGTACAAAACCATCTAGTTATGCTAGTTATGCTACATACCAAATAAGAATATCCTAGACCTAATAGTTTAAGAGGAGAAGCCTTTTTGAAATTGCTCTTATTAAGAATTTTTCCAAACTTCAGACCTCAGGGGCGGGGCCATTTTTGACCCCAGAGATTAAATATTTAAAAACTTGGTAGAGAACCATATGATTAAGCTCTTTACAAAATATAAAGGCCTTTGGCCTTGTAGTCTATGAAACAAGAGGACCATGATGGTCCTAAATCGCTCACCTGAGGCATCTCCAAATTACAGTACTTTTTAGTATAAAAAAGACACAACTTGAGCAAAATAAATAAAAGATATATAAGATTTTGGGCTTTGTACAAAACAATCCAGTAATGCTTTACAATAATAATGAATGCCTTTGGCTTTACAGTTTAACCCATTACAACTCAATCCCTCCTTTTTACGCCCCTGAAGAAAAAAGCTTATGAAAACATTGTGGAAAATGAAGAAATTGCTTGTATCAAGCAATTTCTTCATTATCCACAATGTTTTCTATCCAAAAAGACGAAAAATTTTAAAATTCCATCAACTTGAAATTGTGGTCTGCAGATCCTTTCAATTTGAACCAGTCTAAAATTCCACTGTGTTGGAATGGGTTAATTCATTACCAAACTATCCCAGAATTTGTCACCCTCAGGGAAAACAGGTTTGAAAAATACATAGCGAGAAAGGGAGTGACAAGCAATTTATCCATTTCTCACAGTGTTTTCTACCTGAAATTCTTTGTATTTAGATTTCAATCAAACTCTAATTACTGTCTGCAACTTCAATGGGTGTAATTTTAGCAACCTTGGTAGAGAACAATCTGGATGTACTATAAATCAAAATATGAATGCATTACAACTTAAACATGAGGAGTGGAAAATATTTGAACATGCTCTTATTGAGCATTTTTCATATCCTTGGATGCCTTGGGAAGGCCCATGTTTGTCAAAAGGATATAAACATAGTAGATAAGAATAATGTTATCCTTTGTTTTTAATGTAAATGCTCTGGAACCTATATTTAAGAAGAAGAATTCTTTCAATGCAATTTACGCAATTTTCAACCCCAGGAACAGAGACATTTTTTATCCTAAGAGCATATTTTCCTGTTACGTAGTACAAAATTATTTAGTCATGCTACATACCAAATATGTATGCCCTTCACCTTATTTTTTAGAAGGAGAAGACTTTTGATGTTGCTCTAATTGGGCGTTTTCAAAAATTTTTGACCTCTTGGGCAGTGCCATGTTTTATCCCAGGGCTAAAATTTTAGCTAACATGGTAGGGAACCATCTGGATATGCTATATACAAAATATGAATGCCTTAGACTTTTTAGATTGGGAGGAAAAGACTATTGAACATGGTTTAATTGAGCATTTTTACTAACTTTGGACACCAAGGGAAGGGGTGTTTATTAACCTAAAAGCATAATTTGATCAAAACAGATAGATAACAGCCAGGCTATGCTACACTCAAAATATAAATGCCCTCCTCCTTAAAATGAAGAATTTTTTTCTAACATATTCAAATTTTGCGTTTTTCCAAATTTTGGACCCCTAGTGCAGAGCTTTTTTTGACCTGAAGAAGACAACTTTTAGTGATATGGTACAAAACCATCTAGTTATGCCCCATACCAAATATGAATATCCTAGACCTTATAGTTTAAGAGGAGAAGTCTTTTGAAATTGCTCTAATTAAGCATTTTTCCATACTTCGGGCCTCAGGGGCGGGGCAATTTTTGACCCCAGAGATTAAATATTTAAAAAAAACTTGGTTGAGAACAATATGATTAAGCTCTATAAAATATAAATGCCTTTGGCCTTGTAGTCTGTTAAAAAAAGACAACAAAGATTTTCTAAAATTTCCCATTTTCATATGCCGCAGTTACAAGAGTTTACGGAATTAAATTCTTTTAACAACTTTTGAAGAACTTCACCTAAAAAAAATCCCTGCAAAGTTTTAGATTGATTGGCCTACTGGTTTAGGAGGAGAAGATTTTTAAAGATTTTTACAGATTTACTAAAGATTCCCATTTTCACATGCCGCGGATACCAGAGTTTTTGACAAAATTAAATTCTTTTAACAACTTTTGTAGAACTTCACCCAATGAAGATCTCTGCGAAGTTTCAGCTTGATTGGCCTACTGGTTTAGGAGAAGAATGATTTTTAAAGATTTTTACAGATTTACTTAAGATTCCCATTTTCACATGCCGCGGCAACCAGAGTAGCTGAAGAAATTAAATTCTTTTAACAACTTTTGTAGAACTTCACCCAAGGAACATCCCTGCAACGTTTCAACTTGATTGGCCTACTGGTTTAGGAGGAGAAAATTTTTAAAGATTTTTACAGATTTACTTTAGATTCCCATTTTCACATGCCGCGGCAACCAAAGTTTTTGACAGAATTAAATTCTTTTAACAACTTTTGAAGAACTTCACCCAAGGAACATCTCTGCAAAATTTCAGCTTGATTGGCCTACTGGTTTAGGAGGAGAAAATTTTTAAAGATTTTTACAGATTTACTTTAGATTCCCATTTTCACATGCCGCGGCAACCAGAGTTTTTTGACGGAATTAAATTCTTTTAACTACTTTTGTAGAACTTCACCCAAGGAACATCCCTGCAAAGTTTTAGCTTGATTGGCCTACTGGTTTAGGAGGAGAAGATTTTTAAAGATTTTTACAGATTTATTTAAGATTCCCATTTTCACATGCCACGGCAACCAAAGTTTTTGACGGAATTTAATTCTTTTAACAACTTTTGTAGAACTTCACCCAAAGAACATCTCTGGGAAGTTTCAGCTTGATTGGCCTACTGGTTTAGGAGGAGAAGATTTTGAAAGATTTTTACAGATTTACTTAAGATTCCCATTTTCACATGCCGCGGCAACCAGAGTTTTTGAAGAAATTAAATTCTTTTAATAACTTTTGTAGAACTTCACCCAAGGAACATCCCTGCAAAGTTTAAGCTTGATTGGCCTACTGGTTTAGGAGGAGAAGATTTTTAAAGAAATTGTGGACGGACGGACAGACGGACGGACGGACGGACGGACAGACGGACAGACGGACGGACGGACGACGGACAACGACCGATCACAATAGCTCACCTCGCACTTTGTGCTCAGGTGAGCTAAAAAACAACATCAAAGATTTACTAAAATTTCCAATTTTCATATGCCGCGGTTACAAGAGTTTTTGACGGAATTAAATTCTTTTAACAACTTTTGAAAAGCTTCACCAAATGAACATCCCTGCAAAGTTTCAGCTTGATTGGCCCACTGGTTTAGGAGAAGAAGATTTTAAAAGATATTTAAAGAATTACTAAATATTCCCATTTTAAAATGCCGCGGCAACCAGAGTTTTTGACGGAATTAAATTCTTTTAACAACTTTTGAAAAGCTTCACCCAATGAACATCCCTGCAAAGTTTCAGCTTGATTGGCCTACTGGTTTAGGAGAAGAAGATTTTAAAAGATATTTAAAGAATTACTAAAGATTCCCATTTTCATATGCCGCGGTTACAAGAGTTTTTGAGGGAATTAAATTCTTTTAACAACTTTTAAAGAGCTTCACCCAATGAATATCCCTGTAAAGTTTCAGCTTGATTGGCCTACTGGTTTAGGAGGAGAAGATTTTTAAAGATATTTAAACAATTATTAAAGATTCCCATTTTAAAATGCCGCGGCAACCAGAATTTTTGACGGAATTAAATTCTTTTAACAACTTTTGAAGAGCTTCACCCAATGAACATCCCTGCAAAGTTTCAGCTTGATTGGCCCACTGGTTTAGGAGGAAAAGATTTTTAAAGATATTTAAAGAATTACTAAGGATTCCCATTTTAAAATGCTGCGGCAACCAGAGTTTTAGACGAAATTAAATTCTTTTAACAACTTTTGAAGAACTTCACCCAAGGAACATCCCTGCAAAGTTTCAGCTTGATTGGCCTTCTGGTTTAGGAGGAGAAGATTTTTAAAGAAATTGTGGACGGACGGACAGACAGACAGACGGACAGACGGACGGACGGACGACGGACAACGACCGATCACAATAGCTCACCTCGCACTTTGTGCTCAGGTGAGCTAAAAATTCTAGAATCCCTGTGTTAGGAGTACTTATTGGATTTGTTTCAACAAGCAAAAAAAAGTTTCAAGATACCTTGGCCAATGCTTCATGTTGAACTACTAAGTTAGTTGTTATCAGTAGGATGGCTGTTTGCAACAACTTCAGTTCTTCAAGTCCTGCCTCCATCAGATGCCACAACATGGTCAGAATATTATCTGCGGCAGTCTGCAAGAATAGGAAATATGAGCCTACATACGACAACAAGTTCAACCTGCTTAACCCATTCCAACACAATAAAGCTTTTTGATTTGATTCCCCTCAACAAAAACAATTGGGAAAACATTGTGTAAAATGAAGAAATAGCTTGTAACAAGAAATGAGTACTACCAGTACTTACAGCCCTTTGATTTTTATACAATTCTGAAAGGATTTTATTCATCATGACAAGGGTTAACTCTATAAGAAACTGAAGCAAGATTCATACAGAAGTGTTTTCAGAAATATTGTTTCATAGCTCTGAGAAAAAAAATATACTGTTATTCTCTTTGTTTCTAAAAACATCAAAAGAACGAGAGCACCGCCTACTGGTGCCTACGCTCAGCTATTGGGTGCTGGGTAGTGGATAAAAGCACAAAATGCATCTAGAGTTACCCCTTGATAGTATAGGTTGCTCTTTTGATAGTGAACAAGTGTGCGAAGTTTCAAGTGAATGCCTTTAGTAGAACCAGAGATATCACAAAATGTCAAAGTTTTCGCATGACAAATACAACGACAACAACACCAGGGCTTAAGCAAATACCTCGTTTTTTTGGGTTTTTTTTGAAAACCGCCGAGTTAAAAATTTACCTATTTGTGACGTTGTTTAACCCATTCCTACTCAACAAAATTTTAGACTGGTCCAAACTGAAAGAAGTTGCAGACGACAATTTCAAGTTGAAGGAATTTTACATTTCTTTACCTTTTTGGATAATTTTTTTCCACAATGTTTTCAAAACTTATTTTTTGGGGGGCGTTAAAAGGAGGGATTGTGTGGGAATGTGTTAATGGAACTACTTTACCCTTTCCCACAAAAATATAGACTGGTCCATATTCAAAGAGTTTGCAGATGATAATTTTAGGTTGATGGAATTTTAAAATCCTTTGTCTTTCTTGGTAGGAAACATTGAAGAAACTACTTGTTACAAGCAATTTCTTTATTTTCCACAATGCTTCCCATGTTTTTTTTCTTAAGGGGGATCAGAATGCGTCATGGGGATGGTTTAACCACAAGCAATCTATTAATGTTGGGTCTCATAAAAACTTTTTAACTGTTAACTTACCACCGAGATAGCTTCATGTGAAATCAGTTTCTGTACAGCCGAGAGTCCTATCTGTACCAGTTTAATATTTTTGGTTTCACATCCCAACACAAATGGATGTATTATCTCTGAGCTGGCTGGAATCAGACCTGCAAGCATGAGAAATGTACTCTATCAACAAATTCCCACACAAGAAAATTTTAGACTGGTCCAAATTGAAAGGACTTGCAGACAACTGTTTAAAGTTTATGAAATTTTGTGGAAAATGAGGAAATTTCTTGTCACCAGCAATCTCTTCTTTTTACACAATTGTTTTTCTTGAGGGGTTTCAAAAAGCATCATTGTGAAAGAATGGATTAACCATTTATAACATGACAAAAATTTAGTGAGGTATGAATTGAAATATGTTGTACACAAAATTTTGTAGTAGTTGAATGCTGTTTAAGCAAATGAAAAAATGTTGTATTAGTGATCATATAAACACCTTTGTAGATAACTAGAAAAGATAACACCGGAATAAGTAGTTTGTAATCAAGGGAGATGACTACTTTGGGCTGGTAAACAATAAGCCTAAAATGTCATTATAAGGAAATTCCAAAGGCCAACAACAGACAAGTCCAAAAATGAAAATAGTACTTAACCCATTCCCATACAATGAGGCTTTTTGATGCCCCTCAAGAAAAATAAGTGGGAAAACATTTTGTAACAAGCAATTTCTTCATTTTCCACAATGTTTTCTACCAAGAAATTTGAAAATTTCTAAAATTTCATAAACTATAAAATTGTCTGCAAATCCTTTCAATTTGGACTGGACTAAATTTTTGTCATCTGGTTATGGGATAAATACTTGATTTAACCATTACCAGACAACAAAATTTTAGACTGTTCCAAATTCAAAGATGTTGCAGACAAAAACTTTTAGTTGATGAAATATCTTTTTTTTTTTTTTTTTTGTCTTTTGAGGAAGAAACATTGTGGATTATGAAAAAAATGATTGTAACAAGCAATTTCTTCATTTTCCAAAATGTTTTCCCAAGTTTTTTTCTTGTCCAAAGTAGTTATTGTGTGTGAATGGGTTAAGCCAAACAAACACATATGGTAAGATTGGCTGACAGACAATAAGGTAACTCAGGGCCGGAACGAATACTATCCCTGGCAAGATAGTTTATATTAATTTATTGTAGTTTGATTGCGACCAAAGCCTTTGGCTTATAGAGTCGCTCTCGAACACTCACAACCAAGATGTTTTCAAGTCCCTGAAAGAGAGGCAGTGATTTAAACCAACTGCTACCCTATTCTACAGCTGGGTAGACTGGGGCTGGCTATTAAGTGTCTTGATCATGAACACACCCTGGTGACTGTGGGGCTAGAACCCATGACCTTCAGATCACAAGTCAAGCACCGACTACACTCGGCCATCGAGACAGTCAAGGTAGAGTAAGCAGGTGGGGCAACTTTTGCCAAAGAATCTAAATGACAGCCAAATATATTTAGTAATATCAAAATTGTTTATCTCATTTGACAAGGTTTATTTCAAAACCAACTTTTCAAGAAAGGCTTTTGTTTTACAAATTGGCAATTAGCCTATTACAACATGGCAAAGTTTGGCAATGATCCAAATCAAAGAATTTTTCAAAGAACAATTACTAATAGATGATTTTTTTAAAAATCTTTGTTTTTTTGGGAAGAAGAATTGTTGATAATGAAAAAATTGCTTGTGACAATCAATTTCTTTGTATTCCACCATGAATTCCAAAGCTTTTTTCCCTGACAGAGTGTAGAAAAGCTGGATTGTGTGAATGGGTTAAACTCCAAAGTCGGAAGAATGAGGAAATAATAAATCACACAGAACATGAAGTTGAAAGAAACTTAAGTGGCACTTAAACCATTACCTCTATATACCACAATTTGCCAATTTAGAGATGAGGAATACACTGTGGTAAATTTCTGTAACAATGATTATTTCTACCCACAATATTTTCTATCCCATATGGCACTTACTTTCAGTTTTAACATCATGTTGATAATTGTCTTCAATCCTTTTTAATTAAGACCAATCAATTGTTGTTTTGCGATGTCTGGAATGGGTTAACCACATAGTGTTCACATAATTTCTTCCCAGAAAGACAGAAATACCTGAAATTTCAGCAACTTGAAATCGTCGTAGATCTGCAACTTCAATGAATTTAGACCAGTCTGAATTTTTTGTAATTGGTTAATATATGAAAACTCACCTGATATAATGTCTTCATTCTTGGCTGAAATAGTTCTCAGTTTTAACTGTACTTGCTCTGAAGCCTGAAACAGACAAGGTGCGTCATCAGAGGTCTAGAGAAGAGGGGGTAAAAGCATTCTCAACAAAACCCTATGTTGTGGGAACTCGTTTGTGAAATATTTCAATCTGAAATACTAAATACGCCCTCTATCTGTAGCTCTGGTCATGAAACAAGGACAAACCATGCCATGTCGGATTTTTTATTTCAAAATTGTTGGTTATTTCATGTAAAATGCCATGTCGGATTTTTTATTGCAAAATTGTTGGTTATTTCATGTAAAATTTACAACTGTGAAATATACATGATAATTTACTCTGCAAAATGTTAAAAAAAAAAATTATCAATGTTACATTTGGTAAATTTTTGAAAAGGTTTTAAAGAAATGCTAAATACCCTGGTGTCAAACTTATACTGTAATATCAGCTACTCTAAGTAAATCAATTTCATTAAACTCATTCCCAAACAATCATGCAATTTTATGCCCCACAAGAAAAAGTTTTGAAAAACATTGCAGAAAATGAATCTACTAAAACTATTTTGTCTTCAGCTTTGAATATGGACCGATCTAAAATTTTGTCATCTGGTTATCATGTTTAACCCATTCCCACTCAATGACGATTTTGAACGCCCCTCAATATAAAAGGTTTGTAAAATACTGTGGACAATGAAGAAATTGCTTGTTACAAGCAATTTCTTCATTATCCAGAGTGTTTTCTACTCCAAATGACAGACAACGTTTTAGAAAATTTCACCAACTTAAAATTCTCGTCTGTAATTTCTTTGAATTAGGACTGGTCTAAAATCTTGCTGTGTGGGAATGGTTTAACCATATTTGAAACAAGAAAATAAACCTAATTTTTCTGAATTCTTTCAAAATTGCTGCAAGGCTAACTTGTCCCTGTCCACCTTTTTTGCTAATTTCTTACTTACTATTGATTGAATGGGGTTTAACGCCACTTTTAACAGTATTTCAGTCATATCGCAGCGGCTGGAGCACCTAACAATGGATTCTTGGTATTTCTCACACCAGTACTACCACTACATCCTTTCCTAGCCTCCAGCTGCTATCCCACTTAGGTTTACAATTATCCAACCATTTGTGGGAGACAAATGTCGGAAAGAATATTTGCCGCCACCGGGGATCAAACCCATGACATCCCTTGATTGAAGATTACGAGTCTGACGCTCTACAGACTGCGCTATGACGGCTGCCTTCTTATTTACTAACAATGTCTTCTGCTATATCAAGGAACATATTTTTTTTAATTGAATGATCTTTCAAACCAAATCTGCATCTTCTTTACACTTGAAACAATTTTCAACTTTGGCAGAGAATTAACCCATTCCCACACTATCTTTTCTATCAAACATTACCAGACAACGAAACTTAAGTCTGGTCAAATTTCAAAGAAGTTCCATAAAACATTGTTAAGATGATGAAATTTTAAAAATCTGTTTTTGTAGTTAGAAAAAAAAGTGGAAAATGAAGAAATAGCTTAACAAACAATTTCATCATTTTTCAAATAGCTTTTTATAAACCACTCCAACACAGTGATGCATTTGGACGCCTCTCAAGAAAAGCAATTGGGAAAATATGGTGTAAAATGAAGAAATTGCCTGTTACAAGCAATTTCTTTAATTTTAACGATGTTTCTACCCAGAAAGTTGAATCAAGAGCACCGCCTATGGGTGCCTACGCTCGGCTGTTGGGTGCTGGATAGTGGACAAAATGCATCTAGCGTTATCCCCCTTGATAGTATAGATTGCTCTTTTGATAGTGAACAGGTGTGCCAAGTTTCAAGTGAATGCCTTTAGTAGAACCAGAGATTTTACAAAATGTCAAAGTTTTCGCACAACGATGACTTTGTTTGTTTGATTGTTTGAATGGAGTTTTACGCCGCTTTCAACAATCTTTCAGTTATATCGCAGCGGCTGGAGCACCTAACAATGGAATCCTGGTATTTCTCACACCAGTACTACCATTACATCCTTTCCTAGCCTCCAGCTGCTATCCCACATAGGTCTACGATTATCGACCCATTGGTGAGAGACATATCGTCGGAAAGGATGAGTGCCGCCGTCGGGAATCGAACCCGGGACCTCTAGATTGATAGTCCGACGCGCTACCAACTGCACTATGACGGCGGCACACAACGATGACAACAACAACAACGACAATGACAACACCAAGGATATCGCAATACCTCGGGTTTTCTCTAAAAACAGCCAAGCTAAAATTTCTAAGATTTCAAAAAATTTAAATTGTTTTCTGCATCTCCTTTCAATTTTGACCAGGCTAAAATTTTGCTGTCAGGTAATGGGTTAAAAAAGCATGATTGAGATGGAATGGGTTATTAAAACTATGTTTGCTCACCTCTTTCACATGCGGATGTTTCCTTTTCCCCTCAGTAGACAGTACTCTTAGATCACTCTGCAGGTTTTCAAACAATTTTTTCAACACAGCTGGGTCTTGAGTCTTCCCAGGTCGTGAGGCCATGGTTCTATTCTATCCAACAGTAGACAGATGTTCTTGTAATTTTCATACACAGGTATAAGTACTTTTTCTTATTCTCATAAATCTTTGATTTATTACTGCATTGTATCAGGTATTTTTGCTCTGAAACTAAAGTTAGAAATCAAGGGGTTAGACAAAAATCATGAAAAAGATAATAAAATAATGGCTTGTGTTTGACTCTTACACCATTGTTTTGGCCCTCAAAAATCTGAAATATCTTGTTTTGACCTGTAGAAATTTCTCCAAAATGATCATTTTGACACCCTCCCCCCAACTAGGAATTTCTAAGGGTCAAAACAGAATATTTATGACCTCATAGTACATCTGTTATGTTATTGCAAACTAATCATACATGAGACACACATCAGGCTGTCCTTACCGTAAATAGAATATTTTCTGGCTCAAATTGTTCCAAAAAGATATCACATACTCCTGTATTTCTATCTCTTCAAAAAAACTTTGAAAAACAGTGGTCAATGAAGAAATTACTTGTTACATCATCGTCCACTCTGTTTTCTACCCGAACAAACAAGGAATTTTGAAATTCCATCCACTTAAAGTTGTTGTAGGTTGTAATCATTTGGTCAGTTTGGACCAGTCAAATTCTTTTGTTTGCCCCTTTACATCTCTCATGTAAATCAATACAAAACAGCCTTTCAGAATTGAATATGAGAAATAAAATCTGTCCCTAAAGGCTATAGAAAAACTTAACCCTTTCCTGTTTTATAAAGGAGGGATTGTGTGGGAATGGGATAACCCTTTCCTGCCTTGCAAAATTTTACTGTCCAAATTCATTTGGCAGAAGAATATTTGAAGTGGATTTAATTTGAAAAATAACAAATCAGTAGGGTAGAAAATATTGTAGATACAATGTTTTCTCAAACATAAAATCACAGGGACGTAAGAACCAGGGATTGAACAGGAATAGGTTCAATAAATTGACAGTCTGGCTGGCCATGCCTACTGATCTAAGGCCAAGGCAGTTAGACTGAAATATAAAATAATATTAGTTTGAATCATTTTCCAAGAAACAAAAGATGATTTGTTGGTTGGCGACCTTAATATTGACTTAAATGTAGTTACAACGTCTAAGTAGCCAAACAAATAAATATACTCATATAAATCTTAGGTTTTGAAATTCACTTCCAGTCTAAATGAATGATTTCGTCAGTCATTTTTTAGTTCATTTTTTTATTGAAAGTGGCAATCTGTAACGATAAGCTGAAAAAAAAAAAGATTGTGTGATCACCAGAAATTCTCTTTCATAAAATATTTCTCTACCCCATTTACCACTTATTTTCTAATTAACACAATTTCTTTTTCATGTCCCTCAAAAAAAGCAACAGAAAAAACATTGTGCAAAAGAATAGCTTGCAACAAGTAATTACTTCATTTTCAAAAATGTTTTCTTCTTAGAAAGTTGAAAAATCTAAACTTTGAAAAACTTATAATGTTGTCTATGCAACTCCTTTGAATTTGGGCCAATCTAAATGTAACATATTGATAATGAGTAAAATACAGTGAAGCCATTTTTAGTTTCATCAAACCAAACATATATCATTGAATATTATTCTTTCTAGTTAAAAATTTTCCAGTCTTTGTGGGTGTATGAAATTATATGCAAGATAGTCTTTCAACAAGAATTTGATATTCAACCCATATTATTTCCTATTACAGAGACCAACTGAAGCTTACCTTAGCATAAATGCATGTTGAAAAGTCTATGTGATGATCAATCATTTATTATGTTTACCAAAAGTTATCAATACTTTTTAAAACCAATGTTGCAAACATCCGTTCACAACAATGATAATTTTATCATTGAATACATAAAGAAGTATTATTTTTAACCCTTGTCTTGCTGAACCCCGAATAATCCGGTTTTGGCAGGAGTTGTAAAGTAAGTAAGTGCAGTCTGTTTGTTTGTTTTAATGGGGTTTTACGCCGCTTTCAACAATCTTTCAGTTATATCGCGGCGGCTGGAGCACCTAACAATGGAATCCTGGTATTTCTCACACCAGTACTACCATTACAACCTTTCCTAGCCTCCAGCTGCTATCCCACATAGGTCTACGATTATCGACCCATTGGTGAGAGACAAATTGTCGGAAAGGATGAGTGCCGCCGTCGGGAATCGAACCCGGGACCTCTAGATTGTCAGTCCGACGCGCTACCAACTGCGCTATGACGGCGGCTAAGTGCAGTCTGATCTTGGTCTACACCCCCTGCTTGTAGTTTTCCTACCAGATTTGTTTATGAAATTGATTTCTAAAAGAAATATTAATTTTTGAACAACAAGTTCTATCAGTGATTTCAGTCCTTTGACTTTACAGCAATTTAGTAAGGTAATTTATACAGCATGACAAGAGTTAAGTACTATTAGGCATGCCGATACCGGGATCTGTCAACTCACCAAAAATCAATATTTTATATGCGAGTGTTTTTTTAAAGAAAAAAAAAAAAAAATCATGTTATGTAAAGTGCATATTTAGATTAAAAAAAGGTGGTTTGCAGAAGTTACCATTATCCTTAGAAAGACTTGGCTGTTAACTAAAAGCTTCAGTTAAGATGTTCTGGTTTCTTACGATGGTAAGTTTACAAAAAGCAGGGATGGAATACATACATTCATAAGACCAAATTACTCCAAACAATGGTGCATTTTGCTACTAAAAGTAATGATGTTAGAAGTTTAGGATATCATATCATTGAGTTAGATTACATAAAAGAAGGATTGATGATTTAGGACATAAACCATCGTTGTGTTAATAAATCATATCAAGTGGAATACATAAAGGAATTGTGGCAATATAACCTGAATTCTCTATTTTGACCGATTATAGCGTATAAAATTGTATTATAATCAAAGGTCACAGAAGGGAATTTACTACAAACTATCAAACGTACTATTAAAAAGTAAAGGGTGTATTGGTATTCTAAATAAATCAATAATACCATATGACTGGGTACACTCTAATGGGAATATATGGGTATCGTGTCCGTTTGCCCGAAAAATACGTGAATTACGTACAGCAGTATGTGAATGGGCACCCTTAGAAACCATTGAGGGAAAATGATAAATTGCTTATAACAAGCAATTTCTCCCTTTCTCACCATGTGTTTTTTACCCTAACCAGTACACATTTTTCAGTAAAATACACTTTGACATGTCTTATAATTAGGGACCAAAATATTTCTAATCAATTTTTAGCGGTTTTGTAGGACAAAACCGGTATTTCGAATCGATCAACCGGAAACAAGTTCACGAATTTTCTACTAGTTTCCACGCATGCTCATAAACTTGAAGTGAAAATCTATGTGATCGCCTCCATATTGTTTCATTGCTGATGAAGAAAATTACTTACTTGCTGAATGCCAACAGCCTCCTTTAAGTCATGAATATCAAGGAAAATGGTTTAAAACTTCGACTTAATATATCCATAATAAATTGTCTAATGAACTGTATAAACGAGAGAACCAATCTCCTCGTGTTTCAAGATAGAATCTAGGTCAGTGGTTAGTGGAGTAGGGGAATACATGTAAACAAACTCCTAACCCTGTCTGTTAGTTTTGACCTGGCAGGACTGAGCAAATTTACACCCCGTATACACAGCATATGTTACAAGTTACAACCCTGTTAAAGTCACGATTCAAGCGCCTATTTAACCCCACCCAAAAATCACCCTTTTACCTCTCGAATTCGACTTTATCTTGGAAACGAACATGTAGTACTTTACTTCAATTGAAACAATAATATGCTCAAAGCAAAAAGAATTGATTGTTATCTTTGATTGCTTTACATTTTATCATTTAACCTTTTACCACAAATCCACAAATTTTCACAGACTATTGAAATAATAGTTACTGATAAGCCAGCAAAACCGCTCTCAGGACTTTCAGTCCTTTGATTGCCTTCTTGTGAAGGAACTGCTCCTGTCCAAGAATCGCAGCTCGTCTAAGGACATTGATTTTCTATGACATGCTTCAAATTGTCTTGCGTGGAATTGTATAATGAGTGTTAAGATGTTAAAAGCTGTATATGTTATGTTTTCGTGTAAATATACCTATTGTTTTCTTGTAAAAATGTGAAATTAGCGTTCTGTCAATTTCCTTGACGTGTGCTTCATGCAAATGGGCAAAGAAATCCGAGCATGCCGAAAATATTTGACTGGTTTAAAAGTAATTACCTTATTTTAATCAACTTATAAAATGTACTATTATACCAGTCTATTATTTTTCAAGGGAGGTCACTGTGAGAAACTGTCAAATTTTTCTATTTTATCAAAAAGAGTTCGGTTTTTAATTCAACATCTGGGTACTGATGTAATTATTTTAGGTAAGAGCTTCAAGGGACACATCAAACAATTCCAAATCGAATGGAAATTAGGCAGGACTTCTCCAATGCCGCGAGGAACGTTTAAAGATCACTGGTTTTCACAGTTAAAAATACTGAAAGATACCAAAGCACCAGTGTGACTGACAATAAATAAGGACAAGCGGGCTCATTTTAAGCGAAAAGGATTAATGACTTTAACTTGTAGACCAGATAAATAAACTCGCCCACAATAAGTACTGTTAGTGACATTCCATACAAAAATGTCCATCTTGGTACTCCTTTAAAACAAGTATCCTTACTCTCTTCACCTCAATTGTCATGCATGTAAGGAAACTAATATTCAGTACAAAAAAATCAAAACTTGTTTTTCATCTGATAAAATATTTTTATATACAGTGAAATCTGTGTTAGCGGCCAACTATGCATAGCGGCCAATCTGCCGACAGAGGCCACTCGAGTTCCCCCCGTGCAAATTCCTTCATTAATTGCACTGTGAATAGCGTGATCTCCTGAAATGCGGCCAGCGGTCACCTTAATTGGTCTATTGTCAACAGTATATCGCACCTTAACAACAGTCATCTAACAAAACACGCGACTTAATTAGTCGTGTTCGAAAAATCGATAATCACTACTATAGTAACTGCCGAAGTCGCCTTATCGTAATGTACAAGATATAAACAATTAATTATCGACTTAATCTCGTGTAGTTGATTAATTGAAGTGTAATTAGCGATTAATATTTATTTGGTCGATTTGATCTATTTGAGCGATGATTATTGATCGGAGAAGACGGAATTTTTTAGGTTGATGGGCCTCTTTAAATGAAATGAACTTGAGCATTATAGGTTGTTTACACATTTAGAAAACTGATTTCTTGAGGTCTTTAAAATGGATGAAAACTTGCTTTTGCTGTCAAATCTTGCTATCATGTCGCTCTCTAAACGTAAGTTCCTCTCTCTAGAGGATCGTGTGACAGTGGTTCGTATGCTTGACTCTGAACGTTCTTCTAGGATTATTGCTAGTGAGTTTGGTGTAGGTCGTACCCAGGTCCAAAATGTTGCTAAATGTAAACGAGAATTTCTCAGGATATTTTCACTTCTGTCACAATATTTTCTAGCTTAAATGGTACAAATGGTACAAAGTGCCTTTTCTTTTTTTAAAAGACACTTGAAATGGAAGTTTAGAATTTCTTAGAATTTGGAGGAGTCTAAAGTTTTGTGATCTGTTAATGAGCTAACCCAAAATGGTATGACAAAATGGCCGCCCAATTGATACTGTGAACAGCAGCCAATCTGTGTACAGCAGCCAATTTGGCCCTCTCCCTTGACTGGCTGCTGTACACAGATTCGACTATATATCTTGCAGACATTTTATTTATCTTTTAGTGAAATTTTGTCCAGTTCTATCCTAAAATTCTAAATTTGTCCTGAAAGTTGCCTTGTTGACCATCGAGAAATTTTGGATTGCTACTGGAGTTATCATGCATTTTTACAGAGAGTGTCCATAGCAACAACAAAAAAAAATTCCCTCTTCAATTTTTGCCATGCGTCCTGGCATATGACAATTAACATTGTAGATTTATTTGATGTAAAGTCAAATTTAAGTTTATTTAGATTTAAGTTTAATCAATCATGTGGCTCCCAAATGTATGTAATGTGTTATTTGGGGTTAATTTGCATCTCGATAGGTTTAAGTTTAGTGAGCAATATGGTAGAGGCGATTCTTACAGCACCAGATGGGGGTGCTAAAAGCTTAATCGCCTACGAAAAAATGAGGTCACCAAAGGTCACTGAGGCTCTTAAGGGGGCCATGCATGATAAAGTAGGTATGCACGACAATTGAGTTTTGACAATATATATAAAAGATATTTGATCCACCACAGGTCAGTTACAAATATTTCACAAGTGCAATAAATTAATGGAGGCTGACCATGAAAACTACAGTCAGTGAGCAAGGGAAAGTTTCTATCCTGGTCTGTAATCTGTTGGCATCAGAAAGACAGCTACTATATCACAACTATAATGGTCAGCAATACAATATTTTTCATAGATGCTATACCGAGTTTCTGATTAAATCCATTTACACAAGTACAGGATTAGAAGGGTAATTGAAAGTTGTTTCTACATCTTTTGCAACCAATAATGTCAAAATCTTGTAAACTTGCCCTAAATAAAAGGGGTTTTAGGCAACATATGTGTATACATATGTCTATTCAATAAAATATACTAAACACATAATGTGACATTATTAACCCATTCCGAGACGACAAACGTTTAGACTAGTCCAAATTGAAAGAAGTTGCAGACGAAATTTTTAGTTGATTGAATTTTATAAAACTCAGTGTTTTGGGGGAATTTCTTCATTGTCCCCATTTTTTACCAAGCTGTTTCTTGAGGGGCTCCAAAAAGCATGGGAATGGGTTAAGATATATATGTAACATGATCTTAGGATTGATTTGGGATAACTTGATAACTAAGTAATTTTAGAAAAATCAAACTGATATGGTAGAATGCGGTATGAAAAAAGGAAAGATCTATTATAACAAGCAATAATGGTCCTTACCTAAAATATTTTCCTTCATTTGAGTTTAAGACGGGTGTCAAAAAAAGGGTTAATACTTTTATCCACTAACACACAATCCCACATTTTTTCTGCAACAATGAATTATTATTTGTACAAAGTGGCAAAATGAGAAATTGCTTCTACCCTATATCACTGTTAATTTTCTAGTTAGATTAACGAGACACAAAGAAATTCAAATACAATTAACATATGTGAATTTCAACAACTTTGCCATATTAATCTATTGTAATGAGTCAAATTTTGTGTTTCAGACTGAAAATGAGTGGAGGTCTAGCTCCAAGTAAGAGTACCATCTATGTATCCAATCTTCCATTCTCCCTTACCAACAATGACCTTCACAAAATATTTGAGAAATATGGAAAAGTTGTCAAGTAAGAAATCTTTGTTCTTTGATAGACGGTGCTAATTTCCATATATGGTGTAAGCTATGAAAATCTTCTTCATAGAAACCAGTCAATTGATTTCAACAAAATTTCATAGGAATGATTCTTCGGTGACCCTTTGTCAGATTCATTCAAAGAATTTTGATTGGAAGAAAAACATGGATTTAATGGGCGGGCTAAATTCAATATAAGATTAAAGTTTTAAAAATCTTCTCAGAAACCAGTTGATGAATTTCAACCGAGTTTCATAGGAATGTTCTTCAGTGACTCTTTTGTAGATTTCAATATTGATTGGTTGAAAACATGGCTTTTATTGTCGTAGCTTATTTCAAAACATGTATATGGAAATTTACAAAAAATGTTAATACCTTTTTCATCTGACTTAGTAAATGAATTGACTTTTGTAAAATAATGAATAGTTTGAAATATTAATCCATTCCCACACAGAGAAACATTTAAATACACTCTCAATATAAAACTGTGGAAATCATAGTGGAAAATGAAGAAATTGCTTGTGACATTATCCAGAATGCTTTCCATCCCAAAAGACAAGCTGATTTTAAAGATTTCAACAAGTTGGTTTATATTGAATTCCTGAAAACACTATTTGCTTTATCAGTACAATCGGACCAGTGGAACCATACAGATGCTCAAGCTCCTGTAGTCTTGTATGTAAGTTGCCCTTGGTGAGATCATGAACTCTATTATTTTTCCTGTTATTGGGTCAAGGGTCAAGATTAGAAGGTCAAATTTTGTTCCAAGTTTTTGGTCTCTCTCCATCTTATATTTTTCATGTTGATTATGATGATGCCTTTCCAGTTTTGGATCATTGGATTTAGGGCAGAGGCCATATGCAAGGCTCATGTTTGACTCATAAACCAGGGCTTTGACCTTCAAAATTGTGAAAATATGCTATTTTGATTTGCAAATCAATTAACATGTTTAGTCTGTAAATAAATGATGAATTGTTTCATTGTCATTTAGTTTAAACTAATTTATTTTAGTTTTATTGCGACTAAAGCTAAAAGCTTGTAGAGTTGCTCTCCAACACTCACAAACCAGAATTCTCTCCGTCCCTGAAAAAGAGGCTACCCAATTTTACATCTGGGTAGATTTAGGCTAGCTTTAAAGTCTCTTGCCAATGAACACACCAAGGTGACAGTGGGGCTCTAATGTTTGACCATCAGATCACTGGTCTAGCAAATATACCACTCGGCCACGGAAACAGTCAAATCACTTTACATATTAGCCAAAAGATTTTGCAATCAAGATACACAAATTTATCGAAGAGCAAATATAATAGTCATTGCTGTAACACATTTCAGGGTTACAGTGATGAGGGATAAAGTCACAAGACAGAGTAAAGGAGTGGCATTTGTGTTGTACTTGCAGAGGGATTCGGCTTATTCTGCTGTTAGAGCTCTAAATAATACACAGGTAAACGCTCTTATCATTTTTTAGAAACCTTAGAAAGCGCTTTGGTCTGTAATCTTGCAATATTACCAGATATTTGATCTTAGTGTGAGCAATCTATCCTCTTTGTCTCCTATATTGTTACTTGATGAGACAATTGACATACTGTGAGTGTCAATCAAAGACTAAATAGACCAATCAAATCATTCATTTAGACTGGAAGCTTTGAACTCTGACATTAATGTAAATCATTTTGTTGATTTGAGAACTTAACCCATTACCAGTTGACAAAATTTTACACTGGTCCTATTTTAAAGATGTTGGAGATTACAAATTTTAGTTGATAAATTTTGAATTTTTGTTACTTTTATGGTAGAAAACTTTGTGGATAACGAAGAAATTGCTTGTAACAAGCAACTTTTGCATTACCTAGAATTTTTTCAAAAAATGTTTAGCTCACCTGAGCACGAAGGGCTCAAATGAGCTATTGGATCCGGTTTTGTCAGGTGTCCATCCGTCAACCGTCATTAATTTCTTTAAATGACATCTCCACCAAAACCACTGGGCCAATTTTAACCAAATTTGGCGGAACTGATACTCAGGTGGTCCCCTTTAATAATAGCCAAAAGAATTGAAATCCGCTAAAATCTCTGATTGCCATGACAACAAAAGTGAAATTTAAAAATAATCTTTAAAAATATTTTCGTCCTGACCCAGAAGGCGTAGAGCCTTGATATTTTGCATGAAGCATCAATATATTTACCTTATTCAAAATAGCTAAAATCATAATCCTTGGGTCCCCAGGGGCGAAGCCCGCTGGGGGTGGTGGTGTTATAGGCATGAAGCATCAGTTCACAGACTTCTTTCTTATTTCTGAAATTATAACCCATCGATCCAGAGGGAGGAAAAAGTTTTCTCCTTCTTTCAAATTTGCCTTAAAGCCTTGGAATTTGTAATTTAGACTTTTTGATCCCCAGCCAGGTACATAGTCTATTTATGTAAGTATGGCCCCCTTGTATCATAATCCTCACCTTAATGTGAAATTTGACTGTTGAAAGAAAAAGAGCCTTTATCTTGGGTGAGCGCCCCAGGGCCAACAGTCCTCTTGTTTCTAAGGGGCGTCTTAAAAGTATGATTGTGTGGTAATGGGTTGTGTACTGTAACTAAAGCTTATTCAAGCTATAGTTACAGTGTTTAGGTCATAGACCAACCATTTTAGTTTTCCGTTATATATTATTGACTAAGAATGCTGTTTATGTCAGTTTCTATAAATAGAACTTCCTGTCAGAGCTCAGTGGGTGGAGCCAGGGATCTGTCAATTCTAATCAGTGTTGAGATTTGTTGAACCCTTGAACCATAAAAACCGTAACACTTTCCTTTTTAGCTCTACTGGCCGAAGGCCACTAGAGCTATAGCGATGGCTTTTTCCCGTCCCGCGTCCGTCCGTCTGTCCATCGTCCGTCCGTTAAACTTTTCCTTGTTTTGATTAAGTCCACAGTTTTCATCAGATTCTCTTCAAACTTTCACAGAATGATTGTACCTACATAAGGATCATTCCTTTCGAAAAATGGGTATGATCCGTCAAGAAACACGGGAAAAGGGGCCTTATGAAAATTTAATTAAAAATTCAATTAAAAATCCTTGTTTACGCGATAGAGTCCACAGTTTTCATCGGATTCTCTTCAAACTTTCTCAGAATGATTGTAACATCATAAGGATCGTTCCTTTCGAAAACTGGTATGATCCGTCAAGAAACACGGGAAAAGGGGCCTTATGAAAATTTAATTAAAAAATCTTCGTTTACGCGATAAAGTCCACAGTTTTCATTGGATTCTCTTCAAACTTTCACAGAATGATTGTACCATCATAAGGATCGTTCCTTTCGAAAATGGGTATGATCCGTCAAGAAACACGGGAAAAGGGGCCTTATGAAAATTTAATTAAAAATTCAATTAAAAATCCTCGTTTACCCGATAAAGTCCACAGTTTTCATTGGATTCTCTTCAAACTTTCTCAGAATGATTGTACCATCATAAGGATCGTTCCTTTCGAAAATGGCTATGATCCATCAAGAAACATGGGAAAAGGGCTCTTATGAAAATTTAATTAAAAAATCCTTGTTTACGCGATAGAGTCCACAGTTCTCATCAGATTCTCTTCAACTTTTCACAGAATGATTGTACCAACATAAGGATCGTTCCTTTCGAAAATGGGTATGATCCGTCAAGAAACATGGGAAAAAGGGGCCTTATGAAAATTCATTAAAAATTCAATTAAAAATCCTCGTTTACGCGATAGAGTCCACAGTTTTCATCGGATTCTCTTCAAACTTTCTCAGAATGATTGTAACATCATAAGGATCGTTCCTTTCGAAAACTGGTATGATCCGTCAAGAAACACGGGAAAAGGGGCCTTATGAAAATTTAATTAAAAAATCTTCGTTTACGCGATAAAGTCCACAGTTTTCATTGGATTCTCTTCAAACTTTCACAGAATGATTGTACCATCATAAGGATCGTTCCTTTCGAAAATGGGTATGATCCGTCAAGAAACACGGGAAAAGGGGCCTTATGAAAATTTAATTAAAAATTCAATTAAAAATCCTTGTTTACCCGATAAAGTCCACAGTTTTCATTGGATTCTCTTCAAACTTTCTCAGAATGATTGTACCATCATAAGGATCGTTCCTTTCGAAAATGGGTATGATCCGTCAAGAAACACGGGAAAAGGGGCCTTATGAAAATTTAATTAAAAATTCAATTAAAAATCCTTGTTTACCCGATAAAGTCCACAGTTTTCATCGGATTCTCTTCAAACTTTCTCAGAATGATTGTAACATCATAAGGATCGTTCCTTTCGAAAACTGGTATGATCCGTCAAGAAACACGGGAAAAGGGGCCTATTTAAAACTTAATTAAAAAATCTTAGTTTACGAGATAGAGTCCACAGTTTTCATCGGATTCTCTTCAAACTTTCACAGAATGATTGTACCAACATAAGGATCGTTCCTTTCGAAATTGGGTATGATCCATCAAGAAACATGGGAAAAGGGGCCTTATGAAAATTTAATCAAAATTCCATTAAAAATCCTCAAACTTTCTCAGAAAGATTGTACAATCATAAGGATCCGTCATGAAACAGGGGAAAAGGGGCCTTATGAAAATTTAATTAAAAAATTCTTGTTAACACTCTGGAGTCAATAGTTTTCATCGGATTCCCTTCAAACTTTCACAGAATGATTGTACTATTATAAGGATTTTTCCTTTTGAAATTTGGTATGATCCTTCAAGAAACACAGGAAAAAGGGGCCTTATGAAATGTTTAATAAAAAAATCTCATTAATAATCTAGAGCCAACAATTTACAACGGATTCTCTTCAAACTTTCACAGGATGATTGTAACATCATAAGGATTGTACCTTTTGGAATCGGATATGATTTCTCAAGAAACATAGGAAAAGGGGCCTTATTAAAATTTAATTCAAAGATCTTTGTTAGCACTCTAGAGTCCACAGTTTTCATCTGATTGACTTCAAACTTTCACAGAATGATTGTACCATCATAAGAATTATTCCTTTCAAAATTTGGTATGATCAGTCAAGGACCATGGGAAAAAGGGGCCCGATTAAAACTGGATTGAAAAAGTCCTCGTAAACACAATAGAGTCCATAGTTTTCAACAAATTCTCTTCAAACATTCCCAGAATGATTATTACATTAAATGGATTGTTCCTTTCGGAAGTAGGTTTGATCCATCAAGTTTCATGGGAAAAGGGGCCCGATGAAAATTTAATAAAAAAATCTTAGTTAACACGTAATGGCCCTAGATTTCACCTGATTGACTTCAAACTTTCACATAATGATTGTACCATCATAAGGATTGGGTCTTTCAAATTGGGTCTGATCCATTGAGAAACATAGGAAAAGGGGCCTTAGGAAAATTCAATTAAAAAATCTTAATTAATGCTTGTAAGTCCACAGATGAGATTGGGTTGTCTTTGTACTCAAACAGAATAATTATACTTTTGTAAGAAGAGTTCCCTTTGGAATTGGTTCAGATCCATCAAGTAACATGGGAAAAGGGGCTTTATGAAAATTCAATTAATAAAACCCTGTTAACACAATAAAGCCCACAGCTTTGATCAGATTTTGTTGAAACTTTCACAGAATGATTGGAAGGTCATAACTATCATTCTTTTCATAACAGGGTTTGAACTGTCAAGAAGCACAGGAAAAGGGGCCTTATGAAAATTTCATTTATAAATCCTTGTTACCAAGTCCAGAGCTTTCATCGGATTTTCTTCAAACATTCACAGAATAATTGTACAATAATAATGATTGTTGATGTTTGCATTAGACCTGATCCATCAAGTATCACAGGAAAAGGAGCATTATGAAATTTAATTTTAAAATCATTGTACCACAATAAAGTCAACAGTTTTCATCAGATTCTGTTAAAACTTTCACAGAATGATTATTCCATCATAAGGATTCTTTCTTTTCAAATTAGGCGTGATCTGTCTAGTATCATGGGAAAAGGGGCCTTTAGAGAATTTTATCTATAATCCTTGTAACCAAGTCCAGAGCTTTCATTGGATTTTATTCAAACCTTCACCGAATCATTGTACAATAATCATGATTGTTGATGCTGACATGAGACCTGATCCTTCAAGTATCACAGGAAAAGGAGCCTTATGAAAATTTTATTTCAAAAATTTGACACCAAGATAAAGTCTGCAGTTTTCATCAGATTCTGTTCAAACTTTCACAGAATGTTTGTAAAGTATCATGAGAAAAGGGGCCCTATGAATATTTCACTATAAACTCATTAACACAATAAATTCCACAGATTAAAAAGATTGATTGTACCATCATTCCAATTGTTGATTTTGACAGTGGATCTGACTATAGCAAGGGTCACATAAAAAGGGGCCTTATGAAAAACTCTCTTAAATATTCTGGTTAACACAATGATGTCCCTTGATTTCACCGGATTCACTTCAAAATTTCACAGAATGATTGTACAAATACTTAGATGGTTCTTTTCAGAACTGGGTACAATCCATCAAGTATCATGTAAAAAGGGGACATATGTTTTTTTTTTAAATATTCTAGTAAACATAATGAATTTCCAATATTTCATCGGATTCACTTTTAACTTTCATAGAATGATAAAACCAACAGTAAAATATCACGGGAAAAGGGGCCCTTTGAGAATCTTTGTTAACACAATAAAGTCAACAGTTTTATTGGATTCTCTTTAAAGATGCATGGAATAATTGTGGCATTCGAAACACAGGAAAAAGGGGCCTTACAGATTATCATTCAAAACATTCTTGTGTAAGTGATGAAGATCACAATCATTATCAAGTTGTCTTTTAAATTTCACAGGACAATTGTTGGGTTGTAAGGAAAGTTCCTTTTGGAATGAAATTGATCCATCAGAAAACACAGGAAAAGGGGCCTTATTGATTTTCATTCAAAACAATCCTGTTTATGTGATTAAGTCCACAATTATTGTCAGATTCTGATGAAATATTCACAGAATGATTGTAGGGTCATAAGGTAACTTTCTTTTGGAAATGGAGTGGATCCGTCATGAAACATGGGAAAAGGGGCCTTGAGGATTGTTGCTTAAAATGATAAAGGGGATAAAGCCCCTTTTTTTTCTTTATGCATTCTTCTTTGAGCAATTAACTTCCTTAAATATCAGATTTCTTTAATGGAAAACTTGATAACCAGTAGAGCATCTCAGGCCCTCATGGGCCTCTTGTTTAATCTTTGACAGATCAAATTTGATTGATTGAATGAATGGTGTTTAACACCGCTTTTAATAGTATTTCAGTCATGTCACGGCGGCTGGAGCATCTAACAATGGATTCCTGGTATTTCTCACACCAGTACTACCACTACATCCGCTCCTAGACTCTAGCTGCTATCCCACTTAGATTAACCATTGGTGAGAGACAAATTGATCCAATTTGAAAGAAGTTGCAGACAACAATAAAAAGTGAATTTAAAATGTATCCAACCTAAAGGGTAAAAAATATTGTTGGAATTGAATAAATTGCTTATTACAAGCATTTTCAGCTCGACTGGCTGAAAACCAGCTAGCTATTGTCATGGTGTTGTGTCCATAGTATGTCTATGCGTGCATGCATTGTCTATCCGTAACCTTTAACTTTGAAAATCTTCTCCTCAGAAACCCTTCATCAGATTTCTTCAAAGAATTTTGATCAGTTGATAAACATGGCTTTAAGAAATATTAACCCACAATTTAAGCTTCCAATTTGAGTTTAATGTGATTCAGATTAAATTTTGACAACAACCCTAAAGTAGAGTGTCATTAAAAATGCAACTTTATATTTCAGATGTTTGGAAGGACCATAAAGTGTAACATAGCCAAAGACAATGGAAGGGCATCAGAGTTTATTCGAAAGAAAAATTATCCAGATAAATCCAAATGTTATGAATGTGGGGTATGTGCTATATATGAAGTTAAAAACTATCCAGATAAATCCAAATGTTATGAATGTGGGGTATGTGTTATATATGAAGTTAAAAATTAACCAGATAAATCCAAATGCTATGAATGTGGGGTATGTGTTAAATGAAGTTAAAAATCATCAAGATAAATCCAAATGTTATGAATGTGGGGTAAGTGTATATATTAGGTTAAAAACTATCCGAATAAAGCCAAATGTTATGAATATGAGGTATGTGTTATGTATGAAGTTAAAAATTATCCAGACAAATCCAAATGCTATTAATGTGGGGTATTTGTTACATATGAAGTTAAAAAATAACCAGATTAATCCAAATGTTATGAATGTAGAGTATCTATGTTATATATGAAGTTAAAAATCATCAAGATTAATCCAAATGTTATGAATGTAGGGTATGTGTTATATATGAAGATAAAAATAATCCAGATAAAGCCAAATGTTATGAATGTATGGTATGTGTTATATATGAAGTCTTTTCCATTACAGAAGACAAAATATTAGACAAAATATTAGAGTTCTCCAAATTGAAAGAAATTGCAGACAAAAGTTTTAAATGGATGAAATTGAATTTTTCTTTGTCTTTTGGGTTGAAAACTTGTAAGAAGTAATTTCTTCTTTTTCCTCAGGGTTTTCCAAAGCCTTATTCTTTGGAGCTTTGAAAAGCAGGATCATGTTGGAATGGGTTACTAATTTTAGGATGCTTATTTAGATTACTTTAGCAGAACATGCTCATGGCGAGCTTTAGTTATCATTGAAGGTCTGTCATCTGTTGTCCTTCATGCGTCATGTGGCGTCAACAACTGAAGTGTTTACATGGTAGAGGCCATAGTTTTGATCCAATCTTTATGAAACTTTACCAGGTGTTAGGTCATAAGAATGGGCCTATCGATTATGGGAAGGTTCTATAGCTCAAGGTCAAACACTAAAATTGAGTTTGTCTAGACAATTACTCCTACAATTATGAATGGATTTCAAAATCAGTTGGTACAATTATTCTCCATCATGATTAGATGTGCCATTTAAAAGAATTTTTGGGATAGTTAAAATGTCAAGGTCACAGCTGAAGGTCAAACACTAAAATTGTATTTGTCCGGACAATTACTCCTACAGTTATGGATGGATTTCAAAATCACTTGGTACAATTATTCTCCATCATGATTAGATGTGCCATTTTTAAATAATTTTTTGGATAGCTTCAAGGTCAAAGCTCCAGTTCAAACACTAAAATTGTGCTTGTCCGGAGCATGATACCTACCAAACCTTGCGGGCTCGACAGCAGTTGTCCTGGGACAACTATCTACTTAATTTCAATTTATGTATGAAAATATTGTATGAAGGAAGAAAATGTTTGTCAATTTCCTAATTATTTCTCTTCAGCATGTGGAAATGTTGGATTGTGTAATAAGGGGTTAAACAGTTCACATTAAGGACAATAACCCTAGAGGTTTGAGTTCTCAATTCTACAAAGTAATTTGTGAACTTCTGTATTCTTTATTACAAGAAAAGCATGTAGAAATGTTATTTATTTTTAATTATACCTAGTTATCAAAATATGTTAGAATTACATGCACTACTAAATTTTACCAGGATTTCAAAAATGTGAGGGATTTCAGCACAAAATATTCGGTATTTCATGCTCTTTGTTTATAAAGGAAAATCCCCCATCAATGTCGAAATTGTTGGGGATCTTTGAAAAAAGAAGGGGGATCCCCAAATCTAGAGTAAACACTGCAAGTTGTGACAGTTGAATTTACCATTCAAGTTTACAGATGTTTATCAAGAATTCTGATCATGTATAGGAGTTTGAAAAAAGAAGGGGATCCCCAAATCCCCTGTCTAGAATAAACACTGCAAGTTGTGACAGTTGAATTAACCATTCAAGTTAATAGATGTTTATCAAGAATTCTGATCATGTACAGGAGTTTGAAAAAAGAAGGGGGATCCCCAAATCCCCTGTCTAGAATAAACACTACAAGTTGTCACAGTTGAATTTACCATTCAAGTTTACAGATGTTTATAAAGAATTCTGATCATGTATAGGAGTTTGAAAAAAGAAGGGGATCCCCAAATCCCCTGTCTAGAATAAACACTGCAAGTTGTCACAGTTGAATTAACCATTCAAGTTAATAGATGTTTATCAAGAATTCTGATCATGTACAGGAGTTTGAAAAAAGAAGGGGGATCCCCAAATCCCCTGTCTAGAATAAACACTGCAAGTTGTCACAGTTGAATTAACCATTCAAGTTAATAGATGTTTATCAAGAATTCTGATCATGTACAGGAGTTTGAAAAAAGAAGGGGGATCCCCAAATCCCCTGTCTAGAATAAACACTGCAAGTTGTCACAGTTGAATTAACCATTCAAGTTAATAGATGTATATCAAGAATTCTGATCATGTACAGGAGTTTGAAAAAAGAAGGGGGATCCCCAAATCCCCTGTCTAGAATAAACACTGCAAGTTGTCACAGTTGAATTAACCATTCAAGTTAATAGATGTTTATCAAGAATTCTGATCATGTACAGGATCTTTGGCAAAGTCTGAATTTAATCCAATCATGTCAGAGAAAGTAATTAACCAATTTCCAAACAACACAATTTCAGACGGGCCAAATTGAAAAAAATTGCAGACAAGAGTTTTAAAGTGATACATTTTCAAAAAATCTTGGTACTTTTGGTAAGAAACATTGTGGATAATGAAGAAATTGCTCTTCCCCAATGCTATCTAAAGCATTTTTCTTGAGGGGCGTCCAAAACTGTCATCCTATTGGAACGTTTTTATTGCACTATTTTAGGATGAAGGTCACCTTAGTTATAAATGTCCCAAGAACATTCTTGGAGAGAGAGATCCACCACCCAAGAAACAGAAGAAGAAAAAGAGAGGTGACGATGACAACTTTGTCGATTTGTAAGTTTTGAAATTTTTTAGATTAGTTCAACTGTATATCTCTTATTTTAGCCCGTATAAAAGAATTACATAAAGACTAGACAAAAGAGAAAATAAACATCGTAAACATCAGTGGGTTGGGTTCAGGAAAAAGAAACTAAATAGTCTACCCCAGTCTACCTTGCTGTTAACTGGGTAGCTTTTAATTTAACACATTACCAGAGATCGAAATTTTAAAATGGTCCAAATTCAAAGAAGTTGCTGAATGCAATCTTTATTTGGTGATTTTTTTTTAAAAGTGTGTCTAGTAGGATAGAAAAAAATGTTGCAAATGAACAATTTGGTTATTACAATTAATTTCTTTACTTTCCACAATGTTTCAAAAGTGTTTCTTTATCTGAGGGGCGTGAAAAAGCAGGATTGTTTGGAAATGGGTTAAGCCACTGTCTCATTCTGGAAAAGAGAAACATTTGGATTGTATTTTAGATCTACTTTATTTGCTTTGGGGCCGCCGTCCTAGCGCAGTCGGTAGCGCGTCAGACTCCTTATCTTCAATCATGGGATTTCATGGGTTTGATCCCCAGCGGTGGCACATATTCTTTCCGACATTTGTCTCTCACCAATTGGTGGATAATCGTGAACCTAAGGGATAGCAGCTGGAGGCTAGGAAAGGATGTAGTGGTAGTACTGGTGTGATTAATACCAGGAATACATTGTTAGGTGCTCCAGCCGCCGCGATTTGACTGAAATACTGTTAAAAGCAGCATTAAACCCCATTCAATCAATCATTATTTGCTTTGGTGAACTTTTGAAACATGAACATTTACAAACTAAACTTTACGCATTCACACACAATCCTTTATTATTTACCAAAGAAATAAAGAAATGGTGAAAATTGTGAAAAAGAAGAATTCGCTTGTAACAAGCAATTTTAGCTCACCGGAGTACAACATGCTCATGCAAAGCTTCTGTGATCATTTAATGTCTGTAATTTGTCAAGCAGCTTCAACAATTGAAGTGTTACACTCTAGAGGCCAGAATTTGGCTCAATCCTCATGAAACTTAGCCAGAATAATTGTTAGATCAAAAGGATGATCCCTATTGATTGTGGGAAGGTTCAATTCAAAAACATGGGAAAAAGGGGCAGTATTGACTATATCTTTCTTTACACTCTAGAGGCCACAAATTTGGCCACAATTTTCACCCAAGCGCATAGTGCTCAAGGTGAGCTTTTGTGATCTAGCTGTGTCTAGCGTCCATCTTGTGTCAAAATCTTGTTTTCACTCTAGAGATCACAATTTAAGGTCAAATGTCTAGAAACTTGGTCATAATGTTAGTCTCAATAAAACCTCGGACAAGCACCATATTGGATGACGTAGGTCAAAAACTAGGTCACAAGGTCAAATCTATGAAAAAACCTTGTCTGCTCTCTAGAGGTCAAAATTTTGCCTCTAATCAAATGATATTTGGTCAGAATATTTTGCTGCATAATATCTTGGTCATGTACTAAATTTGGTCATGTTTGGTCGAAAACTAGATCAATAGATCAAACCTTAGAAAATCCTTGTGTGCATTCTAGAGGGCACATTTTAGGCTCAAATTATTTAATTATTTAATATTTGGTCAGAATTTTTTGTCTGCATGATATCTCGGTCAAATTCGAATTTTGGTCAAATAGGGATACAAGACTTGGTCATTAGGTCAAATCTAAGAAATACCTTTTGTGCGCTCAAGAGGCATCGTTTTGGCTCAAATAATTTAATATATGGTCAGTATGTTTGTTACAATCATAGCTTGGCAAAGATTGAATTTGGGTCAAGTTGGGTCAAAAACTAGGTCGCTAGGTCAAATCTAAGAAATACCTTGTGTGCACTCCAGAGGCACCATTTTTGGCTCAAATTATTTGATATTTGATCAGAATGATTGTCGCTTGGCAAATATTGAATTTGGGCCACATTGAGTCAAAACTAGCTTGTTATGTCAATTCTTTGAAAACCTTGTGTTAACTCTAGAGGCCACATTTTTGGCTCAATTGATTTGATATTTAGTCAGACTTTTTATGTCCATGAAATGTTGGCCAAGTCAGACAATTGGTCACATGGTTTAAGAAATAGGTCACTAGGTAAAATCTTGGATATACCTCATTTACACTCCAGAGGCCACATTCATTGCTTAAACGATTTGCACTGTAGAGGCTATCAATTTCCATATTGGGTCACATGGGGTCAAAAACAAGTTCACTAGGTGGAATCTTAAGAAATTTTCTTTGTAATTTACATGCTACTCATCTGGCACAAATATTTTGAATTTTGTAAGAATGTTTGTTCTTGATTTCATGACAAAATTTGATAATCGGTCATGTTTGACCAAAAATATATCACTTGGGCTTTTCTAGTCTCCGACTCAGGTGAGGGCTTTAGGTTCTTCCCTGAGAATATCAATCTTGATTTTGATTTTATTTTTCTTTCCCAAAAGATCTGGAGAGGAATCAGGCTCGGATGAAGGAGAAAATCCAAAACTTGACAGTTTAGCAGCAGCGATTAACTTTCAGGTATGATTAAAGCGATTAACTTTCAGGTGTATATCCTTGAAATATTTTTTTAACCCAATCCTGTAATACAGTGGAACCCTCTGAAATGTTACACTGATGATAGCAAATTACTGCTTAATTACATCTGGCTCTTTGCATGCACATTAGATTAAAACAGCCCCTTTTAATAGAAACTTCTGGTTTATTGCAACAAAATTGCTAACAAATTTGTGTTGCATGGCGGGAAAAGACGATATTGTTTGTCCCTTACATTTGAATTTTACAAAATAATGTTTATTATCTCAGTCGAGACTGTCATGTCGGAGGTCAGAGAGCATGGCCATGAATAAGTCAATAGATCTGTATCTTTACATATAAAAAATCTATGTGATCATTTTATCATTGGTTGCTGAAATGTCATCTCTTGAACTTTTAATTTGAACTGAATTATTGTGTCCAGTGCTCACAAGGTTAACACCCTGCATATTCACCCAGTTTTAAAATTTATCTATCTATGGATTGATTTATTTAAATGGTATACTTTCAGCGACAAAAAATGGAGGAAGAGGAGGCAGCTAGATATGCGGCAAGCACAAGTTTTCTTGCCCTTGGAGATTTTGATGAACCTAAGAGAAAACGATACAAAAAGGACGCTTACTTCAGTGATGAGGAAGAGATTGATGACGATACTTGACCTTTTACTGTGACAACCTACCGTATAATTCCATTGATCTCCGATTTATTAAATGCTTGTAAAATGTTTAACACCAGTTTAACCAGTAAACAAATTTCATTAAATGACTACACAAACAGGGTATAGTCTGGGGCTTTAATAAGTCATTTGAAATTTCATGAAATTCAGACCTCATGATTCTTTGTTTGGATCAAGAGAGTTTTTATTTCTGTCTTTGTATGTGCAAAGAGTCCATCTGATGGCTAAGAGCCCACACGTGTTAAGGTTTACATTACAGTAGAACCTCGTTAATTCGAACGTCACTGGTTCGTAGGTATGTGTTCGTTCGTATACTTTACGCGGTCCCGATCTTTTTCCTTCTTTATCTTTGTTAGAAAACTCTGTCTAATTCGAACGTCAATGGTTCGTAGTTCGTAGGCCATTTCAAGTCCCGAAAGTGTGATTATAGCAGAAACTCCTATGTTTAATTCGTAGGTGTGATAAACTGATTGTCACTAATCACCACTTACCTTGATTTTCACACCTGATGATCTATATGACAAATTTAGTTAAAAGGGGCTGTTTGGTTATAAGATAGGTAATTAATCGAATAAAGATTCCCGTAATTATCGCCGAAAATTTACTTTAAATTGACATCCCCCATTAGAATCTGTGTTATTGGGCATTTAGAAATTCTAACCTCTTTATTTTATTCTGCGGTTGCTTTCTTCGCAATCGTCGGTCCTTAATTTTATGATTTGATGATAGAATACTCAGAGTGATTTGATCCAATATATTGTAAAGGGATGGAGTCTACTATTTGATACAAGCACTGTGTTTAAAAAATGCCAAAAATTAACACAGACATAAAAGCATAAAAAATACAAGATGAGTAATTTTTAATTTATGTTTTCTTCAATTAATATCTGCGGGTCTTGTTTAGAAAAATAACTAATTTAGAATCAATTTAGAATCAATTCCTAAATTGGGGACACAACTAAAAAATGGCCGATTCCGTGTATCTCAAACAGCCGACCTCCTGCCCTCCGTATTGTTCGTACTACGCTTAATTCGTACAAATTTCCCCGGTCCCTTGCGCTACGAACTACCGAGGTTTTACTGTATTTATATTTTCAAGATTTAAATTAAATGATTATTTGAATGGCTGCCTGATAGAACTATGGGAGGGCTGGGAGGGCCCTAGGCTGTGACATCTGACCCCGCCCAGTTTATTAGGCGAGGGCAAGTGTTTCAGCACTGAGGTCCTGATTGTCTGACTCGGTCTAGATAAAATGCAGGCTTTTTAAGGGAGTGGTTTACATTTAGGGGTTGACCCCTGTACCTTCTGCTCTTGGTTTTTATCCGGGATGTCTTTTTTATATGCCTGTCAAAAGACAGGAAGTACTATCGCATAACTCTTGAATCTTATATCTATTTGACATGAAACTTGGCAGACGTATTCATTGTATAATTACGGTGTGCACAACCATCACTCTTCTATTCTTATTTTTTGAGTTAATGCCCTTTGTTACTTTTCATACTGATTTTTGTCTGGGGCATATCTCTGAAAGTAAAACAGGTATGATCATGAATCTGTATGTGTGGATAGATCTCACCAAAGGGAACAAAAACAACAACTCTACCACATATACTCTTTGATTTAAAGCCCTTCATTGTTTTCAGATTTGAATTTTGTTCAGGCATATCTCTGAAAGTATAATAGATATGGCCATGAAACTTAATTTTTGGATCTATCACCAATGAGAAGTGCAGTGCACAACAGCCATTACACTACTATACTTATTTTGAAATCGCCATTCTTGAATGGCAGATTTTTATGCCCCCGCATCGAAAGATCGGGGGCATATTGCTTTACCGTTGTCCGTCTGTCTGTCTTATTCAGTCATTCCATCTGTCGGTCTGTGTCTATCTGCAACACTTAACCAAAAAACTTAACAATGCCAATTACATGTACTACCAGCTCATATTTGGCATGATGATACATCTCCATAATACACATCTCCTCATGTCAAGATCATGTGATAAGGTCAAGGTCACATACCAAGGTAAAAATTTAGTCCTGTTGCGAGGGCATTGTATTTCACAAACACATCTTGTTTACAATTGTCTTACTAGGATGAACTGTGTTAAAGTGTTAAAAGTTTATAGTAAGTTTCTGAGTTTTCGAGGTATGTATACATGGATGGACCGATTTACACCCAATTTCCAAGGAATATTGTTTTAACTCAGATTACTACATTTACTTTTTATATGCCGCCAAAGGCGGGCGTATATTGGCGTCATCTCCTCACTCTGTCCGTCCGTACATCTGTCCATCCGTCCTTCCTTACATCTGTCCGTCCGTCTGTCCGTACGTACAACCACTTTTCTCGTGAGCGCAACTCCTCCTAAGTTTCTGGACGGATCTTTATGAAACTTGGTCAATGTTATCACCTTAATTGGCAGATGTTCATGAAGTAAGGATTTATGGTTCATTGATTTTTGCCTCAGTAATGCTCCCTTTGAACTTAGTCTTTGGGGCCATTTGAAATTGTAGCCTTGTAAATGTAACTCCTCCTAAGTTTCTGGCTGGATCTAACTGAAACTTGTTGGATGTTATCATCTTAATTGGTAGATGTGCAAGAAGTAAGGATTTATATTTCATTGATTATTGCCTCATTTGTGCCCCCTTTAAACTTAGTCTCTGGGGCTTATTGAAATTGCAGCCTTGTGAATGCAACTCCTCTTAAGTTTCTGGCTGGATCTAACTGAAACTTGTCGGATGCTATCACCCTAATTGGTAGATGTGCATGAAGTAAGGATTTTATGGTTCATTGATTTTTGCCTCAGTTATGCCCCCTTAAAACTTAGTCTCTGGGGCTTATTGAAATTTCAGCCTGGTGAATACAACTCCTCCTAAGTTTCAGGCTGGATATAAATGAAACTTGGTGGATGTTATCACCTTAACTGGTAGATGTGCATGAAGTAAGGATATTATGGTTCATTAAGTTTTCCCTGACTTATGCCCCCTTTAAACTTAGTCTCTGGGGCTTATTGAAATTGCAGCCTTGTGAATGCAACACCTCCTAAGTTTCAGGCTTGATATAAATGAAACTTGGTGGATGTTATCACCTTAACTGGTAGATGTGCATGAAGTAAGGATATTATGGTTCATTAATTTTTCCCTGACTTATGCCCCCTTTAAACTTAGTCTCTGGGGCTTATTGAAATCGCAGCCTTGTGAATGCAACTCCTCCTAACTTTTTGTCTTGATTTAAGTGAAATTAGGTCAATGCCATCACCATAATTTGTAGGTGTACATGGATCAAGGATTTTATGGTTCATTGATTTTTGCAAAAGTTATGCCCCTTGACACTTAGTCTTTGGGCCCATTCAATCAATCAATCATCACAAACAGTTTGAACTTGACAATTTAAAAAGGTAGTCTGCAAATGTTTTGAATTTGGTTCTGTCAAAATAAGTAGTGTCTACATTTTTTTCGTGAAACAGCAGCAAAGTGGCGGCGTATATTGTTACTGTTGCACTCTAGTAAGGTAGAATTGCATATTTAATGTCTTCATACACTTAGAATAAGTATTCCTTTGCAGTTCTAAAAATAGATCAAGGAGATGCAAGGATGTTAGAGAGTAGTAGATAGTGGTAGAAAGTACGGTTTTGTCTTATTGGTTACTGCTCTTTGATTCTGAAAATAATAGCTTATTATTATCAAGGGGAAGTGTGGATTATATATTTTAACCCATTACCAGACAACACATTTTAGACTAGTTCAAATTGAAAGCAGTTGCAGGTATCAATCTCTCTGATTTGGAAAATAATAGCTTAATATTATCACACCAATGGGTTGATAATCGTAAACCTAAGTGGGATAGCAGCTGGGGGCTAGGAAAGAATGTAGTGGTAGTACTGGTGTGAGAAATACCAGGAATCCATTGTTAGGTGCTCCAGCCGCCGCGATATGACTGAAATACTGTTAAAAGCGGCGTTAAACCCCATTCAATCAATCAATCTTAATATTATCAAGGGGAAGTGTGGATTATATATTTTAACCCATTACCAGACAACACATTTTTAGACTAGTTCAAATTGAAAGCAGTTGCAGGTAACAATCTCAATTCAGAAAATCTTTGCCTTTTAGAATAAAAAACATTGTGGACAATGAAAAAGTTACTTGTAATAAGTGAAAATTGACCCTTCAACCCATTACAACTCGACAGAATCTTAGGCTGGTTCAAATTGAAAGAAATTGCAGACTAAAATAACAAGTTAGTGGAATTTAGAAAATCTTTTTGTAGGATGAAAACATTATGGACATTGAAGAAATTGCTTGTTACAAAAAATATCTTCATTTTCCACTATGTTTTCAAAAGCTTTTTTCTTGAGATGCTTAAAAAGGGGGATTGAGTGGGAATGGATTAAATGAAAATGCAGATGCTTATGTTTAATTTGACATGCTTACTTTCAAGTTCCTTAACATGTCAATCAAACCTGGTTGTAACAAATGTGATTTTTGAGCTTATAGCTTAGCCCATTATCAAAACGATAATATTAAGTAATTCTCTAAACAAAGGGGAGACAATTCATTAATCACTGGAAAGACAAAACGTTAAAGATGTAAAGCACAAGTACACATCATGGAGAATCATTGAAGTAAATTTCAATGATTTTCAATCAACACTAGACACAAGTTATAACCACTTGAAAAGTTGCTTACACTAGAAATTGGACAAATTTTCAATTCAAGGGCAGATAATTGATGAAGAACTGGTGCACCGTTGAGGACTATGCAGATTTCTTACGCAAAGTTACAACTTCTTCTGTTTCAAAATCTAGGAAGAGTTTGGCATACAAGAAATAATATGGCATTTATTTCATTTCAAGAGCAGACAATTCAAGAAGGACTGGATTCTAATGCAAAACTAGACGTCATGGAGATACATGTATATTGTAGCAAGCTTCAGTTCTTTTTTCCATTGACACGGTAGGAGGAGATGCACACACATGAAATATAGTGATTTTTTTCAAATCAAGTGCAGATTATTCTAGAACGCTTGGAATGAGTTGAATTTCAAAGGTCTTATGCACATATTGACATCATAGAGATACAATGTGACAAGTTTCAGTTCAATCCCATTGATACTGTAGGAGGAGTTGTGCACACATGAAATATAGTGATTTTTAGCTCTGTCATGGCGTTGTGATCGTCCATCCGTGCGTGTGTGCATGCATCGGGCTATCTGTAAACTTTTATTTTAAAATCTTCTCATAGAGTATTGAACAGAATTCAACCAAATGATCCTTGGGTGACCCTTTTTCAGATTCCTTCAAATAATTTTGATCGGATGAAAAACGTGGCTTTAATGGGTTGGGCTAATTTCCTTATATGGTAAATTTTGAAAAATCTTCTTTTAGAAACCAATAGATGGATTTCATCCACATCTTACAAAAAGGTCCATGGGTGACCCTTTTTCAGATTCCTTCAAAGAAATTTGATCGGATAAAAACATAGCCTGAATGGATGGGGCTTATTTCCATATGTAGTGATACATTAAAAAAATCTTCTTCTCAGAAACCAATCGATGCATTTCAATTAAATTTTACAGAAATGATCCTTTGGTGACCCTTTATCAAATTCCTTAAAAGAATTTTGATCAGATGAAAACAATGCTTGAATGGGCTGGGCTTATTTCCATATATGGTGAAACCTTAAAAAATCTTCTTTTGAGAAACCGAGTGATGGATTTCAACCAAATTTAACAGAAATGATCTTTGGGTGACCCTTTATCAAATTCCTTAAAAGAATTTTGATCAGATGAAAACATTGCTTGAGTGGGTTGGGCTTATTTCAATATGTTGTGAAACCTTAAAAAATCTTCTTTTGAGAAACCAAATTTTACAGAAAGGGTCCTTGGGTGACCCTTTATTAGATTTATTCAAAGAATTTTAATCAGACATGGCGGGGCTAATTTACATATATGGTGAAACTTTTAAAAGATCTTCTCAGAAACCAGTTGACGCATTTCAACCAAATTTTACAGGAATGATCTTTGGGTGACCCTTTATCAGATTTCAACAAATAATTTTGATCGGATGAAAACATGATTTAGAGGGCGGTGCTAATTTCTATATATGGTGAAAGCTTTGAAAATCTTTTTCTGAGAAACCAGTTGATGGATTTCAACCAAATTTGACAGGAATGATCCTCTGGTGACTCTTTTTTAGATTCAATCAATTAACTGATTCCTTGAAAATATGGCTGTTATGTTTGTGGCTTATTTCCATATATGGTATCCAATGAATTGTGAATGCGTTTTTCATTTGACTTGGTAAATGAGTTGACTTTTGTTAAACCAGGGGACTTTTGTAAAACTTTGCTTCAATAGGATCCCACAGGAATCCCTACCTATTACTTCAGGGTTTACTCCAGATAATCAGGGATCCCTCATTAATGCACATTAACTCATTCCCGCACAATCCTGCCCTTCTAAGCCCAACTTGAAAAAAATCTTTGGAAAAACATTGTGAAAAATGAAGAAATTGCTTGTTACAAGCAATTTCTTCATTATCCACAATGTTTCTAAAAAGCAAGAAAAAAGTCAGGAGCATTAGTTGATACATTAAGATCTATTGTCCTGGAAACATTGAAGGATCCTGACGGAATCCTTAGCCTGAGATTGCTGGGGTCCCTTCCAATTTTCAGGGATCCTCAGGATCCCAGGACACCAGGCTGTTAGTGACGACCCCTGAAAACAATGAAAAGGTTTAATGTTACAAGATTTCATAGACAAGATTTTTTTACCACACATGGTTAATATGATTCCTTAAAATACCATAATCAGGCCTGTGGAGGGATACTACAATTTTTTTTCGGGCTCAACAGCAGTTGTCCTGGGACAACCATCTAGCTTTCAAATCAAGGGCGGATAATTCAAGAAGGACAGGAGTAATTTGAATTTCAATGGTCTTATGCACAACTAGACATCATAGGGCATCATTGTAGAAAGTATCAGTTCATTCCTACTGATACTGTAGGAGAAGTAGCGCACACAAAACATTGCCTACAGACAGACAGACGGATGGACGACCGGGGCCATTACATAATACAGCCTTTTGGGCGTATAAAAAGTGGTATTGAACCTAAACACACAATAAATCTGCTTTGATTTTTGCTTGAAATAAACTGTTTGTTTCGAGTTTGAAAAAAAAAATCAATCAATTTTGGTGTTAGCTGAAAAGAGAAAGGTAGAAATTTCATTTGAAAAAGCAAAATTGCATGGTACATAACTTACAATAAAGATGATATCAGTTGGTTGGATTGAATATCCTGATTTAAAAGGTCTTGCATGCTTTGTACTTTATATGTAACCGCCTGGAAATTGGTCAGAATGATTGTCTTGATGAAATCTTGGACAAGTTCGAATTTGGGTCAACTGGGGTCAAAAACTAGGTCACAGGGCCAAATCTAAAAAAAACCTTGTATGCACTCTAGAGACCACATTTTTTGCCCGATCAACCTGAAATTAGGTCAGACTGATGTCTTGGTGAAATCTTGTACGAGTTTGGGTCAACTGGGTTCTAAAACAATGTCACAGGATCAAATCTTAGAAAATCCTTGTATGCACTCTAGAGGCCAAAGTTTTTTGCCCACTCGATCTGAAATTGGGACAGAATGATTATCTTGATAAAATTTTGTGCGAGTTTGAAACTGGGTCAACCCAGGTCAAAAACTAGTTCACTTTGTAAAATCTTAAAAAATCCTTGTATGCACTCTATAGGCCACTTTTTTTCCCGATCAACCTGAAATTTGATTAGATTGATTGTCTTGATGAAGTCTTGGACAAGTTAATATCTGGGTCAACTAGGGTCAAAAACTAAGTCTTATGGCAAATCTTTCAAAATCCTTGTATGCACTCTAGAGGCCACATTTTTTGCCTAATCATCCTGAAATTTGGTCAGAATTATTGTCTGGATGAAATCTTTTGCAAGTTTGAAACTGGGTGAACTTGGGTTAAAAAACTAGGTCACTGGGTTAAATCCTAGAAAAAACCTTATATGCACTCCAGAGGCAAATGTGTTGCCCAATTAATTTTCATCAATGAAATTAAATTAAAAAATCGAAACATTTAACTCAGGTGAGCAATTTAGGGCCACTATGTCCCTCTTGTTTTGAATTTCGATCAATCTTAAATTTTGTTGTCTAGTGATGGGTTTAACATAAAATATACAGAAAAATGCTTATAGAAAAATGATCAAATAAAAAACTTAAATACTTCTAATTTAAAAAAGTTGTCTTTAAAAGCATTTTTTCCTTTTCCCGCATTATGGTTTATCAAATTAAAAACAAAAGCCATCAGAGACGTGAAATCTTAAAACAGGAACCATTGTTTCCTAGGTACTGATGGCCTACCGCTTTGACATCTAAATTTGAAAAAGAGGTACATTTGCTCTGGTGCACTCACCTGAGATGAAGGCTTTTTTTCTGTCAATATTAAGGTTAGAAATATAATACAGGTGGCCTAAACATACTTAATACACATAAAGGATCTGTACCTGGGGATCAATATTTTAATATCGTTCATAGAAAACCATAAACTGATTCTTATTGGCTTTAAGGATCCAAGACTTCTATGCCAGAGGGGGATCATATTTTCTTCATCTGGTGATCTGAGGGTAGTGATTTTGAAAGAAATTATTAAACTGATGCTTCATGCAAAATATCAATACCAACTCAGGGTCTGGAGGAGACTTTTTTCTCAAATCTAACTTATATTGCAATGGCAACCAGAGTTTTCAACAGAATTCAATTATTTAAACTTTTTCTTTGAAAGAGGACAACCGAAGGAACATTTTTGATTGATTTCGGTGAAATTGACCCAGATGTTTTGGAGAACGGAAGAGAATGATTTCAGCAATCCGCCCCAGGTAACTGAGGGTAATGGTTTTAGCAATCTTGAAAGAGGTCATTTTACTGATGTTTCAGGCAAAACATCAAGGCTCTACGCCTTCTGGATAAGGAGTAGAAGATTTATCAAAATGTTCACTTAGTTTCCATGGCAACCAGACTTTTCAACGGATTTCAAATCTTTAAGCAATTTTAGATCCCCGTAAGGAACATATTGTCAAAGTTGGTTTAAATTGGCCCAGTGGCTCAGTTCAAAAATGTTTACACATGACGGATGACACATGCCGGACAGAATATTATCACATTAGCTCACCTTTAGCACCTCGTGCTCAGGTGAGAAAATAATGGTGTCTAGAGGCTGATATTATTGTCACAAAAACATCTGCAAAATTTCAAAGCAATAGCATTAGTAGAAATAGTCATTGAAGATATATAACAGTTGCAGTTTAACCAAAAAAAATGGTTAAAACTACTACAATAAATGTAATTACAATGAATCATTGCCTAGAAGAAGATATGATGGTCACGAAGGATTGTGCAAAGTTTTTAAGCAATAGAAATAGCAGAAAGAGTGTTATTAAGATATATGACAGTTGATCGTAAGGTTAAACCAAGTTCGAAAAGGTCGGATTTAAATTCTACTAAAATGAATGTCAGAGTATTGAACCTGTCTCTAGAAGTATATATTATTGCAATAAAACATGTGCAAAGTTTCAAAGAAATGGTATTAGCAGAAAGAGAGTTATAAAGATATATGACAGTTGTACGTAAGGTTTAACCAAGAATTTCGAAGTCCGAAAAGGGTTAAAATTCCACTGAAATAAATGTCAGATCATTGAATCTATATCTAGAGGCTAATATTATTGTCACAAAAACATGAGCAAAGTTTCATAGAAGTAGCATTTTGCAGAAGGAGAAATATTAAAGATATATGGCAGTTGCATGCAGGGTTTAACCACGAATTTTTAAGTGCGAAAAGGGTTAAAATTAAACTATAATGTATGTAACCGTAATTAACCTTTGCCTAGAAGAGGATATGATGGTCAAAAAAGCAAGTGCCAAGTTTCAAAGCCATGGCATTAGTAGAAAGAGAGTTATTAAAGACATATGACAGTTGCACGTAAGGTTTAACAAAGAATTTCTAAGTCCAATAATGATTTAAATTCCACTGAAGTGGCAATCAGAGTATTGAATCTGTGTCCAGTGGCTGAGATATGGCACATCCACTTACTGTCTAACTAAACTTAACGACGTCGCCTGAAATAGCCTCCTTGTTCTTCGAATAGTCGAGCTAAAATGGATAGACCATTTTGTTGGTTTAAAAAAAAGAAAAAAAAAAAAAAAAGAGAGAGAAAAGAAATAGAAATAAATTCCTATTTAAGATAATGTTTCTTTCATTCGTTTTTCGTTTGTCTAATTGATTATTATGGTCCCGTATAATTGATTTTTGCATGAAAAAACATGTAGATTGTTTAAAAGGAAGATTGGGTGCATTAAGTGCACAATTTTTCGTAATTGCCGTATATTGCATAAATAAGTTTAGTACCACTGTTATCAACTGTAAATACTGATATGAAAATTTAGAATATAATGTCTACCATAGATGACACTATATCTACTAAGAACATTGACAAAGTAGGCTTTGGTCCGAACGGAGGTTAGAACTGGATTTGTCGGTAAAGAAATTTCTATCATTTTATTTTTTCAAAAGTTAAAGGTATGCAGAAAAAAGGATATCGGCCCAATTTTACCAACTATCACAGTGTCTTTCCTTTCTTGCATCAATACCAAATTTCGAAGGTTTAGATTTGTTGATAGGATTTTACCAAATGATAAAACAACTTTCCCTCAATCGTTTTTATTTACCCTAATAATATACTCTGACTTACTAAGATATTTCCTCATGCTCTGAAAAGTGAATACGTTGATTTTTATGGTTTTGCCGCCCTAACCCATTCCCACATAATGACGCCCCTCAAGAAAAACAACTGGGAAAACATTGTGTAAAATGAAGGAATTGCTTTTGAAAATTTCTTCATTTTACACAATGTTTGCTACCCCAAAAGTTGATAAAATCTAAAACTTTCATAAAGATTTTTTAAAAAAAATGTCGTCTGTAACTCTTTTAAATTTGGACCAGTCTAAAATTTTACCATTTGGTAATGGGTTAAGGATGAAATGAAAATAGCGATAATATTTTCGTTAAACTTGTGAAATTTTCTATATTTTTTTCTTAAACCTTTATAATACGGTTCAATATACCAGGGTAGTTTAATTAGAACTAAGCAGAAAACAGATTGATACACCGTATAAATTATTATTATCATTATTTCGAAAGCACATTTTTAGAAAAGTGTATTTTTTATTATGAAGTTGATAATGTCGAAAATTTGTGGACATTAATATACTGGAAACTCAATTTAGTATTACAGTTAGGTTTGAGAAAAGCACATTAAACAACCGCCAATACACAGGACTAAAATGGGCGAATAAGGAGAGTCAATGTGATGGAAGGGGACGTAAGCCTGTAAATAGTGTTATGACAATCAAGACGTCACGTATTGACTTGCTCCGAGCAGTTTCACGAACGTTAGGAAATCACTGAATTTATGTTATTTAAAACGTCAAACTGTAACGATATTTTAATTAGAACTAATCAGAAAACATTGATACACCATCAATATACTGGAAACTCCATTTAGTGTTACAGTTAGGTTTGAGAAAACCGCCAATACACAGGACTAAAATGGGCGAATAAGGAGAGTCAATGTGATGGAAGGGGACGTAAGCCTGTAAATAGCGTTATGACAATCAATATGTCACATATTGACTTGCTCCGAGCAGTTTCACGAACGTTAGGAAAATATTTAAGAAAATCACTGATTTCATGTTATTTATAACGTCACACTGTGACGATAAAGCCGCCGTCATAGCGCAGTCGGTAGCGCGCCAGACTCCTAATCTTCAATCATGGGTGTCATTGGTTCGATCCCCGGCGGCGGCAAATATTCTCTCACTTATGGGTGGATAATCGTGAACCTAAGTGGGATAGCAGCTGGAGGCTAGGAAAGGATGTAGTGGTAGTTAGAAATACCAGGAATCCATTGTTAGATGCTCCAGCCGCCGCGATATGACTGAAATACTGTTAAAAGCGGCGTTAAACCCCATTCAATCAATCAACCAACTGTATCGATAGCACAGTAAAGATATTGTTAGCCGTTTATAAACACCAAATAGGTGAAAAGACCAGACCGTACATTTTGACGTTTTTGTTTAGTACAAGTATATATCGGAGTGAATATCTAGAAAAAGTTTATTCAAAAGAAATAACCAGATTTTTTCATTATTAATGTTGTTGGGAGGTTTCGGCTCTACACTCCTGCTCTTTTTCACAATAGGGTTAAAGAAAACTTATTTTACCTTGGCCCAACCATTTGACTATTATAACTCGCGAACCAAATTTAAGTTGTAGTTGCGACGTTCAGATTACAATGCAACGATTGAACTTTCATATATGTGCCTAACCGATCTATATTTTGTAAAATAATGTCATATATTACATTAGTCAAACTACCTTATTATACTTAAGTGGGCGTAGGCAGCAATTTCATAAGGTCCCTTTTCCCGAGTTTCTTGACAGTTCAGACGCCATTTCTAAAAGAATGATCATTATGATCTGACAATCATTCTCTGAAAGTTTTAACAAAATCCGATCAAAGCTCTGGGTTTTATTGCATTAACGTGGATTTTTGTAATTAAAGTTTCATACAGCCCCTTTTCCTATGTTATTTGATGGATTCGACCCAATTTCGAAATGAACTATGCTTACAAAAATAATAATAATAAAAATAATAATAATAATTATTATTATGTGATTGAATGAAGACAATCACATGAAATCGGTGGACTTAATTGCATTAACTAAGATTTTTTTAAAATTAATTTTCATAAGGCCCCTTTTCCTGTGATTCTTGAAGGATGAAGGATCAAACCCAATTACGAAAGGAACAATCTTTGTGATGGTACAATCATTCTGAAAAAGTTTGAAGAGAATCGGGTGAAATCTGGGGACATCATTGTGTTAATAGGGATTTTTGTTTATTAAATTTTCACAAGGCCCTTTTCTCCGTTACACTTGACGGATCAGACCCACTTTCGAAAAGAACAATCCACATGATGATACGATCATCCCGAGAAAGTTTTTGAAAAATATTTGTTGAAAACTTTGGTCTCTATAGTGTTAACGAGGATTTAAAATGTCATAAGGCCCCTTTCCCGTGACACTTGACTGATCAGACCCACTTTCGAAAGGTACAATCCTTATAATATAACAATCATTATGAGAAAGTTAGAAGAGCGGAGACAGATGAAAATCTGTGGACTCTAGAGCGTTAAGAAGGACAAGTTATCGGACTGACTGACGGTCGGACGGACGCACGGCGGACGGGAAAATGCCATCGCTATAGCTCATCTTGCCTTTGGCCAGTAGAGCTTAAACCGAGAATTTGTAATATGCGAGTTGCAAGTTCAAACGTCGGGTGGAAGGCAAAATAAGGTAAGTCTCTAGGTATCATACCTTTAGTTGTTACGAGGGCAGTGCGTACGAGATAACAGGGAATTCCTACTTCTTCTTGAACTTACTCGGAGTAACGCCGTAACAAGGGGCATCGGTTTAACGCCTCTTACAAAACACAAATGCATGTAGTTTGTTTTTAGGGTCAGCTCAGGAATCGAACCCAAGTGGTAAGAGTGTCTGATCTGGAGGTCACGGTTTCGAGCCCAACCGTTGACCGAGTGTGTGCATAGGCGAGACACTTACTAACATCGGTCGGGGTTCCTACGAAGAAGAATGATCAGTAAAAAACGGAGTTCAAAGCTTAGATCCACAGTTAATTATTTGATTGGTCGATTGATTTCTGGTTGGCAGCCATGACCGATAGATTAAATAGTCCGATTGGTGTCCATAGTCGAGAGGATGAGTGTCGACTGCTCGATCAAGGTGACCCGAGTTCGATTCCCGGGAGCTGCTATCGATCTTAGTTCTTACAATGGCTCAGACCTTTGGTGCGAGTACATGTGTATTCTCCGCGAAGTAGAATCGAGAGGGTTGAATCAAAGTTGTGAGAATTGTTTCCCAATTGATGTAAAATAGGTTTTAAACTATTGATTAATCGACTTTGGGTTTAACAGCCTATTGCCCAAAATCGCTGGCCCCACCAACTTATTCCGAAAGGTAGTTCCGCTTTGACTTTATACGGCGATGTTTTTTTTTAGGTAGAATGGTTGATCGGAGTCCTAAACGCCGTATCTACAGGTTGAAAAAGCTGTGGTTACGCTGTTTAAGTCGCCAAACCAAAAAAAGGTTAACAGAAATGGCGGTCAATGTTGGAGATCAAAACTCACCTCCGATCTAAATAAATTTGATTTATAAATTTTGATTGGTCTATTGATTCTTTGATTTACAGTCGCGATCGCTCAAATAGATGAACTACGGTAATAGTATTCAAACAAGATCAACTACGTTAATAGTATTCAAACAGAAAATATTTCGGTGGACAGAAGTCATAGTTATTCAGATAATGAATAATTAACATTCCTGCACCTATAGAAATTTATCGACCGTTTTGTTGCCATTTGAAATAAGGTCGAAAGAAAGAATGTAAAGGGCGATTTGGATCGGGGTAAACCGTGTATTATTATTACAATCGCGGTATTTAACGTTTTTAGATGATTGACTGGCAAATTGTGGCTTTTTTGTTTTATTAGCAATGAAAATGTATTGTCTCTAAAATAAATATTGGCAAGATTTGTGGGATTTAGGTCTTTTCGTCAGTGCAGGATGATTTTATACCTTACTAATGATCCTGGAACTTGGTTTTAGTTTAAATAGGATTTTATCTACATATAACCCTTTATCACATGACAAAATTTAGACTAGTCTTAATTGAAAGATGTTTCTGACGACAATTTTAAGTAAAATTTAGAAATACTTGTATTTTCGGATAAAAATCATTGTGGACATAGAAGACAAGCAATTTACAAGCAATTTCTTCACTTTCCTTTTTGCCATTTTTTTTCTCGAGGGGCGTAAAAGTGGCATTGGGTAGAAATTAATTCAGGCGACCTCATTTACATATTTACTGTTCATTGTTTATAATTATACTCCGTTGCCTAGTTAGGCTTCCTAAACTTCCTAACTAATGCTAGGTCATGATTTTGGGGGGCGGTTTCGCTATCACGTCTGACATATTACTTCATTATAAGGCTGTGCCCTTGTGCCAAAAGACTGATAGTGAATGAACTAATCAAAGTACTTAAAGTACTACAAGCTAGCAAAGCATAGTTTTGTTAAGTTATCTACTTTGCTAAAGTTATCATGACAAATAAACGAAGTTAAAGTAACCCAGAAGATAACCCATTACATATCAAAATCTAAGACAAATTGAAAGAAGTTGCAGACGACAATTCCAAATTGATTGAGCTTAGAAAAAAAATCCCTTGTTGGGTAGAAATATTGTGGACAATGAAGAAATGCCTTGTTACAAGCAATTTCTTCATTGTCCACAATGTTTCCAAAGTTGATTTTTCTTAACATGCTCAAAAATGCGGAATTGAGTGGGAATGGGTTAAAAACTATGCTTTTGAAAGAATTATCTACAATTTGAATAGAGTTTGCAATATTCCTGAAATACATAAGAACTACTTTTATGGATTAGCCATTCAATAGATTCAGTTGTTAGGGATCCAGTGGCAGTTTACACTCGTTGAACTTAGAGAGGACCTCAATATCTAGTCTGTTAACTTAAGCCGCTCCTACATCTTAATGCATTAGCCAATCAATAGATTCAGTTGTTAGGGATCCAGTGGCAGTTTACACTCGTTGAACTTAGAGAGGACCTCAATATCTAGTCTGTTAACTTAAGCCGCTCCTACATCTTAATGCAAGTTTGGTAAATTTTCCAAGATTTTACTGGACAGTTTTATGGTTGCATGATTGCTTGTTTAATTTGTGACAATGACAGACCAGAGACCATTAGATGTATCAGGTTTCATTCATTCTGTTCCAGTCCTCCTGTAACAGTAAACTAGCACTGTGGTTACACGAACTTATTAAAGCCCAGTATACTGGAGATTTACCATGAAACATCTTGGTGGTTACAGACATTTACTTAATACACTTAATTTGAAGATTATTTAACCCATTACTAGACATCAAAATTTTAGACTAGTCAAATTCAAAGTTGTTGCAGACAACATTTTGTTGTTGATAAATTTTGAAAGGCATTGCTTTTGGGGCGGAAATTTTTTAACTTCCCCAAGTTCTTTTCATTGGGGGCGTCAAAAAGCTCGATTGTGTTTGGATGAGTTAATCCGTAAGCAGATAGGTTTGAAAGGGTTGCGCATAACATTTCAAAACATAGCAAAAGATTGTCATTTTGAAAATGTATTTTCCATATTATTATTATTCAGGGGTATCAGACGAAGGAATTTGTGGTAATGGGTTAAACATTTTTATTTCCAATTGAAAGTTTGGGTATATTGTTTTACTGTTGTATACTTTTCTGTCTGTCTGTCTGTCTGTCTACTGAAAACTTGTTTCATTTGCGTGATTACTATTTGAGTAGCAATTATTATATTTGGTATGCAGACATCTTTTTACCAATGCACATTCAATGAAGGTCAAAGTCATATTTGAACCCATATACTCACAACTTTTCTCAAATTTAACCAAAATATGGTTAGGATAAAAGGCTTTTAGTGAGATTCATGTGTCAAAGATGAAAGTCATGATTAATTCCTTGGTCCGATGGCTATATTCTTTTAACTCGCCTGAGCACAACATGCGCAAAGGAAGCTTTTAGGATCACCACGTATCCATTGTCCGTCGTCTTTTAGCTTCGTCCGTCATCAACAGGTTCTTTAAACATGTTCCCCTCCTAAACCACAGGGCCAATTTGGACCAAACTTGGCAAGAATGTTCCTTGGATGACCTTTTCCAAAACTGATCGCGAATTTTTGATATGCTAAGAAAAGCAGGTATGGCGAGGCAGAGCTTATCAGACTTAAAGCAATCATAAAATAATTCTTTAAGCTCACCCGAGAACAACGTGCTCAACTGGAGCTTTTAGGATCGCTCTGTCGTCCGACGTGCTTCATCGGTCGTCATCATTTTCTTTAAGCATATTCCCCTCCTATTCCACTTGGCCAATTCGGACCATATTGCAGGGATGTTCCTTGGGTGACCATTTTCAAAACCTGTTCGTGAAATTTTGAAAGGCAGGGCCAGGCTTATCAAACTAAAAGAAATCATGTAATAATTATTTAAATAACTTCTGCGGTATAGAGTAGTGGTAGCGCGTAGGACTTCTAAGTATGGGGTCCCGGGTTCCATCCCCGGTCGTGGTGAATATCCTTTCCAACATTTGTCTCCTACCAATGGGTTGATGATCGTAAACATACGAACAGCAGGAGGCTCGGAATGGATGTAGCGGTAGTACTGGTGTGAGAAATACCAGGAATCCATGGTTAGGTGCTCCAGCCTCCGCAATTTGACTGAAATACTGTTAAAGTAGCGTTAAACTCAATAATTCATTTAATCAATCAGTCATGAAACATCTTCTCCAACCAAACCACTTGGCAAATTTGGACCAAAATTTGCAGGAATGTTACTTGCGTGACCCTTTTCACAACTTGTTCGTGAAATTTTGATTTATGAAAAAAAGGGGGCGTGTCAGAGCATGCTTATCAGACTAGGAGAAATCATGAATAATTTCTTTAAAATTTTTCTCCTCCTAAACTACTGAGCCAATTCGGACCAAGTTTTGCAGGAATGTTCCTAGGATGGCCCTTTTCAGAACTCATGGACGTGTGCGTGGCAGGCAGGGCCTATCAGATCGAATCATTCTCAGGTGAGCGAGTTTGGGCAATTTTGGTCCTCTTTTTAAGATTTGTTTTTGAAATTTTTAATTGTGAAAAAATGGGTATGTGACAGGACAAAGTATACCAGGCATCAGATTTATAGGAATTATTAAATAATTCTTAAAAAATTATCCTTAACCATTTGGACTAATGTTTGCAGGAATGTTCCAAAGGTGATCCTTTTGAAAATGTTCATGAAATTTTCATTTGCGAAAAAATGGGAGCGTGGCAGGGCGGAGCTTATCAGACTAAGAGAAATCATGAGATAACTCCTTAAAAAATCTTCTCCTCCTAATCTATATGGCCAGTTTGTACTTAACTTGGCAAGAATGTTCCTTGGGTGACCCGTTTCAAAACTTGTTCATGAAAGTTTGATTGGCGAAAAACAAAATGGGTGTGGCAGAGTAGTTCTTATTGGACTACGAGGATCCATGAAATTGTTCTTTAAAAATCTTCATCTCCTAAACCACTGGATCAATTTGGACCAAACTTGGCAGGAATATTCCTTGGGTGTCCCCCGAAATTTCCCCAAAATTGTGGGCATGCTTGAAAGACTAAGAAAACTCATGAAGTAATTCTCAGGTGGGCGATTTAGGGCCATTTTGACCCTCTTCTTTTAAATTTAACTCCGAAAAATCATCACCTCATTGTATCCATGACAATGCAAGCTACAATGCTCATGTTTGAAATTAAGTTTTTTAGCAGAAGTGTGCATCTTTTCACATTCAAAGTACATAGGTTACGTTTCCAACCCTTTTACTTAGACATTTTGGCCTAGAAACTAAACTATTGTAAGAATTTCTGTTTTGGAAATGAAGTTACATGTAATGAAAAAATATATATGCTGATATATTCAATTGAAAATTTTCAGAATATGAAAACCGTACTCCTTTAACAAGAGGCTCATGAGGGTCTCCGACACTCTACTTGCTTTCTGGATATAGTATACCCCTTGCAGTCTGTCAACAAAAAAGTAAAAAACAATTAACAAAGGTGAAGGTCGCCTAGTAAAAGCCACTGCAAGACCTGATGAAGTTCTGCATAAAATTTATTCACGAAATATATGAATTATAGGAGAATACATGTATAAATATTGCTATATATAATATAAATACTTTCTTAAAAGTAGGTCAAAGGTTAGGTACAAGGTCACAAAGTGAAAGTCTGTGATTGATGATGTTTTGTGTGGAACAAGATAATTATAATATACAGGTACATACAGACAAATTAACTAGAAGTGCTCAAGCGCACTTATTAGAAATGTAATTCAGCTTTCTTCAACAAAAAAAGGCAACCAATTTAGATGACCTTGTCAAAAATCTTTGTTTACAAGTAAGAGGTATCTGCATACCAAAATGTAAGCATTGTTAGTTAAATTGTGTAGAAATAACAGAAATGTTAAGTTTTGAAATTAAGTTTTCAGAACTTTAGGGTTAAAAATTGAACATTGACATTGATGATATGCGTCTCATTGGATTCTTATTGATGTAAGCTATCAAAATACCGAAAGTGAAAATCGGATCTTAAATCTCTTCAAGTATAGGGAAATTGTTAAGTTTACACAAAACATTAAGTTTAAATATTAAGTTTGGGGATAACAGTTAAAATTGTGTCATTGACCATAATATTATGTGCCTAATTAGAAGCGCATTAGGTCCTCATATTAAGTTTTATGTGTAAGGATTAAAAATTTGATCTTGACTTTAATAATTTGGCTGCCGTTAGTTATGCATTCATGCAAACTACCTTCATACCAAGTATGAGCATCGTAGCTGAATAAGTTTTTAAATTGAAAGGAAATTTTAATTCCGGAGATAAAATTTTAGATAGACAGACAGACACCAGTAAAACAATATGCCTCTGATCTATCTAAGTGGGGTCATAAAAATATTTTGTCTCCGTTTTAGCAATTTTTTAGCACAACAACGGCATCTCACTGTATTCTTATATTCTTTGCTTTATATTGGGGGGGACGGGGGGGAGGAAGAGAACATCATAGAGATACAGAGAGAGAGGAAGAGAACGCTGTGATATCATTTATTTTTTCTTTCAACAAAGTGCATATTTTGTATATATTCGAATGGTAAAAGAAGCAAAATTCACGAATCAACATGCATAGATATCCTTTATGTGTTGATTAAGCGTACCGTATGAGAGTGCCATGCTAAATCCTTTCCCAGAAGACGTGTGTAAAGCATTTGAAGTCAATAAATTGGGAACAAAGATGCATCTTGACAAAACACAGTGTGGGAAAAGAAGAAATTGCTTATTATTCCCTATAAACCCATTACAAGACTCGAAATGTTAATATTTCACGCTGTGAAATACACAAGCTCTCTGTCTGCGAGTGTATTATGGGAATGAAATATTTTATTTTGCTCCCTGTGGAGTGTTGTGTTTTTGGGGTAAAGATATCTAGTTAGACGACATTTCTTTGTTTGTTTAACCAATTTCAACTTAATGGCGCATTTTCACGCACTGTGAAAACAGAAATTTCTCCTTTCCTCACAATGCTTTCCATCCTATATGGTAGTCGATTTGATTTACTTTGATAAAATGTCTACAACTTCTTTCAATGATGACCAGTCTAAAATTTTGGTCTTTTGGTAATGGGTTTAATAAGAAAAAATCGCCATATACAGGACGCGAGAAAAAAATTAATTGAGTGTTACAAGGAACTTTATGTTTTAATAGTTATTTACTCTCTGGTAATCGATTAAATTCCTTGATAAATAGAAATTCCATTTGTGCGAAATCTTAGCATTAAAATTCAACAACACATGAACACTCCAATGAGATCCTGCTCTGAACATATGTCCATTGTTTCAGCATTGTGTAAATGTAGTGGCAGTGCCAAGTTTGATTGGCTTACGGGTTATCAGGATTAATCACTTTGAATGGTCTGTTAATTGAAATTAATGGCCACAGAGTAGTGGGCCAAAATGCTACAATTTTATCAGAAAGATGACGGGGTGGACGCCCCCCCCGAAGACATTTAGTTGTTACGAGGGCAGTGCGTACGAGATAACCCACAAACTAATCGAAAAATATCAATGTAAAAGTAACCGAGTTTCTTTTAATCATTATCAACTAGGTTATTACATAATTCTTATAATCCTGAAAATTTTAAACTTTCTTGTACAAACTCGGGATTTTAGGTCGCTGTGATTTTACACTTGACAAAACATTGTGGAAAAACAAGAAATTGCTTTTTGTCCCACTTAGGATGATTTAATTTCAAATTGAATTCAATTTAGATTATCTTCTGAAACCTTGTTTAATGTGGACCAGTCCAAAAATTCAAAAAAAAAAAAATGGGAAAGGGTTAACACAAGTAGTTGAAAGTGAAAGTTACTTGAAAGAAAATACCCATTGGAAACAGGGTTGGAAAAGAAGTCATTTCTTGTTGAAAAAAAAATATCTAAACTTCACCTTTTTGACATGAAATATGTATTTGAATGTATCTCAAATTTTTCAAAGCAAGTAATTATATGGAAACAGTTGATTAATTTTATGTTTCATGGCCAACAATTTAGGATTCAAGTTATCAAAAAGACGAGCTGTACTGCTAGGGAATGACAGTGCAACAGGCCTATCAGTTCCACTGGAGAATTTATTGTACATGTCCTGTTTAGTAGTGTGATAATTAGGATCATGCTGTCTTCTGCTGTCAAGTTAATTTATTCTGCATTCTTGCATCTCAAATCTTAGCAGATTGCGTATGAAAGTCGCTAAACTGAACAGGGAATTCCTACTTCTTCTTGAACTTACTCGGAGTAACGCCGTAACAAGGGGCATCGGTTTAACGGCTCATACAAAACACAAATACATGTAGCTGGTTTTTTTGATCAGCTCAGGAACCGAACCCAAGTGGTAAGAGTGTCTGATCTGGAGGTCATTGGTTCGAGCCCCACCGTTGACGGAGTTAGTGCATAGGCAAGACACTAACATCGGTCGGGGATCCTACAAAGAAGAATGATCAGTAAAAAATGGATAGAGCAAGCACCGCTCGAGTGATGCTCTATTGATTGAATTAATTCATTATGGATTTGGTTAAGATCATACGGAGTTACCTTTGCGCCTTTCTTACTTGTCTAGAAGGACCAGTGCTGTAATTGACGGTTAGACGGCCGTGTCAACTTACCTCTGACAAGGGAGTTTGACTGAGATATCAAAGTGTATAAGTATAGCTTGAATAAGCTTTAGTTACGACGTTCAAGCCGTCAAACAAACAAAATGTTCCACGCAAATGGAAGCCAATGTTGGAGTTCAAAGCTTAGTTCCACAGTGAATTATTTGGTTGGTCGATTGATTTCTGGTTGGCAGCCATGACCGATAGATTAAATAGTCCGATTGGTGTCCTTAGTCGAGAGGATGAGTGTCGACTGCTCGATCAAGGTGACCCGAGTTCGATTCCCGGGAGCTGCTATCGATCTTAGTTCTTTCAATGGCTCAGACCTTTGGTGAGAGTACATATGTATTCTCCGGGAAGTAGAATCGAGAGGATTGAATCAAAGTTGTGAAAATTGTTTCCCAATCGATGTAAAATAGGTTTTAAACTATTGATTAATCGACTTTGGGTTTGACAGCCTATTGCCCAAAATCGATGGCCCCACCAACTTATTCCGAAAGGTATTACCGCTTTGACTTTAAACGACGATTTTTTTATTATGTAGAATGGTTGATCGGATACCTAAACATCGTAATTACAGGTTGAAAAAGCTGTAGTTACGCCGTTTAAGTCGCCAAACCAAAAAAAGGTTAACAGAAATGGCGGTCAATGTTGGAGATCAAAACTCACCTCCGATCTAAATAAATTTGATATATAAATTTTGATTGGTCTATTGATTCTTTGATTTACAATCGCGATCGCTCAAATAGATGAACTACGGTAATAGTATTCAAACAGAAAATATTTTGGTGGATAGAAGTCATGTATTCAAATAATGAATAATTAACATTCCTGCACCTATAGAAATTTATCGACCGTTTTGTTGTCATTTGAAATAAGGTCGAAAGAAAGAATATAAAGGGCGATTTGGATCGGGATAAACCGTGTATTATCATTACAATCGCGGTATTTAACGTTTTTAGATGATTGACTGGCAAATTGTGATTTTTTTGTTTTATTAGCAATGAAAATGTATTGTCTCTAAGATAAAGGTTGGTAAGTTTTGTGGGATTTAGGTCTTTTCGTCAGTGCAGGATGATTTTATACCTTACTAGTAATTTTGGAACTTGGTTTTAGTTTAAATAGGATTTTATCGACATATAACTCTTTATCACATGACAGAATTTAGACTAGTATTAATTGAAAGATGTTGCAGACGACAATTTTAAGTACAATTTAGAAATACTTGTATTTTTGGATAGAAATCATTGTGGACATAGAAGACAAGCAATTTACAAGCAATTTCTTCACTTTCCTTTTTGCCAATTTTTTCTCGAGGGGCGTAAAAGTGGCATTGGGTAGAAATTAATTCAGGCGACCTTATTTACATATTTACTGTCCTTTGTTTATTATGACACTCCGTTACCTAGTTAGGCTTCCAAAGCTTCCTAACTACAGCTAGGTCATGATTTTGGGGGCGGTTTCGCTATCACGTCTGACATATTACTTCATTATAAGGTTGTCCCCTTGTGCCAAAAGACTGATAGTGAATGAACTAATCAAAGTACTTAAAGTACTACAAGCTTGCAAAGCATAGTTTTGTTAAGTAATCTACTTTGCTAAAGTTATCATGATAAATAAACGAAGTTAAAGTAACCCAGAAGATAACCCATTACATATCAAAATCTTAGACAAATTGAAAGAAGTTGCAGACAACAATTCAAAATTGATTGAGTTAAGAAAAAAAATCCCTTGTTGGGTAGAAACATTGTGGACAATGAAGAAATGCCTTGTTACAAGCAATTTCTTCATTGTCCACAATGTTTCCAAAGTTGATTTTTTCTTGAGATGCTCAAAAAAGCGGAATTGAGTGGGAATGGGTTAAATACTATGCTTTTGAAAGAATTATCTACAATTTGAATAGAGTTTACAATATTCCTGAAATACACAAGAACTACTTTTTATGGAGTAGCCATTCAATAGATTCAGTTGTTAGGGATCAAGTGGCAGTTTACACTCGTTGAACATAGAGAAGACCTGTTAACTTAAGCCGCTCCTACATCTTACTGCAAGTTTGGTAAATTTTCCAAGATTTTACTGGACAGTTTTATAGTTGCATGATTGCTTGTTTAATTTGTGATAATGACAGACCAGAGACCATTAGATGTATCAGGTTTCATTCATTCTGTTCCAGTCCTCCTGTAACAGTAAACTAGCACTGTGGTTACACGAACTTATTAAAGCCCAGTATACTGGAGATTTACCATGAAACATCTTGGTGGTTACAGACATTTACTTAATACACTTAATTTGAAGATTATTTAACCCATTACTAGACATCAAAATTTTAGACTAGTCAAATTCAAAGTTGTTGCAGACAACATTTTGTTGTTGATAAATTTTGAAAGGCATTGCTTTTGGGGCGGAAGTTTTTCAACTTCCCCAAGTTCTTTTCATTGGGGGCGTCAAAAAGCTCGATTGTGTTTGGATGAGTTAATCCATAAGAAGATAGGTTTGAAAGGGTTGCGCATAACATTTCAAAACATAGCAAAAGATTGTCATTTTGCAAATGTATTTTCCATATTATTATTTTTCAGGGGTATCAGACGAAGGAATTTGTGGTAATGGATTAAACATTTTTATTTCCAATTGAAAGTTTGGGTATAATGTTTTACTGTTGTATACTTTTCTGTCTGTCTGTCTGTCTGTCTATCTACTGAAAACTTAATGTTGTCATTTGCGTGATTACTATTTGAGTAGCAATGTTTATATTTGGTATGCAGACATCTTTTTACCAATGCACATTCAATGAAGGTCAATGTCATATTTGAACCCATATACTCACAACCTTTCTCAAATTTAACCAAAATATGGTTAGGATAAAAAGGCTTTTAGTGAGATTCGTTTGTCAAAGATGAAAGTCATGATTATTTCCTAGGTTCGATGGCTATATATTTTTAGCTCGCCTGAGCACAACATGCACAAAGGAAGCTTTTAGGATCACCCCATATCCATTGTCCGTCGTCTATTAGCATCGTCCGTCATCAACAGTTTCTTTAAACATCTTCCCCTCCTAAACCACAGGGCCAATTTGGACCAAACTTGGCAAGAATGTTCCTTGGATGACCTTTTCCAAAACTGATCGCGAATTTTTGATATGCTAAGAAAAGCAGGTATGGCGAGGCAGAGCTTATCAGACTTAAAGCAATCATAAAATAATTCTTTAAGCTCACCCGAGAACAACGTGCTCAACTGGAGCTTTTAGGATCGCTCTGTCGTCCGACGTGCTTCATCGGTCGTCATCATTTTCTTTAAGCATATTCCCCTCCTATTCCACTTGGCCAATTCGGACCATATTGCAGGGATGTTCCTTGGGTGACCATTTTCAAAACTTGTTCGTGAAATTTTGAAAGGCAGGGCCAGGCTTATCAAACTAAAAGAAATCATGTAATAATTATTTAAATAACTTCTTGAGGAGCGGCATAGCGTAGTCTAAGCGCGTAGGACTTCTAGGCATGGGGTCCCGGGGTCCATCCCCGTGTCCTTTCCGACATTTGTCTTCTACCAATGGGTTGATAATCGTAAACCTATATGGGATGAACAGCTGGAGGCTCGGAACGGATGAAGCGGTAGTATTGGTATGAGAAATACTAGGAATCTATGATTAGGTGCTCCAGCCGCCGCGATTTGATTGAAATACTGTTAAAGTAGCGTTAAACTCAATAATTCATTTAATCAATCAATCATGAAACATCTTATCCAACCAAACCACTTGGCAAATTTGGACCAAAATTTGCAGGAATGTTCCTTGCGTGACCCTTTTCATAACTTGTTCGTGAAATTTTGATTTATGAAAAAAGGGGGCGTGTCAGAGCATGCTTATCAGACTTAGAGAAATCATGAATAATTTCTTTAAAATTCTTCTCCTCCTAAACTACTGGGAAAATTCGGACCAAGTTTTGCAGGAATGTTCCTAGGGTGGCCCTTTCCAAAACTCATGGACTTGTGCGTGGCAGGTAGGGCCTATCAGATCGAATCATTCTCAGGTGAGCGAGTTTGGGCCATTTTGGTGCTCTTGTTAAACTTTATTCATAAAATTTTAAATTGTGAAAAATGGGTATGTGACAGGACAAAATATACCAGGCATCAGATTTCTTTAAAAAATTATGTTTGCAGAGATGTTCCAAAGGTGATCCTTTATAAAATGTTCATGAAATTTTGATTTACGAAAAAATGGGAGCGTGGCAGGGCGGAGTTTATCAGACTAAGAGAAATCATGAGATAACTCTTTAAAAGAATCTTCTCCTCCTAATTCATATGGCCCGTTTGTACTTAACTTGGCAAGAATGTGCCTTTGGTGACCCATTTCAAAACTTGTTCGTGAAAATTTGATCTCTTAAAAAAAATGGGTACAAAAACCGTACTCACTCAACAAGAGGTTCATGTGGGTCTCCGACACTCTACTTGCTCTCTTGATATTGTATACCGCCTATAGTCCGACAACAAAAAGTAAAAAGCAATTGACAAAGGTGAAGGTCGCCCAGTAAAAGCCACTGCAAGACCTGATGAAGTTCTGCATAAGATTTATTCATGAAATACATGAGTTATAGGAGAATACATGTATAAATATTTCTATCTATAATATAAAATACTTACAAGTAGGTCAAAGGTTAGGTACAAGGTCATAAAGTGAAAGTCTGTGATTGATGAAGTGTTGTGTGGAAGAAGATAATAATAATATACAAGTACATACAAGCACTTATTAGAAATGTAATTCAGTTTTCTTAAACATTGGAGGTAACTCATTTAGATGACCTTGTCAAAAGCCGATGCTTACCAGTAAGAGGTACCTGCATACCAAAATTTGAGCATTGTAAGTTAAATTGTGTAGAAAAAACAGATATGTTAAGTTTTGAAATTAAGTTTTCAGAACTTTTAGGGTTAAAAATTGAGCATTGACATTGATGATATGCGTCTCATTGGATTCTTATTGATGTAAGCTATCAAAATACCGAAAGTGAAAATCGGATCTTAAATCTCTTCAAGTTTAGGGAAATTGTTAAGTTTACACAAAACATTAAGTTTAAATATTAAGTTTGGGGATAAAAGTTAAAATTTTGTCATTGACCATAATATTATGTGCCTAATTAGAAGCGCATTAGGTTCTCATATTAAGTTTTATGTGTAAGGATTAAAAATTTGATCTTGACTTTAATAATTTGGCTGCCGTTAGTTATGCATTCATGCAAACTACCTTCATACCAAGTATGAGCATCGTAGCTGAATAAGTTTTTAAATTGAAAGGAAATTTTAATTCCGGAGATAAAATTTTAGATAGACAGACAGACACCAGTAAAACAATATGCCTCTGATCTATCTAAGTGGGGTCATAAAAATATTTTGTCTCAGTTTTAGCAATTTTTAGCACAACAACGGCATCTCATTGTATTCTTATATTCTTTGCTTTATACTGGGGGGACGGGGGAGGAGAGAGAGAACATCATAGAGATACAGAGAGAGAGGTAGAGAACGCTGTGATATCGTTTATTTTTCTTTCAACAAAGTGCATATTTGTATATATTTGAAGGGTAAAAGAAGCAAAATTCACGAATCAACATGCATTGATATCCTTTATGTGTTGATTAAGTGTACCGTATGAGAGTGCCATGCTAAACCCTTTCCCAGAAGACGTGTGTAAAGCATTTGAAGCCAATAAATTTGGAACAAAGATGCATCTTGACAAAAAACAGTGTGGGAAAAGAAGAAATTGCTTATTATCCCTATAAACCCATTACAAGACGCGAAATAATAATATTTCACGCTGTGAAATACACAAGGTCTCTGTCTGCGAGTGTATTATGGGAATGAAATATTTTGTTTTGCTCCCTGTGGAGTGTTGTGTTTTGAGGGTAAACATATCTAGTTAGACGACATTTCTTTGTTTGTTTAACCAATTTCAACTTAATGGCGCATTTTTACGCACTGTGAAAACAGAAATTTCTCCTTTCCTCACAATGCTTTCCATCCTATATGGTAGTCGATTTGGTTTTACTTTGATAAAATGTCTACAACTTCTTTCAATGATGACCAGTCTAAAATTTTGGTCTTTTGGTAATGGGTTAAATAAAAAAAATCGCCATATACAGGACGCGAGAAAAAAATTAATTGAGTGTTACAAGGAACTTTATGTTTTAATAGTTATTTACTCTCTGGTAATCGATTAAATTCCTTGATAAATAGAAATTCCATTTGTGCGAAATCTTAGCATTAAAATTCAACAACACATGAACACTCCAATGAGATCCTGCTCTGAACAAATACCACTGTTTCAGCATAGTGTAAACATAGTGGCAGTGCCAAGTTAGATTGGCTAATGGGTTATCAGGATTAATAACTTTGAATGGTCTGTTAATTGAAATTCATGGCCACAGAGTAGTGGGCCAAAATGCTACAATTTTATCAGAAAGATGACGGGGTGGACGCCCCCCCCCCCCCCCCGAAGACATTTAGTTGTTACGAGGGCAGTGCGTACGAGATAACCCACAAACTAATCGAAAAATATCAATGTAAAACTAACCGAGTTTCTTTTAATCATTATCAACTAGGTTATTACATAATTCTTATAATCCTGAAAATTGCTTTTTGTCCCACTTAGGATGATTTAATTTCAAATTGAATGCAATTTAGATTATCTTCTGAAACCTTGTTTAATGTGGACCAGTCCAAAAATTCAAAAAAATGGGAAAGGGTTGAAACAAGTAGTTTAAAGTGAAAGTTACTTGAAAAAAAAAAACCATTGGAAACAGGGTTGGAAAAGAAGTCATTTCTTGTTGAAAAAAAAAAAATATCTAAACTTCACCTTTTTGACATGAAATATGTATTTGAATGTATCTCAAATTTTTCAAAGCAAGTAATTATATGGAAACAGTTGATTAATATTATGTTTCATGGCCAACAATTTAGGATTCAAGTTATCAAAAAGACGAGCTGTACTGCTAGGGAATGACAGTGCAACAGGCCTATCAGTTCAACTGGAGAATTTATTGTACATGTCCTGTTTAATAGTGTGATAATCAGGATCATGCTGTCTTCTGCTGTCAAGTTAATTTATTCTGCATTCTTGCATCTCAAATCTTAGCAGATTGCGTATGAAAGTCGCTAAACTGAACAGGGAATTCCTACTTCTTCTTGAACTTACTCGGAGTAACGCCGTAACAAGGGGCATCGGTTTAACGGCTCATACAAAACACAAATACATGTAGCTGTTTTTTTGGATCAGCTCAGGAACCGAACCCAAGTGGTAAGAGTGTCTGATCTGGAGGTCATGGGTTCGAGCCCCACCGTTGACGGAGTTTGTGCATAGGCAAGACACTAACATCGATCGGGGCTCCTCCAAAGAAGAATGATCAGTAAAAAATGGATAGAGCAAGCACCGCTCGAGTGATGCTCTATTGATTGAATTAATTCATTATGGATTTGGTTAAGATCATACGGAGTTACCTTTGCGCCTTTCTTACATTTCTAGAAGGACCAGCGCTGTAATTGACGGTTAGACGGCCGTGTCAACTTACCTCTGACAAGGGAGTTTGACTGAGATATCAAAGTGTATAAGTATAGCTTGAATAAGCTTTAGTTACGACGTTCAAGCCGTCAAACAAACAAAATGTTCCACGCAAATGGAGGCCAATGTCGGAGTACAAAGCTTAGATCCACAGTGAATTATTTGATTGGTCGATTGATTTCTGGTTGGCAGCCATGACCGATAGATTAAATAGTCCGATTGGTGTCCATAGTCGAGAGGATGAGTGTCGACTGCTCGATCAAGGTGACCCGAGTTCGATTCCCGGGAGCTGCTATCGATCTTAGTTCATTCAATGGCTCAGACCTTTGGTGAGAGTACATATGTATTCTCCGGGAAGTAGAATCGAGAGGATTGAATCAAAGTTGTGAAAATTGTTTCCCAATCGATGTAAAATAGGTTTTAAACTATTGATTAATCGACTTTGGGTTTGACAGCCTATTGCCCAAAATCGCTGGCCCAACTAACTTATTCCGAAAGGTATGTCCGCTTTGACTTTATTCGGCGATATATAAAAGCTGTGGTTACGCTG